>CM039125.1:34363854-35563854 GCA_022036555.1 Microstegium vimineum | reverse complement strand
GAGGGGCAAATTCCATCTTGATTGTCTATGTCTCATAGCATGTTTCCCAACCACCCAAGGACCACCTTTATAACTACCCAATAACGGAGTAGCGTTTGATAGTCTCTAAGTAGATCGTTTCACATCTTGAGTACATACCACAATCTCAGGTCTAAGGACATAACGTACATGACATGAATAGAGACTTTCTCTTGTTGGGTCAGTCCAGCCTACATGTCTCACATGTGCCCACATTATTAGTTTGACATCTCTATGTCTATGACTTGTGAAACATAGCCATCAACTAATACATGTGCTGGTCTAATATTCAAGTGTGCTCTTACAAGAATGCCGACCAGGGACTACTATTAGAATAACCATTCAGGTAATTGAGTTCCACAAACAATTCACATAATTGTCAATCAATACTAGTTGTCTATAATGGATATTCAAAGCACACTTTATTAATCATGGATACAATCGGAATATAATCATCTACATGATTAGCTCTAGGGCATATTCCCAACAGTCTCCCACTTGCACTAGAGTTAATCTCTTAGATGTCTAATCCCCATAGACCTCAAGTGTGCCTCATGCTTAGGCTGTGGAAGAGCCTTTGTCAAAGGATCTGCAACATTCAAATCCGTATGTATCTTGCACATTTTGATCTCATCTCGACCGACGAACTCTCGGATAAGATGAAACTTCCGCAGTACATGTTTGTTCTTTTGGTGATTCCTTGGCTCCCTAGCCTGCGCTATCGCCCCATTGTTGTCACAATGTATATTCAATGGGCCGGACGCATTTGGAAACACACCAAGTTCAATGAGGAACCTCCTCATCCAAACACCTTCCTTTGCAGCGGCAGAAGCTGCAATGTACTCGGCTTCTGTTGTAGAATCAGTTACCGTCTCCTGCTTGGAACTTTTCCAACTTACAGCACCACCATTAATTGTGAACACAAAACCTGATTGAGACTGTGAATCATCTATGTCAGTTTGAAAGCTAGCATCGGTGTAACCATTTACAACGAGCTCCTCATTACCTCCATAGATTAGGAACACATCTTTAGTCCTTCTCAAGTACTTAAGAATGTTTTTAACAAGCGTCCAGTGACTCTCACCTGGATTGGCTTGGTACCTGCTCGCAACACTTAGAGCATATGAGACATCTGGGCGAGTACATATCATGGTATACATGATGGAACCAACTGCCGAAGCATATGGAACTTTACTCATTCGTTTCTGCTCATCAGCTGTCGAAGGACATTGCTTCTCGCTGAAACGTATACCATGTGACATAGGCAAGAACCCTTTCTTGGATTGTTCCATGTTGAACCGTTTCAACACCTTGTCAATGTATGTCTCTTGACTTAATCCTATAAGCCTCTTTGATCTATCTCTATAGATTTTGATGCCCAAAATGTATGTTGCTTCTCCTAAATCCTTCATAGAAAAACTATTATTCAGTGAAGTCTTTACAGATTGCAACATAGGAATGTCATTCCCAATCAATAGTATGTCATTCTCCTGCGCGCGGGTCGTTCGATCGACCCCCTGTCCATCATTCGAGGGGTTGAGGTCGAGGCGAAGGGGGAGGGGTCGTTCGTTCGACCCCTGTCCGTCAGTTGAGGTCGAGGCGGAGGGGTCGTTCGTTCGACCCCTGTCCGTTAGTTGAGGTCGAGGCGGAGGGGTAGTTCGTTCGACCCCTGTCCGCCAATCAAGGTCGACGTGGAGGGGTGTCCTTCCTACTGTTTTTCCAATAATTGGCCGACCCACGACTGGTCACTATTGTTGGTGAGGTAAGCCTTCGTTTGATGGGCCTTCTTCCACTGATGGGCGGCTGATCGGATTCTGCCTTAAAAAATGATTGCTATCTTGAGCGTTAGATTATCGCAGGTTAGGGTACCCCTTACCTTTGTACCCGACAATCATCAACCTAGATCGGCATCTGCCACGACTCCATCGGTGGCTCCAGTGGCCTCTACCCAACCTGCGAAGCCGTCTACCGGTGAAGTTATTCCACCAAGGTCAAGCCCTATGAGCGTTGTTCAGTTGAATACCGATTCAGTTGCATCGGGGATGTTAGGACTAGTGATTCAGAGTCAACCAGATCCTGCTAGCTGGTGGGGATACGGCATGCCCCCAGATCCATCTGCCGACGCTAATCTGATCCAAAGTAACAATGCGGCTGGGAAGGTCTCTGTGGAATCAGCGATATCGGCACAACCGATAAATCCAGTGGCACGTTATGCTACGTCTTCACCAAATATGCAGTTGCCACCAGAGAATCTCCAGATGGTGGTGCCTAAAGTGCCTTACGGGCAACCATCGACAAGTTCTTTACCGATGCAACAAGATTTGGCAATGGTAAACCACCCCATGATGATGCCAAATCCTTACGCTGGGGCACCGGTGCACCAAGGAGGCCAATTTGATTGTTCTAGGGTGCAGGAGCAGCAGGCGCAGGGTAACCATCAATTATCGGCAAATTATATGCCGATAACTTATAATCCTATATAGACCAGTCCAATTCAACAGCAGGCGGTTCAACCTGGATACCAGATAGCGGGAGTACAACAGTACCATTACCCGACGAGCACTCAGAATGAAACATCGGTGTATCGACCGATGAATATCATGTCGCAGTATACACCAGTGGGTACCCAAGGTTATACATTGGTAAATCAACCGGTGCATAATATTCAGCGAGGTGGTGCTGCACCTGCGCCGACCAGACCAATTTACTCGCCACAAAGGCAAGAAGGAATGTATCCGCCGGCCCAGCCAGTTAATATTCAGCCGATCCATCGGCAAGATCAGGATGCGTACTGGGTCGATAAAATAGCCGAAGTGATGAAAGAGCAGTTCGGCATCAAGCCTAAGGTCAATACGTACTTTTATCGAACGCCATACCCTCAGGCCTACGACCTGATTCCTCTCCCAAATTGATACAAGGTGCCAGATTTCACAAAATTTTCTGGCCAAGATGATACATCGACGATGGAGCACGTCAACCGCTTCATTATCCAATGTGGAGAGGCAACTAGCAGAGATGAGCTAAGGGTAAGATTGTTCTCGTTGTCTTTGTCTAGATTGGTGTTTACATGGTTTATCTCGCTTGCCCCAAATTCTGTGATTACTTGGGCCGATCTGGAGAAACAATTTCACAAGTACTTCTTCTCTGGCGTGCATGAGAAGAGGATTACCGATTTGGTTAAGCTGAAGCAGCGCAATGACGAATCGGTAGAAAGCTTCGTCCAAAGGCTTCGGGACATAAAGAATAAATGTTACAACTTAGTACTGGATGATCGGCAATTGGCGGATTTTGCTTTCCAAGGATTACTGCCACACATCAAGGATAAATATGCATCTTAAGAATTCGAAAGTCTCAGCCATCTCGTGCAGAGAGTTGCCGATCAAGAAGTTAAAGCCTTCGAACCTAGAAAGACTTGGAACAAGAAGGTGTCTTTCATTGAACAAGAAAAAGATTCTGAATCAGACGAATGGATGGATATTGGCGTTGCTGAGTGGGTAAAAGATAAGAAGCCGATATCATGTCCGTTTGGTCAGAAGGAGGATGAAAGATTTACTTTCGATACTGCTAAAGCCGATAGGATATTTGATCTGTTGCTTCAAGAAGGGCGGATTAAGCTGGCGCCTAATCAAGTAATTCCATCAGCTGAAGAACTTAGAAAGATGAGGTACTGTAAGTGGCATGATGCGACTTCACACAGTACCAATGACTGCAAAGTCTTTAGACAGCAGTTGCAGTCAGAAATCGAATCTGGGCGAATCAAGTTTGAAAATTCTAAAGCTCAGAGGCCGATGAGAATGGACCAACATCCATTTCCAAATAATATGGTGGAAACCAGCGGGAAGGTCAAAGTACTAACGTCGGAAGCAGCCAAGAAAAATTCATCGGTGGATCCCGAGCATCAAATAGTTGTCCAAGATGTAAAGGGAAAGAAGCTTGCCGATGAAAGAGAAGGTAAAAGAACTGCCGATGACAACATCAGCTCCAGGAGGCCTCAAAGACGTGCGTCACATGGCGTTGTAATCACGCATAGGAGGTCACAAAAGGAATATGAGCGTTCGCGAGAAGAGCAGTATCGGCAGCAGGAGGAAGAGAGACGCCAAGAGTGGTATCAACATAAAGATCATTGGAAATGCCCCTTCTTCGTCCATTGTTGGGAAGAAGGCATCAAGCTACCCACTGCCGATAATTGTCCTGAATGCAACGGGTACTATCCTACTGATCGGTCAGAGAAGAAGTCTCGTTTTGAAGGTCAGGGATCAAGCTATGCTAGGCCGATCAGAGGGAAAGAATCAGTACATAATCGACTAGGGGCAAACTCAGTGTACATGATAGGCTTGGCAAGCGCATCCGCCAAGAGGAGATCGAAGAGAGGGCTAATGCAAGGGTGTCCGATGAAGAGATATTATCTAGAGATCCAAACATAAGGGGTAACACAAGCCGACACAGTGAGAAACAGTACCAACCTGTTTGGAAGACTAAGCTTCCTCAATGGTGTCCTAAGGGCCTGACGAAGACTCAGAGAAGGAGGATCCAGCGTGAATGCCAGAATGATCTGCATCATGGTGAAAACCCTTCGAAGGGAGGATCTCCAGTTTGGAAGTGGAGGCCAAAACACCAGGAGAGGAGTCCATCGGCAGAAGTCAACATGGTTGTTTTGTTGCCGATGGAATTTATGGCACCTACTGATGCTGAGGAGGAAGCTGCTAATATGACTCAGTTAGTGCTGGATCCAATGGCGGCTATCTTTGAGAAACCTGCCGATGATGAAAGACAGCATCTAAGAGCCTTGTTTGTCAAGGGCAAAGTCGACGGGCAACCGGTGTCAAAGATGCTAGTCGATGGTGGGGCATCGATTAATATAATGTCGTATGTCATGTTCAGAAAGCTTGGGAAATGTGACCAAGACTTAGTCAAGACAGATATGAAGCTAAAATATTTTGAAGGCAATGTGTCGCCAGCTATGGGGGCCATATGTGTCGAATTGACTATCGGCAGTAAAACTTTGCCGACGACATTTTTTGTGATCAGCGGCAAAGGGACCTACAATTTGCTTCTAGGAAGGGATTGGATTCACGGTAACTGCTGCATCCCTTCTACAATGCACCAAAGCCTTGTGCAATGGGTTGGAGACAGAATTGAAGTCGTCCGGAGTGAAGTCCCGTCAATTGTTGCATCGGCGGAATCAGAGACCTATGAGCAGACCAAGTGCATATCTGGTGAAGCTTGGGATACAGAATTCCTCAAGGTGGGCGATTACCAGATTACACCGATCCAAGCAGTCAGTTCTGAAGAAGGATTTAATGGATCAGTTCGCCGGTGATGGGAAACTTGGATAGAGGTTCACGTCAGCCGATGATTTGCTAGAAATAGAGATCGGCGATGGTAGCAAGCCTAGGTCAACTTTTATTAGTGCTAAGTTAGATTCCCAATATAAGCAACAGTTGACTGATTTGTTAAAATAATATAAAGATTGTTTTGCTTGGGATTATACAGAGATGCCTGGTTTGGACCGATCGATAGTTGAACATCGCTTGCCTATTAAGTCGGGTTTTCAACCACATCGGCAACCAGCGCGCCGGTGTAACCCCAATGTACTACCCGATATTAAAGCTGAGATTACAAAGTTAATCGAAGCTGGATTTATTCGGCAATGCCGATATGCCGAATGGATTTCTAATGTGGTTCTTGTGTATAAGAAGAATGGAAAACTTCGTGTTTGTATTGATTTCAGGAATCTCAATAAAGCTACGCCAATGGATGGCTATCCAATGCCTGTTGCCGATATACTAGTTGATGCTTCTGCTGGACATAAGATTATAAGTTTTATGGATGGTAATGTTGGATATAATCAAATATTCATGGCTGAAGAAGATATATCCAAAACTGCTTTTAGGTGTCCAGGTCACGTCGGTTTGTTTGAGTGGATCGTAATAACTTTTGGGTTGAAGAACGCCAGTGCTACTTATCAAAGAGCGATGAATTTTATTTTTCATAAGTACATCGGTATGTTGGTCGAGATCTATATCGATGATGTGGTGGTTAAGTCCGGAGATTTTGAAGAGCATCTTGCCGATCTGCGGAAGATTCTGGAGTGCACAAGGGAGCATGGGCTAAAGATGATTCCAAATAAGTGCGCGTTTGGCGTATCGACAGGTCAATTCTTAGGGTTCATGGTGCATCAAAGGGGCATAGAGATCAGCAGAAAGTCTATTGATGCAATTAACAAAGTGGTTGCTCCCACGAATAAGACTGAACTGCAATCTTTGATCGGCAAGATTAATTTTATTAGAAGATTTATATCTAATTTGTCTGGAAAGATTAAGTCTTTTAGCCCATTGCTGAAACTGAAGGACGGTCAAGAATTTGTGTGGGGAGAAAAGCAGCAATCGACTTTGGAAGAAATTAAGAGGTATCTGGTGGATCCTCCAGTTTTGATTCCACCTCGACATGGGAAACCCTTCAGATTGTATTTCTCTGTCGATGACGGTGTTATCGGGTCAGCCTTGATTCAATAATTTGAAGGAAAAGAACGTGTGATTTATTATTTGAGTAGAAGGCTGGTAGATGCTGAAATCAGATATTCGGCCGTTGAGAAATTATGTTTGTGTCTATACTTCTCGTGTACTAAGTTAAGGCATTATTTGCTATCGGCCGAGTGTACTGTCATATGCAAAGACGATGTGGTCAAGTATATGCTGTCGATGCCGATATTGGATGGGAGGATCGGCAAATGGATTTTGGCGCTGTCAGAATTTGATCTGAGGTATGAATCAACTAAGGCAGTTAAAGGGCATGTGATGGCCGATTTTGTTACTCAGCATTGAGGTACGCTAAATTCAGTAGAGATTGCTCCTTGGACTTTGTTCTTTGATGGTTCCACATGTAAGGAAGGAGCAGGCATCGGTGTTATCTTAGTTTCACCCCGAGGGAAAAAGTATGAAATCTCATTGCCGATTGTTGCTACTTTGACGAATAATCAGGCTGAGTACCAGGCGTTGCTGAAGGGGTTGGAGTTACTTAGGGATGTGCGTGTTGATGCCGTTGAAGTCTTCAGTGATTCTTTGTTAGTGATCAATCAGTTGATTGGAACATATGAGTGCCGAAGTGATATTTTAATTGAATATCATGGGAAGTGCTTGCAATTATTAAAGGAATTCTGAGAATATCGTCTTGAACACATTCCTAGGTTGCATAATGAAGAAGCCAATTGATTGGCGCAACATGCTTCGGGATATCAGCCGATTCAAGAGATAATGACATCGGTAATGGTTACCGATGACTGGAGAAAAGAGATTGCCGATTACTTAAGGGACCCGTCTAGGAAAGTTGGAAGACGGTTGAGGTTTTAGGCTACAAAGTATGTGCTCCTTGATGACGAGTTGTATTATCGTACAATTGATGGATTTTTACTCAAATGCCTTAATGTAAAGGAATCGAAGAGGTTGATGGGTGAGATTCATGAAGGGGTATGTGGAGCACACCAATCGGCGTTCAAAATGAAGTGGATGATTAGGCGAAATGGATATTATTGGTCGACAATTCTTGAGGATTGTTTTGAGTGCTTCAAAGGGTGTCAAGATTGTCAGAAGTTCGGTAATGTTCAGAGGGCACCTGCGTCGGCAATGAATCCTATAATCAAGCCTTGGCCGTTTCGAGGTTGGGTCATTGATCTCATCGGCCAGATTTACCCACCATCGAGTAAAGGACATAAATTCATACTTATTGCTACCGATTATTTCATGAAGTGGGTTGAAGCTATCCCGTTGAAAAAGGTGACATCGGCAAACATGATAGATCTTGTGAAAGAGCATATTGTTTACCGATTTGGTATCCCTCAAACTATTACTACCAATCAAGGAACTATGTTCACGTCGGGAGAATTTGATGAATTTGCTGTCAGTATGGGGTTTAAGGTTTTGAACTCATCTCCTTATTATGCTCAAGCTAATGGTCAAGCTGAAGCAACCAATAAGGGGGTAATTAAGCTTATCAAGCGCAAGATTGAAGAAAACCCTAGGACATGGCATATAGTACTAAACGAAGCTTTGTGGGCATATCGGATGGCATGTCATGGTGGTACTAAGGTTTCGCCATATCAGTTAGTCTACGGACATGATGTTGTCCTACCTTGGGAAATTAAAACTGGTTCTAGACGGTTGTTCTCCCAGGACCAGTTAGCAGCCGATGAGTATGATATCCTTATGATGGATGAGTTAGAAGATCTAGCGGGCCATCGGCTAAGAGCTCTAATCAGTATTGAGGAGAACAAGAAAAGAGTTGCCAGATGGTATAACAAGAAGGTAAAGGTGAAAGAGTTTGCCAATGGAGATTTGGTGTGGAAACTGATTTTACCGATTGGAACCAAATGTTCAAAGTTTGGAAAGTGGTCTCCTAATGGGGAAGGCCCTTTTCAGATAAATCAATCTGTTCCTGGCAACGCTTATATTTTGGAAACTCTCGAAGGAGTTGCATTTTCCAGAGCAATAAATGGTAAATATTTGAAGAAGTATTATCCTAGTATCTGGATGGATGCATGAAAGCGATACATATATGCCGATGACAAAGTTATCATACAAGAAACATCAGAAGGAAAGCATTGATGTTATATTACAGGCGGATTACTTGTCAAGCTCAAAAGCAACGAGTTACAACAGAGTTTGAATACATGAGATCGCACGAAGGCTAACTTGGTCGGCTTCTTCTATCTCCCTAGTGTCGTCGTCGCAGTACCCTCGACTGTCTTGGCTTTGCTCCTCAGCAGAAGAGCTTCACGGGCATTGGCATCCCTCTCTTGTTGCAAAGCTTTGGTCATGACAGGGAGTTGGATCTTCTTCTGGGTGGTCGAATCTAAGACTTCATCTACTCTCTTCAGTTCGGCCAGCAACTCTTCTTTTTGTGCCGACAGACGGGCGATCTCCTGGTCAAAATCAGTGCCAGAGGCTTCTAGGCGACCGATGCCCTTGTGATTTTCGTCTGCGGTCTGCTTGAATTTGGATATTTCTTCTTCAAGCTTTACTTGGGTGACTCTGTCGGCAATACGACCTAGGGCCTTTTTATATTGGAGTTGTCGACTCTCAAGGAAAGCCGCCTGGAAGAGTGGTTCTTCGATATCGGCAGGCAGTTGATCTTGGATTTCCTTGAAAGCCGCCCTTACTGCACTGGAGTCTTGTACCAGTTGGGATGTATTTTGTTGCAGTAGGAACAACAAGGCTTCAAGTTTGGATTTCATTTCTGCCGATATGACAGTTGAAGCTTGGGTAGAATCTACCTCTTCATCGGCGTCTTCTGGAACGTTGACAACAAAGGAGAACAGGCTGTTGGGAGAGTCTTGGGCCTGAAAAGATGAAGAGTTAAAATGTGTTAGATAGAAGCTTGTGTCTCACAAGTTTGTGATAAGTATATTTGGTTTACCTGCTTTAGGGCGATTTCTCGCCTTTGGCTTGACAGAGTAACCGATGCAACCGTATCTTGAGGATCGGCAATGGTTGCCGATGAGTTTGCCTCAGTAGGAGGGACGGTTGGTGCTGAGGCCGGTGATGGTGTTGGTGCCGCTTCCGCTGACCTCTGTGGGGATGCTGTTATCCCTTGGTCAGGGATTTCATCCGGTGCTGATGCTGGTACCGATGCCGATACCGTTTCTATGGTTGCAACCATCTCTTGCGGCGATGATGTTGTTCCTTGGTCAGGAATCTCGGTCTGTGGTTGCTCAGGGACAGGTGCCGATGTTGGCTCCACTGTTGGCACATCGGCAGGAGCTTGAGAAGATGCAGCTGGAGCCGATGACTTCGGGCGCTTAAGTTTGTGAGCAACACTTGATGAGCCTCGGCGCTTTGGCTGTTGCGCTTGGGGGGCATCAGCAGGTTGAGCAAAGGAGGATTGTGCACCTGGCATGGCTGCCGATGAACTTGTTCGCTGCAGAAGAAAGTTTAGTACAAATTAAGTAAAAGTCGTCGGTCGGCATATTATGATCGACATAAGTAAATGGAGATTTGTTACCTTGAAAGCTTGTGCCAAGGTGGCGGCAGCAGAAGTGGTGGCAGCAGAATCATCGGTTGGCAGTGGTCTAGACCTGATGGTGACTTTGGGGACTGCCTTGTGATGCATGAGCGCGGACAATGAAGGAGCCTTGTCGCCGATTGACGATATGGGGTTCATCGGTCGCAGATTGTAATGTTTGCCACTCTTACTCTTTTGGGGAACTAAATCATCGACCTATTAACAGAGGGTTAGTTACCGATGCAATTGGAAAGTTAAACAAAAAGAAGTATCGGAAGTGGGCTTACCGCGTCATCAGGTATGATATGATCAGCATCGATCAAGTGCCAATATTAGTGGGATGATGGAGCAAATAGTTGTTCTTTCCATTCTTGCCACCAGGACTTGAAGGATTCGGTAATGAAAGATGTCGGTGCCCAAGAAGATAAGTTGATGTTGGACACATTGGCATGAGGGGAGAGGGTGACGATTTTGTTCCAATCCATGGCGCTGGAGATGGTTTCTCTTGGTTTGATCACATTGACATAGCTAAGCTTGATCGGTAATTGACCGAATGCTAGCTGTCTTGCCTCTACCGATGGATAGTAGAACTCGTAAGATGGGTTGGAGTTTTTTCCAGTCCCGACGACGTTCACCGGGATAGCTCAGGGAATGAGGGTGGCCTTCATGATTGCTTCATTTTGTGGTATATTCCCATCGGTGAGGTTGAAGGAGAGTGGGAATTAGTTGTCTTCATCGATGTAAGGCCACCAGGCTCGTTCTGCAGCAAGGATTCCGCAGTAGAGCCTCTGGAAAAACAAGCCGAATTGGTCGATATTAGCATCGGTTCCCGGCAGCACTATCACGGCTTCCCCGAAGTTGAGTGGAGCACAGTTGCTGATTCATCATCATCATAGACGTAATCTTCAGATATATCCCTTGGAAACTGTTGGCTGAACAGATCAAACTGTAAACATTTGTGCATATGAGCGTTTTTCCACATGTTGATGAACCACCAGGGACCTCCGAGGTTGTCGATGGGCTCGCCTAACAGCAATTTCTCTGACATTTGATGTAGAAGGCGGTAGACCAAGCCCAGGAGGTATCGGCCAAGGGGAAATCCTCCATCGGTTAAGATCTCTGCTGCGGGAAGATACATGTTGGTTGGGCCGACTATTCTGTCACAGAAGACAAATTTCTCCAACCACATGTTGAGAAAGGTAGCATGTTCCCTTGGGGCTACCGATCCACTCTTCTGGTACTCTTGGATATACCCGGTCCAACCACCGATATTGCGGGTACTTACTAGACGCTCAGATTTCCTGCGAAATAGAGTGGTAGGATCGGCGGAAGAAACATCAAGACCAGTGAGCATGTGCACATCGGCAAGCGTGGGGGTTGCTGGTCCGTGTCTAAAAAGGAATGTATTCATTGTATCGGACCAGAAGTAGGAGGCGGCGATCATCATGTTCTCATTCTTGGCCATATCAGCAATGGACAGACTAATACATTGCTCGATGTTGCACTCTGACCAGTAGACTCTCTGTGACCTTGCTATCCTGAGGTACCAATTCTTCCACCCCTTAGTGGGTTTGGGCCAAGAACGGAAGGTATCGGTCCACAACCCTAAATCAAAATGCTCAGATCTGAAAGGGATGCGGTTGGTTTCTCCATTGATCAGATTGGTCGGATCGGTATTCCCCATTGGACCTAGGCAGCAAAGATGTTCTTGATCGGTAGGGATCACTATTTTTTTGCGCATCTCCTAGATCCAGAAAATAAAGTGGAAAAGGGAAGAAGGGACTGAGAAGCAATGCGGAAAGATGAAATTGCAGTATGTACAACGTGGAAGGAAGAGAAGATTACCGCAGGAGCAGTGAAGTTGATCACCATTGAAGTAAGAGTTCTTGCAAGGATCGTGCTTCCTAATGAAAAGAAGGACCGCCGTTGTAATTATGCTCTTTGGATGATGTTGATATGAAGGTAAAAGTGTGAGCTCAGGGTAAAAGAGAAGGCAGATGGCAGTGTTTATAGGCCTATGTTAAGGGGCATTTTCAAATTTTCCCCTTCAAACTGAATAGGAATACGGAAGGATATCACGTTGATTTGCACAGTGATCGAGGAATTGGAACTTTTGGTCCTACAGTCGCGGGAGTTTTTGGTAATTTACAGTGACGATGCGCGGTAATCGAAATGGCAATGAAATTTTGGAGGGAAAGATTGCAACTGAGCAAATTTCGGCGCATAAGATATTTTATACTCCGAAATTGGGGGGCATGTGTTGACGCCATTTTTTTGTACGGGTCGATATTAAACCAAGTATATTGATCGGCAAAGAGGTAAATGTTGTTTCTCATCGGCATTAAGGTACTATCGGTTTAATTACCGATAGAAGCAGAAGAATCTGCCAATGGTGAGTGTGATGGGAGAAGCGTCAAAGAGGAAAGAAGATATGTTTTGCCGATAAAAAAGAATTACCGATGGATACTGACGTCAGCAGGAAGTTGCCGATGGCGATAGAAGGAAGTTGCGGATTGATGGAATCTGCCGATGGAAAGTTTCATCGTAGGGAAGATAGATAAGGAAACTGACGACTTTATACTAGTATTATTGTTTTAGTTTGAGTCCGACTCTTGCACGAGTCGTTTTATTTCCTTGAAAATAGGGGTTTTGTTTAGTACGAGTCGTGTCCATGTATAACTCCTTTTACCGGAGTATAAATATGTACCTAGGGCTCGTATGAGAGGATATTCAATACAATCAAACAAATCTATTATTTTCGTCTTACTTCTCATCATCTACTTTTTTGCATTAGTTATAGTTTATCTACAAGTTTTTACGATCTCGACGGACTGCATCTACAAGATCTCCGTCTACCTCGCGAATTCCGTTTCTTGAGCAATCTGAGCCTTGACGTCCGGGCGTATCGCTTTCGTCTCGTTCATCGTTGTTCTAGTTATCGTCCTTGTTGATTAATTGGTCAAATCAACTGGCACACCTTTGGATATCGAGTTCGGGTATGAACCCGAGGTGTTCGCAGATCCGACGCTTTTTGTGTCAACATGTTCTGAAGAGCAGAACGGGGAGATGAAATGCTATAGACGGGATACTTGTAGGGGGTGAAAAAGGCGATGCCTCCTTTAGGAGATTAATAGTCTGCACTTTTCTTTAACTCAGTTTGGTCTAGGTGAACTCTGAGGCATACAATTAGGGCATGTATAACAGTGATACGGAGGACCGTCTCTAAACATCTCGATTCCATCATACAGACATGTATAGAGACAGGCCATACAACCCATAGTCAGGGGTTTGTCGGTAAGCTGTTTAATGTTATATATGTAGCTAGGATCTATTATAAATAAATATGTATACTACTATGTGGCTATTTGATAAAAAAATATCAAAAATAAATAAGAGCAACATGATTACAATATTTTTTGAACCATCAAATATAATTTCAAAGGACAATGATTGCCAAGTACTGAGTCTGCACTTTCAAGTTGCCATCGCATGAACCTCCTCGATTCATGTCCGCCTCGATCGCCCTCCTACAGTCCTATCTACCCCATCCGGATCGTACTCCGTCGACCCTTCAAATCAATTTGATTAATACACAGACTAGCCAAAAAAATCACCGGAAAATGATTGGTACCAGCAGTCAAATCAGATCTGCAGAGTTGGTGGTAGATGGCGATACTGTGCTGCGTCCAGACGGCCTTCCCTCCAGAGTGCGCCCAAACTGATTCCTCCGTGCGCACGGGATCCGCAAGCTGGCGGACTCGACCTCGGCCACGGGCTCTCCCCGTCGCCTCGCGAGAGGACGACGGCTCCGTCTTTAGGCATTAGCAGGGTTCATTTTGCAAATATATCATCATAGAGACGGGATCAAGAGACCCGTTGTACATGCCCTTAGTACCCCCTCCGGATCTAGGTAGACTCTGAGGCATTTAATTAGTACCGCCTCCATTTGGCTGCCCGGCTGCCACGATAGTTCGCCACACATTTGACGATGCAAATGTAAGACATTGATAAGTTTTTTTGTTATGCAGACATTGATAAGTTTTGGTAGTATATAATCCAAAAGTGGTCAAATACTTGGCTTACCTAAATTTTGGCAACACGTGCAAAGACCCAACAAAAATTGTGTAATCAGCACATGTGCGTGGCCCAATTTGCATCTACAGCCCAACACATGTACGGTACCAGCACCTGCGAGGGCCGAGGGGCGGCCCAGCTAGCCATGTCTTCAGTCACGTACACCATTGAACGTACACCTTTTGCGAATATTGTCACGAGCCACGTCTCCATGGATCATGTTAAGAAGCAATCCGTGGCCTCAAGACATGGATCAATAGGATTAGAGGATCTCACCCATTAGAATTAGGGACATGTATTAATCCTAGCATTAGATCTAATCTAACCATTCTTGTAATCTCCCTGTACTACAGTTCCCTGAACCGACATCGTCGTGAGAGACATCCGTTCGGCAACCGCGTTCCCGAACGGACGCGAACTACTCCCATGACGTCTCCACATCTTGTATAAACAGCACAGATCATTCAATGGAATAAACAGTTCGATTCATTTGTTTCTCTCGATTACACCACGCTCAAACACGTTATCAGCACTGCTCGAGATCGAGAGGAAGAGATTTCCCGTCGAGAAGGTGAGATGGACTCCGACAACTCACCGTCAATCATGACTGCCCTCGTCCTCGGCATCCCACTCACCCGCCGCGCTCCGCTCCTCGTCGACGCCGTCCGCCTGGCCGAGAACCGCGCCCAGCACCGCCGCATCTTCGGTCGTCGTCGTCGTCATGGGCGCCACAGCCGTCGCCGCACTCGCCGTGGCCGCGGCAACCGCCGTGGCTCTCGCCGTGGCCCGGGCAACCGCGCTCGGCGCCACCTCGCCAACGGCGTCGCCCAGACTTCCGCGCCTGCTCCGGCACCACCAGCGCCGCTCGCGCCTCCAACTCCGCCGGCCACGCCACTTCGCCTGCCGTCGCCGACTCCAGGGTCCTTCACCTTGGCGGCCGGACCACGGGAGGGCCCTGCGCCGTACACCTTCCAGGAAGCCGGCCAGACCTCCATGGCCTTCAACGCCGCTGGATCTGGCCCCATAGCGGCTCCAGCAGCCTTCCCGGCAACCGCTCCGGTGGATCTGGCGCCAGCAACTCCTCGCCGACTTGGGAGCGCCGCGTTCGTCGCCGGAGCAACACCACCGTGGAGTACACCCCCGGCCTGCGTCCCGGCTCCTGGACTGAAACCTTCTGGCGCCTCTCCAATGGAGTTCTCCCCAACCTCTTCCATGGCGAGGCTGGTCCCTCCGGCACGGGGGGCTACTCTCCTAGCTAAGCAGCAAGAGGAAGGAAGCGGAGGCAGCCATGGCGGAGGCGGCGGTGCTCGGCTGTGTCAAATGGATATGAGTTGAACCTTATCTCCTAACTAGTACTTTATGAGACTCTTGCCTCACGGGTAACACAACAACACTACACCGTCCATAGTAAAGCCGACACAACAGTACGGTTGCCACCGACCAAACAAAAAAAGCTCTCATTTGTTTGTTTGTTTAGTCTAACCTGTGATTTGTGACTATCTATTAGCAGCCATTTCACTCTCAAATCTCTAGGGATTTTCATATAATTAAAGCTGCATGTTGTGCTAGGGACTTAGTTAAATGTTCAAAGTATTTGTTCGAATGACAAATCCAATAACATTTGTTCCTGTTACTATTTTATTGCAATTATTTATACTCTTTTTATCTTGCAATACGACACAATTTTAAGTCTATTTTAACTATGCAAAGTGAAATACTTAAATATATGTCACAATCACTTAACGTGTACCTTTATATATATATATTGGACATTTAAAATTATTTGCCTATGCAAATAAGTAATTCACTTTATATGGTCTATAAATTATGTAATGACATAATCGGTACCTATAAAAGTTTTGTATTTCCAATATTTATATTTCACATTAAATATATCATTATTGATTTAAATTTAATGTGCATTTTATGGTCCACGTTAAAATTCAACTTTTTGTACTTATATTTTACATATATTTTACAACACAAGTGCCTTATATACAAACATTTATACAAATGTAGACAAAATGTCCGATGTTGGCAAATTAAAAAATAAAGAATTTGACCAACTTGCTCTTGATGGACATAATTTTCTAACATGGTCAATGGATCTTAAAGTTAGTCTCTCTTTACGGGGATTCTACTATGCCATTGTTCCACCAAAAGAGGGTACTTCGGCACCTGACGACAAAACCAAGTACAATGCCTTATATATAATAAGGTCTCATATACATCCAGACCTCAAGTCTGAATATTTGATGGAAGAAAGATCCACTTGTTTTATGGAACGCTCTTCAACAACGCTATGAATAGCAAAAGGCAATTGTCTTGCCTGAAGCTTTGCATGAATGGAATCATGTCCGTCTACAGGACTTTAAGTCTGTCGGAGAATATAATCATGCAATTCACAAACTTTGTGCAAAACTCAAATTTTGTGAAAAAAACCTACTGATGCAGACAAAATAGAGAAGACTTTGTCTACTATGATGCCTGCAGATAGAATCCTTCACCAACAATACCGTGAGCGAAAATTCCAAGTTTATTCTGAGTTAATTAATACTTTACTTCAGGCCGAACGACATAATGAGATCCTTCTTTGAAACTCAAATAAACGCCCATTGGGTGCTGCCCCATTACCTGAAGTACACACACTCCGAACACAAACAAAATGGATGGTGTCAACAGGAAACCATTCAGGAAATTCAAAGGTAAAGGTAAAGGAAAAGGTGACAATAAGCGCAAAAGAGAGCATATGCCGCATGATTCTTCCAAGGGAAAGGGCATTCCTAAAAAGAATTTTGACAAATCCAAACTTTGTCAAAAGTGTGGTTGCTACAGCCACATCACTAAGAAATGTCGCACCCCACGTCACTTGGTTGACTTGTACTTAAAGTCTGTTGGTCATAATCATCCAAATCAAGGACAAAAGTATGAAGCCCATTTCAACATCCAAAATGATGCTACGATGCAAGATGTTGCTCCATACAACTTTACCAATGACATCATCATGGCAGATGGTAGTTGCTCCAAGAGTGTCCCCATTGGACCAGGCAACCACAAGACTCTACCACCTGCGGAAGACTTAATGGACACGGACAAGATGCTCGTGGAATTTGCCTCTACCGATATGTTTCGAGATCTCAATTAGACTCCCATAGTCCTTAGTACTACATACTCATTCATGTCCAAATAAAGTGTTGTAAATTATTGCTACATATAGTAGTCTTGTAAAATATTTGTATCTTGCTTGCTATATCATATATATAGCACATATGTATCAAGCACAATTGATATTCAATAAAGTATGTATATTATATATATATGTGTCATTTTCAGATTTTAAATAAATTCTTTATTCATATATATAGATTACTACGGGATAAATCCAATGGAGGAGTAAATGTGCCTAGTAGATAGCGGTACTACTAATTTTATACTAAGGGAAACTAAATATTTCCAAACTCTAACTAAGAGACAAAGAAATGTTCTAACAATCGCTGGATGCGATGCAACGATAGTAGGCTCTCGATGCGCTACTATTACACTTCCCATGGGTACTCAAATAACAATTGAGGATGCATTATTGTGTCCCGATTCAACGCGTACCTTACTTAGCTATAGAGATATCCGTAAAAACGGACTTCACGTGGAGACACATGAATAACATAAAGAGGAATTTCTCCTCTTAATCAAAGATACCGGATATGGCAAACAAACTCTTGAGAAAATTCTCTCTTTACCATCTGGAATATATTATACATACATCAAATCCGTACGACATGTTGCCTATAAAATAATTTTTTAGAATAAATTTCAAACTTGGCATAATCTCCTTGGTTATCCTGGCATAGGGATGATGCGAAAAATTATAAACAATTCTCATGGTCATGACTTAGCTAATTCTAAGTTCCCAGAATCTTCTGATTTTATATGCACTTCATGTGCCACTGGGAAATTGATTTTAAGACCATCTTATCTTAAAATCAAAGCTGAACCACTTAAGTTCCTTGAAAGAATTTAAGGCGATATTTGTGGTCCAATTACTCCATTATCTGGACCATCCAGATATTTTATGGTTCTAATAGATGCGTCTACACGATGGACTCACGTGTGCTTATTATCCACACGCAATCATGCGTTTGCAAAGCTAATAACTCAAGTTATTAGACTTAGAGAAAATCATCCTGAACATCAGATAAAATCTATTAGAATGGATAATGCTGCAGAATTTTCCTCAAAAGCTTTCAATGACTATTGTATGGCTCTAGGAATTCAAATTCAACACTCAGTTCCATATGTCCACACTCAAAATGGTTTAGCAGAATCACTTATCAAAAGAGTTAAGCTAATAGCAAGACCATTAATACAAAATTATAATCTACCAACTTCATGTTGGGGTCATGCAGTCTTACACGCTGCTGACTTACTACAATTGCGACCAACTGCATATCATACTGCTTCCCCACTACAATTAGTATGTGGAAATCCACCAAGTATTTCCCATCTGCGAAAATTCGGTTGCGATATTTACGTACCGATTTCACCACCAAAGAGTACATCTATGGGTCCACACAGGAAATTAGGGATCTATGTCGGGTATCAATCTCCATCGATCATTAAATACCCGGAACCCCTTACAGGGGACCTATTCATGGCCCGATACGCTGATTGTATCTTCAATGAGGATCATTTCCCGGCATTAGGGGGAGATTACAAGTACCAAAAAGAATGCTTGGAAATAAATTGGGATGCACAAGACATCTCTACTAATGATCCACGTACACAAGAATCTGAACTCCAAGTTCAGAAAATCATAAATTTGCAAAATATTACAAATAATCTGCCAGACGCATTTACTGAGTATAAAGGTGTCACTAAATCCTATCATCCTGCTAGGAATGTGCAAGAAAGAATAGAGGTACCAAACAAAACTATTCAACTCCCACCTCAAAAATTTGTTCAAGTCAAGAGGGGGAGAAGTAAGGCCATGAATCTGGATGTGGCTCCTAAACGCCAAAGGAAACAGAATAACAAAAAATCTGAATTAGTGAATGTAACTCAACAATAAGTTGTGAGACACCAAGTGAATAAACAAAATTCACATCCCACATCAACAGTGCACTCAATATCTGATGTTGGGACATCGGATCACCCTGACGCTATCGTATTGGGAAATAACGAACCGTCGCAAGGGGTACAAGAAATTTCCATAAACTATATTGATTCCGGAGAATCATATGACCGAAAGACTACATTTGTTGACATATACTTTGTCAAAACAATTGCGGAAATAATCCAAAGTGATCCAGATCCCAAAACCATGGTAGAGTGCAAAAAGCGCTCGGACTGGATTAAATGGAAAGAAGCAATTCAAACAGAGTTAGCCTCGTTCGCAAAAAGAAAGGTATTTTCATCAGCAATACCTACACCTTCAAAAAAATTTCCCTGTGGGATTCAAATGGGTTTTCATCCGAAAGCGGAATGAAAATAATGAGGTGGTGAGATACAAAGCGAGACTTGTAGCACAAGGGTTCACGTAGAGACCTGGTGTTGATTTCAATGAAACATACTCTCCAGTTATGAATGGAATAACATTCCGATATATAATAGCATTGACAGTTCAAAATCATTTATCTATGCAGTTGATGGATGTAGTGACAACATATTTATATGGGTCACTTGATTCGGACATTTATATGAAGGTTCCTGATGGAATCCCTATTCCGAATCCTAAAGCAAGTCGCGTCACATATTGTGTAAAACTTAACAACTCATTATATGGCTTAAAACAGTCGGGACGGATGTGGTACAACCGACTGAGCGAATTCCTATTACAAAAGGGATATGCCAATAATGATGATTGCCCATGTGTTTTTATAAAGAAATTCCAAACGGGATTCTGCATTATATCAGTATATGTGGATGATTTAAATATCATTGGCAACCCACATGATATAAATGAAGCACACAATCTCTTAAAGATGGAATTTGAGATGAAGGATTTAGGACAAACTAAATTTTGCTTAGGTTTACAAATCGAGCACCTTCACTCAGGAATTTTAGTGCATCAATCTGCCTATATCCAGAAAATACTAGAAAAATTTAATATGGATAAGTCATATCCATCCAAAACTCCCATGATTGTTCGTTCTCTAGACATGGAGAAAGATCCATTTAGACCAAAGGACGATGATGAAGAAATATTTGGACCCGAGGTTCCATATCTCAGTATCATTGGAGCACTTATGTATCTTGCAAATCAAACTAGACCTGATATTGCATTTGCAGTAAACTTACTAGCTAGACATAGTGCTACTCAAACTAAACGTCATTGGACGAG
The DNA here is from genome assembly GCA_022036555.1 of Microstegium vimineum. Taxonomy (NCBI): domain Eukaryota; kingdom Viridiplantae; phylum Streptophyta; class Magnoliopsida; order Poales; family Poaceae; genus Microstegium; species Microstegium vimineum. The sequence goes on along the minus strand of CM039125.1, from coordinate 35,543,429 downwards.
AGCTAAACATATCTTACAATATCTTAATGGTACAAAAGATCTTGGATTATTTTTCCAAAGAAACCAAGATCCAACTATGATTGGATACACTGATGCTGTCTATTTATCTGATCCCTATAATGGTCGATCGTAGACAGGTTTTGTTTTTCTATATGGAGGAACTGTTATATCATGGAAGTCTTCTAAACAGACCCTAGTAACAACCTCCACAAATCATTCTGAAATTGTTGCACTATATGAAGCATCACGTGAATGTGTATGGTTCCGCAGAATGATTAATCACATACAACAATCTAGTGGAATTGGTTCCATTGAATCACCCACAATTATCTATGAAGATAATTTTGCTTGTATTACACAAATGAAAACATGTTATATCAAGAGCAATATAACTAAACATATTTCCCCTAAGTTATTTTATCCTCATGAATTACAGAAGAATGGAGAAATACAAATCTTGCAAACAAAGTCTTGTGATAATCTTGCTGATTTATCCACTAACTCATTATCAGGTCCCACGTTCCAAAATTTTGTTCATGGTATTGGTATACGACGACCGAAAGACTTGCAAGTTTTAGGGGGAGAAAATCTATGAAAATAATCATTTGTGTTAAATATTATATTGTACTCTTTTCCTATTATGAGTTTTTATAACTTTCTCCTAAATAAGGTTTTTAATGAGACAATATCAAATAATGTGTCATATTTCTTATTTTCCTCATAAGAGGTTTTTAAAGGGAATATCAAAGACATTATTCCTTCTCATATTTTCCATATGGTTTTGGGGAAGGTTATAGATCATAATATTGTTCTAAACTAAATTATGGACTTTTCCTATAAAGGTTTTCCCATATAAGTTTACAATGAACAATAATCTAAATATATGTCATATCATTTCTCCTAATTTTCCCACTGGGTTTTTGACGAGTTTAATGACATATCAACAACATTAGTACCTCATATTTTTTCCTACAAGGTTTTTTTGAGGTTATGAAGATATTGATTGATCTCAAGACTTGATTCGATCAGGGGGAGTGTTAAGAAGCAATCCGTGGCCTCAAGACATGGACCAATAGGATTAGAGGATCTCATCCATTAGGATTAGTGACATGTATTAATCCTAACCTTAGATCTAATCTAACCATTCTTGTAATCTCCCTGTATGACAGTTCCCCGAACCGACATCGCCGGGAGAGACATCCGTTCGGCAACCGCGTTTCCGAACGGACGCGAACTACTCCCATGGCGTCTCCACATCTTGTATAAATAGCACAAATCATTCAATGGAATAAACAGTTCGATTCATTCATTTATTTCTCTCGATTACACCACGCTCAAACAGATCAGTCGAGCAGAGCACACTTCGTTGAGTTGACTTTTGGATGCCAGCGTGTCGTCCCACTACTGAAGCACTTGTACCAGCAGTATTTGAGCATTCTATAAGCTGCGTTGACTGACCATCAATCTCAAACCATAATCACAGGATCACATTCTGGCCCGCGCTAACCAGCACCGCACTTGGGCTTCCGTGCAATGCGCAGAGATACGTAGCTACTGCACAACACCACGCCATCTGCTGGAAGCTCACCGACGAAGACACTCACGATGATCCATTCCATTCGCAGTCTCCTCACCGGAGATCGCCGGACCCGCCACGCCGTTCCAAAGATCAAGTCCTTTCCCGCCCTCGCCGCCGTCCTCTTCTTCGCCGGTGCCACGTTGTTGGTTCTTTTTTCGTGGTCACCCACCTCCTCCCGGTTCTCCAACCCAGGCGGCGCCGCCTGCGACTTCACGCGAGGCCAGTGGGTGCGCGACCCGACCGCGCGGCCGCACTACACCAACGCGACGTGCGCGTTCATCGAGGGCTACCAGAACTGCATGAAGCACGGCAAGCCCAGCATGGAGTTCCTGCTGTGGCGGTGGCAGCCAGACGACGGTGGCTGCGGCGAGCTGGAGCGCTTCGACGCCGCGCGATTCTTCGGGCTCGTTCGGGGCAGGTCCATCCTCTTCGTCGGGGACTCGCTGGCCAGCAGCCACGTCCGCTCGCTCGTGTGCACCTTGTCGCAGGTGGAGAGCCCGTCGAGGTCCCGCTCGGCGGAAGGGGGATTCGAGTACTGGCGGTTCCCGGCGCACGGGTTCACGGTCGCCTTCTTCTGGACGCCGTTCCAGGTGCGGTGGCGCCTGACGCGGGGGCCACCGGAGGCGGTCGGGCCCGACCGGCAGGGCGAGGTGTTCGCCGGTCCCAGCGACCTCCACGTGGACGAGCCCGACGTGCGGTGGACGTCGGCCGCCAAGGACCACGACTACGTGGTCGTGTCCGCGTCGCACTGGTTCGCGCGCCCCGCCGTGTACTACAGCGGCGGCCGCGTCGTCGGGTGCCACCGCTGCGGCGTGGCCAACGTCACCGCGCTCACGCCGCAGTACGCGCAGCGGGCCGCGTTCCGCACCGTGCTCCGGGCGCTAGCCGCCGGGATAGACGGGTTCAAGGGGACCGCCATCCTGCGCACGGTGCCGCCGACGCACTACGAGAACGGCGGGTGGTTCGACGGCGGGGAGTGCACGGCCACGTGGCCGGCCGACCCAGAGGACCCGCTGGAGATGGCGGAGCCGGAGCGCGACTTCTACGGGGCGCAGGTGGAGGAGTTCGCGGCGGCGGAGGAGGATGCCAGGAGGAACGGCGTGCGGCTCAGGATGATGGACGTGACCAAGATGATGCTGCGCCGGCCGGACGGGCACCCCGACCGGTACGGTCACGGCCCCGGCGACCACGAAGGCTTCGACATCGACTGCCTGCACTGGTGCCTGCCGGGGCCGATCGATGTGTGGAACCAGCTTCTGCTTCAGATACTGGCCGGCCGTTATTAGACGCATTCATTAGACAAGGAGAAATCATTTTGATTCCAACCTTTTTGTTCTATCGAAACATTTTTATTCGAGATGAGGAGGCACACAATATACTCGATTGAACTAAATAACAGGGTCTTCGGTCGGATCTTCCTTGTCCGTGTGAACAATAGCAGGGCATTCCCAACGAACTAAATTAAGTCCGCCTGCAATCAGTTTGAGGACTGAACACATTTTGATTTTGTCATCGTCTGCCTACGCTCGTCTGATTATATTCACAGACCAAGCCTTGAACAAAAAGGTGTATGTACGCGCGGAAGCACAGCTGGGTTTGAACTTCTGTTTTCCACGTTTGAACCTTGTTAATACTGCAATTGAGATGTTGTTGTCACGGAGACATCTAACTTAATTTGGTATGAACTCTTATCATCATCATCATCAATGATAATAGAGAAAAAGGAATATATTCTGTTTTATACAAAAGTATTCACTTCTGCATTACGATAAACATTTATAAATTCATATCTATCAAGTCTGAACTATTCACATCTATCGCTTGGAAAGTAAGTAATTTAAAATAACCTGTAAATTTGCATCTAAATTATCCTCCATTAGCCATTATGAAAGATAATTTAAATAATGCGATAAATTTTCTTATAATTACCCTTTCCCTAGCTCTACTATTATAGTAATATCAACAACAATTTACCACCTAAAATAGGTCCCCAATTTTGATCGTGTAGATAATCCCCATTTTCTATGGGTATGGTTGTTAGACGTGTCTCCAAAAATACTACCCAAAAGAGGCCTTTTTATTCTATTTCTCTACAATCTCGTCATGTCGGCCCTCTGTTTTACTTCGTTTCAACTCCACAATTCAACCATAAAAATATTATAAATGCTTATATTTGATCCATTTAACATTTCATTTACCATACCCTAAAATTAGTGTAAAAGCATAAATTACTTCCATAAATTATTAAATTTATTACGGAAACAACTTATTTTATAATCAATAATTCACTCTTTTATTGTCTTGTTTATATTTGTTTTGTGATTTTTAGAAACTAAAAAAAGTTATATTCTTGTTTCGGCAATTTTAAAGTCTAATTCAGTACTTTAATTGTAACTTAACAACTTGGAACAGATTAAGGATTTCAAAATTCATCTACAAATTGTTAAAGTAGTATATTTGAAATGTGGAACTAGTAAATTTGAAATGATGAATCTTCTAGTAAAGTAAAAAAAATCATTTTGAATTTGTTGCATTAATCCTAAATAACACCTTGGTTCCAACGGATTCGTCAGAAACAACCTTATGTTGGCAAAGAAAAGTACTACTCCATCCTAAATTATAAGTCGTTTGACTTTTTGGGCTCCAAGTTTGACCATTCGTCTTATTCAAAAATTTGTGTTAAATATTAAATCTTTTGTTGTGGCTTGCTTTATTAATAAAAGTTCTTCAAAATAACTTAAATTTAGCTATTTTTATGTAAATTTTTTAAATAAGACGAATGGTCAAGCTTTAGGTCAAAAAAGTCAAACGACTTATAATTTGGGATGGATTGAGTATATTTCAAATTCATGAAACAACTTTCGCACTCACCACAAGCCACATTGTGCCACCTGTCCCGCCTGCGCCTACTACATGCCGTGAAAACTGACGACCATGAACGACGGCAAGATGAACTAGAGCAAAAACGCTCCACAGTTTAAGGCCAGCCTCCTCTTGCACACACTTGTTCCCCTCGTCTCCCTCTTCTTCGTTTTGTCCTTGACCTCCTCAACCCCAAAACAACAGGAGACCAACAGAACCGTCAAAGCTCACTCTTTTTCTGCACAGAAAAAGACATTCTTTTTCTCTCACACAAGCAGACACTAGTTACCGCAACGAGCGAGCACAGGCTCACTACGTATCTACACTGCTAATTCTCCTTATTTCTTGCTCCAAATTAAACCACCAATCAAGAGGCGCATCAGGATCGGCTAGAAATCCCAATCTTACACTGACGACAGATTTATATATATCTGCATCTATCTGCGTGTTTTAAGATCATACCAATTGATCTCTACAACTACTACTACCACAGATGCAGCGTTCGTGTTTATACACAGGTGGGCTGCAGTTTGCAAGTTAATTTGTACTAGCACGCAACCACAACACAGGTGCTGTCATCGTCAATGGCGAGGCTGAGCCACGGCCTCCTGGGCGCCCTGAACCTGGTGACGCTCCTCCTGTCCCTGCCGGTGCTGTGCGCGGGCGTGTTCTTGCTCACGCGCGCCACCACGGAGTGCGAGCGCGCCCTGCAGATCCCCGTCGTGGCGTTCGGCTGCGCACTGCTGCTGCTCTCGCTCGTCGGCCTCGCCGGCGCCTGCGGACGCCGCGGCGCCGCCACGCCGTTCCTCTGGGTGTACGTGGCCTTCATGTTTCTGCTCGTCGTCGGCGTGTTCGCGTTCGTGGTCACCAAGCGGGGCGCGGGCAGCGCCGTGTCCGAGCGCGGGTACATGGAGTACCGCCTCGAGGACTACGCCGGCTGGCTGCAGGCGCGGATCGCCGAGCCGGACACGTGGCGGCGCGTCGAGAGCTGCCTCTCCGCGGCGCGCGTGTGCGGTGGCCGCCTCCATGGTGCCGTGGGGCAGGACGCGATGCAGTTCTATAGGCAACACCTCTCGCCAATCCAGTTATACATTCTTCTGATCAACAAATCGTCTGGTACACGACTGGCCCGATACATGTTTGGATGCAATGGTGCAGTCTGGTTGCTGCAAGCCGCCGACGCGGTGCAGGTTCCGGTACGTGAACGCCACGTTCTGGGAGGCGCCGAGGTCGTCGGCGTCGTTGCCTGGCGACGGTGACTGCCGGGCATGGAGCAACGACTCGCAGGTGCTTTGCTTCGAGTGCGACGCATGCAAGGCCGGCGTGCTGGAGACTGCCGAGAAGAAGTGGAAGACAGTGGCGATCGTGAACGTTTCCCTCCTCGCGTTCCTCGTCTTGGTCTACACGATCGGGTGCTGCGCCCTGCGCAGCAAACGTGGCAGTCGTTACCTAAATGGTGGTGGCCCTGACCAAACATGAGCCAGCTAGCGATCGGCCAACTCCGATCCACTTGAAAATGATTTATTAGGTTATACAAAATCGAAGGTAGATGATTCGAAGTTTAGAGTTCTACTACTGCTCTGTCCGGTTTTGGAGAGAGGACGACCCAGAGTCTGACTCCCTATGTGTCTCTCGTCTCACGTCTTAAGGGCACCGTATATAAAAGGTTATAGTTTGTTTGTTTGGGAACAAGAGTCATGGCTCGGATTGTAATATGACACTTCTCATATCATGAATTATAATAGCATCCTCAGAACCTATATGTTTTTCTAAGAAAGTTTACATATTTACCATCTTATGGTGATCTTATGGTGGTGAGTGATATATAAAATACAATGTCAGTGACTCATATGTCAGTGATACATGTTATGGTGTCAACCTTTATGATTAGGGATGAAAATGGATCAGATACGAACGGATATTACTGATATTACATTTGTTTTCATATTTATGTTCGGATTCGGATTCGGATTCGAATACGGATAATGTCTGTTGGCACCAAGAATGACACACTTTTACATAACTAAAATTTTGTCAACAACCTCAGGATCAAGGATAAAACAATCACATCATGAGCATTCTTTATAAAATAACAAGTTCCACATGTCCATGAGTAATTGATTGCAGGATTAAAGAAATGGAGCAAAGGAGAGCCAGTGGGACTCACATAGAGGATCGACCGACCTCCTATACGACCCACCAGCTCTCCCCTCTGGCCATGATCCAGGAGAAGCACCCCTGAGTGAATCCCAACCCTCGGATCACTCTGTGCTTTCTCCAAACGGCTCACATACAACTCACATGAATCCATGGACCCACATCAACGAGATCAACATGACAAACAACTCAGAAGACCCAACCAAAAGACATGACAAGTGGGGACACCTTTTGGAAGGTCGAGGTGGACCCCAGACCCCTATAACGGGTTGGCCGATCTCCCACCAGGAGCTCCAGCCCCCCATGTGGTCCCTGACCAGTGGGCATGTTCTAGAAGAAAAGAGCAGGGCCCACAGGCGATAGGCGGGGTCGGTCGACCCCCCTAGGTCGGTGATGCGCCTGGTGACTCCCTGCACAATAAACACGTGTTGAAGATCAAGACCATCCACTCGATCTAAGTCGGTTTAGATGCGGTGAATCCAAGGGTGGAGGATTGAAGTCTCCTGGATCGATGACGTGGTGATGGAGTAGCCCCTACTCCACCTCCCACTATAAATAGAGGCTCATACCACCCTCTTCATACATGGTGAAGAAACCTACAAGCTATATTCCTTAGATTGTTCTAGTAGTTAGTCTAGAGTGAGAGTTAGAGTTGAGTCGAGCTGCGCTCGGGATTTCCGGAGTCGTCTTCTGGAAAGTCTGGTATAGCTCTTGTATCTTTCCTTCTTTGTAAGACTTTATCTTATTCAATATATACTTTTCCTCTACTTTACTTAGTCTTTACTTTGAGCATTACTATACTAGTTATAGTCTTGTTATATACTTTTGCTTATTAATAGCCTTTACATCAATAGTCTGTGATCCTTGTGGCATTTTCCGTATGCGATCATTGCCTGTCATTGAGTGCTTTGATTATAGATCATTGTCAAAGTAGTAAGTTGTGTGTAAGTGTGGTGCTTATACACCACCTTATCCTTGGTTACCGCTTGTTGCACAGATTGTTTGTGGTAGCTAGCAAGAGAGTGACAACCATGTCTAGTCTTTGTATTCCACCACGTGTTCTTAGGCAAGTTCTTAAAAGGTATGTCCCCCGTAAAAAGAGAGTGCGGTCTGGTAGGAGTTTTGCTCTCCTATTGATCTATTCTCTCGCCTAACATACTTGTATTGAGGAGACAAACTATAGTGTTTAGACTAATTAATTGGCTAAGTATATTGATGTAGAGTGAATTATATAAGAGTCCCTATACTCCCTCGTTGTCCTCCCACCTAGCTATACTATCCAGTTATCTCTAAGTTATATTTTACCTTGGCTTATTCATTTATCACCATTCCTATCACATATATCGTTTACCCCCCTGTACTAGTTGGTACTAAGTTGAGGTGCTCTCTAGGATCTCTCTCCAACTATCATTTCTACCTCAGCTTTCCCTTGGGAAAATATAAATTACGATACCTTGGAATACTCCTAGGTGAAGTGCTACAACGGTATAATTTGTGCGCTTGCGGATTTATCCAATAGTCATAAGAAATACCAACAAACATTTCTGGCGCCGTTGCCGGAGAAAGCATAGCCTAGAAATTTTAATTAGATTGAATCCAGAAATTCTCGTTAACTTAGTTATCAATTAGTCATAGGGGCTTACCCCTGTCTGTGTCTTCCTTTCTTGTGAAGCCAGACAGTGTATGAGCGGTTTCCAACTGCCGGGAAACTACCTAGAAGATCCCGAGCAGCTATTGAGGAGGACTAGACGCCGTCAAGTTCCACCTCAGAGGTTCATCTCGACCCTGAATCCATTCGAGGAAGGAGGCTCTAAACCACCACTCAAGGAAGCTATGGCCTAGAAGGCGATCTCTGACTTCTCGTCTTCGTCCGCTACCCACGTAGATCAGGGTCCCGAGGTCAACATTAGGGATGCCACCTTCGAGCTGAAGCCCACCTTGATCCACATGGTGCAAGCCAATCCATTTTGCGGGAAGTCCCATGAGGATGCCAACACTCATCTCTAGCACTTCATGGAGATGTGTGACACCTTTACTATCAAAGGAGTGACGCCTGATGCTATCCGTCTTCGTCTCTTCCCATTCTCATTATTGGAAAAGGAGAAGCAATGGTTCTACGACCACAAACAAGAAGCCACCACCTGGGAGAGGTGTGCCAATGCATTCCTCAAGAAGTTCTTCCCAACGGGCAAAACCAATGCCCTTCGTGGAAAGATTTTGAGCTTCCAACAACAGTCTGATGAGACGATTTCCGATGCATGGGAACGTCTCCATGAGTACATTCGTGCCTGTTGTTGACACCGTTTTTCGGCACATGTCAAATGATCTAAGACTTGTATTGATCAGCCGCCGTTTTCCATCGGCATCGGGAAGTCATAAGTCAGTATTACCGATGGAGGTAAAAGCTGTGAAAAGGACAAGTGTGTTGCCGATGGAAGCTGGATGTTTCGGATGTTGTCGATGGAGTTGGGTAGCTCTTGCCGATAAGAATTAATTGGTGAAGTTAAATCACCAAAACTGCAAAGTTGCCGATGCCGATTGCCGATGAGGAGATGGTACCGATGGGCATGGAGTGCTGATGGGCACAGGGTGACTTGGTGGTTGACGTCAGCGAAAGTTGCTGATGGCGAAAGAGGAAAGTCGCGGATTGAAGGAGTCTGCCGATGGAAAGTTTTCATCGAAGCAAAGACATAAGGAAACTGGTGATTTTATACCAATATTGTTATAGTAGTTTGAGTCCGACTCTTGCACGAGTCGTTTGTTTTCCTTTAAAATAGGAGTGTTTGTTTAGGAAAATAATATTGTTATTTGGATCCGACTCCTGCGCGAGTCAGTTATTTCCTTTAAAGTAGGAGTTTGTTTAGGGAAGGTACGAGTCGTGTCTTTGTACAACTCTCCATGCGGGAGTATAAATATGTGCCCAAGGGCTGCGTGAAAAAGAATCAATCTATCAAAAACAAATCAATTTACTCTTATCCTACTTTTATCGCAATTTACCCTTTATTGCATTAGTCTTAATTTATCTACGAGTTCTTCAAGCTTCGACGGGCTGCATCGCCTTGATCTCCGTCAAACCCTTGTAAGTTCCGCGTGGGAGTACCTCTGAGCTTTGACATCCGGGCGCATCGCTGTTGTCTCATTTAGCTCTGCTCTAGTTACCCTGAATCAAGTCTAAGTCCTGACATCCGGGCGTATCGCCGTTGTCTTGCTTAGATCTTGTTATAGTTATCGTCCTTGTCGATTAACTGGTCAAATCGACTGGCACGCCCTCGGATATCGAATTTCGGGTAATAGCCCGAGGTGTTCGCAGATCCTGACGCTTTTTGTGTCAACACCTCTTTTGGCATGCTCGGTGGGACCAATTATACATCTATCATGGGTGATCATACTGACGTTAACCAAAGGAACACCATCGAAGTCTCCGAGGCCGATCTGAAAGATGATCAGAGGCTGGCGATGGAGCGGGCTATGGAGGAATACAAACAGTTGTATCTCAAATCCTTCAGCCTAAGTAGGAGCGACGAAGCAATCCAGAAGCAAGACCCGCCGTTGCCGTGGCAGGTCACGTATGATGCCAATCCTGGTAAGTTACAAGAGATGGTTAATTCTACTTTAAATCAAGCATTAATTAGCCACTCCAGCGTGTTGTCCAATACTGTGTACAATGCTGTCATGCAATCATTCAAAGAGGGACATGCACCTCAATATGTTGGTCCAGCGTATTATCAATCTGGATCGGCATCTATAAACCCATCGGCAGCCCCAATGGTGTCTTCCACTCCCGTGGATCCGTCTGTCGATGCAGCCACACCACCAAGACCGAGTCCCGAAAGCATCACCAAGCTTAATGCAGATCCAGTGGCGTCGGCAATGTCAGGACCTGCTATCCAGAATCATCCAGCTCCTGCCAACTGGTGGGGTTACAGTATGCCTTCAAATCCATCTGTTGGTTCTAATCTGGTGCAGGGAGATAATTCAGCATGGAAGAGCTCTATGGAATCGGCAATGCAAGCACAGCCGGTGATCCCTATGATGCATTACTCTACGTCCTCTCCAACTGTACAGCGCCATCAGAAGATCTCCAAGTAATTCCTAAAGTACCTCTGATGCCACCATCGGTGAGTTCTGTGCCGATGCAACATACTATAGCAGCTGGAAGCCAACCTATGCTGGTGAACCCTCAGGCCGGGGTAGTGGCACATCAAGGTAACCAATTTGTTGATTACTCTAAGGTGCAGGAACAGCAGGTGCCAGTCAGCTATCAGCCATCGGTAAGTCACATGCCGATGATTTATAATCCTGGATGGACTACTCAGCCGCCAGCTCAACAACCTGGCGCACTAATGTATCAATACGGGAGTCCAGCAAACACTCAGAGTGGACCATCGGTGCAGCAACCGATGAATATGACGACTCAACCTAATCTACTAAGTGTGCAGAATTATCCATCGGTAAGTCAGCCGATGCATAACGTCCAGATGACTGGTGCCGCGCCCGTGACAACTACGCATCATTTTCTACCAAGACCTGAAGAGGCGCGTCAGCCGACTCCACCAGTCAACAACCAGCCAATGAGTCGGCAAGAGCAGGATGCATATTGGACCGATAAGATCACCGAAGTGATGAAAGAACAGTTCGGCATTAAACCCAAGGTTAACACATATTCTTATTGGACACCGTATCCTCCCGCATATGATTTAATTCCTCTCCCAAATCGGTACAAAGTGCCTGATTTCACCAAATTCTCCGACCAAGATGACACATCGACAATGGAGCACATCAATCGCTTCATTATCCAGTGCGGAGAAGCTGCCAGTAGAGAGAAATTAAGGGTAAGATTGTTCTCGTCGTCATTGTCTGGATCGGCATTTACATGGTTTATATCATTACCTCCAAACTCGGTAATTACATGGGCCGATCTAGAAAGGCAGTTTCATAAGTATTTCTTCGCTGGCATACACGAAAAGAAGCTTACCGATTTGGTCAAGTTGAGGCAACGCAATGACGAATCGGTAGAAAACTTTGTTCAGAGGCTGCGAGACGTGAAGAATAAGTGCTACAGCTTAGTGCTTGATGATCGGCAACTGGCAGACTTGGCTTTTCAAGGGCTACTACCACATATCAAAGATAAGTACGCGTCTCAAGAATTTGAAAGCCTAAGTCATCTGGTGCAAAGAATTGCCGATCAAGATGTCAAAGCCTTTGAACCCAGGAAGACTTGGAATAAAAAGGTGACCTTCGTTGAGCAAGAAGATTCTGGATCCGATGAAGAGCTAAGTATCAGCGCCGCCGAGTGGGTGAAGGATAAAAAGTCTGTGTCTTGTCCATTTGGCCAGAAGGAAGCTGAAAGGTTCACCTTTGACGTCACCAAGGCCGATAGGATGTTTGACTTGTTACTTCAAGAAGGGCAAATCAAATTAGCGTCTAACCAAGTAATTCCATCGGCCGAAGAGCTCAAAAAGATCAGGTACTGCAAGTGGCACAATGCAACTTCGCACAGTACCAACGACTGCAAAGTATTCAGGCAGCAATTGCAGTCAGAGATTGAATCTAGACGAATCAAATTCGAAAATTCTAAAGTCCAGAAACTGATGAAGATTGATCAGCACCCGTTTCCAAATAATATGGTGGAAACTAGTAGAAAAACTAAAGTACTGACATCAGAAGTTGCCAGGAGGAATGCATCGGTAGATCCTAACCACCAAGTAGCTGAGCACGACGAAAAGAGGTTGGCCGATGGCAGAAAAGGCAAGAGGGTTGCCGATGAGGGTAGCAATGCCAAGAGGGCTCCTGGTGTTATAATCACGCATAAGCAGCCAAGGCAAGAGTATCGGCAATCTCAAAATGAGCGATATCGGCAGGAAGAAGAAGAGCACCAAGAATGGCTTCGGCATAAGGACCGGTGGAAGTGTCCCTTCTTCGTTCACTGCTGGGAAGAAGGCATCAAGCTACCTACTGCCGATAATTGTCCTGAATGCAATGGGTACTACGCTGCCGATAGGTCAGGTAAGAAACCTTGTTTTGATGATCGAGCATCCAGGTATGCCAAGCCGCTCAGAGAGATGAAATCGGCACATGACCGACTGGGGGGGCAAGCTTAGCGCGCATGACAGGCTTGGAAGGCGTGTCGATCAAGAGGAGCTTGAGGAGATGGCCAATGCAAGAGTGCCTGATGAAGAAATATTCTCTAGAGATCCAAACATCGGGAGAGTTGCCGATGCAAACAATGAGAGGCAGCACCAGCCTGTTTGGAAAACCAAGCTTCCCCAATGGTGCCCTAAGGGTCTGACAAAGACTCAGAAAAGGAGAATCCAGCGCGAACACCAAGGCGACCTATATGACAGTGAAAATCCTTCAAGGGAAAAGCAGTGGAGGCCCAAGCGCAAGGATAGGGGTCCATCGGCTGAAATCAATATGGTAGTCATATTGCCAATGGAGTTCATGGCGCCTGTCAGCGATAATGAGGAAACTACTGAAATGGCACAATTGGTGTTAGATCCAATGGCGGCTGTCTTTGAGAAATCTGCCGATGATGAAAGGCAGCACCTGAGGGCCCTGTTTGTTAAAGGCAAAGTGGATGGACAACCCGTGACAAAGATGTTGGTAGATGGCGGGGCGTCAATCAACATAATGCCATACGTCATATTCAGAAAGCTTGGGAAAGGCGACCAAGATTTAGTCAAAACGGACATGAAACTCAAGGACTTTGAAGGCAATGTGTCGCCGGCCATGGGAGCCGTATGTGTTGAATTGACCATCGGCAGTAAGACTTTGCCAACAACGTTTTTCGTGATCAGTGGCAAAGGCACTTACAACTTGCTCCTCGGAAGGGATTGGATCCATGCCAATTGCTGTGTCCCTTCTACTATGCATCAGAGTCTTGTGCAGCGGATCGGGGACAAAATAGTCGTCCGAAGTAAAGCCCCATCTACTGTTGCATCAGCAGAATCAGAAACTTATGAGCAGACTAGGTGCATATCCGGTGAAGCTTGGGACAAAGAGTTCCTCAAAGTTGCCGATTACAACATTAAACCGATCCAAGCAGTCGGTCCTGAGGAAGAGTTTTAATGGATCGGTTCGCTGATGATGGAAAACTGGGACAGGGCTTCACGTCCGCCGATGATTTACTCGAGATAGACATCGGCGATGGTAGTAAACATAGGCCTACTTTTATTAGTGCTAAGTTAGATTCCCAATGTAAACAACAGTTGACCGATTTATTAAAGGAATACAAAGATTGTTTCACTTGGGATTATACAGAAATGCCTGGTTTAGACCGATCGATAGTCGAACATCGGTTGCCCATTAAGACTGGTTTCCAACCACATCAGCAACCTGCGCGCCGATGCAATCCTACTATTCTACTCGACATTAAAGCTGAAATTACAAAGTTGATTGAGGTTGGGTTTATTCGGCAGTGTCGATATGCCGAATGGATTTCTAACGTGGTTCCTGTATATAAGAAAAATGGAAAACTTCGTGTTTGTATTGATTTCAGGAATCTCAACAAGGCTACACCGATGGATGGTTACCCGATGCCTGTTGCCGATCTACTGATTGATGCTGCTGCTAGACATCAAATCATTAGCTTCATGGATGGTAATGCTGGATATAATCAAATATTCATGGCTGAAGAAGACATATCCAAGACTGCTTTCAGATGTCTAAGTCATGTCGGTTTATTTGAATGGGTTGTCATGACTTTTGGCTTGAAGAATGCCGGTGCTACTTATCAGAAAGCAATGAATTTCATCTTTCATAAGTATATCGACACGATAGTCGAAATCTACATTGATGATGTGGTGGTTAAGTCTGGAAATTTTGCGAAGCATCTTGCTGATTTGTGGAAAATCCTTGAATGCACAAGGGAACATGGACTGAAGATGAATCCTAACAAGTGTGCGTTTGGTGTATCGGCAGGTCAATTTCTGGGTTTCATGGTGCATCAAAGAGGCATCGAGATCGGCAGGAAATCCATTGATGCAATTAACAAGGTGGTTGCTCCTACAAACAAGATTGAGCTGCAATCTTTGATCGGCAAGATTAATTTCATTAGAAGATTTATATCCAACTTGTCTGGTAAGATTAAATCTTTTAGTCCATTGTTAAAGCTGAAAGCCGATCAAGAGTTTACATGGAAAGAAGAACAGCAGTTAGCCTTAGAGGAGATCAAAAGATATCTGGTAAACCCTCCAGTCTTGGTTCCACCTCAGCACGGGAAGCCTTTCAGATTGTATTTGTCTGCCGATGACAGTGTTATCGGATCGGCTTTAATTCAAGAATTTGAAGGGAAGGAACGTGTGATATATTATTTGAGCAGAAGGTTGGTGGATGCTGAAATCAGGTATTCGGCCATAGAGAGATTATGCTTATGTTTATATTTCTCTTGCATAAAATTGAGGCATTATTTGTTGTCGGCTGAATGCACTATTATCTGCAAAGATGATGTGGTTAAGTATATGCTGTCGATGCCGATATTAAGTGGGAGAATCGACAAATGGATTCTGGCACTTTCAGAGTTTGATTTAAGGTATGAATCGGCTAAGGCAGTTAAAGGTCAAGTGATGGCCGATTTTGTTACTCAGCATTGCAATCTGGTAAACTCTGTAGAAATTGCTCCTTGGATTTTGTTCTTGATGGATCTACGTGCAAGGACGGAGCAGGTATCGGTATTCTCTTAATTTCACCCCGAGGACGGAAGTATGAGATTTCATTGCTGATTATTTCTATTTCAACAAACAATCAGGCTGAGTACTAGGCTCTAATAAAAGGGTTGGAATTACTCAGAGAAGTGCGTGCCGATGCTGTTGAAATCTTTGGCGACTCTATGTTGGTGATCAATCAGTTGACTGGAGTATATGAATGCCGAAATGAAGTCTTGATTGCACACCATGAGAAGTGTTTGCAATTATTAAAAGAATTCAAAGAGTATCGCCTTGAGCATATTCCTAGATTGCATAATGAAGAGGCCAATCGGTTAGCACAGAATGCTTCAGGATATCAACCGATTCAAGAAATGACATCGGTAATGGTTGCCGATGACTGGAAAAGAGAGATTGCCGATTACTTAAGAGATCCATCCAAGAAGGTTGAAAGGCGTCTAAGGTTTCAAGCTACCAAGTATGTGCTCCTTGACGATGAGTTATATTATCGGACAATTGATGGAATCTTGCTTAGATGCCTTGGTAAAGAAGAATCAAAGGAGTTGATGGGAAAAATTCATGTAGGTGTGTGTGGAGCACATCAATCGGCATTCAAGATGAAGTGGATGATCAGGCGGAATGGGTATTATTGGCCGGCAATCCTTGAAGATTGCTTCAACTATTTTAAAGGGTGCCAAGATTGTCAGAAGTTTGGTAATGTCCAAAGGGCACCTGCATCGACGATGAATCCTATAATCAAACCTTGGCCGTTCAGAGGATGGGCTATTGATCTCATCGGCCAGATTTATCCGCCATCAAGCAAAGGACACAAGTTCATACTCGTTGCTACTGATTACTTCACAAAATGGGTGGAGGCGATTCCTTTGAAGAAGGTTACATCGGCAAACATGGTGGATTTTGTAAAAGAACATATTGTTTACCGATTTGGTATTCCTCAAAATATTACTACCGATCAAGGGACCATGTTTACATCGGGAGAGTTTGATGAATTTGCTGTTAGTATGGGGTTCAAGGTGCTGAATTCTTCTCCTTATTATGCCCAAGCTAACGGTCAGGCTGAGGCGACTAATAAAGGAGTTATTAAACTTATCAAACGCAAGATTGAAGAGAACCCTAGAAGGTGGCATGTAGTCTTAAATGAGGCCCTATGGTCGTACTGGATGGCTTGTCATGGTGCAACCAAAGTCTCGCCGTATCAGTTGGTCTATGGACACGATGCTGTCCTGCCTTGGGAAATTAAAACTGGTTCTAGGCGATTGTCTTTTCAAGATTAATTGACAACCGATGAGTATGATATTCTTATGAAAGATGAGTTGGAGGACTTAGCAGGTCATCGGTTGAAGGCTTTGATCAGTATTGAAGAAAATAAGAAAAGGGTTGCTAGGTGGTATGACAAGAAAGTAAAGGTAAAGGAATTTGCCGATGGTGATCTGGTATGGAAATTAATTTTACCGATTAGGACTAAGAGTTCTAAGTTTGGAAAATGGTCTCCTAATTGGGAAGGTCCTTATCGGATAAAACAGTCTGCTCTTGGCAATGCCTATATTTTGGAAACTCTCGAAGGAGTTGCGTTCTCCAGAGCGATTAACGGTAAATATTTGAAAAAATATTACCCTAGTATTTGGGTAAACGCATAGAGTGCTCATTTGAATGCCGATGAAAGAGAAAGTTGTAAGATATCGGTAAATGTTGTACTGACATTACAGAGCAAAAATCAAGTATCAATGTTACATTTGCCGATTCGATGAATTGTAATAAATTACAACAAGGATTGGATAGCTGATATCGCGCGCGGGCGAATTTGCTCTATTTCCTCCATCTCCTTGGCATCGGCGTCGGCAGACCCTTCGACTGACTTGATCTTCTTCTTCAGAGCGATAGCTTGTCGGGCGTTACTATCCCTTTCTTGACGCAGAACCTTGATAGTGTCGGGCAGTTGAGCTTTCTTTTGGCTGATTGCGTTCAAGGCTTCTTCAACTGTTCTTAGTTCGGCCTGCAACTTTTCTTTCCTTGCCGATAATTGAATGAATTCTTGTTCAAGATTAGTACTGGAAGCTTCTACTTGACCGATGTCTTTATGCTTCTCATCGGCAACATGCTTGTGCTTAAGCATTTCTTCTGTAAGCTTGGATTGAGAGTTCCTATCGGCTATGCGACGGGAGAGCCTCTGATATTGGAGCTGTTTGCTTTCCAGAAACGCTGTTTGGAGAAGGATCTCTTCTGTATCGGCAGAAAGATGGGCTTGGATGTCTTTGAAGACTGCCCTTGCTGCAGTTGAATCTTGGACGAGAAGAGATGTGTCTTGTTGCAGCAAAGAGAGCAGTGTTTCGAGTTTAGATTTGACCTCTGCCGATAAACTTGGAGCAGAGCTTTCTTCATCCTCGTCTTCATCGGAAATGTTGATGGCAAAGGAGAACAAGCTGTCTGCTCGAGCAGGGCCTTCTTGGTTTTCATCCTCGTCCTGGAGGTTGACGCCGAAAGAAAACAGGTTGTCTGGGGAGTCTTGGGCATGAAGAAGAAGAAAGTTAAAATGTGCCGATCAAAAAGTTATGCTACAAGTGTTTAGGTAACCGACTTACCATTTTGAAGCGAATTTCCTGCCTAGGACTTGGCATGCCGGATGGTACAACCTCATCCTAGAGATCGGCAGCAGTTGTCGATGAGCGAGCTTCTGTTGGAGAAGCAGTTGACGCCATTGGTGCTGGTGGCGCTGTTGCTGGTGTTGCTTCCGCTATGGTGGCTGGCTCCTGTGGTGGCGACACCGTTCTCTCATCGAGGATTTCAGTTGGTGAAGGTGCCAATGCCGATGTCGCCTCCGCTATTGCAGTAGATGGTGTTATCTTCTGATCAGGAATATCGTCCAGTGGATGATCAGGGATAGGAGCTGATGATGGCTCTGCTGTTGATGCGTCGGTAGCTGGGGTGGCTCGCCTCAGGCGTTTCTTCCTTGGTGCAGCAGCGGGAGAGCCAGCCCGTTTTGGTGAAGCCTGAGGGGCATCGACAGCAGGAGTTGGGGATGCTTGTACATTTGGAGCAACTGCCGATGACCTCATTGCCTGAAAATGTTTAATGCGAGTTATATAAAGTAAATGTTGCCGATGAGCAGCATGTGATCGGTATAAGTAAAGATGAGATTTACTGCAAAAGCCCGTGTCAAGGCAGCAGCAGCAGCCGATGTAGCCATGGTTTTTGCAGGCGTCGACTTGGGCTTGAGAGGAACCTTAGGTACCTTGTGAGGAATAAAAGCGGCCAGTGTGGGGGCATTATTGCCGATGAGTGATATAGGACTCATTATTCGGAGATTGAAAGGTTTGCCACTCCTGCTCACTTTAGGGATTGGATCGTCAACCTGTTAAGCATAAGGTCAGATAACAGTGATAGGAATAAAGTAATAAGGAATGCATCGGGATTAAAAACTTACTGCGTCATCGGGAATGACATGATTGGCGTCAATCATATGCCGATAGTAGTGTGATGACTTGGCAAATAATTGATATCTCCATTCTTGCCACCAGAATTTATATTCATTCGTGATGAAGGATGTTGGTGCCTAGGAGGATAAGTCAATATCTGACGTATCGGCATTGGGAGGAAGATTGACGGCTTTGTTCCAGTCTATGGCACTAGAGATGGTCTGCCTTGGTTTCATCACTTTGGCATAGCAGAGCTTGATCGGCAGTTGGCCGAATGCCAGTTGTCTTGCCGCTGCCGATGGGTAGTAGAACTCGAAGGATGGAGGGGCATTCTTCCCAGTTCTGAAAATATTGACTGGGATGGCTCGGGGAACAATGCTAGCCTTCATAATCACCCCATTCTGAGGCACATTCCCATCGGTAAGGTTGAACAACAAGGGAAATCGGTTGTCCTCATCAATATATGGCCACCAGAGTCGTTCTGAAGCAGGGATTCCATTGTAAAACTTCTGGAAAAACATGCTGAACTGCTCTGCATCGGCATCGGTTCCTGGTAGCACTATGGTGGCCTCGCCAAAATTGAGTGGGGGACGAGTTGCCGATTCATCATCCCCATATTTGTAATCTTCTGATATGTCCCTTGGGAATTGCTGGTTGAATAGATCAAACTGAAGAACCTTGTACATGTGTGCATTTAACCACATGTTTATGAACCACCAGGGGCCCCGAGGTTGCTGATAGACTCGCCTAGCAATAGCTTCTTGGATACTTGATGTAAAAGACGGTACATAGATCCAAGAAGATATCGGCCGAGAGGGAGTTTTGTTCCATCAGCTAAGAGCTCTGCTGCAGGGAGGTACATTGTGGTCGGTCCGACAGTTTTGCCACAGAAAATAAACTTCTCCAGCCACATGTTCAGAAAGATAGCATGTTCTCTCTGGCCTACCAATCCAGTCTTTTGGTGTTCTTGAATATAACCGGTCCAGCCACCGATGTTCCGTGTGTTCACTTTATATTCGGCTTTCCGATGGAACAAGGCTGAGACATCGGCAGAAGAAACATCAAGGCCGGTCAGCATATGCACATCGGCAAGGGTAGAGGTGGTTGGTCCATGTCTGAATAAGAAGGCGTTCATGGTGTCGGACCAGAAGTAAGAAGCCGCTATTATCATATTCTCATTCTTCTCCATATCGGCAATGGAGAGACTGATGCACTGGTCTAAGTTGCGCTCTGACCAATAAACCTGCTACGTTCTAATTACCCTGAGGTACCAGTTCTTCCACCCATTGGTATATTTGGGCCATGAACGGAAAGCATCCTTCCATAAACCTAGGCTGAAACATTCAGATCTGAAAGGAATACGGTTGGTTTCCGCGTTGATCAGATAGTTGGGATCAGGATTTCCCATTGGGCCTAGGCAGTTGAAGTTGGATTGCTCAAGGGGGATTACTACTTTGTTGTACAATTCCTAGGGTTCGGAAAAATCAAAGAAAGAAAAGGGGAAAAATAAATTATAAAGTAGTACAGAAAAAGAACTTTCAGGAGATGAGGTAAAGAGGGAACATATTTACCATGGGGGTGTCGACTTGGATCGCCATTGGAGTTGGAAGAGTTCTTGCAGATCGTACTTGGCTCGAAGAAGGTGCTGTTGCTTGAACTCGCGAATGATGTTCTTCGGAGTCGCCGCCGGGGTTGGAGATGCCGAGGTTGAAGAAGAGGGCAGGTGAAAAGTGAAAGTAGGCCCAGGGCAAAAAGGCAGGTTGAATCGTGATAATTTTTATAAACCTAGGTCAGGGGTATTTTGGAATTTCCGCTCATACTGTACAAGAATGTGGAGAGACCTTCAGTGGGTGTGCGCGATAATCAAGGAGATATGGTCAGATTTGCAACTATTTGCGCTATGATCAAGGGATTTTATTAATAAATTGCGGTTCTACGCGCGGGGATCGAGGAAATTGTGCAGTTATCTCGGAAGGAACAGCTACAGTGGAGAAAATTTCGGTGCGTAAAATATTTTACACTCTGAAATTGGGGGGCATGTGTTGACACCGTTTTTTGGCACGTGTCAAATGAGCTAAGACTTGTATTGATCAGCCGCCGTTTTCCATCGGCATCGGGAAGTCATAAGTCAGTATTACCGATGGAGGTAAAAGCTGTGAAAAGGACAAGTGTGTTGCCGATGGAAGCTAGATGTTTCGGATGTTGCCGATGGGAGTTGGGTAGCTCTTGCCGATAAGAATTAATTGGTGAAGTTAAATCACCAAAACTGCAAAGTTGCCGATGCCGATTGCCGATGAGGAGATGGTACCGATGGGCATGGAGTGCCGATGGGCACAGGGTGACTTGGTGGTTGACGTCAGTGAGAGTTGTTGATGGCGAAAGATGAAAGTCGCGGATTGAAGGAGTCTACCGATGGAAAGTTTTCATCGAAGCAAAGACATAAGGAAACTGGTGATTTTATACCAGTATTGTTATAGTAGTTTGAGTCCGACTCTTGCACGAGTCGTTTGTTTTCCTTTAAAATAGGAGTGTTTGTTTAGGAAAATAATATTGTTATTTGGATCCGACTCCTGCGCGAGTCAGTTTATTTCCTTTAAAGTAGAAGTTTGTTTAGGGAAGGTACGAGTCGTGTCTTTGTACAACTCTCCATGTGGGAGTATAAATATGTGCCCAAGGGCTGCGTGAAAAAGAATCAATCTATCAAAAACAAATCAATTTACTCTTATCCTACTTTTATCGCAATTTATCCTTTATTGCATTAGTCTTAGTTTATCTACGAGTTCTTCAAGCTTCGACGGGCTGCATCGTCTTGATCTCTGTCAAACCCTTGTAAGTTCCGCGTGGGAGTACCTCTGAGCTTTGACATCTGGGCGCATCGCTGTTGTCTCGTTCAGCTCTGCTCTAATTACCCTGAATCAAGTCTAAGTCTTGACATCCGGGCGTATCGCCGTTGTCTTGCTTAGATCTTGTTATAGTTATCGTCCTTGTCGATTAACTGGTCAAATCGACTGGCACGCCCTCGGATATCGAATTTCGGGTAATAGCCCGAGGTGTTCGCAGATCCTGACGCTTTTTGTGTCAACACCTGTCCTCATCACGGGATAGAAGATTGGCTCCTGATTCAAGGATTCTACCACGGGCTGTCTAGCATGGCCCGTAGTCACCTTGATGCTGCCGCTGGAGGGACATTCCTCCAACACACCATGAGGAATGCCAAGGACCTCATTGAAAAGATGGTACTCAACCAAGGATGGGGTGAGGAATGTCTCCAGCCAAAGAAGAGAGGTATGCACAACGTCAATGAGGTGGACATGCTCTCTGCCAAGATGGACCTCCTAATGAAGAAGATAGAAGAAGGTTCCAAGAAGGAATGAGAGGCCATCTACCCCATTGCCACCACAATAGCTATTGAAGCCGATCCGTGGTGCGAGGTGTGCGGGGGAAATGATCACTCGGGCAACAATTGCCCCGAGACATCGAAGGAGGACATGAACTTTATCAGCAGCAGCAGCAACAACAACAACAACAACAACAATGGGTATCGACCCCAACAACAAGGAAACTGGAATTCACGCCCCTTCTACCAAGGTAATGGAGGTAATAGCAATTACAATAATTACAATTCTTATAATAATAAACCTTCATTGAAAGATCTTGTTCTTGGTCAATCTAAAATTAATGATGGTATTAATAAAAAGATGATCGCCAATGATAAATTTCTTGAAAATCTTGGTGAGAAAATGGATAGCTTTGCCACTGCCATGAAAAATCAATTGAACTTTAATAAAATGCTAGAAACCTAGCTAGTGCAATTAGCTGCAGCTATTCCATCTCTAGAACAGGGTAAGATTTCTGGGAAACCAGAGGATCCAATTGAGCATGTTAATATGGTAACAACGAGGTTCGGTAAGCCTCCGCTTCGCTCCTATTGGGGCTACCTTCTCGATCCTACCTTCATCATGGAGAAGGAAGATCCAGGCCACCCGACGATCAAGTGCTCAATCGGACAACAGACCTTCCACAATGCCTTCTGTGACCTTGGATCAAGTGTCAACATCATGTCCAAGGTAACCTACGATAATGTCTTAGGAGGACCCTTGGTCCCTACATGTGTTCGCTTGTAGATGGCGGATCAAACAATACGGTTCCCCGAGGGACTTACGAGGGATATCTTGGTGAACATCCAAGATGAATACGTCCCCACTGACTTCATAATCTTGGACATGGGAGCCAATGTGGACGTCCCCGTCATCTTGGGAAGGCCATTCCTCAACACCACCAATGAGGTCATCTACGTGGGATCTGGCCAAATCCACTTCTAGTTCCCGAGTCACAAGGTAAAGTGTGCTTTCAATGGTTATAAATTTAACAAACAGGTTAAGGCACATTCACCAAGAAGAAGAGTTCAAGCCCCACGCAACAAGAAGCAGTACCTAGAGGCCAAGATCAATGAACTCAAGAAGGACGAACCCACCAATCTAAGGCAGGATTGGAAAGCGAAGGAGGTGCACACTCCTCGGTCTCCGTCTCTGAAGCCATCAAGTGCACCCGAAGAATGAACAAGAAGGAGAGTCCTGCTCCAAGGACTTAAAATCAAGGAGCCTTTGCCGAAAGGTAAGTCGGTAGTTATCTTTTATTTTTCTTATTTCCCTTTTGCATTTAGTTTAATTCTTTAATTCCTATCATGCTTAAAATTTAGAAAAAATAATAAAGTTTAGATTAAATAAAACTTGAGATTAGTTTAGCTCTAAAAATTTGACAAAGGGTAGGTACATATGGGGGTTGGCCAACACCCCTATGTACCCTATATTGGCTTATTTAAATGGGAAGCACAATGTGACCTTTGTAAAAAAATGGAGACCTATAGGGGTCAGCCGACACCCCTAGGGGCCCCTTGGTCACCTTTCTCTCTTCCCCATCTTCCTTTGTATAAGAATCTCATGATTTGAGTAGTGTGAAGTTCAAAATTCAGAATTTGCTTTAGGAGACATCTCTTTAACTTTGTCATGCTTTAAAAAGAAAACATATCAATCACTTTTTGGTTAAAGCATGACACACTCTTGTCTCCCACTACTCCTTGTTCAAAGTGGAGAATCATGATCACTTTCACTTTCACTTTGTCATGCTTTGAAAAAGAAAACACATCAATCACCTTTTGGTCAAAGCATGACATGCTTTTGTCCCCCAATACTCTTTGTTTAAAGAGGAGAATCTTGAGGACTTTGGCTCAACTTTTGATTACATCACATAGCATTCCTTACCTTTCACCAAGCACTAGGAAAAGTGTGAGTAGAATCTCCACTTTGGTGCTTTTCATAGAGGTCGGCCGACCTCATGATATCACCTCCTCCCTTCCCTTTTGCTTTGTGTAAGGCATCTCTTAAAGCTAGTGCTCATGGCACCCAAGGGCATGCCCATAGGGGGTCGGCCGACCACCCCTTGGTGCCTCCTTGGTGTCATTCTCTTCCCCTATAAAAGGCCATGCAAGGAGAGCTCAAATCCTCACACTCCAACCAGAATCTAGTTCTAGCTCAAACCATTCCTTGCCTTGCTCTCTACTCTCTTCCCTCAAGTGAAGTTCTTAGCTCTCAAAGAGAAGTAGTGCTACTCTCTCTCAAGTCCACAAGAAGATATCTTGTCTTCATCAAGCTTCTCTTAGCTCAAGCCTCTCCTCAAAAGGCAAACTAGGAAATCCACTGTACACAAAATCTTGTCCTAGTCTTGTCCTTGTGTCTCTCTTCCTCTCTAGAAGATGAATAAACCCTTGAGATCCGTGCTTAAGAAAGCAAAACAAGTCCTAAGTGGGAGTTCATCTCGACGCTCCCACCAATCCGAGGACACTTCTCAAGAAAGGAGAAGGGGTGGTTCTGCCCGATACACTTGGGAGAACACCCAAACCAAAGGACAACCTCAGGAGGAGGAAGAATCACCGATGGAGATGCCTCATCTTGGTGCATCCATGGTGCAACCAATGAGGATGTATGATTAGCAAAGTGGTCTCTGGTTTGATCAACTAGAGTATTGTTGGTATTTCTTATGACTATTGGATAAATCCGCAAGCGCAAAGATTATACCGTTGTAGCACTTCACCTAGGAGTATTCCAAGGTATCGTAATTTATATTTTCCCAAGGGAAAGCTGGGCTAGAAATGATAATTAGAGAGAGATCCTAGAGAGAACCTCAACTTAGTACCAACTAGTATAGGAAGGGTTGATGAATGAATAAGCCAAGGTAAAAGATACTTAGAACGGACTAGATAGAATAGCTAGGTGGGAGGACAACGAGAGAGTATAGGGACTCCTATGTACTTCACTCTACTTCAATATACTTAGCCAATTAACTAGTATAAACACTATAGTTTGTCTCCTCAATACAAGTATGCTAGGCGAGGGGATAGATCAGCAGGAGGACAAAACTCCTACCGGACAGCGCCCTCTTCTTACGGGGGCCTTACCTTTTAAGAACTTGCCTAAGAACACGTGGTAGAATACAACGACTAGACAAGGCTGTCACCTCTTGCTAGCTACCACAAACAATCCGTGCAACAAGCGGTAACCAAGGATAAGATGATGTATAAGCACCACGCTTACACACAACTTACTACTTTTACTACGATCTATAATCAAAGCACCCCATGACAGGCAATGATCGCATAAGGGAAAGGCCACAAGGATCACAAACTATGGATGTAAAGGCTATTAAAGAGCAAAAACATATAACAAGACTATATCTAGTATAGTAATGCTCAAAGTAAATACTAAGTAAAGTAGAGAGAAAGTATATATTGAATAAGATAAAGTCTTACAAAGAAGGAAAGATACAAGAGCTATACTAGACTTTCCAGAAGACAACTCCAGAAATCCCAAGCACAACTCGACTCAACTTTAACTCCCACTCTAGACTAAACTACTAGAACAATCTAAGGAATAGAGCTTGTAGGCTTCTTCACCATGTGTAGAGAGGGGGGGTATGAGCCTATATTTATAGTGGGAGGTGGAGTAGGGGCTACTCCAGCACCACGTCAGCGATCCAGGAGGCTTCAATCCTCCACCCTTGGATCCAACCGACCTTGAACCGACTTTGGATAGATGGTGGTGATCTCCACCATGTGTTGAGTACTATGGCGGTTGGCAGGGGCCAAACCGACCAAGGGGGTGGTCGCTCGACCCCCCTATGGCCAGTGGGCCATCCCTTGGCCTTCTGGAGGTGGCCCCACTGGTCAGGGACCAAGTGGGAGCCAGGTGGGCCTAGGGGGTGGTCGGCCGACCCCCCTTGGGGTTTCTGACCCACTTTGTACTCCCAGGTGTTGGTCCCACTTGTCATTGATGTTGATGGTTGGTTATGTGGTGATTGTCATGTTTATCTCCTTGGTGTGGGCCCATGGATCCATGTGCTATTCTTGTGAGTTGTTGAGAGAAAACATAGAGTGATCCAATGGTTGGTTTTCACTCTAAAATGTTTTTCTTGGATCATGGCCGATAGGGGAGAGCTGGTGGGCCCATAGGGTGGTTGGCCAACCCCCCTATGTGGGTCCCACTGGCTCTCCTTTGCTCCATTTCTTCATTCCTGCATTCAAACACTCTATGGACATGTGGAACTTGTTTTTTGATAAAATATGCTCATGATGTGTTTGTTTATCCTTGATACTAAGGTTGGTGGCATCATTTTAGTTATATAAAAGTGGACCATTATTTATGCCAATAAGATCCCCCAAACTTAACCTTTGCTTGTCTTGAGCAAACAATCAAACTTAGCTCGATGGATCAGGAGTTGCTACTATGCTTCTTATTTCAAGAGTACTAAATCTACAACAATCATACTTCTCTTTTGAATGGAAAAGTTAGCAATAAAGACTTACCCATATTACCTTAGTCCTTCATGGGGCTTATAGCTTTATCCTTTATCTTGAGAGGTTGAGAGATACAACAACTTGACTCGAGCACTAGTTTTCTTATTCTTTCACAAGTTTCATATCAGAGGTTTTGCAAGATTTTGTAAAAGAAAACTTAGTGTTCCTCAAATGGCACTCTCAAGTCACTCATAAGGTGTATGATTCCTCACCAAGGCATATATCAAAGTTTGCCTTCTTTCACTCTATCTCTAAAGCTTATGTGGAGCTATAGGTAGGGATCTAAGATGTAGCAAACTTACCTTGCATATATTGTAAAGTCAAATTCCAGATTGAAGGAGAGAAATGTCATACTCTTAGATCAAGATGTGCAAGTGTGTGGAAACATGACAAATGATCAATACTCATATATTTGGATGATCTCTCTTTCCTAACTTATTATTTTGAGACATAGCTATCTTTTAATTTTTCTATGAGCTTAGAAGATGCTCATCATTTTTTTCGTGAGCTTTAGAATGCTCATAAATTTGGGACTTTATAATGCCCTTGAATTTTGCATAGTCTATGTCTCATTTACTAAAAACAAACTAGAGAGAGTTTTCTAATAGAGCATAGAGTATAAACTATGTGGAAAATGTAAGACATGTTTCTGCGTACTTCCGGTGTAGAAGCAACATGTATATGTGGCGTGTATGTGATCTTGATCTTGGGAGCATGATAAGTCTCTCAACAAGGGTCACAAAACTTGACCAAACTCAACGCAAAGCAAGCAACTTATGTAGAAAGCTTATATCATGAAGGAGCATGTATGGCTTTGGTAGGAAATTTCACCATTGAGGAACAAAAACGGTTTTATCATTTGAAAAAAACTCCGATAGTCATTCTTGCTTAGAACAATATTATAGAAGCTCTTATCTTGTCATATCATGTCTCACAACAACTTATACTTAGTTACGGCATTTGCAACCCACAAAAGTTTGAGGTTCATGATGTTTTCTTTTAAGATAAGTAATCCATACTTAGAGAAATACCAAGTTGTAAACTAAGTACTAGAGAAACATTTAGCAGAGCAACTATTCATCATTTCCATAGGAGATATTACTTTTCATGGAACATGTGAGAGTAGAGAAAAAGTCTTTTTATTCTTTTTATCATATGCAGATTTTTTTAGATGCAAGAAAAGATAAGCTGGAAAATGCACAAAGATAAATACTGAAATTAAAAACTTATCTTAGTGGGGGAGGGAACCTCCCCCAAGCTTATCCTTTGCTCAATATGATGGTAGCGGATATGGATGTAGTTGCCACCACAAGTCCCACTGTCCGTGTTGTTCTTCTTGCAATGCTTGGATTTCTTCAGCAGATTGCTGGACAATGCGTGTTGTCTCACCATGCTCAACATGCAGCTCACCAAAAGTATTGGTGAGATGATCAAATTGTTGCCGCCGTTCATGATGTTCCCTATCTCGTGTGGATGAGAAGGATGCTCGTGGTCCTTGTGGACGTGGTGGTCGAGGAGGCATGCCGCTAGAAGTGTGCATGGGATCGGAAGATGCATCGTCTTCCTCCTCGCCAACAGCTCCTCGGGAAGGACCACCTTGCTCAATATGAACAAAGTATAGCCCCTCCTGAGCTCTCCTATCTAAGCCTACAAAACCTCTTTGCCCAATTCCTTGATCTAAATCAAGGTTTAGCTTATGGGGCCTATAAAACTGAAATTGCCTATTTGGAAGAGGCACCTCAATTGTATGGCCACTGTAAATCATTTTAAGTTCACCATTGGTATCTCTTTTTAACATTTGAGCAGTTGTAAGGTATTCTTCTGAGATTACAATTATAGGAGCAGAGATGTAAACAAAGGGTTGAGTGCCATTTAGCAGGTTCATGGATTCGGCAAAACGAGTAATTAAAGATGTGAATTGAATAGGTTCATTATTCTCAATTGAACTTTGCCAAAATTCCACTAGGCATTTTACAGGAGAGATTTGAATTTTGTTTACCATGGCATAAAGCAATTTTAATTCTGTGTCACTTAGCATGTTAGCATTACTTCCAGGAAACAAAGTCATATTCATCAAAAGATGCATGAAACGAAGGGTTGGATTATGAATTTCCTCAGGTTTGAGATTTGAGCAGTCTTTTAGAGCAGAGATAGACAACCAAAATTTCCTCTTGTTAAACCTACGCATGGAAAGGTCTAAATCTAGCAAGCATGAATCATCAAAGCCAAGAGCAACATTTAGATGACTCTAAGTTAGACTATGACTTTGATTAAACATGCGAAAGGCAATACCATCCTTAGAGACTTGGAGAGAGCATGAGAATTCTAAGGTGAGCAACTCAATTCCAAGTTCATCTATTTTCCAAAATCTAGACCAACCAATAGTAGAGAAGATAGTGTACTCTCTCCGTATCATAATACATATAACATTTATATCTCTAAATAAATTTATTAAAAACTAGATTCAAAATGTATTCAATAATACTAATTATATACAATAAATATTAATATTTTAATATATATTTTATCAAAATTATTTCTCAAAACCAAAAGACGAAGGAAGTACATACACAGAAGACACTGCACGTTAGAAACCGTTGCCGCCCACCGCGACATTTTGCTATCGTCGATACCGGGCTTATGCAAACCGCCACTGCTGTTACAAATGAGAACAACAAACATGAGGCAAAAGCTCAAGATGTTTTTGCGGGTGTCTCAAAGTACATAGCCGGACTTTCTAAGTAAAAAACACAAAAGGTAATCACGGTTATTAAAAAATACTTGAATCTCCTTGAACCAGAGAAATCAGAGCATTGGTGGCATCTCCGCGCGATGACACGTGTTTCTTTACATTTTACAAAAATCAGCCCGCAGTCCAACTTGTCCGTCTAGAACAGTAAACGTGTGGTAATATGTTTCTTAAAGACCCCTATATTAAATTTTATTTTTATGTGAAGAAGACAAAATTCTTAAATCGAGTGGTTGTTCAAAAACATCTTTGCAACTTTGCAGAAACCCCCAGCTCCCACCACGCCCCGCAGCTTGCCCAGACCTCTAAATCCCTCTCTCCTTTCTCTCCTCTCCTAGCTCCCGCATTGGCACTTGGGTGGTGTACGAAACCCTAGCTGGCGCCGTGTCTTCCCTACAGTCCCCTCCGCCTCGCCGTGTTCGTGCATAGGCGTCTTGGGAGGCGGCCAAAATCCTAGCCGCCGCCACCCCCTCTTTCCTGTTCTCCACTCTTCCTCTCCATGTTGGTGCACCACATCTGGACTATGGGGGAGGCGGCATGTTGTGACGATCGATGAGGAAAGCAGCCCTGGCTCCGACCTTCCCCTTGCTCCGTGAAGGAGGGCAACATCCCACGGTAGTAGGCCATCTTCTCTACAGCCATGGTCGAGGATCTCACATAGATCCTGGCGGTGCATGAGGATCCCACCGGATCTGAGTTGGCAGTACGGCGACAGCGGCAAGGTCGTGTATCTTTCTCTCTCGTGCTATTTATATCATTCGTCTCCTCTACTCCCTGCAGTCGCTTATTAGTAGTTGTCTCCAATGGAACCTTGCAGATTCGCCCTCGAGCGTCGGTAACAAACCTACTGACGACGGTCGAGAAGACGTGCGAAGGTTCAGAGTCACCATATTCAAATGGTGTTAGAAAGAGGGCTTGTGTGATGACTAAAGAATTGAAATCTTTAGGCGGTAAGGTAGAAGAAGCAGAGAGTTCTAACTGGGATGCTCTGGAATGCATAGATGAAGATACAAGTGAGTTAACTTCTGTTGATCCATGTATGGTAGAATTAGAATGTTCTGAATCTGAGTCTTCCTATGAAGAGGACCCTGATAGAACATCCATCTCTAACAATATGGAAGAGAACCATGATCTTAAACCAAAATTTGTCCGGTCCGCTTCATCTAAGTCGGACAATTTTATTTCAGACAGGACTCCCGAGGATTTTGCCACATGGAAGCACATTATACGTGTAGATGTGTCGGATACCTGAGAATAGGGTACCCTAAACACCGCACTTCACGAAAACAAAATTGCCCTCGGGGGCTCTCCGCCCCGCTCGAGCCGAGAAGGCGCCATCTCACTCAGAGGCTCTCTGCTCCGACCTACCAAGACAACAATACTACGCTCGGAACCTCTTCCGCCTCGTCCGAGCTAGGATGATGTCATCCGTGGTGCCGCCTATCCTCGGAGGATCTTCCGCCTCGTCCGAGCTAGGGCGACGTCATTCGTGGCGCCGTCTATCCTCGGAGGCCCTTCCGCCTCATCCGCGCTAGGAAGACGTCATCCGTGACGTCACCACCCCTCGGAAGCTTGGCCACGACGGATGATACAAGTCATTCCAGCCCGTAGTCAAAAGGTCAGCAGTACCACTCGTCCTTAGGGATGGGGCTTCTGGGCACAGACCACCATGCCCACCCCTATTTCAGTCCCTACGGTACGAGTCGCTGTGCAACCCATCCGTCGATTGACACTATCCATGCCCACACCGTGCATTCGACGAACACTTGAACAGGAATTAGGGCACTTTCAGCCCTGTACGACGGAATGCGGGGGTGCCTGGCCCTGTGGTGCCAACCCCCGCCCATGCCCTAATCAAGGAATAGTGATGTCCCCGACCGCAAGGCGCATGACTACAACTCCCACAAGGACGAACAGGATCCTGACGGCGTGTCTACAGGAGCCCTCTTCTCCGGGAAGGAGGACGAACAGAAGCCCCAGGCACTCCCAAAGCAGCAGCCCAGGTTGGGCCTATGTTTATTTTTCTCCCCCTACTTGTACTCTCCCATCTCTCCCTACGTATAAAGGGGGAGAATGGACCCCTAATCTCTGGGCTCTCGACACTCTGATTCACACACGCTCACTTGCATTCACGCAAACACACACCAGAACCAAGAACTCCATACGCACGAGACCTGGGAACTGGCTTCCCTCTCTCCATCGATTGTAGCTCCCCTCTACAATCACCCCCGCACTAGGTAACACGATCTCGCAACAAACTGGACGTAGGTCGTTCATGCCCGAACCAATATTGCGAACACATGGTGGATAAGTACCCATGTAGTTCAGTTTTGTGATGAGTGATTGACCAACACCTGAGCGCTTCAGTTTGAGTGGCTTACTTCTAACCCTTGTGAAAGCATGTGTGTGCCTGTCTATTGGCTTGTGGTGTGTAGGTGCTATGCCTAGTGATAGTAGTCAATGGCGTGGAGAGGCTTGCCGTGCCGATGGACTGAGAGCGGTGAAGGGCGGAAGCGGGGCTCGGACTGAGGGACCATGGGCGCCAGTGGAGCTCCAAACCCATGAAACCCGTCACCAACCAGCGCGAGAAGACGGCTGACGAGCCGGTCGAGCGGAGGCTCATGGGACTTGGAGTCCGACCGGGCGAGGACAAGGCGGCTCGAGTCGAGCGGTTTGAGCCTCAAAACCATCCGAGGACGGCTTCTGAGTTTGGGCCTCAAAACTAGGGGTTCGGTAGTGGAGCCCAAAGCTACCGGTGACGGGTTTCGTGGGTTTGGGCCTCAAAACCCGGGCGGAGCTTCCGAGGAAGCGGGGATGGCACGTGGCGGAATCCTGGAGGTTGCGTCGAGGCGACGGCAACTCCCGGCAAGAAGCGGGGCCGTCCATTCAAACGAGTGGCTGAGAGTTATCAACTTGGATTACAATGTCTTAGGGCTAGGTAATTTGGTCATGTATCTAGGGGGTCTTTGGGAAATAGCCAAAGCCCCGTTAAATAGAGGATGAAGGGGTATCCTCATCCTATCTCTTGATCCCTAATCATTTGCCCCAACTCTCTATCTCTCTACCCTCTCTCTAGTTAATGAGATCCCTACGTTGATTTCACCAACCTCTGTAAGAACTCGAATCTTTTGGTGGGAATCGGAGGCCCGACTCTCCGAGTGCCATGGCATGGTTAGTTTCTTGACCGAGTCTCCCTGGTTGCTCGCTTGTGTTCTTCGCGTTTTGCTTTTGCTCTCTCTCTTTTCCCGAGTTGATTTCTCTTTGTTGAGAGTAGCTTTGCAAAATCCACTTGAACCAAGTTGTTCGTATTTGTGAGGAGCATCTTTGCACTGAAGCAATTCACCTCAAACCTCACGAGTGCATAGATCGGGCGATTTCTTTGCAGCGTTCTTTGTTTTTCCTTTTCTCTCCCCGAATCCGAGTGTTCCCGTTTATCCTCTCCAAATTGAGCGATGATTTCTTCGGGATAGCTCCCCAACTACACAAGGATCATGCCTACAAAGTATGGTTGCAGTTGGAGCTCATTTGGTTGAGTTTTGGGAAGATTTGGCGGAGTGAAATCGGTTTTCGCGGGTTTTCTGTGCTCTGTTCGTGAGCTCCGGACCACCCTCCGGACCACTTTGGGCAAGGCTCCGGACCATAGGCGAGTGGTCCTGTGGTCTGTGATGCATCCGGCCCTGGTAGGGTTGGCCGAGGCCCGATAAATTGAGGTTGCCCGGACCCCAACAGTTCTTAGGCACACCCACTCAGAGAAAGGCCCAATCTCCCTAAAAGACTAGTCTGATAGGGGAAGGGTGGATCTCCCTTTTAAGGTGGCTTCCTCCTCCCTAGCTAAGCAAGGTGGGATTATTCAGAGGCTCCCACGTTCGCCGCCCGACTACAACTGGGCCACTTGGCCCATTATTTGTTGCGTCTTTGCCAACGGGTAATAATGGAGGATGTCCTCATCGGCCGAAAGTCTGCAGAGCAGCCCCTAGCTCCAGACCAAGCTCTGAACTAGTCCTGTGGTACCGTCGGACCACTAGTCCGGAGCTCGGGTGCTTCCTGCGTTGGCTGATTTTGAGAAGAAAAAACGTCGGACCACCCATTGGACCACCCTACGGACCATACTACCGGACCAAAGCGAGTGGTCCTATGGTCTTGCCAAAATATAGCTCTACTGCCCCTAGCTCCGGACCTTAGCGTCGGACCACTCATCTTGGTCCTGTGGTCACTGACAAAAGTAGTCCTGTGCTCGTTTCTCTCTCATCCGTACTCCGAATCAAGTTCCGTTTGTTGCGTTGGATTCGTATTCACGTAAGGAACATGATTACGTAATTTTGAGACCAGTTCTCATAAGTATTTTTGGGTGTGTTCTTGCCTCCTCTCTCTAGGGGTTGAGAGTACCACTCTCGGTGTATCGGTTTTGAGTTCGTGGCTTCGTTTGTTCTCCATCTTCTCCGACCGCTCCGCTGCACCTTTAGTGGTCTTCCTAAGGTGTTCACCTACTTGTTAGGTTGTGTGCGAGTCGGCTCTTCCGAGGTCATGTTTTAGGTGTGAGTTTGGGACAAGGGCCAAGTCTTTGAGTTGGATTTTATTTGCCCCCATTCACCGCCCCTCTGGTTGCCGTTCTTGGTACTTCAATTGGTATCAGAGCCGGTTAATGATCAATCCACCTTACACGGTTCTTGATCCGTGAAGGCGACATGGAGCGAGGTGCTAGCAAACCTCCATTCTTCGATGGAACAAACTTCGCCTATTGGAAGGTGCGCATGTCCGCTTACCTCCAAGGGCTTGATACGAAGTATTGGGAGATTTGCGAGAGTGCTAACTACGTGGTTCTTGGCGCTCGGATTAATGAGCTGCAAATCACGCAACATGCGTCAAATGCAATAGCCCGTAGCATCCTCTTCTCATGTTTGTCTCTTCCTGAGTTTGAATGTGTTTCGAGTCTCACTACGACACGGGAGATCTAACAAACACTTGTGCAATATCATGAGGGCAACCCTCAGATCAAGTCCAGACTCTTCGACACGTACCATAGAGAGTACGAGAACTTTGCTCAGTTGGCCGGCGAATCTGTTGACGGGATGTTCACTCGCTTCCAATCTATCGTCAACAAGATGCGTCCTAATCGAGCCAACTTGCCTTATGATGATCATGAGATGGCTATCAAGCTTTTGCATGCTCTTGATTGGAAGGTATGGGAGATGAAGGTGGCTGCCATTCAGGAGTCACCGGGCTATGACGCCCTGACCGTGGACGAGCTGTTCAGCAAGCTCAAGTCCTCGGAGATTGACTACCAGACCCGGGCCAAGCTCGAAAACCCGTCGAAACCATCTATGGCGTTGGTTTCTGGCCCCGGCGGTACGTCGTCTTCCTCCTCTGACCCTTCACACTCTTTGTTCGCTTTGTCTTTGATTTCTGTGGCTTTTGCACCATGGCGATTTAAGAAGGCAAGGTCGGCAAGTGCAAGGATGGCTCCGACTATGACTACGACTCCGACACACCCGAGGTATCACCCACTATCGAATCCCTCTCTCGAGCTTGAGTCTCTGAATGACACCTTGATGAGTCAAGATGCGTTGCTCAAGCGTGCCGCGTGTGAGAGGAACGATTTTAAGGTGAAGTACCTTAGCACGCTTCATGAGCTAGACCTTGCTAAGGCGCAAGTGGTGGTTACCGAGGAGGTAGAGTGTGATGCTTGCGCCATTCACATGTCTAGTCTTGTCACTCTCCAGGACAAGTATGGCACTCTACTTGAGGAGGTCAATGAGCTGAAGGCTAGGCTTAGCTTACTTGGTGCGTGTAAGTCTTGCTTAGGCTTGCGTTTTGAGCTGGCACAAAGATATGCTAGGATTGCTGTGCTAGAGAAGGTCAGCTCAGATAGCACTAGAGAGTCGGATCTCTTTGAGGCTTTGGAGCTTGAGATCGCATCGTGTAGACATGACAAGATGCATACCGAGGAAGAAAACACATACCTTCGGTCCATCTTGAGCTGGGTGTCTTGCCGAGAGCCGCAGTTGGGGATAATGCTTAGAAAATGCAAAAGGGCTGGCAGCACGGGAGTAGGCTTTGCTATAGGTGGGAAGGATGATAGCATGTTCGATAAGATCGGTGAGTGTAGTGGTTGAGAGAGAATGAGAAACCCACCACAACTCCCAAGATTACCAAGATCCCTCCACCTAAGCCTACCAACCCCTCTGAGTTTCCCGTGAGAGATGGTGTGTTTGAAGAGCTACCCAAAACCACTCCACAGAAGCAAGTGTGGATTGCAAAACCGAACCATCTTCGCAACCCACTTGACACACTGCCAGACATCTCTAGTGATCCCCTTCCTAAGAAAGATAGAGCCACCCAACCAAACAAGAGAGTGCCTACCAAGAGTGCGGTGAGGTACCATTGTGACTATTGTGAGAGGGATGGGCACTTGGCTGAGTTCTGTTTTACGAGGAAGAGAGATGATCGAAGGCAAGTTGAGTTGAACAACCGGGACATGTACCACCCACGAGTTGGGGTGCGTGAACCGGAAGTTCAGAGGCGCACTTCTAGGCCTAGAGATACAATGCCTCAAGATGCTAGGCCTCAGGAGGCGAGACCACGTGGTGGTCATGCTCGGCGGGGTACCGGTCGTGACCCATACGACTATGGGCCTCGTGGTGGTGGATTTACTCCACCCTTCTCTAGCGAACCACGTTTTCCCTATCGTGGTGATCGCTATGTCTCCGTGGGCCAGGAGATGTTTGGTTTTTCTCCTAACCCATTCTTTGGGCAAGTGGGACAGCACTGGTATCCTTCACAGTTTACTAACCCCAGTGTTGGTCCGTTTGCTCACCCTATGTCTTTTTATTGATGTAGGAAGGAGGACTGGAGGAGACTTGGCTTGTGGATTCCCGATGTTGACGCCATATGACCGGAAGTGCCAAGTGGTTCTCCAGCCTCGATCCCATGCGCCACACCGAGTACATCACATTCGGGGACAAGAGTAAAGGTAAGGTTGTCTCCCGGGGGTCCATTCGAGTCAATTCGTCTTTTGTCCTCAAGGATGTTGCTTTGGTTGCAAATTTGCATTTTAACCTTCTATCGGTTTCGCAACTCCTTGAAGACGGTTTTGAAGTGAGCTTTAAGCTAAACTTGTCTCGGATTTTGGACTCTCATGGTGATCTTGTTTGCCGGATTTTGCCTTTCAGGAAGGTTTTTCATGCGGATTTTTCTATCTCTTCTGGACCTTCTTGTTGTCTTCTTGTCGGTTCTTCCTCCGAGCTTTGGAAATGGCATAGGAGATTGGGATATTTGAGTTTTGACTTGCTTACAAGGCTTAGCTCAATGGACCTTATCACAGGATTGACAAAGCTAAACTTAGAGAAGGATTTGGTTTGCCATCCTTGCAGGCATGGCAAGATGGTTGCCGCTTCCCATCCTCCTGTGACTGAGATCATGACCACTCGACCCGGCGAGCTCTTACACATGGACACAATTGGTCCAACTCGGGTCAGGTCAGAAGGAGGGAAGTGGTATGCTGTTGTAGTCGTTGATGACTACTCAAGGTACTCTTGGGTGTTCTTTTTGGAGAGTAAGGATGAGGCTTTTCCACTTGTTCGAGATCTGATTTTGAGATTGCAAAATGAGCTACCTAAGAATGCCATGAGAGCTACCCACAGTGACAATGGCACAGAATTCAAGAATGCTCACTTTGCAACTCTTTGCACTTCTTTGGGTCTCGATCACCAGTTTTCCTCACCTCACACTCCCCAGCAGAACGGTGTTGTTGAGCGCAAGAATCGGACCCTTGTTGAGATGGACATGATGATGCTCGATGAGCATAGGACTCCTAGGCGGTATTGGGCCGAGGCACTCAGTTCTTCTTGCTATGTTTCCAATCGCATTTTTCTCTGGGCTTTCAAGAAGAAGACTTCTTATGAGTTGCGATTTAGGAGACCCCCCAAGGTAAGTCACCTACGGGTATTTGGGTGCAGGTGCTTCATCCTCAAAAAGGGCGGTAAGTTGGATAAATTTGAATCACGGTGTTCTGATGGTATCTTTCTTGGTTATTCTACCCACTCTCGTGCTTATTGTGCACTTAACCTTGAGACTAACCGAGTGATGGAGACTTGTGAGATTACCTTCGATGAGACTATGCCCTGTGTTTCCACTTCTTTTGAGCTTGCGGTTGATGATGAGGTGAACACTAGCATCTTTGTGGAGGAGGAGCAGGACGACGCCGATTGGGGTGATCCAGAGCCAACTCCACTAGCTGCCCCCGTTGACCCTGTGACGTCCACTTCGGCTCACGGTCCTGATCCGACTACTTCCTCTATATGGGGGCCATTCGAGCAACTTCCTCAGTCAGTGCCCGTTGCACCTGAGGGAGCTCCAGCTGCTGTCGAGGGGGAGGCCACTTGGTCTTGGCAGGCTCCCCGCCACATCCAGCGGCAGCACCCGCCGGAGAACATCATCCGCGACATCGACCGTCGAGTCACGCGGTCCAGGTCCTATCTCTCTCTCACTTTGCTCATTCGGCTTTTGTCGCGTCTTTTGAGCCTCGAGATGTTGGACACGCTTTGATAGATCTGGATTGGGTTAATTCCATGCATGAGGAGTTAGAAAACTTTGAGCGAAACCGCGTTTGGGTCTTAGTTCCTCCACCACCTAGTTGTCACCCCATAGGTACCAAATGGGTTTTCAAAAATAAACAAAGTGAAGATGGGGTGGTAGTGCGCAATAAGGCTAGGTTGGTAGCTCAAGGCTTTTGTCAAAAGGAGGGAATAGACTATGAGGAAACCTTTGCTCCCGTAGCTCGTTTAGAAGCCATTAGAATCCTTCTAGCTTTTGCGGCTTCTAAGGGTTTTAAACTTTTTCAAATGGACGTTAAAAGTGCTTTCCTAAACGGCTACATAGAGGAGGAAGTTTATGTTAGACAACCTCCCAGTTTTGAAAATCCCAAGTTTCCAAACCATGTTTTTAAACTTCACAAAGCTTTGTATGGTTTGAAACAAGCCCCTAGAGCATGGTATGATAGATTGCGAACATTCTTGCTAGGTAAGGGTTTTAAAATGGGATCGGTAGATAAGATGTTGTTTCTCCTCAAGCAAGGAAAAGACACTCTCCTTGTCCAAATATACGTGGATGATATCATCTTTGGTGGTTCTTCTCATGCTCTTGTTGCCTAGTTTGCAGATCTTATGAGCAGGGAATTTGAGATGAGCATGATGGGAGAGTTGACTTTCTTTCTCGGGTTGCAAATCAAGCAAACCCAGGAAGAGACGTTTGTGCACCAAGGCAAGTACACGAAGGATATCTTGAAGAAGTTTGACATGGGCGAGGCAAAGCCCCTCTCAACACCCATGTCGACTATGACTGACTTGGATGCGAATGAGGAAGGAGAGGTGGTGGATCAAACGGAGTACCAAAGCATGATCGGGTCGTTTCTGTACTTGACAGCGACTCGGTCGGACATTCAGTTCGTTGTCTACTTGTGTACACGCTTTCAGGTGTCTCCACGGACTTCGCATAAGCAGGCGGTGAAACGCATCATGAGGTACTTGCGCTTCACTCCCGAATTTGGTCTTCGGTTCTCCACCTCTTCCTCTCTTGCGCTTTGTGGTTATTCTGATGCCGACTTTGCCGGATGCCATCTTGATTGGAAGTCCACTTCTGGGACTTGCTAGTTACTCGGGTCTTCCTTGGTTTCTTGGTCTTCTCACAAACAGTCTAGCGTGTCACAGTCGACGTGCGAAGCTGACTACGTTGCCGCGGCTAGCTATTGCTCGCAATTGATTTGGATGATTGCCACTTTAAAAGACTTTGGTCTTGTGCTTACTAGGGTGCCTCTGCTTTGCGATAGCACGAGTGCAATTAGTGTGGCCAAAAATCCCGTGCTTCACTCTAAGACCATGCACATTGAGGTCCGCTTTCACTTCTTGCGTGATCATTATGAGAAGGGCGACATTGACCTCCGGCATGTTGAGACCCAAAACCAGCTTGCAGATATTCTCACAAAACCTTTGGATCAAGCTGCGTTTTCTCGCCTTCGGGGCGAGTTGGGTGTTTGCTTATCTTTTTAGTTGAGGGAAGTTCTTTGTGTTTCATAGTTTTTTTGTTCTTATTTGTCTTTTCTTTCTTTTCTATGGTGTCTTTTTAGTGTTAATTGGTGTCATTGCATTGTGCATCTCATTTGCATTTGTGACATAGTTCATTTTAAGCTTAATACCTATAGCCGATATAATGAATCTATGCTCTGTTTGAGGTGTTTTATTTCTCACTAGAAACAGCAATATCCCATGACTCACGACCAGCTCGCATTCGGCGCGTCAGGGAGCGTCCCACAGTCGGCTTTCAAGGTGTCCCCAATAGCAAACAGGTTGCAGAAAAGCATGTATGGGGAGGGGTATCAAGAATTTGCCGATTACAGCGCCATTGATGCTCTTCCGAATCCGGGATACGGGAACCCATCAGGGCTACCATTTGAAGGGTAGACACATGGAGCTCCGAATCCCTGTGTTGATATTATCATGGATAGGATGGCAGACATGATGAAGAATCAATTTGGCTTGAAGCCAAAGAACCAGTCATATGCATACAAGTCCCCTTATCCAGAGTGCTACAACCGAGTGGCTCTCCCTCCAAGAGTTAAGACTCCTACAGACTTGACCAAGTTTTTTGGCCAGGATGACACCAGCACTATAGAACACATCAGCCGATACTTGATGCAGCTGGGGGAAGCATCTACATATGATGCTTGGAAGATTCGGTATTTCCCTTTGTCTCTGACAGGGCCAACTTTCACATGGTTCGCGTCTCTGCCCGCAAACTCCATTAGCAGCTGGGCAGACCTGGAGCAGAAATTCCATGCGTATTTCTTTACAGGCACCAATGAGAAGAAGCTAGTTGATCTTATGAGCTTGAGACAGAAGGTTACTGAGATGCCCCAGGAGTATCTCCGCATGTTCAGGGAGACCAAGAACCTTTGCTATTCTTTGAATTTACCAGATGACCAATTGCCAGGAATGGCAGTGGCAGGCATGCAGCCGAACATCAGAGAGAAGCTGTTCGGCATGGACTTCGAAGACCTTGGTCAATTGTCACAACGGTTAGCAATGATGAGTAACCAGGCTCAAGGGTTCAGAAGAGATAATCGTTTCCAGAAAGGTGATATGGCTAATACAGTGTATCAGAGTTTCCTGGAAGAAGCAACGGAGTTCGAAGATGAGGATGAAGTCGCCGCAGCCGAGCTGGTCTGGGCAAAAGAACCAACTCAAGATAATCAACGATGGTTGAGGAAATAGAAGGGTACTTATGACTTTGACGTCTCCAAGTCAGACAAGTTGTTCGAGTTATTGGTGAGGGAAGGTCGCATCAAATTGCTAGAAGATCACCCCATGCTACGCCCTGAAGGGGTAAAGGATAAGAAGTTTTATGGCTTCCACAATACCAATTCCCATGCCATCAATGATTGTCGAGTATTCAGAATGAAAATTCATAAAGCTATTCAGGAGGCGCATTTGAAGTTTGATGGCAAGATGAAAATTGATGCCAATCCTTTGGCACAGAATACAGTGTCTTTCTCTGTGAACATGGTTGCCATTAATGATCCTAAAGGCAAGAGTAAAATGAAGGTTTTGACCTCAGACAGGGCAAGAGAAGCTGGTACTATTGACCCTGATTGGCAGATTACAAACGAAGAGTTTCAGCAACAGGCTCACCAAACCGAGAGAGGGGAAGCTTCCAAACCCAAGGTTACCACACGTATTCTGCTGAACAAGTGGCGACGAGAATAAGAACAGTATCAGAGACAGAGACGTTATGAAGAACAGGAACTCATAGAGGAACACCAGAGGTACGAGGAAGAGATGTACCGAGAAAAGCAAGAACGCGTGAGAGAGCTGGAGCAGTCTCATTGGGGGTGCTCGTTTTTTAAGCATTGTTGGAATGAAGGCCTAAAGCTGCCTACCAGAGACAATTGCCCTGAATGCAGTATCCAATATTCAGAGTATAGGTAGTCCCGGGTCAACCGCCGTCCGATCCATGAAAGACTTGGAACACAGTTTCCTGAAGACGATCGGCGTTTAAAAATAGACAGTTCAGAAAATCGGCTAGGCAAGAGGTTTGCCGATCAGGAGTGGGTCCATCATGAACAAGATGCTAGAGAAGAAGAAAGCCGCGAATATGTGTGGAAAAGAGGACAATGGTGCCCACCAGGGTTGAGGAAGAGCCAGAAGAGGAGAGTACAACGCTTGAGGAACAGAGAACTGACACAGACAACTACCGACAGAAGACAAACATGGCATCCCAAGAAGAAACCCGAGCATAACCGTTCGGCTGATGCATACATGGCTTTCTTCATTCCATCAGATTTCATAGCTCCCAAAAGCCAGGATGTCCAAGAGGAGGTATACTCAGATTTCGATGAGAGCGAGTTTCAGAATCTGATGGCCCAGCTTGTCCTGACTCAACCGGCGATCTTTGATAAACCGGCTAAGCATCGACATTTAAAGGCGCTTTATGTGAAGGGATATATTAACGACAAACCCCTAACCAAGATGCTTGTTGACGGAGGAGCCGCCATCAATATTATGCCTTATACCACCTTCACAAAGCTCAGGATGACCAATGAGGAGTTGTTGAAAACTGATTTGGTGCTCAGGGACTTTGCTGGTAATCCCTCTGATACCTGGGGAGCAATCCACGTCGAGCTGATGATTGGGTCAAAAACTTTGATCACTACCTTCTTTGTCATTGACGACAAGGGGGCATATAACATGCTCTTGGGAAGAGATTGGATCCATGACAACTGCTGCATACCTTCAACCATGCATCAGGTTCTCATTCAATGGATCAGAGATGATGTTGAGATTGTTCATGCTGATGATTCGGTAAGTGTGGCTGCTGCAGAACCTGCCTACTGGGAGTATGATGGCTTCGATTGTTTCTCTAGGAAGATCTAGGGAGAAGGTCCCGTTAATGTTTCTAACAAGGGCCAACAGCCGATCCAAGCAGTCGGCTCTCAGAGTAATTTTTAATGGGGAACCCGATCGATGGCAATGAAGGAAAGTTGGGACATGGCTTTATGTCACTCGATAAGCTAGAAGAGATAAATGTTGGTGATGATGTCAAACCAAGGCCGATGTATGTTAGTACAAATTTAGAACTAGGGCATAGGTTAAAGCTGATAAACCTTCTAAAAGAGTTCAAAGATTGTTTCACTTGGGATTACACAAAGATGCTTGGACTGGATCGTTCTATTGTTGAGCATAAGTTGCCGATTAAGCACAGGTATCGCCCTTACAAACAACCTCCTCGGAAGATTTTCAAAGAGGAGGTACTGGCTGATGTGAAAAAAGAATTCGAGAGATTATTGGAAGCAAATTTCATTCGACCATGCAGGTATGCAGAGTGGGTTTCATGCATAGTCCCGGTATACAAGAAAAACAGAAAGATGAGAGTCTGCATTGACTTTAGAAATCTCAATAAGGCTACTCCAATGGATGGTTACCCAATGTCGGTTGCTAATTTGCTCGTCGATGCATCGACTGGTTATGAAGTCATTAGCTTCATGGATGGTAATGCTGGCTACAACCAAATCTTTATGGCAATAGAAGATATTTCGAAGACAACCTTCAGATGCCCTGGTCATATTGGTTTGTTTGAATGGATTGTCATGACTTTTGGTTTGAAGAATGCTGGTGCAACTTATCAGAGAGCCATGAACTATATTTTTCACAAGTTGATCGGCAAGATTGTCGAAATCTATATTGATGATGTGGTAGTCAAGTCTAGAAATCATGAAGGGCATTTAGCCGATTTAAGGAAGACCTTAGAGTGCACTAGGAAGCATGGTTTGAGGATGAACCCGAACAAGTGTGCCTTTGGAGTCTCGGCTAGTGAGTTTTTAGGATTTCTGGTCCATAAATGAGGGATTGAAGTTGGTAAAAAGAGCATGAAAGCAATAGACAAAGTGGTCCCTCCAACCAATCTCACAGAATTGCAATCACTGCTCGGCAGGATTAATTTGGTAAGAAGATTCATATCTAATCTGTCAGAAAGAGTTCTGCCTTTCTCTTCACTGTTGAAGCTTAAAAGGGATCAAGAATTTGTATGGGGTGATGTACAACAGAAGGCTTTTGACGAGATTAAGGAGTATATGAAGGCGCCACCCGTATTGGTACCTCCGCAACTTGACAAGCCTTTTAAGTTGTACGTGGCGGCCGAAAACCAGACGATAAGGTCGGCCCTCATGCAAGAGTTTGAAGGGAAAGAAAGAGTAATAGCTTACCTTAGCTGAAAGCTGCTGGATTGAAAGACGAGGTATTCGGCTATGGAAAGGCTTTGCTTGTGTGTGTTTTACTCGTGTACCAAGCTTCGGCATTATTTGTTAAATGCCGAATGCGTAGTGGTTTCTGAGTTCGATGTAATAAAACATATGTTATTAATGCCAATTTTAAATGGAAGAATTGATAGATGAATTTTGGCTTTGTCAGAATTTGATTTAAGATAC
Organism: Microstegium vimineum; assembly: GCA_022036555.1. Classification (NCBI taxonomy): domain Eukaryota; kingdom Viridiplantae; phylum Streptophyta; class Magnoliopsida; order Poales; family Poaceae; genus Microstegium; species Microstegium vimineum. The sequence continues at coordinate 35,499,684 of CM039125.1, read as the reverse complement.
GAATCGACAAAGGTAGTAAAAGGTTAGGTTATTGCCGATTTTGTTACCCAACATCGTGACCCTTCTGCTGGGATGATAACCATTGCACCGTGGACTTTGTTTTTTGATGGTTCGTCTTGTAGTAAAGGTGGTGGTGCTGGTATTCTCTTGATTTCTCCTAGGGGGTTGACTTTTGAGTATGCCATCCCTATTGGATTCTTGGTTACTAACAATCAAGAAGAGTATGAAGCATTGCTTAAAGGACTTCGACTGCTTGTCGAAATGAAAGCCGTTGCTGTTGAAATTTTCGGGGATTCTGAGTTGGTAATCAACCAACTGATAGGCCAATATGAATGCAAGAGTGATATGTTAAAGGAATATTATGAAGAGTGTCACGAGCTTCTAAAGAGTTTCCAGGTAGCCACCTTGCATCATATCCCTAGGGGGCACAATGAAGAAGCAAATAGACTGGCTCAAACTGCTTCGGGATACCAAGAGGATCAAGAAGTTCATGCTTTGGATGAAGGTCAGATGGAGTACTCCTCAAATGTTTGAGCTAGGAGGAGGTAAAGAAGCTGATGTACGAAGTGCACGAAGGGGTATGTGGTGCACATCAATCGGCTCAACGGATGAAGTGGATAATTAGGAGAACCGGTTATTTTTGGCCAACCATGCTTGAAGATTGTTTTGAATATTACAAGGGGTGTCAGGACTTTCAGAGATTTGGTAATATTCAGAGAGCTCCAGCATCGGCTTTGAACCCAATTGTCAAGCCTTGGTCGTTCAGAGGATGGCGCATAGACTTGATCGGTCAAATTCATCCTCCTTCCAGCAAAGGACATAAGTTTGTGCTGCTAGCTATAGATTATTTTACAAAGTGGTTTGAAGCTATCCCCTTGAAAAAGGTTACATCAGAGAACATGGTCAATTTTGTTAAGGAGCATATAATTCACAGATTCGGGATTGCTCAAACTATAACAACAGATCAGGGGACTCAGTTTACTTCATCTGAGTTTTGTGATTTTGCCGAGGAAATGGGAATCAAATTGTACAACTCTTCTCCTTATTATGCACAAGCCAATGGCCAAGCTGAAGCATCAAATAAGATCATGATCAAAATTATTCAGAAAAAGATTGATGAAAAGCCGAAGAAGTGGCATTCGGTTCTTAACGAGGCTTTGTGGGTTTACCGAATGGCTTGTCATGGATCTACTCAAGCGTCTCCCTATGAGTTGGTTTATGGGCATCATGTTGTGCTACCATGGGAATTGCAATCAGGATCAAGACAGGTTACATTGCAAAATGATTTGAAGAAAGATGATTATAAAGACCTAATGATGGATGAATTAGAGGATTTGCATGTAGTTCGTCTAAGAGCGTTGGAAAATATTGAGAAGAACAAATTACGTGTTGCCAGATATTACAACAAAAAGGTCAAAGAGAAACAGTTCACAGAAGGAGATCTGGTTTGGAAGGTTATATTGCCGATTGGTACAAAGGATAGAGCGTTCGGCGGAGTGGTCACCAAATTGGGAAGGGCCTTTTCGGAGAGAAAGATGTGCGCCTGGCAATGCGTATATTTTGAAGACTCTGCTGGGAGAGGAATTTGCTAGAGCTATTAATGGAAGATTTCTTAAGAGATTTTATCCCAGTGTTGAGGTTGGGGCATAAACAGACTTATGGAGTTTTATACACAAAATAGCCGATATGGAGGTATCGCCTTTAGCTAAAAAATACTCTGAGGAGCGCAGAGAATAGCCGACACGGTATGTGTCGCCTTTAGAGCAAAAATTAAACACATCGTGCAAGCATTCTTCAAATTAGCTGTTCTCAGAAAAGTTCAAAGGAAGAAAACCAGTAGGAGTCATAAATATTTCACAGGACGAAGTATTTTACATAAGATTCCTAATTACAAGTTACTCTTCGAACAACTTGTTGAGGATAGTCTGGGCATCTGTGACTTCGGCAAGGGCGGTTGCGTGGTCTTCGTAGCTCTCCAAAAGATTGTCGATGTCTTCAATACTCTCTGGAGGCACTTGACCACGAAAGCCGGTTGGCGGGACAGAGAAATCCTCATCACGTTGAGTAGTCATTTCCGCCAACCTCAGAGTCATGCCGTGGTGCACGTCGTGAATAGCAACCTGGTCGATATGGCCATCTGCATTCTCAAGGCATGCCTCGGCGATTTCTCCTTGGGCGTTGACCTTATTAGCAACCTTGTTCACCGCGGTCTTCAGACGCTCGTTCTTTGCAGAGAGCGCTGAACAAAGAAAAATACGAATCGGATGAACAAATAGACTCAGAAAAGGAAATTCGAGTGTGGTTATTTTGCTGACCGGTAATGGCGTCGCAGAGCTGCTTCTGCTGATCCTCCCACTCAAGCTTGTCGATGCCATATTTGCAAACACATGGTGGTTAAGTACCCATGTATGTTCAGCTTTGATGATGAGTGATTGACCAACACGTAAGTGTTTCAGTTTCAATGGTTTATTCTTACCCTTTGCGAAAGCAAATGTGTGCCTGTCTATCGACTTGTGGTGTGCAGGTGCTATGCCTAGTGACAGTGGTCAATGGCGTAGAGAAGGTCGAGTAGAGGCTTGCCGTGTCGATGGACTGAGAGCGGTGAAGGGCGGAAGCAAGGCTCGGACTGAGGGGCCATGGGCGTCAGCAGACTAGCTGTAGTGGCTAGTACTTGGCACCGGCGAGTGCGAGAAGACATGGAGGTAGACCGAGTCGACCGAGTCAAGACAGTGGACGTGCGAGTCGAGCGAGGCTCAGGGGACTCGGAGTTCGACCGGGCGAAGACAAGGTGGCTCGCGTCGAGTGGTTTGGTGGTTTGGGCCTCAAAACCATCCACGTCGATTTCCAAGTTTGGGCCGCAAAACTCGGTGTTCAGTAGTTGAGCCCAAAGCTACCGGTGGCGGGTTTCCTGGGTTTGGGCCTCAAAACCTAGGGGGAGCTTCCGAGGAAGCGGGGATGGCACGTGGCGGAATCCTAGAGGTTGCGTCGAGGCGACGGCAACTCCCGACAGGAAGCGGGAGATATTTCTAGGATCTTGGACTACAATGCTTAGGCTAGGTAGTTCACTCAATGTGTCTAGGGGGGTCTTTGGGAAATAGGCAAAGCCCGTTAAGTAGGGGGTGAAGGGGTATCCCTCATCCCATCTCTTGAACCCTAATCATTTGCCCCAACTCTCTCTCTAGTTCATGAGATCCCTAGTTTGCTTCCACCAACCTTTGTAAGAACTTGAGTTTGTCGCGAGGAATCGGAGGTCATAACCTCCGTAAGCCATGGTGGCTTCGACTTCGTGATTGTGTCCCCATTTTGCTTGTGTTCTTCGCGTTTTGCTTTTGCTCCCTATTTTCCCGAGATGAATTCTCTTTGTAGGGAGTAGCTCTTATAAATCCGTTTGAACCAAGTTCTTGGTACTCGTGAGGAGGAACTTTGCACCGAAGGAATTTTCCTAAAACCTCACGAGCACATAGATCGGGCATTTTCTTTGCGGCGTTCTTGGTTTTGTCTTTTCTCCCCCAAATCCGAGTGTTCCCGTTTATCCTCTCCAAATTGAGCGATGATTTCTTCGGGATAGCTCCCCAGCTGCACAAGGATCATGCCTACAAAATTAGGTTGCAGTTGGAGTTCATTTGGTTGAGTTTTGGGAAGATTTGGAGGAGAGAAAACTATTTTCGCGTTTCTGTGCTTTGCTCGAGGGCACCGGACGCTCTGAGTTTTGGCGTCGGACACAAAGACGTTTTGACGTCAGCGTCTGTCGCGTTCGTCCGCGTGTGTGTGAGTTTGGCGCCAGACGCTGTCCATCGTCCGTCGCCGTGCGTCCGTTGCTTTGCTAGTCTCTCTGGATTTTCAGCGTTCACTGGAAGCCCGACAGACGCTCCCCTAAGTGTCCGTCGCGCAGCGTCTGACGCCAACGGACGCTCACCCAAGTGTCCGTCGCCCAGCGTCCGACGCCCTGCCTTCTGCTTCTCCTCTACAAGGCTTTCTGGAAGGCCGACGGACGATCTCTCAGCGTCCGTCGCCCTGTTGTCCAGCGTCCGTCGCCTGTATTTTGGGCTGTTTTGCTTGGGGTTTTTGCCTCTTTCTCATAGGGGTTGAGAACTCTTCTTGGGGGTTTCCGGTGAGCTTTCCTCCACTACCGGTGAGCTTTCATTTGCTCCGTTTTCGTCTGAATCCCCGCTCGCGTTGCTCGGGGGAGGTTGAGCACCCAACAACTAGGGTTGGTTTTTGGGAAGAGTGGCCCGAATATTTCAAGAGAAATTTGAGGCTCCCATTCACCCCCCTCTGATTGCCGTTCTCGGTCCTTCAATATTGCTTGGAGGTTTTCTCCAACTCTCCCTGGGATTCATCCCTCTCGCGCCTGAACATAACCGCCTCCTCATGAGTATAAGGGATGTCCGCATCCGAACTTGAGCCCCAAGGGTTGGAGTGGTAGGAGGTTGAAGAATCGGAAGGGTCGGATGAAGGAGTCCCTGGTTGAGCCGCTGCCGCCGTAGGGAGGGGAATGCTCTGGCCAGTGGAGATGACCATTATCCTGGTGAACAAGAAGAATGAATCAAAGCTAGGATAATGAGCAACGGTGGAACTACAAGGGGGCAGAGTTTCTTACCCGCATTGTCGGTTATGCCATGCTCGGCTTCCTTCGGTTTCTCCTTCGGCGGGGCGCTTGCCACGATTGTCATCTCCTGTCACTGCTGCTGTAGCAGTTAGGGTTTCCTTCTGATTGGTTTTGAGCGGAGAAGAAGGAGAGATGGAGGTAAGAATGCCTAATTGGAGATGTTGATGAGGCCAAGAGGTAAAGATTTATAAGCCGAATGGGAATACCAAATGACGAGTTAGGGTTTTCCCGTTCGGGTGGGCCGTTGCTGGACTAGGACAGGTCCAGATAAGCCGAAAGTCGCTCGGCTATATCCCTAAATCAGAGATACGATCGGTTATCTGAAAGCCAGAGATGAATCGACTATACTTTAGTCGGGAAAAACAACATGAGCCGACTATGCTGTTATACAAGCAGAAGTATATACGGGATAAACAGTAGGGACATTCAATTGTTCAGGAACAAAGTGTGTTGCACTTAATCTATTACGAGCCATATATCTACCGGCTTAGAAGCTGGTTGATGGCGTCTAGGGCCTCAGTCCTGATTCGGCTAACGTTATCCAACACTTTCTGATCTTCATTTGCAGAGCTCTGGATGCTGCATAGTTTTGCTTTAAGTTCTTGGTCCTCTTTCAAAATGATTGACATTTTTGAAGAAGTTGCTTCTATAGAATTCGGCAAAGCTGTCATCTTGGCTTCATGGGATTGAATTTTGGCATTCAGTTCAGATAGTTGAGCTTCTAATATGAGTTTCTCTTCGTTCATGATTTTCAGCTCAGACTCCAGAGTCACCAGTGAATCTTTAGCAGCTTGAAGATTGGAGTGTAAAGCTTTAGCTTCTTGTTTCTTCAGGGACCTGTTATCCTGCAAGGCAATCCTAGAGGCTATATTTTTGTTTGCTCTCTTCACCACAGCAAAGTAATCGTCAAGTTTGGCTGCAGACTCCTAGGAGGCCTTGAGGGCAGATGGAAGATCTTGATTGATGAGCTCAAGGATATCCTTTATCTGGTCTGAATCTTGGACCAAAATGTTGATGTCCTTATTCAGCAGATTAGCTATATCTTGCAGCCGGGCTTGATTTCTCCTGATAAGATATGATGGGAGGTGGCTTCTTCCCCATTTTCACTGATGAAATCTTCGACGGTGAAGGAGTAACTGGTGATTGGTTTAGTAGTGTTCTTAAGGAAGGAAAGAGTGTTCCTGAGTTAGCCGACTGGGTAAAATGTGCTGAGAGAATAGTAAGATAATATATTACCTGTTGTGTTGATTGAGCCTCAGGATAGACTATGTCTTGATCTGGTTGAAGACTTGATTGGATATCTGGAGATGGTGAACCTGGAGCTGGACCAGAGGATTGTTCTCCTGCTAGATCGTCTAGAATCTTATCTGTTTCCAACAATATAGGTGATAGAGTGTGAGAACAGAAAATAAATGCCTCATGAAAGAGAAGGAGGTAATTAGCCGAACAGTACCAATGTGTTTGAAGGTTTCGTGGGCATCTGTACTTTCGGTTTCATAGATCTCCGCATCCTCAGTAGGGGCTTGAAGAGGGATATCTGTTGTTGTTTGGAAATTGCTTGATCTAGGAATTTCAACATGTGGCTGCAACAAGGGGTGGTTAGTATGAAGGCAGTCAAAGTTGGTGATGAGTGAGATTTATTACTTGATAAAGATTCATACCTTAGGAGACCTCTTGACTTTCTTGGACCTTACCTTTCTAGTCACATGAATATCCTCAAGTTTCTTCCTTTTACCTTTTTCTCCTAAAGGTACAGTGGCTGAAACTGCAGGAGTCTTCATGAAAGTTGCTAGAGTAGGAGCATTGAAGCCCAATGCAGGTTTAGGTCCTGCGTTATAGTAATCTACTATTTTAGTAGGAGGAGTGGGCTCGAAATCCTGTGCATGGTTGGATTTTAGAATGAAAGATAAATTCAGAAACAGGAAATGACAAGTGCAGTACAATTACCTCACTATCAGAAGCAAATTGAGGATATAAATCTTGACATAAAGGATGCACTAGTATATTGAAAATGTCATTATGCCACTCCTACCACCAGGAAGAAAAAAGGGGGTGGGCAGCGTCCACTAATCCAAATGGAGAAGGTTCATATATTGGCAAATCTTGTCCAAGCTCAAAGATTTTTCTGGCTTCTGTTTCATTGGTGATCAGCTCCCTGTATCTTATGATTACTGAGAAGAAAGGTCTTGGGGGCAGCTGTCCACATCCTAATTGCCTGGATGTCATATTGGGATTGTAGAATTCATATGTGGGATTCACCATTCTCCCATGATGAAATTCAGCTGGCAGGATGCATGGCTTGATGAAAGAGTTGAAAATTTCTGTGGATACCTTGTCAGAGCAGCCGGATTTATAACCGAATTTGCAGGGAGAGTTAAACTATCATTCTCTCTATAAGGGAGCCAAAGGACATTGTTGAAACCCTTGAAAAATAGCTTGAAAAGATGACCAATGTCCATGACAATGCTGATTGAAGATGTTGCTTCTCCATAGGTTTGGCAGCTCTTGGTCTTTGTTGTGCTGCCTTCGGCGTAGTTAACCGAAGGGAAGCTTAAGTTGTGAAGGGGTACAGACACAATCTGATGCATATAGAGTTGCAACAACATCTGAATAAACCACCAAGGACCACTCACACAGGAGATCTCCTTACCATGGTACATTTGAACAATAATCTAATGCATCATATGGTAAACAGATCCTAAAAGATATTTACCAAGAGGGATTAGTGTGCCTGCAGCTAAATCCTCAGCCATTATCATGTGATTTAGGGTTGGCTCATTGGATTTTCCACAGAAGACGAACCTGGATAGCCACATGTTCATAAAGGCTCTGCCTTCTTTTTTAGAAACAACACCGGCTGCTTCCATGTAAGTTTGAATGTACCCTACCCATCCACCTCCGGATTTGACAACTCTCTGGTTACTTTTGCCCTTATACTGGCAAGGGTATACTAGTTTGGACACATTGAAGCCGGTCATCATGAATTTGTCGGCTAAAGTAGGGGTCATCATACCATGGCAGAAGACGAAAGCGTTGATGGCATCGGACCAGAAGTGAGAAGCTGCTATCAGGAGGGGTTCGTTTCTAGGCATTTCTGATAGAGATAACTCTAGACAGTGGGTGATACCTTGGCTATCCCAGTTACTGTTGTTCTTTTCCAACATCCTCCGGTACCAATTTCGCCATCCGGCTATTGGGGGAAGCAGCCAAGTCTTGAAAGTGTTTGGCCATTGGTTTGGCGGGGTAACTCCAAACTTGAAAGGAATCCTCAAGGTTTCCTTCTCGATGATCTTAGTTGGATTAGGATTGCCCATGGGATCAAGGAAGTAAGAATCAGGGTTTGCAGTATAGGGAATCAAAATTTCGTTCTTGTATTCCTTCAGAAATAGTGGAATCGGAAAAAAACGAATGAATTGGGAGAAAGGCGAGAAAGCTAATCAGAAATTGTCGAATGCATATGAATGAATGAAGTTTACCTCTGGGATTTCATCCGGAGTCGCCATTGAAGATTCACAGTGGATTTGAATTTCTTGAGCGGCGGCTGCGGCGTTGAACAGTATTGACCTAGGGGAAAGGTAGAGCTTGCGGTCAATTTCGGAATAAACGATTTTTATCCCGAAATTGAGGGGGCGTGTGTTAACACTAGATTTTTGCACAATGACGAGTGGGTCAGTGCACGGTGAATCTGCAGGGATAAGTGTTCAGAGTATTCGGTAGATATCCATGCGGTCGGTTAATTCCCAGATTCGGCAATCGATTGCACAATCAGTTATTTGGAAGAAAGGCAGTTTTCGTCGGAGCGACAAAGGCGGCGAGTAGGAGCCAAATCGTTAACGACAGCTGCAATGATTAAGGCAATGGAGACTCCGAAGGAAACTAAAGTCAAAATATTGTATTTTTCCTTTAATATTTTCATGTTGTTTCCATAGTTAGATCTTATGTTTCATAATAGCCGAATTAGTTCAATCTAGGTTGTTACGTGTTGCGGGTTCGTGCATTCTATTTCACGTTCAAGTTTTGACAAAGCTAAGTATTGTGTGGCAGGTGCAAGCTTAGATTGGTTTGATCGTGTTTTCTTACATGTTTCCTTCATCATGGATCCCAACTCGGTCGGATTGTCGAGATTGGTAGTGCTTTAACTTTTGGATAATTGATTCATTCATATGTACTTTCCCATGCATGCATATTCGGCAATCAAAGTGCCACGTGCTCTTTGTTTTTTGTCGAATGATCTATGTACTCTATTGGCATATAGCTTTTATAGTTGTATGTTGTCGTAAGTGGCTTCAGGGCCGTACATATGGAATTGTTTGGTCTCACCCGGCACGTTCCAGTTTATATCTAATGATTTTCATCCCTTGTTAGTTTCAGGTCAAACTGACTGGCACGTTTTCGGTTCTCGAAACACCCGGGCACCCGATTGAAGTCACGCTTTCCGGCTTGCTGTGTGTGAGGCACAATACGTCACTTTTTGTGTCAACACACTTTTGGTGTTGCCTAACTTAGACTCTCTTTGATCTCTTGATATGCGATATACCTAAGTTAGAAAAGCTTTAAAACTGAATTTAATTCCCCATGTCACCTCTGAAATGGCACTAGCATGTGTAGGCTTTTGAAGATCCGTCTTGTCTGTTTTGTATATAGTTTGTAACTATGGCTCTTCAATGTTTCATTCACTTCCATTGAGCACCATGCTTAGTATTGAACTAAAATGAAATTGATCTCTATTTTGTGAATTGGAAAGATCGATTTGGGTCTACATTGTGAGCACTTCACCGTGTGTTCGAGACTGCTTCCCATATGGGTGGAACTTGAACCGTGTTGTGTATGACCAAAACCGGTGTGTCAAGTCCTTTGACTTCGCCCAGTTGGTAAGCAGTGGCATCACTTTGCTTACAACCACTCGCGTACAACTTAAATGTGCCTAAAACTGAAATTTTGGCTGCAAAACTCTGAAACTTGAAAAACTTATTCAGTTGGGTCATTGGCTTGTTGTATGAACTTTGCTAGGGATAGTTCTACCTGCTATACATGAGATTGCTTTGAGATAGATCCTATCTTGTTTTCCATGTTTAGTTGTCTCTAGGAGGTGATACCCATTCCTTGCTCTCACATGTAATCTTCTCTATTTTAGCTTCTAAAGTGATCTTTAGCTCAACCTGAGTCTTTGTTGGGCACGTAGAGCTTTTCCTATTCTCACAAGATCACATCACTTAGAGCATCTATTCATTGTCTTAGCTCTATGTATGAAGCTTGCTGCACTCATTTTGCATATCATGGCATTTGTGGCCGGTTCTTGAGTTTTGAGTTTTGATGAGCTACATGTGTCAACAAGGGGGGGAAAGCAAGCATTTCACACCTACCGGGGGAGAGATGTGCTTTTCATTCCATTTTCAGTCATCTACTTCCAAGGGGGAGATAGAGTGCATCTCTTAGGTTTCATTGGTTTAGAGGTTCTTTGGTCAAGGGGGAGTTTTTGTGCTTCTTTGTCCTTAAGGCGTTCAATTGGTATCTTGTTTTGGCACTTCAATAGGTTTGCAATTGGTATCTTGCTTAGGGGGAGCTTTTGCTAGATGTGTTGAGCCTTTGCCTCTTCCGGAGGGTCTAGCTTGTTTTGTTGGCTTCAACAGGTTTCGATTGGCTTCTTGAGCCTTATGAGCTTTAATTGGTATCTTTGAGCTCCCTTAGTGCTTCAATTGGTATTCTGAGCATTGAGAGTTTTGATTGGTATCTTGGACTTGCTAGCGGTGTTGAGCCCGTTTTCGACCTCTTCATGAGGGCTAGCTTTGTTTTGCTTGGTTGCGTTGAGTCGTTGCCCATGTCTTTGGGAACCATGTTTTGGATGCGTTTTGCTTCTCTCAAGTGATCCCGTTTTTGGCTTTCTTAGCTTTTTGTTCATTTGGGGAGCTTTACCTTGTGGCTCAAATCTGAAATGCGCTTACGTTGACAATGCACTCATTAAGGGGGAGATTGCGAACACATGGTGGATAAGTACCCATGTAGTTAAGTTTTGTGATGAGCGATTGACCAACACCTGAGCGCTTCAGTTTGAGTGGCTTACTTCTAACCCTTGCGAAAGCATGTGTGTGCATGTCTATCGGCTTGTGGTGTGCAGGTGCTATGCCTAGTGATAGTAGTCAATGGCGTGGAGAAGGTCGAGTAGAGGCTTGCCGTGCCGATGGACTCAGAGCGGTGAAGGGCGGAAGTGGGGCTCGGACTGAGGGACCATGGGCGCCGGCGGACTAGCTGTGGTGGCTAGTACATGGAACCGGCGAGCACGAGAAGACATGGAGGTAGACCGAGTTGACCAAGTCAAGAGGCGGACGAGCGGGTCGAGCGGAGGCTCATGGGACTTGGAGTCCGACCGGGCGAGGACAAGGCGGCTCGAGTCGAGCGGTTTGGTGATTTGAGCCTCAAAACCATCCGAGGACGGTTTCCGAGTTTGGGCCTCAAAACTAGGGGTTCGGTAGTTGAGCCCAAAGCTACCGGTAGCAAGTTTCGTGGGTTTGGGCCTCAAAACCCGGGCGGAGCTTCCGAGGAAGCGGGAATGGCACGTGGCGGAATCCTGGAGGTTGCGTCGAGGCGACGACAACTCCCGGCAAGAAGCGGGGCCGTCCATTACAATGTCTTAGGGCTAGGTAATTCGGTCATGTATCTAGGGGGTCTTTGGAAAATAGCCAAAGCCTCGTTAAATAGAGGATGAAGGGGTATCCTCATCCTATCTCTTGATCCCTAATCATTTTCCCCAACTCTCTATCTCTCTACTCTCTCTCTAGTTCATGAGATCCCTAGGTTGATTTCACCAACCTCTATAAGAATTCGAATCTTTTGGTGGGAATCGGAGGCCCGACTCTCCGAGTGCCATGGCACGGTTAGTTTCTTGATCGAGTCTCCCCGGTTGCTCGCTTGTGTTCTTCGCGTTTTGCTTTTGCTCTCTCTTTTTCCCGAGTTGATTTCTCTTTGTTGAGAGTAGCTTTGCAAAATCCACTTGAACCAAGTTGTCTGTATTCGTGAGGAGCATCTTTGCACCGAAGCAATTCACTTCAAACCTCACGAGTGCGTAGATTGGGCGATTTCTTTGCGGCTTTCTTTGTTTTGCCTTTTCTCCCCCAAATCCGAGTGTTCCTGTTTATCCTCTCCAAATTGAGCGATGATTTCTTCGGGATAGCTCCCCAACTGCACAAGGATCATGCCTACAAAGTTTGGTTGCAGTTGGAGTTCATTTGGTTGAGTTTTGGGAAGATTTGGCGGAGTGAAATCGGTTTTCGCGGGTTTTCTGTGCTCTGTTCGTGAGCTCCGGACCACCCTCCAGACCAATTTGGACAAGGCTCCGAACCATAGGTGAGTGGTCCTGTGGTCTGGATGAAAGTCTGCAGAGCAGCCCCTAGCTCCAGACCAAGCTCCAGACTAGTCCTGTGGTACCGTCGGACCACTAGTCTGGAGCTCGGGTGCTTCCTGCATTGGCTGATTTTGAGAAGAAAAAGCATCGGACCACCCTCCGGACCATACCACCGGACCATAGCGAGTGGTCCTGTGGTCTTGCCAAAATGTAGCAGTACAGCCCCTAGCTCCGGACCTTAGCGTCGGACCACTCGTCTTGGTCTTGTGGTCACTGACACAAGTAGTCTTGTGCTCATTTCTCTCTCGTCCGGACTCCGAATCAAGTTCCGTTTGTTGTGTTGGATTCGTATTCACGTAAGGAACATGATTAGGTACTTTTGAGACCAGTTCTCATAAGTATTTTTTGGTGTTTTCTTGCCTCTTCTCTCTAGGGTTGAGAGTACCGCTGCACCTTTAGGGGTCTTCCTAAGGTGTCCACCTACTTGTTAGGTCGTGTGTGAGTCGGCTCTTCCGATACACCGATACACCGAGTCTTTGAGTTGTGAGTTTGGGTGTGAGTTTGGGACAAGGGCCAAGTCTTTGAGTTGGATTTTATTTGGCTACCATTCACCCCCCTCTGGTCGCCGTTCTCGGTCCTTCAAGTATACATCCTTGTGTCCTCCTAGCGCAACCATCCGATCTCGACACACTTAGAAATTTACTCGTTGGTTGTCTACACCCGCCATTTTAGATACCAACAGTTGGCGCGCTAGGTAGGGGAACTTTGCGTGTCACTCACATTTTTGAGTTTCGGATGGCATCTCGCCACATAGATTTTTCATCAAGCTCCATCGTTCGTTTCGGTAGCCTGGACTTCCAATGCCACGGGCAGGGGGACGACCTAGTCCTCCGTCGCCCCACGGCATCCTTTGAGGTAGCCGTGGACGCCATCTCGACGTCCATGGCCCACCTTGGCATGTCTCCCTCTGGGGGGCAAACCGCTCAGGGGATAGCCGTCCCACGAGCTGACTACCCCGAGTTTGAGCGCCAGCTCGATACCCTGATGGGCCCTTAGCCCACTCAGGGGTCCCTCCATAACCTCTACTTCCCATTCGCCAATGTAACGGCGCAGCTCGCAGGAGGGCAACCGCTATCTCTCGAGCTCATCTCGACGCCCGTCACGAGGGCGCTGACGTACGGCATGCGGAATGCCGCCGCATCTTACTCGGAGGCGCTGGTCGCGGGTTTCCGTGCCAACCCCGCGGAGGGGACATACATCGGGCTCGCGTCGCACCATCTCCAGTCTGTCTCTGACCTCCTTACAAGTTCGGAGGCCACCTCATACGTCAGCTCTAGCCGCGGGAGCATGGATCCCTGGGAGCCCCTGGACTTTGCGGGTCTGGGAGACAAGGAGGCCTTTTACAGTTTCTTGCATGCCAGCGATTATCTACTCGGGTCCGACTCGAGCGACCGCAGCGTCGGCCGCGGCCGCGAGTGCTTCATGTGCACCTCACCGCCAACTGGTACGGCCGTCGACGCCACCCTCATCGAGGATGGAGACGACGATGATGTGCACACACCAGTGGCTAGGGCAGAGCCGACGGCACACGCGCTACAGGGTGACCCGCAACCTTCGGATCCCTGGCAACGACAGCTGCATGACCTCCGTGAAATGGAGCAACAACTCGCGGAGGGCCAACGATGAGTAATGTTCGAGCGCGTAGCCGCTAGAGTCCCCGAAGAGCCCCGCGCTCGCAGGGAAGCCCGAACGGTGCACCATCGCATCATCAACGACGAACACGGCACACCGCAGTTCGCCCGGGCTAGCCAAAACATCGCGGCAGTAAAGATGCTGCTCCGCAACCTCCCGATGATGCTCCTGATGGGAAACTTGCTCACAACAAGCTGAAGTCCCTACTGGAGCATGTCGCGGCTCAACAGGCCGAGAGCTCCACGTCGCAGAGGTGTGGGCTCAGTACCGGTCATCCGACCGACACGACGCCCAACGACCGCGAGGGTTTAGTTCATCAGGCTCCCACGCCGGACGGATGCCGACGTCCAGCGGTTCATGCCCGCGTGGGCGACAAGCACGACGCGCATGACACCCTCAATGCGCGCAAGCACGCCAAGTAGGATGGCGTGAGCAAAGGCTACCATGTTCGTCGTGGCAGTCAATACGACAGTGACGAAGACCGGCCTCCCACGCCTGAGCCACCGGGCCCCTTGGCCTACATTCACTGCATTGGATGCGCACCTCTCCCACAGCGCTTTCAGCAACCCACCAACATCGTCCGGTATTCCGGAGAGATGAACCCTGGGCTCTGGCTCGACGACTACCGCCTCGCCTGCCAGGCCGGCGGCGCGGTTGATGATGAGTTCATCATCCGCAACCTGCCACTCCACCTCTCGGACTTGACTCGCACATGGCTCGAACACCTACCCCCCAACACCATTGATGGGTGGAGCTCCCAGTGGCGGGCCTTCATCGGGAACTTCCAGAGCACTTACATGCGCCTCGGAAACCCCTGGGACCTCCGTAGCTGCAGGCAGAAGGCGGACGAGTCCCTCCGGGATGATATCCATCGCTTCTCCCTGCAGTGCCCAAAAATCCCGACCGCGGCCGACGCGGGCGTTGTCGGGGCCTTTCTTGTAGGCACCACCTGCAAACAGCTAGTTGACGAGCTGGGCCGCAACAACCCTCGCACCACCGAATGACTCCTGGACATCGCCACGAGCTACGCGTCGGGCGAAGAGGCGGTCGGTGCAATTTTCCACCCCGACAAGGGGAAGGGTAAGGAGGCGAAGGACGCTGGCGAAGGCGGCTTCAACCGCGCCCAAAACAGGAACAAGAAGAGGGGCAAGCCGCAACGCGGCGCTAGCGACAACTTGGTCGCGGCGGCGGATCGCAAGGCCCCCCGCCCCAGGGCGGGAAGAAGGGGGCGATTTGACGACATGCTTACCAAGTCATGCCCGTATCACAATGGGCCGGTCAAGCCCACACTCCAGGAGTGTGAAATGATGGCCAGATATTTCTTGGTCGTCCCCAAGAAGGACGACCAGCCAAAGCAGACGGAGGGGCAGAACGCGGACGAGAGTCGCGAAGACCCCTACCCGCACATGAACAAGTGCCTCATGATCTTTGTGGCCTCTGAGGCCTACATCAGCAAGCGCCGACAAAAGCTCGAGCGGCGCGAGGTCTTTGCGGTCACCCCGGCGATGCCGGCCTACCTCGACTGGCCAGAGTCCGACATCACGTTCGGTCGAGACGACCACCCGAACCACGTTCCCCAGCCTGGTCGTTATCGACTCGTCATGGACCCGATCATAGGGATCGTGCCCTTCACCAAGGTACTGATGGATGGGGGCAGCAACCTCAACATCATGTACTACAATGCCTTTGAGGCACTGGGAATACGCAGAGAGAAGCTCCGATCGTCGAGGACTCCTTTCCAGGGAATCGTCCCCGGAAGCCAGACAATGCCCCTAGGGCAGATCGACTTTCCCGTCATGTTCGGAGAGTCGGACAACTTCCGGAGTGAGACCCTCACCTTCGAGGTCGTCGCCTACCGAGGGACGTACCACGCGGTGTTGGTGAGGCCATGTTATGCAAAGTTCATGACCGTCCCCAACTACACCTACCGAGCGGCATCATCACCATCAGCTCCGAGTTCAAGGTAGCATACCAGTGCGAGGTGGACTGCTGCGAGAACGCAATGGCCGAGGTGCGCAGCGGAGAACTAGTGGCGGCGATCGATGCCAAGGACAAGATGGACGTCGACCCTAGAGCGCGAAGAGCTCGGACGCCCACAACACTAACAACTACGTCGCTTTTACATTTATTAAGAGTACCTAGTGCATTGTACATCGCATGTAACCTTTTCTAAAGCAGAAAGTTCGAGGAATAAAAATATGGGAACTCTCAGACCAATCACTTAGCAAGGTGCACTCCCGGCGCGGGCTAGAGCACACCTCGCTCGGGGGCTGGAAAGGTGGGAACCCCCTGTTTTTCTCTCCAAAAAACTTTTGCGCAAAAACCCGCACCTTTTCCCGCTGAACGAAAACTCCGCCTCTCCCGGCCAAGAGAGAAAATCTCACCGGGTCGCGGCAACAGGCCACAAGGTACTCCCCCACCCCCCGAAGCCAAATACTTCCACCCGACTGCCCACCCGAGCGGATCAAGCCTCTTACGAGGAAAAGTAGAGCAAGTAGATCGAAACGGAGAAAATGCAGAAACTAAAAAACGAGCGAACTTAAAACGAGCCCACTAGAGGCAATCAAACTTGTCCAAGGCCCTCCAAGGCGCATCGTTGCAAAGGGAAAATTAAGTTTTTCTTACCAAGGGTCCTCAACCCTGGACATTGACCACGCAGGGTCACTCTTCGAGCGGCGGGAAGACCTCATCCTCAAGCTTGGTGGCCAAAATCATAGCAGGCTCCTCTGTAGCAGCTTCGACCTGGTCCAGCTGCTCCTCCGGAGCATCCTGGGGGTAGCCGTCGCTGCGAGCGCAGGAGTCACCGTGTCGTAGAGACAGGCGGCGATGGCCATCGTACGATGGATCCCGACTTGCAACGCCTCCCGGATCCGAGCTTGGTCCCTCTCCCAGAGCAGGCCGACACGGTTCCTGGCCGATTCGGGTCCATCCCTCGCGCCTGGCACCCTGAAGAGGTCGCACACGCCGTGCACAGCCTCACGCAGCGCCTGCAACTCCTGTGCACCAGCCCGCAGTTCTGGGGTGACCAAAAGGGGTATCAACCTCTGGACTCGAAGGCAAATATCACCAAGGCAAATGGGCAAAGCAAGGCAGCGTACCTTCATTCTCCTTCGCCAGGCCGTCGACCGTCGCACGGAGTTGCGAGACAACCATAGTATGCTCACCGACCTGGGTGGAGAACGCCAGGATTATTCGGTCGTCGTCAGCGCCACGATCGTGCACCCTGATTAACAGCTCCTCGAAGCGGGTCACGGCCTCGTCGGGCTCTCGGCGGTTGTTGTCGCGCTGGAACCACATGGTGTTGCGATCCTCCCCCATGGAGTCTAGTGCCGAGATGGCTCAGCACCGCACTTCCGCCTCAGTGTTGAGCTCGGCCATCAAGCACTCAACCTCGACCTGACGCGCTACATGCTCAGCCTCCAGCATCTCGCACGCGAACGATCCCGGCGTTGGCATGAGCGTCGTTGCGCTCGACGTCGGCAACGCTCCGGTGCGCTAACGCTTGGGCACTCTCGGCCCTCAGCTCCAAGGCACTTAGCTCCTCTTCTAGCTCCGCCACCCGACAGCGGGTCGAGACCAACTCCTTAGCCACAGCGGCCTCCCCAGCAGATGTCCACGACCCGGGAGCCCACCGGCTGGCCTCGTTACGGAGGAACTCGGACTTATCGATGCTCGTCTCCATCAGGATCTGCATGAAGGGAAACGTCAGGGAGTGGACAAAAAGGGACAAGCAAAAACTTACGGTCAAACGGCCACTCACAATGCCATGGTGAGAGAGATCGTCGGAGAGCACTGCAAACGCCCTCTGGATCAACTCCACTCTGTGCGCGACGCGGTGCTCGTACTCCTGGCGGGAACCCATCACGTGGTTCCAGTGATGGAGCTCGCGCTGGTCATCCAACACGAACACCAGCGCCCCCAGGTTCTCCCGTTCAACCCAGGCAATTCACTCACCTTCACCGAAGGAACGCCGGTCAAGACGGAGACGGTGCTGGGCCCTAGGGACGACATCCCCCCATCACCAGCTACCTCGCCGGCCGAGGTCATGCTCGATTGGGAGAGAGCGGCCTTCGACGTGCGAGCGGCCGCTACCTCCTCCTCGGAGAATGACTGGGGGACAACCATGTCCCGCGCCAGCACATTGGGAGGAAGGGGGCTTCCTAGGAGGCTCCCCTCGCGTGCCCCTGCCGCCTCGGCCTCGGCCTCGTACATCGCGGTGGGGGGCTCCACTGTCCCGTCCAGGACGACAGGGCCACCACCATCGGCCTCACCCACCACGGTTATCACAATCTCCGGAACGACGGCCGACTGGCCTTCCCCGGCATCCACGGCCATGGGGTTACCCAGGCCGCCCTCCTCCCCAGAGTCGTCGACGATTACCACCTCCGGGGGAGAGGATGGCGCGACGGTCGCAGGGCCTGCATGCGCCTGCAGCGTCACTCGGGGATGGTTTGCCTATGGTCACAGCGACACCTACCGAACCAGGGGATGGGGCCATGTCGCTCTGCCCCAGGCTGGTGGACAGCGTTCCCCAGCGAAGTTTTTTCCACCCAGCGTGCGCAGAGCCACCGGCGGACCTAAAGACCACCACATGTGGTCAAGTCACGAGGAGCCTCTCCTCCTTAAGAGAGCATATGAAAACATCAGGTAATGCAAGCTTACCGCAGGGAGAAGACGCGGATACACTTCCGCTTCGGCTCTGCCACGCCACGGCCCGCAGTCCCCGAACCACTGCTCCGTCTGTCGCCCTCACTCTCCCCGGGCGGGGTAGGATGAGGGGCGGCTGGGAAGTCACCAGCAACACCACCCCCGGAACCTCCAGGGGCCAGGTGTGCGCCGAGTATCCTGACCGGGGGCACCTCTACCGTCGGCGTGGTCCTGGCAGGGAGCTGCAGTGTCCCCGCTGACCGCAGCACCGGGACCACCTCGGACAGAGGACGCATGTCCTCGTCAACATCATCATCATCATCGTCATCGTCATCGCCGCTGAGGTTCTCCCAGTCCTCGTCAGACTTGGTAGGAGACTCCTCCTCCGGCAATCCCTCATGGCGCTGATTGGCCCACCGCATATCCAGCTGCATGCGCCTCCAGGCCTTGTCAGCTTTCTTCTTCTTCCTCTCGGCAGCCGCCGCCTGTTGCTGCGGTTTCCGTTCCCGGTTTGCCGCTCGCTACAATGGAGGAACGAGAAGGGGAGAGGCCACGTGACGAGCCATCGAGCGGGGTCCCTGCGGAGGAAGAATAGCAAAAATGCATGGGTCAACATTACCAAAAGAAAACGACGCGAGGAAAGATCAGCACGACGATGTCTGAGCTCACCAATTCGACGAACCCGGGGTCTGGGCGCATTGGGGGCAGCGCTCGATGTCATCGACGATGACCGCGTCCCCCGACAACATCCGGGAGGCGATTATTGTGTGGTCAAAGCTCAGCTCTACCTCCACCATGGAGAATAGCGCGTGCGATGCCCGGGCACCATGTCGTTCAGGCAGCGCTCTCGCTCCATGAGAGGGAGCACCCGCCGTCAGAGGAACTGCGCAACCACGCCTGAGAAGTTCAGCCCCTGGTCCCGGAGCCGCGTCAAGCTCTAGAGATAGGGTTCTATCCCCGTGTGCTCTTGCTGGTCCAGCCCATAGGTGTGGTGCACACTTGTGAAACTAGCACTAGGAAGCTTTAGAAAAAGTCCTTGAACGGAGAAGAACTTCCATGTTGGAAGAGAGAAGTTCTGGCCTGAAAAGGGGCTCCGGATGCAAGTGAATCCTAGGGTCCGGACCATCGGCTGTGCGTCCAGACCCCAAGGTTTACTCTGCATGTACCAGGGTGTCCGGACGCCATGAACAGTGCTGATCCGGACTCGCTATAAAGTCCGGACCCAATACAGAGAGCTCCTGTTTCGAAGAAAGGAACCGGACGTTGTCCGGTGTGTAGGCTCCGTAAGCCAAGTCGGGTCTGGACCCAACGCAGAGAGCTCCAGAGAGCGAAAATCCATCCGGACGTTGTCTAGTGGTGTGCGTCCGGACGGCATTCTGCGTCAGGACTCACTGTGTTGCTATGCTGAGTACAGAGGGTTGAGGGGGTCCGAACGCATGTGCTATGGTCCGGACCCCACCTTGAACTTGCGTCTGTAGTGACGCAGAGAGGCTGGTTTTGCCTCTAATGGCTAGGGGCTTGCTTGGGGGTATTTATAGTTCCCCATCAGCCCCATGGCATCTCTCTTGCCCATTCCAATTGCTGATAAACACTTATGAGAGAGAAAGTTGTGCAAGAGCCCTAGTGAGAGTGTGAATTGCAATTCCATGTGTTGATTCTCACTAGTTGCTTAGAGTTAGCAAGTGTGCATCCATTCAATCACTAGACTAGCCTTGGTCAAGTGAGAGTTAGTGCTTGTTACTCTTGGTGATCGACATCACCTAGACGGCTTCACGGAGGTTCGCTTGGTGATCATCTGGTGGAGTTCATTGTGGATGACCCAAGCTTCATTGTGATCGGTTGTGGGCCATTCACCGAGCCGGAGTGGCAAAGAATCAGCCCATAGAGAGCACTTAGTCCTTGCGCGGACTAAGGGGGAGCGATACCCTTGCGCGGGTGATCCAACGAGGACTAGGGGGGAGTTTCGACTCCTCGATACCTCGGCAAAACATCGCCATGTCATTTCTCCTTTCTCCATCTCTTTACTTATTGCAATTACTTTCAAGCATTACTTTCCGCATTACATTCTTGTTGCTTGACTAGAATTGCATAGGGCTTTACCGCTTTCTTTGCCATGCTTTGCTTGTTTAGCTAGGATACTTGGGAAAGCACTAGGGGGTTAATTGGCTCTTGATAGGTTTTAATTATTTCTTAGAAATTTAAAAGAGCCCAATTCACCCCCCCATCTTGGGCATATTGATCCTTTCAATTGATATCAGAGCTTGGTTGCTCTAAATTAGGCTTCACTGCCTAGAGCAAGATGTCCCATGGGGATGGACCGCCGCCCATGTTTGATGGATACAACTTTCCTTATTGGAAAGTGCGTTTGGAGGCTTACCTCGAAGCCTTGGATATTGGTGTGCTCAAAGCTGCCACCGATGGATTTCCTCAATTTGATGGAGAACCATTCGGTGACGAGGTCCACTATGAGAGGTGGAATGCCAAAGCCCGCAACACCCTCTTTAGGGGCATTGGCAAAGAAGTGTTCAACCGCGTGCGCACTTCCAAGAATGCGCATGAATTGTGGAAGAACATTTGTGCTCTTCATGAGGGCACAAAGAGCGAGCGGGAAGAGCGATATCTCTTAGTCATGAATAAGATGAATGCTTTTACCATGCTCTCTCATGAGAATGCAAATGAAATGTACTCACGCTTAAATGTTCTTGTAGAAGAATTGAATGGTCTTGGGCAAAAGCAAATGGATGAAGTCGATGTTGTGAGGAAGATTCTTTGTGTGCTTCCAATTTCCAAGTATGCCAACATTGTGACCACGTTGCATCAAGGTGATCTTTCCAACTATACACCAACTCAACTCTTGGGAAAGATCAATGCATATGATATGTACATGCACATCCACAAAGAAGATAAAGCTTCATCATCCACCAAGAAGAAGGATTTGGCACTCAAATCTAGCCATGACATGGGCAAGTCAAAGGCCGTGTATGATACCTCAAGTGAAGATGATGATGACTGAAACATCGCTATAATGGTGAGGAAGACCACCAAGATGCTAAAGAAGCTAAACAAGAGCGGTGTCAAATTTGATTCAAGGAAGAAGAAGTTCTTCACTAGCAACAAGAGGAAGCCATTGTCGGAGATGGATTGCTTCAATTGTGGTGATCTTGGCCATCTAGCTCACCATTGCAGCAAGCCCAAGAAGGACAAGTACAAGAAGAAGTACAAGAATGGTAGAGAGCAAAAAGATGAGCCAAGTGACGATGAGAAGAAAGATGAGAAGCCCCACAAGAAGAAAGATGGCTTCAAGAAGAAGAGGTTCCAACACCAAAAGAAGAAAGATGGCAAGGCATACATAGTTGGTGATTGGTTAACCGACATTGAAGTAACAAGCGAGTCATCCGGTGATGAGAGTGATGATGAGAGGGTGGCCGCTCTAGTCATTGGGACTTCATTGCCTCCTCCACCATCACCGCCTTCCTCTACTACATCCTCTACACACCTATGTGTTGACACCGTTTTTCGACACGTGTCAAATGGGCTGAGGCTTGACTGGTCAGCGGCCGTTCTCCATCGGTATCAGGGGTCGATAGTGCCGATGGAAGGGTGCTACGGGAAGACTAAGTGTTTTGCCGATGGAAGCTGATGAACTTTGCCGGCAAGATCGGTGGAGTCTTGCTAAAACTGATTGCCGATGAAGAGTCCTTGCCGATGGTGCCGATGCCGATGTGACTTCTGCTGCCATTACAGGTGTTTCTTCATTGAGAGCTTTGGCTGACGGTGCCAGTGCCGATACCGCTTCCGCTTCTGCAGCGGATGGAACTGCCTCCTGACCAAGGACGTCGTCCATCGGCTGGTCTGGATTAGGAGCCGTTGGAGTTTCTGCCGATGACGTACCAACAGTTGGTGGTGCGGCTTGTGCTAATGACGAAGATTGGCTAGCCAACCTCAAACGTCTCCTCTTCCTTGGCGCGGCAGCGGAAGAAGATCCAGCCCGTTTTGACGAGGACTGGGGGGCATCGGCAGCCGAACTTGGAGGTGCTTGTTTGCTTGGGGCAGTTGCCGATGACCTCATAGCCTGAAAATATTCAATGCAAGTTATATGAAGTAAATGTTGCCGATTAAGCAGTATATAATCGGTATAAGTGAAGATGAGTTTACTGCAAACACCCGCGTCAGGGCAGCAGCAGCAGCCGATGTAGCATTGGCTTTTGCAGGTGTCGGTGTGGGTACCTGTCGTGGGATGAAGGAAGCTAACGAGGGAGCCTTATGGCCGATGAGTGATACGGGACTCATTATTCGAAGTTTGAAGGGCTTGCCGCTCTTGCTCATCGGAGGAATTGGGTCATCAACCTGTCAAACGCAAGAAGGTTAAATACCGATGGCAAAGATAAAAGTAAGGAATGCATCGGAATGAGGACTTACTGCGTCATCGGGGATGATATGATCGGCATCAATCATGTGCCGATAGTAGTGCGACGATTTGGCGAACAGTTGACACCTCCATTCTTGCCACCAGGACTTGTACTCGTTTGTGATAAAGGAGGTTGGTGACCAGGAGGACAAGTCAAGATCTGATATATCGGCATCGGCAGGGAGGTTGACAACCTTGTTCCAGTCCAGAGCGCTGGAGAATGTCTGCCTGGGCTGTACTACCTTGGAGTAACAAAGCTTGATCGGCAGTTGGCCGAACGCCAGTTGTCTTGCCGCTACCGATGGGTAATAAAACTCAAATGATGGAGGGGCGTTCTTTTCCGATCCAAATATGTTCACTGGGATAGCTCGAGGAGTGATGCTGGTCTTCATCATTATCTGGTTTTCAGGTACATTCCCATCGGTAAGATTAAATAGCAATGGGAACTGGTTATCTACATCGGCATATGGCCACCAAAGCCGTTCTGTGGCAGGAATTCCATTGTAAAACTTCTGAAAGAAGAGACCGAATTGCTCCGCATCGGCATCGGTCCCTGGCAGCACAATAGTGGGCTCTCCAAAGTTGAGTGGAGGGCGAGTTGCCGATTCATCCTCCCCACACTGGTGGTCTTCTGGTATGTCTCTCGGGAAACATTGAGCGTACAAGTCAAGCTGGAGCGCTTTCTGCATATGTGCGTGCAACCACATGTTGATAAACCACCAGGGGCCTCCAAGATTGCCGATGTGCTCACCTAGCAGTAACTTCTGGGATACTTGATGGAGGAGACGATATGCCGATCCTAGAAGATATCTGCCCAAGGGAAGCCTTGTCCCCTCGGCAAGCAGCTCAGCTGCTGGGAGGTACATGGTAGTGGGTCCAACTGCCCTGCCGCAGAAGATGAATTTGTCTAGCCACATGTTCAGGAAAGTGGCATGCTCTCTCTCGTTTACCGATCCCGTTTTTTGGTATTCCTGAATGTAACCCGTCCAACCGCCGATGTTCCGGGTATTTACTCTGTGCTCAGCTTTCCTGTTGAACAAGGTGAAGGTATCGGCAGAAGATATGTCCAGACCAGTCAACATGTGGACATCGGCAAGAGTGGGGGTGGCTGGTCCATGTCGGAATAAGAAGGCGTTCATGGTGTCCGACCAGAAATAGGAGGCGGCCATCAGCATGTTCTCGTTTCTCTCTATGTCGGCAATGGAAAGCCGGATGCACTGGTCCAGATTGCCTTCTTGCCAATAGATTTGCTGCGCCCCAGCAACCCTGAGGTACCAATTTTTCCACCCCTTAGTGGGCTTGGGCCATGATCGGAAAGCGTCCTTCCACAACCCTAAACCGAAACATTCAGATCTGAAGGGAATTCGGTTAGTTTCTGCGTTGATTATGTAACTGGGATCCGGATTGCCCATGGGGCCTAAACAGCTAAAGGTGGAACCAGTAAGTGGAATCACTATTTTGTTGTACAGCTCCTAGAGTTTGAAAGAAAGAGGAGGAAAAATCAGAGAAAGAACAGGGATAAATCTAGATTTGTGCGAGAAAAGTACCAGCAGAAGGTTAGATTGGGAAGGAGATAGGTCTCACCTTGGGGATGTCAACTTGGATTGCCATCGGAGTCGAAGGAGTACTTGTAGTTCATCCTTGGATTGCGGGAGAGTACTGTTGCTCGAGTTCGTGTTCTTCGGAGCGGCTGGAGGTTGAAGACGATGGCAGAAAGGTGAAAGTGAAAGTGGACTCAGGGTGAAAAGTAGCGTGGACCCCGGTAACTTTTATAAGCCTGCTCAGGGGCATTTTGGGGTTCTGTTTCCTATTGTGCAGAAATGTGGAGAAACCCGCGGTAGATATGCGCGGTGATCGAGGTGGTCTGCAACTGTTTGTGCTACAATCGAGGGATTTTATTATTAAATTGCAGTTCCACACGCGGGGATCGAGGAAACCGTACGCTTGTCTTGGGGGTAACGGCTACAGCAACGGCTACAGTGGAGAGAATTTCGGCACGTAAAGTTATACGCTCCGAAACTGGGGGGCATGTGTTGACACCATTTTTCGACACGTGTCAAATGGGCCAAGGCTTGACTGGTCAGCGGCCGTTCTCCATCGGTATCAGGGGTCGATAGTGCCGATCGAAGGGTGCTACGGGAAGACTAAGTGTTTTGCCGATGGAAGCTGATGAGCTTTGCCGGCAAGATCGGTGGAGTCTTGCTAAAACTGATTGTCGATGAAGAGTCCTTGCTGATTGCCGATGAGGGGTCATTGCTAACTGCCGATGAAGGGTCATTGCCGATTGCCGATAAGGACTCGTTGCCGATTGCCGATAAGGGCTCGTTGCCGATTGTCGATGGAAGATAGTTGCCGATTGCCGATAAGGGTTCATTGCTGGTTGCCGACGAGGAGATGTTGCCGATTGCCGATCGGGAAAGTATTGCCGATGCCGATGGGCGTGATTTAGCACTTGGTGGCAGCAGAAGACTACAGGTGGCCAAAGGAGGAAGTTGCAGGGATCTGCCGATGGAAGGCTTCCATCGAGGAAGAGTATAAGGAAACTGGTGTTTTGTACCAGTATTATTATAGTAGTTTGAGTCCGACTCTTGCTTGGGTCCTTTATTTTCCTTTAAAACAGGTGTGTTTGTTTAGGAGATAAATATTGTTATCCGGCTCCTGCGTGAGTCAGTTTCCTTTAAAGTAGGAGTTTGTTTTAGGAAGGATATGTGTCGTGTCTCTGTATAACTCTCCATGCGGGAGTATAAATATGTGCCCGAGGGCTATGGAAAAAAAATCCAATTCAAAAACAAACCAATTCTACTTTTTATCCTACTTTTATCGCAATTTACCCCTTCTTATGCATTAGTTATAGCTTTAACAAGTTCTTCAAGCTTTCGACGGGCTGCATCACCTTGATCTCCGTCAAATCCTTGCTAGTGCCGCGTGGGAGTACCTCTAGGCTTTGGCAATCCGGGCGCATCGCTGTTTGCCTCGTCTAGCTCTGCTCTAGTTACCCCTGATCAATCTGAGCCTTGACGTCCGGGCGCATCGCTGTCGTCTCGTTCAGTTTGTTCTAGTTATCATCCTTGTCGATTGATTGGTCAAATCGACTGGCACGCCCTCGACATCGAGCTTTGGGTAATAGCCCGAGGTGTTCACAGATCTGACGCTTTTTGTGTCAACACTATGCCTTATGTCCAAGGGTGACCGGAAGGTACAATCCAAAGTAGAGGATAGTGATGATAGTGATGATAGTGGTAGTGAAAGTGAAAAAGAATACCAAGCTCCTTCTTATGATGAACTCATAAAATTGCTCACTAAGTACACTAAAATTGTGAAGAAGGAGCAAGCTAAAAATAAGAAGCTTGAAAGAGAAAATGATGACTTGCATGAAAAACTTGAAATAACCTCAAATGCTAGTGATGAGCAAATAAGTGAAAACAAATCCTTATCCTCACATGCTAAGGAGCTCAAATCCTCTCTCAAAGAGCTAAAAGATAAACATGATAAGCTAGAGAGGACATCACAAGAGCTTAGAGAAACATGCAACAAGCTTAGGGAAGAGTAGACCGAAGTAAAAATGAACTATGATACTCTCCTTATTGCTAATGAATGTCTTGAAGATGCATTGCCTATTGTTGCTAACCCCATTGTCAAGATAGACATTGGCACTTCTTGTGATGATTTGATTGATGAGCCCATTGAGCAAGAGCCTAAGTGCAAAGGCAAGCAAGTGGTTGTGGCGGATCACTATGATGACTATGTCAAGATCAAGAATGAGAATGAGAAGCTCAAGCAAGATCTTATCAAGTTCAAGTCAACCAAGTCAATAGTGATTGAGTCACAAGATGAAGACTATGATGTGGCACTTGAAGTTGATATGCTTAGAGAAGAGAACAAGAGGCTAAAGAATGAGAAGAACCATCTAGCCATTGGAATGGAGAGGTTCACTAAGGGCCACAATCTTCAAAGTGAGCTCCTTATGAACACCGTCATGAAGAATGACAAAGTCGGTCTTGGCTACAAGTCCGCTCAAGTGAAGAAGGCCAAAGCTAAAGCTAAAGCCAAAGCTCAATATCAACCACAAGCCAAGTACTTCTATCAAGCAAAGCCAAAGCCAAAGATGAAGACATGCTTTGAGTGTGGGAAGCAAGGACACTTTTCTCATAATTGTGTGACTCCACCTCCACAACCCTTGCCCAAGCACACTAGGCCTTTTGCATACAATGCTCACTATGTCATCAACAAGGATGTCAAGGGCAAGCCACTTGTTGTGTTCTTAGGACCACCCAACAAGAATAGACCAAAGACACTTTGGGTGGCTAAGTCACTTGTAGAGAAAGCAATGGGCCCCCGTACTCAATGGGTGCCTAAACAACAAGCTTGATCTCTTGTGTGTGTAGGTGAACTACAAGACCGGTGGAAGTCATTGGGTGATAGATAGTGGATGCACTCAACACATGACCGGTGACCCCCGGATGTTCACCTCAATAGAAAAAGATGTCAACAACCAAGACAAGATTACATTTGGGGACAACTCAAAGGGAAAGGTCAAAGGACTTGGAAAAGTGGCAATCTCAAATGACAACTCAATATCAAATGTCTTGCTAGTTGCATCACTAAGCTTCAACTTACTCTCGGTTGGTCAATTGTGTGATCTTGGTTTCCAATGCTTGTTCACTCCAAATGAAGTCATTGTGTCAAAGATTGATGATAGTCAAGTCATATTCAAAGGCTTTCGGCACAATAACCTCTACCTTGTGGATTTCTCATCAAATGATGCCAACCTCCAAACATGCTTGTTCACTAAGTCATCTCTTGGTTGGTTGTGGCATAGAAGGCTAGCTCATGTTGGTATGTCTACTCTCAAGAAGCTATTGAAGAAGGAAATGGTTAGAGGCATCCAGGATGTTGTGTTTGAGAAGGATAAGCTTTGTAGTGCATGTCAAGCCGGCAAGCAAGTTGCCAACACTCACCCCCCACAAAGCATTCATGTCAACATCAAGAGTTCTTGAGCTTCTACACATGGATTTATTTGGACCTACAACATATGCTAGTTTGGGTGGCAACCTCTTTTGTCTTGTGATAGTGGATGATTATTCAAGATACACATGGGTGTTCTTTCTTCATGGCAAAGGGGAAGCCACAAGCTCATTCAAGAAGTTTGCCAAGAGAGCCCAAAATGAATTTGATGTAGAGATCAAGAAAATAAGAAGTGACAATGGCACCGAGTTCATCAACACAAAGATCGAAGACTATTGTGATGAAGTTGGGATCAAGCATGAAGTGTCCGCAACATATACACCTCAACAAAATGGAGTGGTTGAGAGGAAGAACCGGACACTAATTACTCTTGCAAGAACCATGCTAGATGAGTATAACACCCCGGAGAAGTTTTGGGCCGAAGCTAATAATACCGCATGCTATGCTTCAAATAGATTGTTCATCCAAAGATTCTTGAAGAAGACACCATATGAGTTGCTTAATGGAAAGAAGCCGGATATATCATTCTTTAGAGTGTTTGGGTGCAAGGTCTACATCTACAAGAAGCGTCAACATCTAGGGAAGTTTCAAAGAAGATGTGATATTGGCTTCCTAGTTGGTTATTCTTTGAAATCCAAAGCATACCGTGTATTTAACCATGCCACCGGCTTAGTTGAAGAAACGTATGATTTGGAATTTGATGAGACTAATGGCTCCCAAGGAGCAAATGAAAATCTTGATGATGTAGGTGATGAACCATTGAGGAAGGCTATGAAGAACATGCCTACTGGTGCAATCAACCCCAAAGAAGAAGATCGAGTGGTGATAGAAGTTGAAGATAATGCAAATGCTCAACCTTCTACATCACAAGAGCCTCAAGATGATGATGATAAAGTGACGGAAACAAATGAAGATACATTCATCCCTCAAGCTCAAGTAGAGGCTCAAGCTCAAGATGTTGATGCACCTAATCCTCCTCCTCAAGTGGTTGATAGAAGATCCGCACCCATACTCCAAGCCCATCCACAAGAACTCATTATTGGGAGTCCTTCAAGGGGAGTAATGACTCGGTCCCAAAAGATTGCTTCATTTATTAAACATCACTCTTTTGTTTCCTGTGTTGAGCCTACTTGTGTAGAGGAAGCGCTTGAGAATCCGGATTGGGTGAATGCTATGCATGAAGAATTGAACAGCTTCACCCGCAATCAAGTATGGACTCTAGAAGAAAATCCACAAGATTCAAGAGTGATAGGAACCAAGTGGGTGTTCCGCAACAAGCAAGATGATCAAGGTCATGTGGTTAGAAACAAGGCAAGGCTAGTTGCAAAGGGGGTTCTCCCAAGTTGAAGGCTTGGATTTTGGGGAGACCTTTGCACCGGTTGCAAGACTTGAAGCCATTTGTATCCTCCTTTCATATGCATCACACCATGATATGATGTTATATCAAATGGATGTGAAAAGTTCATTCTTAAATGGTTTCATAAATGAACTAGTCTATGTCAATCAACCTCCCGGTTTTGAGGACCCTAGATATCCTAACCATGTTTATAGGTTGTCCAAGGCATTATATGGGCTAAAGCAAGCCCCTAAAGCTTGGTATGAGCATCTTTGGTATTTCCTATTCAAGAAGGGATTCACTATTGGGAAGGTTGACACAACACTATTCACCAAGAAGCAAGATGGAGACATCTTCATTTGTGAAGTGTATGTTGATGATATTATCTTTGGCTCGACGAATGAAGAACATTGCAAGGAGTTTGGTGACTTGATGTCGAAGGAATTCGAGATGTCCATGATTGGAGAGCTTACTTTCTTCCTTGGGTTTCAAGTAAAGCAATTGAGAGAAGGCACATTTGTATCTCAAGAGAAGTATACCAATGATGTGCTAAAGAAGTTCAAGATGGAAGATTGTAAGCCAATCAAGACCCCAATGCCAACTAATGGACACCTCGACCTTGATGAGGACGGTAAACCTATTGATCAAACTCTCTACCGTTCTATGATTGGTAGTTTGTTATATCTTACCGCATCTAGGCCCGATGTCATGTTTAGTGTGTGCATGTGTGCTAGGTTTGAAGCAAAACCTAAGGAATCCCACCTAAGTGCCGTAAAAAGAATCCTTAGATATGTAAAGCACACCCCAAGCATTGGCCTTTGGTATCTGTTGACACCGTTTTTTGGCGCGTGTCAAAAGAGCTAAGACTTATATTGATCGGCAGCCGTTTTCCATTGGCATCGGTAAGTCATAGGACAGTATTGCCGATGGAGGTAAAAGCTGTGAAAAAGGATAAGTGTTTTACCGATGGAAGCTAGGTGCTTCGGATGTTGCCGATGGGAGTTGGGTGGCTCTTGCCGATGAGGAGATGTTGCCGATGCTGATTGCCGATGAAGAGATGATACCGATGGGTATGGAGTGCCGATGGACACAAGATGATGTGGCAGTTGACATCAGCAGAAGGCAGAAGATTGCCGGTGGTGAAAGAAGGAAGTCGCGGATTGAAGGAATCTGCCGATGGAAAGTTTTCATCGAAGGAAGGGTATAAGGAAACTAGTGATTTTTATACCAGTATTGTTATGGTAGTTTGAGTCCGACTCTTGCACGAGTCGTTTATTTCCTTTAAAATAGAGGTATCTGTTTAGGAAAATAATATTGTTATTTGGGCCCGGCTCCTACGCGAGTCAGTTATTTCCTTAAAGTTAGGAGTTTTGTTTAGGGAAGGTACGAGTCGTGTCTCTGTACAACTCTCCATGCGGGAGTATAAATATGTGCCCAAGGGCTGCGTGTAAAAGATGAATCCAATAAAAATCAAATCAATTTATTCTTATTCTACTTTTATCGCACTTTACCCTTTATTGCATTAGTCTTAGTTTTCTACGAGTTCCTCAAGCTTCGACGGGCTGCATCATCCTGATCTCCGTCAAATCTTTGCAAGTTCCGCGTGGGAGTACCTCTGAGCTTTGACATCCGAGCGCATCGTTGTTGTCTCGTTCAGCTCTGCTCTAGTTATCCTGATCAAATCTGAGTCTTGACATCCGGGCGTATCGCCGTTGTCCTGTTCAGATTTTGTTCTAATTATCGTCCTTGTCGATTAACTGGTCAAATCGACTGGCACACCCTCGGATATCGAATTTCGGGTATAAGCCCGAGGTGTTCGTAGATCCTGACGCTTTTTGTGTCAAACCTCTTTTGGCACACCCGGTGGGACACGATTATACAAATTACACATCTATCATGGGTGATAACTCCGACGTCAACCAAAGGAACGTCATCGAAGTCTCCGAGGCCGATCTGAAAGATGATCAAAGGATGGCTATGGAGCGGGCTATGGAGGAGTACAAGCAGTTATATCTCAAATCCTTCAGCCTAAGCAGGAGCGGCGAAGCAATCCAGAAGCAAGATCCGCCGTTGCCACGGCAGGTCACGTATGACGCCAATCCTGGTAAGTTACAAGAGATGGTTAATTCTGCTTTAAATCAAGCATTAATTAGCCACTCCAGCGTGTTGTCCAATATTGTGTACAATGTTGTCATGCAATCATTCAAAGAAGGACATGCACCTCAATATGTTGGTCCAGCGTATCATCAACCTGGATCGGCATCTATAAACCCATCGGCAGCCCCAATGGCGTCCTCCACTCCTGTAGAATCGTCTGCCGATGTGGATACACCGCCAAAGCCGAGTCCTGAAAGCATCACCAAGCTCAATGCAGACCCAGTGGCGTCGGCAATGTCAGGACCTCCTATCCAGAGTCATCCAGCACTTGCCAACTGGTGGGGTTACGGTATGCCTTCAAATCCATCTGCTGGTTCTAATCTGGTGCAGGGAGATAGTTCAGCTTGGAAGGGCTCTGTGGCATCGGCAATGCAAGCACAGCCGGTGATCCCTGCGATGCATTATTCTACGTCCTCTCCAACTGTACAAGCGCCATCAGAAGATTTCCAAATAATTCCTAAGATACCTCTGATGCCACCATCGGCGAGTTCTGTGCCGATGCAACATACTATAGAAGCTGGAAGCCAACCTATGCTGGTGAATCCTCAAGCCGGGGTAATAGCGCATCAAGGTAACCAATTTGTTGATTACTCTAAGGTGCAGGAACAGCAGGTGCCAGTCAGCTATCAGACATCGGTAAGTCACATGCCGATGATTTATAATCCTGGATGGACCAGTCAGCCGCCAGCTCAACAGTCTGGCGCATTAATGTATCAATACGGAGGTCCAGCAAATACTCAGAGTGGACCATCGGTGCAGCAACCGATGAATATGATGACTCAACCTAATCTACTAAGTGTGCAGAATTATTCATGGTAAGTCACCTGATGCATAACGTCCAGATGACTAGTGTCGCGCCCATGCCAACTACTCCGCATCTTCTACCAAGACCTGAAGAGGCGCGTCAGCCGACTCCACCAGTCAACAACCAGCCAATGAGTCGGCAAGAGCAGGATGCCTATTGGACCGATAAGATCGCCGAAGTGATGAAAGAACAATTCGGCATTAAACCCAAGGTTAACACATATTCTTATCGGACACCATATCCTCCTGCATATGACTTAATTCCTCTTCCAAATCGGTACAAAGTGCCTGATTTTACCAAGTTCTCCGGCCAAGATGACACATCAACAATGGAGCACATCAACCGCTTCATTATCCAGTGCGGAGAAGCTGCCAGCAAAGAGGAACTGAGGGTGAGATTGTTCTCTTCATCATTGTCTGGATCGGCATTCACATGGTTCATATCACTGCCTCCAAATTCTGTAATCACATGGGCCGATCTAGAGAGGAAATTTCATAAATACTTCTTTGCTGGCATACATGAGAAGAAGATTACCGATTTGGTTAAGCTGAGGCAACACAATGACGAATCGGTGGAGAACTTTGTTCAGAGGCTGCGAGATGTAAAGAACAAATGCTATAGCCTGGTACTTGATGATCGGCAACTGGCAGATTTGGCTTTCCAAGGACTACTACCGCATATCAAAGATAAGTATGCATCTCAAGAGTTTGAAAGTCTAAGTCATCTGGTACAAAGAATTGCCGATCAAGATGTCAAAGCTTTTGAGCCGAGAAAGACTTGGAACAAGAAGGTAACCTTCGTTGAGCAAGAAGATTCTGATGAGGAGTTAGACATCAGTGCTGCTGAATGGGTGAAGGATAAGAAACCTGTGTCTTGTCCATTTGGCCAGAAGGAAGCTGAAAGGTTCACCTTTGACATCACCAAGGCCGATAGGATGTTTGACTTGTTACTTCAAGAAGGGCGAATCAAGTTGACGCCTAATCAAGTAATTCCATCGGCCGAAGAGCTCAGAAAGATCAGGTACTGCAAGTGGCACAATGCAACTTCACACAGTACCAATGACTGCAAGGTGTTCAGGCAGCAGTTGCAGTCAGAGATCGAGTCTGGACGAATCAAATTTGAAAATTCTAAAGTCCAGAAACCGATGAAGATTGACCAGCACCCGTTTCCCAATAACATGGTGGAAACTAGTGGAAAAACTAAAGTGCTGACGTCGGAAGCTGCCAGGAAGAACGCATCGGTGGATCTTAACCATCAAGTAGCCGAGCGCGACGAAAGGAGGTTTGCCGATGACAGAAAAGGCAAGAGGGTTGCCGATGAGGGTAGCAGTGTCAAGAGGGCTCCTGGTATTATAATCACGCACAAGTAGCCAAGGCAAGAGTATCGGCAATCTCAAAGTGAGCGATATCGGCAGGAAGGAGAAGAGCACCAAGAATGGCTTCGGCATAAGGACCACTGGAAGTGTCCCTTTTTTGTTCACTCTGGGAAGAAGGCATCAAGTTACCCACTGTCGATAATTGTCCTGAATGCAATGGGTACTACACTGCCGATAGGTCAGGTAAGAAACCTTGTTTTGATGATCGAGCATCCAGGTATGCCAAGCCGCTCAGAGAGAAGAAATCGGCACATGACCGACTAGGGGGCAAGCTTAGCGCGCATAGCAGACTTGGCAGGCGTGTCGATCAAGAGGAGCTTGAGGAGAGGGCCAATGCAAGAGTGCCTGATGAAGAAGTGTTCTCCAGAGACCCAAACATCGGGAGAAGTGCCGATGCAAACAATGAGATGCATCACCAGCCTTTCTGGAAAACCAAGCTTCCTGAGTGGTGCCCTAAAGGTCTAACGAAGACCTAGAAAAGGAGAATCCAGCGCGAGCGCCGAAATGACTTGTGTGACAATGAAGGTCCTGCAAGGGAAAAGCAGTGGAGGCCAAAGCGCAAGGATAGGGATCCATCGGCAGAAATTAAAATGGTCGTCATATTGCCGATGGAGTTCATGGCACATGTCAGTGATGAAGAAACTGCCGAAATGGCGCAATTGCTCCTGGATCCGATGGCAGTTGTCTTTGAGAAGCCTACTGATGATGAGAGACAGCATCTGAGGGTCCTGTTTGTTAAAGGCAAAGTGGATGGACAGCCTATGACAAAGATGCTGGTAGATGGTGGCGCGTCTATAAACATAATGCCATATGTCATATTCAGAAAGCTTGGAAAGGGCGACCAAGATTTAGTTAAAACGGACATGAAGCTCAAGGACTTTGAAGGCAATGTGTCGCCGGCCATGGGAGCCGTATGTGTTGAGTTGACCATCGGCAGTAAGACTTTGCCAACAACGTTTTTCGTAATCAGTGGCAAAGGCACTTACAACTTGCTCCTCGGAAGGGATTGGATCTATGCCAATTGTTGTATCCCTTCTACTATGCATTAGAGTCTTGTGCAGTGGATCGGGGACAAAATTGAAGTCGTCCAAAGTGAAGCCCCATCTACTGTTGCATCGGCAGAATCGGAAACTTATGAGCAGACCAGGTGCATATCCGGTGAAGCTTGGGACAAAGAGTTCCTCAAAGTTGCCGATTACAGCATTAAACTGATCCAAGCAGTCGGTCCTGAAGAAGAGTTTTAATGGATCGGTTCGTTGATGATGGAAAGCTGGGACAGGGCTTCACGTCCGCCGATGATTTACTCGAGATAGACATCGGCGATGGTAGTAAACATAGGCCTACTTTTATTAGTGCTAAGTTAGATTCCCAGTGTAAACAACAATTAACCGATTTATTGAAGGAATATAAAGATTGTTTTGCTTGGGATTATACAGAGATGTCTGGTTTAGACCGATCGATAGTTGAACATTGGTTACCCATCAAGTCTGGTTTCCAACCACATCGGCAACCTGCGCGCTGATGCAATCCTGCTATTCTACCCGACATCAAGGCTGAGATTACAAAGTTCATCGAAGCTGGATTCATTCGGCAATGTCGATATGCCGAATGGATTTCTAATGTGGTTCCTGTGTATAAAAGAATGGAAAACTTCGTGTTTGTATTGATTTCAGGAATCTCAACAAGGCTACGCCGATGGATGGTTATCCGATGCCCGTTGCCGATCTGCTGATTGATGCTGCTGCTGGACATCAAATCATTAGCTTTATGGATGGTAATGCTGGATATAATTAGATATTCATGGCTGAAGAAGATATATCCAAGACTGCATTCAGATGTCCAGGCCACGTCGGTTTATTTGAATGGGTTGTCATGACTTTTGGCTTGAAGAATGCCGGTGTTACTTATCAAAGAGCAATGAATTTCATCTTTCATAAGTATATCGGCATGATAGTCGAAATCTATATTGATGATGTGGTGGTTAAGTCTGGAGATTTTGAGAAGCATCTTGCCGATTTGCGAAAAATCCTGGAATGCACAAAAGAACATGGACTAAAGATGAATCCTAACAAGTGTGCATTTGGTGTATCGGCAGGTCAATTTCTGGGTTTTATGGTGCATCAAAGAGGCATCGAGTTCGGCAGAAAATCTATTGATGCAATTAACAAAGTGGTTGCTCCTAAGAACAAGACTGAGCTGCAATCCTTGATCGGCAAGATTAATTTCATTAGAAGATTTATATCCAACTTATCTGGTAAGATTAAATCTTTTAGTCCATTGTTGAAGTTGAGAGCCGATCAAGATTTTACATGGAAAGAAGAACAGCAGTTAGCCTTGGAGGAGATCAAAAATATCTGGTAAACCCTCCAGTCTTGGTTCCACCTCAGCACAGGAAGCCTTTCAGATTGTATTTGTCTGCCGATGACAATGTTATCGGATTGGCTTTAATTCAAGAATTTGAAGGGAAGCAACGTATGATATATTATTTGAGCAGAAGGTTGGTGGATGCTGAAACCAGGTATTCGGCCATAGAGAGATTATGCTTATGTTTATATTTCTCTTGCATAAAATTGAGGCATTATTTGTTGTCGGCTGAATGCACTGTTATCTGCAAAGATGATGTGGTTAAGTATATGCTGTCAATGCCGATATTGAGTGGGAGAATCGGTAAATGGATTCTCGCACTTTCAGAGTTTGACCTAAGGTATGAATCGGCTAAGGCTGTTAAAGGTCAGGTAATGGCCGATTTTGTTACTCAGCATTGCAATGTGGTAAGCTCTGTGGAGATTGCTCCTTGGACTTTATTCTTTGATGGGTCTACGTGCAAGGATGGAGCAGGTATCGGTATTCTCTTAATTTCACCCCAAGGACGGAAGTATGAGATTTCATTGCCGAATGTTGCTACTTCAACAAACAATCAGGCTGAGTATCAGGCTCTACTAAAGGGGTTGGAATTACTCAGGGAGGTATGTGCCGATACTGTTGAAATCTTTGGTGATTCTATGTTGGTAATTAACCAATTGATTGGGACATATGAATGCCGAAGTGAAGCTTTAATTGCGACCCATGGAAAGTGTTTACAATTATTGAAAGAGTTCAAAGAGTGTCTCCTTGAGCATATTCCCAGGTTGCATAATGAAGAAGCTAATCGGTTAGCACATAACGCTTCAGGATATCAGCCGGTTCAAGAAGTCATGACATCGGTAATGGTTGCCGACGACTGGAAAAAAGAAATTGCTGATTACTTAAGTGATCCGTCCAAGAAAGTTGAAAGATGTCTAAGATTTCAAGCTACCAAGTATGTGCTCCTTGACGATGAATTGTATTATCGGATGATCGATGGAGTATTACTCAGGTGCCTTGGTAAGGAGGAATCAAAAGAATTGATGGGCGAGATCCATGAAGGTGTGTGTGGAGCGCATCAATCAGCATTTAAGATGAAATGGATGATCAAGCGGAATGGATATTATTGGCCGACGATTCTTGAAGATTTCTTCAACTATTTTAAAGGATGCCAAGATTGTCAGAAGTTTGGTAACGTCCAGAGGGCACCTGCATCGGCAATGAATACTATAATCAAGCCCTAGTCGTTCAGAGGATGGGCTATTGATCTCATCGGCCAGATTTATCCACCGTCAAGCAAGGGGCATAAGTTTATACTTGTTGCTACTGATTACTTCACGAAATGGGTGGAGGCGATTCCTTTGAAGAAGGTGACATCGGCAAACATGGTGGATTTCGTAAAAGAACACATCGTTTACCGATTCGGTATTCCTCAGACTATTACTACCGATCAAGGAACAATGTTCACATCGGGAGAGTTTGATGAATTTGCTGCTAGTATGGGGTTCAAGGTGTTAAATTCTTCTCCTTATTATGATCAAGCTAATGGTCAAGCTGAAACAACTAATAAAGGAGTTATCAAGCTTATTAAGCGCAAGATTGAAGAGAACCCTAGAAGGTGGCATATGGTGTTAAATGAGGCCTTATGGTCATATCGGATGGCTTGTCATGGTGCAACTAAAGTTTCGCCGTATCAGTTAGTCTACGGACACGATGTTGTCCTGCCTTGGGAAATTAAAACTAGTTCTAGGTGATTATCTTTTCAAGATCAATTGACGACCGATGATTATGCTACTCTTATGAAAGATGAGTTAGAGGACTTAGCAGGTCATCGGTTGAGGGCTTTGATCAGCATTGAAGACAACAAGAAAAGGGTTGCCAGATGGTATGACAAGAAGGTGAAAGTAAAGCAATTTGCCGATGGTGATCTGGTGTGGAAGTTGATTTTACCGATTGGGACTAAAAGTCCTAAGTTTGGAAAATGGTCCCCTAATTGGGAAGGTCCTTATCGGATAAAACAGTCTACTCCTGGCAATGCCTATATTTTGGAAACTCTCGAAGGAGTTGCATTCTCCAGAGCAATCAATGGTAAATACTTGAAGAAATATTACCCTAGTATTTGGGTAGACGCATAGAGTGCTCGTCTGAATGCCGATGGAAAGAAAAGTTATATAAGCATCGGTAAAAGCGTACTGACGTTATATTACAGAGCCAAAATCAAGTGTTACTGATTACATTTGCCGATATGATGAAATTTGACAAATTACAACAGAGATTGAATAGCTGATATTGCACGCAGGCGAATTTGTTCTATCTCTTCCATTTCCCTAGCATCATCATCGGCAGATCCTTCAACTGACTTGATCTTCCTCTTCAGAGCGATAGCTTGTCGAGCATTGTTGTCTCTCTCTTGCTATAGAACTTTGATGGTATCGGGTAGTTGGGCTTTATTCTGGCTGACTGCGTTCAAGGCTTCTTCAACTTTTCTTAGTTCGGCCTACAGCTCTTCCTTCATTGCCGATAATTGAATGAATTCTTGTTCAAGATTAGTGCTGGAAGCTTCTACTTGGCCGATGTTCTTGTGCTTCTCATCGGCAGTTTGCTTGAACTTAAGCATTTCTTCTGTAAGCTTGGATTGAGCATTCCTATCGGCAATATGGCATGAGACCCGTTGGTATTGGAGTCGGCGGCTCTCAAGGAAGGCTGCTTGGAGGAGGATCTCTTCTGTATCGACAGACAGTTGGTCTTGGATGTCTTTGAAAGCTGCCCTTGCTGCAGTAGAGTCTTGTACGAGCTGGGACGTGTCTTGTTGCAGCAGAGAGAGCAGTGCTTCGAGCTTGGATTTGACCTCTACAGATAAAGCTGGAGCAGAACTTTCTTCGTCCTCATCCTCATCGGGAACGTTAATGGCAAAGGAGAACAAGCTGTCTGTTGGAGCAGGGTCTTCTTGGTTTTCGTCCTCCTGGGGGTTGACGCCGAAGGAGAACAAGCTGCCGGGAGAGTCTTGGGCCTGAAAAAGAAGAAGTTACGATGTGCCGATCATAAGGTTATACTATAAATTTTTAGGTAACCGACTTACCATCTTGAAGCGAGTTTCTTGCCTGGGACTCGGCATGTCGGCTGGTATAGCCTCATCCTAGAAATCGGCAGCAGTTGCCGATGAACGAGCTTCTGCTGGAGAAGCGGTTGACGTCGTTGGTGCTGGCGGCGCTGTTGCTGGCGTTGCTTCTGCTGTGGCAACTGGCTCCTGTGCTGGTGACTCCTTTCTCTCATCGGGAATTTCGGCTGGCGAAGGTGCCGATGCCGATGTTGCCTCTGCCGTTGCAGGTGGTGTTATCTCCTGATCGGAGACGTTATCCGTTGGCTGATTAGGGGCAAGAGCCGATGATGGCTCTACTGTTGGTGTATCGGTATCTGAAGTGGCTAGCCTCAGACGCCTTTTCTTTCTCGGAGCAACAGTTGGTGAACCAGCCCGTTTTTGTTGTGAAGCC
The DNA here is from genome assembly GCA_022036555.1 of Microstegium vimineum. Taxonomy (NCBI): domain Eukaryota; kingdom Viridiplantae; phylum Streptophyta; class Magnoliopsida; order Poales; family Poaceae; genus Microstegium; species Microstegium vimineum. The sequence continues at coordinate 35,460,517 of CM039125.1, read as the reverse complement.
TGGGGGGCATCGGCAGCAGGAGTTGGGGATGCTTGTATGTTTGGAGCAGCTGCCGATGACCTCATTGCTTGAAAATGTTTAGTGCGAGTTATATAAAGTAAATGTTGCCGATGAGTAGTATGTGATCGGTATAAGTAAAGATAAGATTTACTACAAAAGCCCGTGTCAAGGCAGAAGCAACAGCCGATGTAGCCATGGTTTTTGCAGGCGTCGGCTTGGGCTTGAGAGTAACCTTGGGTACCTTCTGAGGGGTGAAGGCAGCCAGTGTGGGGGCATTATTGCCGATGAGTGATATAGGACTCATCATTCGGAGGTTGAAAGGCTTGCCACTCCTGCTCATCTTGGGGATTGGATCATCAGCCTGTTAAGCATAAGAAGGTCAGATGCCGATGATAGAAATAAAGTAATAAGGAATGCATCAAGATTAAAAACTTACTGTGTCATCGGGAATGACGTGATTGGCGTCAATCATATGCCGATAGTAGTGTGATGACATGGCAAATAATTGATATCTCCATTCTTGCCACCAGAATTTATATTCATTCGTGATGAAGGATGTTGGTGCCCAGGATGATAAGTCAATATCTGACATATCAGCATTGGGAGGAAGATTGACGACTTTGTTCCAGTCTATGGCACTAGAGATGGTCTGCCTTGGTTTTATCACTTTGGCATAGCAGAGCTTGATCGGCAGTTGGCCGAATGCCAGTTGTCTTGCCGCTGCCGATGGGTAGTAGAACTCGAAGGATGGAGGGGCATTCTTCCCAGTTCCGAAAATATTGACTGGGATGGCTCGGGGAACAATGCTGGCCTTCATAATCACCTCATTCTGAGACACATTCCCATAGGTAAGGTTGAACAGCAAGGGAAATCGGTTGTCCTCATCAATATATGGCCACCAGAGCCGTTCTGAAGCAGGGATTCCATTGTAAAACTTCTGGAAAAACATGTCGAACTGCTCTGCATCGGCATCGGTTCCTGGTAGCACTATGATGGCCTCGCCAAAATTGAGTGGGGGACGAGTTGCCGATTCATCATCCCCATATTTGTAATCTTCCGATATGTCCCTTGAGAATTGTTGGTTGAATAGATCAAACTGAAGAACCTTGTACATGTGTGCATTTAACCACATGTTTATGAACCACCAGGGGCCCCCGAGATTGCCGATGGGCTCGCCTAGCAGTAACTTCTTGGACACTTGGTGTAAGAGGCGGTATACCGATCCAAGAAGATATCGGCCGAGAGGGAGTCTTGTTCCATCGGCTAGGAGTTCTGCTGCTGGGAGGTACATTGTGGTCGGTCCGACTGTTTTGCCACAGAAGATGAACTTCTCCAGCCACATGTTCAGAAAGATAGCGTGTTCTCTTTGGTTTACCGATCCAGTCTTTTGGTGCTCTTGAATATAACCGGTCCAGCCACCAATGTTCAGTGTGTTCACTTTATATTTAGCCTTCCGATGGAACAGGGCTGAGACATCGGCAGAAGAGACATCAAGGCCGGTCAGCATATGCACATCGGCAAGGGTAGGGGTGGCTGGTCCATGTCTGAATAGGAAGGCATTCATGGTGTCAGACCAGAAGTAGGAGGCCGCTATTAGCATATTCTCATTCTTCTCCATATCGGCAATGGAGAGCCTGATGCACTGGTCTAAGTTGCGCTCTGACCAATAAACCTGTTGCGTTCTAATTACCCTGAGGTACCAGTTCTTCCACCCCTTGGTATATTTAGGCCATGAACGGAAAGCATCCTTCCATAAACCTAGGTTGAAACATTCAGATCTGAAGGGAATACGATTGGTTTCCGCGTTGATCAGAAAGCTGGGGTCAGGATTTCCCATTGGGCCTAGGCAGTTGAAGTTGGACTGCTCGAGAGGGATTACTACTTTGTTGTACAGTTCCTAGGTTTCGAAAAAAGAAAAGGGGGAAAAATTACGAGAAAATTCATGCGGAGAAGGAATTGGCAGAAGAGAGAATGAAAAAGGAGTAGGCTTACTTTGGGGATGTCGACTTGGATTGCCATTGGAGTTGGAAGAGTTCTTGCGGATCGTACTCGGCTTGAAGAAGGCACTGTTGCTTGAGCTCGCGGAGCAGTTCTTTAGAGTCGCCGCCGAGGTGAAGACGTCGAGGTTGAAGACGGAGGCAGGTGAAAAGTGAAAGAAGGCCCAGGGTAAAAAGTAAGTTGGATCGTAATAACCTTTGTAGACCTAGGTCAGGGGTATTTTGGAATTTCTGGTCATACTGTACAGGAATGTGGAGAGGTCTGGGATGGATGTGCGCGATAATCAAGGAGATATGATTAGGTTTGCAACTGTTTGCGCTATGATCGAGGGATTTTATTAATAAATTACGGTTCTGTGCGCAGAGATCGAGGAAGTTGTGCAGTTATCTCGGAAGGAACGGCTACAGTGGAGAAAATTTCAGTGCGTAAAATATTCTACACTCCGAAATTGGGGGGCATGTGTTGACACCGTTTTTCGGTGCGTGTCAAAAGAGCTAAGACTTATATTGATCGGCAGCCGTTTTCCATTGGCATTGGTAAGTCATAGGACAGTATTGCTGATGGAGGTAAAAGCTGTGAAAAAAGGATAAATGTGTTACCGATGGAAGTTGGGCGCTTCGGATGTTGCCGATGGGAGTTGGGTGGCTCTTGCCGATGAGGAGATGTTGTCGATGCCGATTGCCGATAAAGAGATGATACCGATGGGTATGGAGTGCCGATGGACACAAGATGATGTGGCAGTTGACATCAGCAGAAGATTGCCGGTGGTGAAAGAAGGAAGTCGCGGATTGAAGGAATCTGCCGATGGAAAGTTTTCATCGAAGGAAGGGTATAAGGAAACTGGTGATTTTTATACCAGTATTGTTGCACGAGTCGTTTATTTCCTTTAAAATAGAGGTATCTGTTTAGGAAAATAATATTGTTATTTGGGTCAGGCTCCTGCGCGAGTCAGTTATTTCCTTAAAGTTAGGAGTTTTGTTTAGGGAAGGTACGAGTCGTGTCTCTGTACAACTCTCCATGCGGGAGTATAAATATGTGCCCAAGGGCTGCGTGTAAAAGATGAATCCAATAAAAATCAAATCAATTTATTCTTATTCTACTTTTATCGCACTTTACCCTTTATTGCATTAGTCTTAGTTTATCTACGAGTTCTTCAAGCTTCGACGGGCTGCATCATCCTGATCTCCGTCAAATCTTTGCAAGTTCCGCATGGGAGTACCTCTGAGCTTTGACATCCGGGTGCATCGCTGTTGTCTCGTTCAGCTTTGCTCTAGTTATCCTGATCAAATCTGAGTCTTGACATCCGGGCGTATCGCCGTTTGTCCTGTTCAGATTTTGTTCTAATTATCGTCCTTGTCGATTAACTAGTCAAATCGACTGGCACACCCTCGGATATCGAATTTCGGGTATAAGCCCGAGGTGTTCGCAGATCCTGACGCTTTTTGTGTCAATAGTATCCCAAAGGAGCTACTTTTCAACTAGTGGGCTATTCCGATTCGGATTATGCCGGTTGCAAAGTTGATAGGAAGAGTACCTCTGGAGGTTGCCATTTGCTTAGAAGATCACTTGTATCATGGTCATCTAAGAAACAAAATAGTGTGGCTTTGTCTACCGCGTAAGTGGAATACATAGCCGCCAGAACTTGTTGTGCACAAATCCTATACATGAAACAAACTCTTCTAGACTATGGTGTTGAGCTTAAAAGTGTACCACTTCTTTGTGACAATGAAAGTGCGGTAAAACTTGCTAATAATCCGGTTCAACACTCCTGCACTAAGCACATCGATATTCGTCATCACTTTCTAAGGGATCATGTTTCAAAGAAAGATATCTCCCTAGTTGGTGTAAGAAGTGAAGATCAATTGGCGGATATCTTCACAAAACCACTTGATGAAGTAACCTTTTGTAGGTTGTGAAGTGAACTAAATGTGCTTGATCTAAGTAACTTCACTAAAAGATGATCTTGTGTTGGTACCTTGCATTCATGTTTACTTTTATGTACGTGAACATAGGCTTGTCTAACGCGGTTAAGATAACCGCCCCAAAGCGTGTGAAGAAGCTTAATCGTGGTTTAAACTTGACAAGCAACTAGATTCAAATTCAAGTATTGCATTGCATATGCATGTTTGTTGCTTGATCGTTCTTTTTCGGTTAAGTTTGAGCATCCTCTGCGTTCGTCCATTTTAGGGGGAGCATTCCACGCTCAAGTTGTCACTATACCCCTACTAATGGTCGTACGGTGTTCTTCGCCCTCTTTTATTGCCTATTTTCATGAAAAAGAGCTAAGCCTAAGGCTACCTATTGGCAAAACCTTGAGGGTTTGAGTGATGGTTCTCACACCTTTATCCAACATGTGTTCTTTTGGCTCTCCTTGTTGTTGGAAAAGATGTGGGAGAGAGCAAAGGGAGAGATAGAAAAATTTCAATGCATTTTGGCTTCGGATCACCCTCCGGACGCTACTTGTTCCCCTGCGTCCGGACTCGCTTCTGCGTCCGGACCACCTCTCTGCTCTCAGTTCTGCTCCGGTCGCAAGGTCCGGACGCAAGATTTTTGCGGTCCGAACCATAGCGTCTGCGTCCGGTCCACACCCCCCCCCCCACTGTGCACTCCTTTCGCACAGTGCTCCGGACAGCACTATTCTCTGTGTCCGGACCTCTTTCCGCGTCCGGATAATTACACTACAGAGAGCATGCTGCTCGTTTTTTCGCCCCCTCTGTGTCCGGTGTCGCACCTCCGGTCACGATCTTGTGTCCGGAGTCCGTTCTTCTCGCGCAGTTAATCATTCAAGGTTCACCCTCTTCTGTTCCCACCCGCACCACCCGCCCGTACACCGACGACCCCTGCCGCCGCCGCTCTCGCCATTCGCGCCGCCCGCCCACCTCGCCGTCATCGTACCTCGCCGTCGGCCCCTTCTCGCGGGCCCGCGCGCCTCCCCCAACCCCAGCGCTCAGCCCTCGCCGTACGCCCCTGTTTGCGCCGCCATTCTCATCGAGTCGCGCCCCCACCTCGCTTGCCGCCACCACCGAGCACCCTGCTCCGCCGCGTGCCTCCCTAATCTGCTCTAATCGACCGAGGAGCTCCACCCCTCGGGTTCCTCCCTGAACCCTAGGTTCCCCCCCTGCCTCCACTGAACCACCCCCTAGAGTTCTCCCTGTTCAAATCCTCCCTAGGGTTTCTATTTCGACTCGTCGTTCGTGCGTTTCAGCCGACGTCGCATTGTTTTTCGTGGTGTCCTCTGTCCGTGGCCGACTTGCATTGGATCGACGCTTCTTACCTAAGGTAGCCAGCAATTTCATTCTATACTTACCTACATGCTTGCTTCCATTAGGCTTTTCGCACCCCTAGATTATATATGATGCTTATATATCCTATCTATCCATTCTCTATGGCAGTCGGGTCAGTGACAGAGAACTCGGGGAAAAGCCCGCGAGTATGGATTGAGGCAAAGCCTCACGAGATTGTCAGTGGCTTTGTGGGCCTCTTGCAGTGATCAGCGTGGTCAGCGGGGATTTCATATTTGATACTCAGCGGCAGTGATCAGTGTGTCAGTGGCCTTTTTCAGTTGATATTCAGTGATTGTGGTAGTGGCACTTGGGCCTCTTTCCGAGTTGATTGCTAGTTGATTGATCAGATGGCTCAGGTGAAGAATGTTGGCGGTGGTCCCGGTGACGATGAGCCGCCTCGTCCTCCCCCTCCCACAGCTCAGCAGAAGGGGAAGGCCAAGGCGAAGGTTCCTGGCAGGAAGCGGAAGTTGCTTGAGAGAGATGCTCTAGCAGCGATAGCAGCCGCTGATGCAGCAGATAGAGCCGAGAGTGGTGCTTCACTTTGGATTGGCACTTGCCCTCAGTCTTATAGGGTATCTTCAGCCGCCAGAGCTCCTTAGACTCAGTCCACTCCGGCACTAGCACCGGCAGCGGCAGTTGAGCCCACTCAGGCTCCAGGGACAGCAGAGACCACAAAGACAGTAGAGCAGCCTCAGCCGACTCCTCCACTCAGATGGTCTACACGCACCCGCGTCGAGGTTGCTCCTCGCCCTGAGGGTCCTCTCCGCGGCGACAGAGTTCCAAGAGCAGCTCCACCACCTCCGTCACTTCACGGGCCCCCAGTGATGCCCGTGCACGCCGACCTGAGTCTGGCTTCTACACAGCAGGTCTGTGAGCTACGGTTGGTTGAGCTTCAAGAGTGGTGTCCAGATCAGAGACACCCCGATGCCCCTCCTAGTTGGTGGCACCCACACCACAAGGACTTCTACGACGCAGCCCGTGCTATGGGGATTCGACTGCGACCCCACCGTGTGTGTCCTCTCGACCGCATCGTGGACACCGGTGGAGAGGTGCTTCGACCTCTTCTCAAGTACCTTCCCGGGCTGGTAGACCTCCTAGGCCGCTCGGGGAACTACGTTGAGCACTGGGTCAGGGAGTTCTACGCGTCACTTTGGATAGACCCTGACCACGAGTACCTGCAGTACACTTTCAGAGGAGAGCGCTACCGGATGTACCTGACAGCACTCAGAGAGCATCTCCGACCTTACCTAGTCAGAGCACAGACTTCACAGACAGTGTTTCGGGGAGTGTGACCCTCCACGCAGAGCAGTTGGAGGCACTACACCAGCTGACGACCACGTCTCCCCGTGCTTTCAGCAGTCGTTCGGTCCCGGTTCCAGTCGGCATCCTCGTGAGTTGCTCCCACACGTTCGCCTCTTGAATGATGTGCTGAGGCGCACTCTTCTTCCTCGCATCGGCTACCGTGACGCGCTCACGAATCTACAGCAGTACCTCCTGGCAGCCATTGTGACTCAGACACCGTTCGACGTTGCCGATTTCATAGTGTGTGAGATGGAGGACACCATTGCAGATGGGATTATATCACGGAGGAAGTTTCCCTATGCACACAGGATCAGCTCTCTGCTTGTTTTGGCACTCCGCAATCACCCACAGCTCAGTCGCCAGTTAGCGGACTCACCTTCTGTGTTCCCAATCTATATGATGAGTGAGGTGATAGATGGTCGTCGGGGAAACAAAGCTCTTAGGAGGATTCGCCAAGCTGTTCCACCCAGAGAGATGGATGAGATTGATGCCCAGGATGCGGCGATGCGTGCAGTAGCACAGGGAGAGCTAGCTAACCTTCATAGGTAGGAGGACTTGGATCAGGGCACTGAGCCGATCCGTCTGACAGCGACGACGACGACTACCGTCCACACCGCCCTGCACCACCATGTCCAGCAGCAGATCACGACGCAGAGGTTAGTCCCTCTAGTGCAGCTCCACCTCCAGCACCTACCGACACTGTCCTTCTCAGAGTTCTGGACAGGCTCGATACCTCTCAGCAGCAGCAGATGGTAGCCATGATGGGCCAAGTTCAGGCTCGACAGGACCAGTTCCAGGAGCAGCTGCTAGCGAGTCAGGCGATGACCTTTCAGTTCATGGGATATATCTTGCAGCAGACTGGCGCTCCACCTCCTCCGTTCCTTCAGAGGCCGCCGCAGTTTCCGCTGGGTCCGCCTCAGTTTGGACAGTTTCCTAGACAGTCAGCTCAGCCACCGCTTGGACAGCCTTCTGGTTTTTCACAGCAGTCGCTGCCTCCGGGCATGCCTTACTACGTCCAGCACCCGGCACCCTCGTCTTCGTACTACACAGCTCCAGTGGTTTCCACTACTCAGTACGCGGGTCGACCGGTTACACCACCAGGACAGTCTCGCCCAGTGACTCCCACTTTAGCTATACCGTCCTCTGGTGGACTACATAGTGTGAGTCCCTCAGCGCAGTTTCAGTCTCCCGCCAGACAGGTGACTCAGTGGTTTGACTCAGTGGGGCAGACGATGCAGTTTTCGCCGATCACTACGGGGTTTACCCCATACTCAGCGTCTGCCGGCTTGGATAGTTCAGCTCCTGCTTTCTCCGCTAGCTACAGTGTCCTCACCGGGCTTGCTAGTCCTACTGACTACGAGCCTTCTCTGCCGGAGCCCGCACCACAAACATGTGGCACTTTACCCTCCTCAGTGGCTTCGTTAGAGCTTGCACCTCAGGACCCACCTGCTACGAACACTACTACTCCAGTGGTTCAGCCAGACGTGACTCCAGTGGCTGATGAGCCCCAAGGACAGATAGTTGCGCCTTTAGCGACAGAGTCACCTACTCCAGTTCCTGCTCCCGAGTCAGAGGCTGCTCCCTCAGTGCCAGCTCCAGCTGCAGACTTGCCTAGTTCAGAGGCACGGGCACAGGACCAGTCAGTAGTTCTAGAGCTACAGCAGTCAGATGCACCAGTAGAGTCAGTGGTTGTTGCTTCAGTATCTACCTCAATGGCCACTGCTCCTATGACAGCTACCTCTCTAGCTCCAGCTCCAGCTTCAGCGGGTCAGAGTGATGGTGGTGACTCCAATCCAGACTACGAGCAGTTCAACCTCCGCCCTCATGACCCGACTGCTCCTCCTTCGCCCGACGCTTAGTTTTTAGTACTTTGTCGCCAAAGGGGGAGAGAGCAAGAGTATGCTAGAGATAGGGGGAGTTGAGAGAGAGACTTGGTTCTTTTGATGTGTTATATCTCTCGTACTCATGCATTATGTTTACCCTATCATGCATTTGCTTTTGTCTGATGGTACACTTGCTTGTGACTTGTGGTTCACTCATATATATTATGTCACATGCTTTTGGCCCTTGATATGCTTCCATGTTTTACTTTGATATATACCTGTGTTAAGCATATCGCATGTACTTGCTCTAAATTCATATCCTCAGTACATGTTGTGGCTTGGATTATTTAAGCATGTATTATTCATTCTTATTTACTAACCCATGCTTAGATAAGCCAAGTCACTTGAAAACCTAAAATAAAACTCTCTTATCATACTCTATGGCGTATTGTCGTCAATCACCAAAAAGGGGGAGATTTAAAGCATCTAGGCCCCTAGACTTTCGGTGATTAATGACAATGCAAGTTTACTATGACTAATGTGTGTTTTGCAGAGGCAATAAGAAAGTTAGGTCATGGTAATGGATGGTTTCTTTGGACTATCATGGTATATGTGCCCCGTATTGGAATCGTTTCGGTTTTCAAAGGATTGGAGACAAGGTTGAAGCATAGACTAGGTCTAAGTGTCGTTTGGAGTTGAGAGACACTTAGAGTAGTTTAGCACCTTTATGTTTCCTTTGGCCGTACTATTAAGAGGGGTTCTATCTAGTAGCTTGACCTAGGAGAGGCTTAGTGTTTAGGTGTGGTGCACACTTGTGAAACTAGCACTAGGAGGCTTTAGAAAAAGTCCTTGAACCGAGAAGAACAACTTCCATGTTGGAAGAGAGAAGTTCTGGCCTGAAAAGGGGCTCCGACGCAAGTGAATCCTAGGGTCTGGACCATCGGCTGTGCGTCCGGACCCCAGGGTTTACTCTGCATGTACCAGGGTGTCCGGACGCCATGAACAGTGCTGAGTCTGGACTCGCTATAGAGTCTGGACCCAATCCAGAGAGCTCCTATTTCGAAGAAAGGAACCAGACGACGTCCGGTGTGTAGGGTCTGGACGCCAAGTAGGGTCCGGACCCAACACAGAGAGCTCCAGAGAGCGAAAATCCATCCGGACGCTGTCTGGTGGTGTGCGTCCGGATGGCATTCTGCGTCCAGACTCACTGTGTTGCTATGCTGAGTACAGAGGGTTGAGGGGGTCCGGACGCATGTGCTATGGTCCAGACCCCACCTTGAACTTGTGTCCGGAGTGACGCAGAGAGGCTGGCTTTGCCTCTAACGGCTAGGGGCTTGCTTGGGGGGTATTTATACTTCCCCATCAGCCCCATGGCATCTCTCTTGCCCCTTCCAATTGCTGAGAAACACTTGTGAGAGAGCAAGTTGTGCAAGAGCCCTAGTGAGAGTGTGAATTGCAATTCCATGTGTTCATTCTCACTAGATGCTTAGAGTTAGCAAGTGTGCATCCATTCAATCACTAGACTAGCCTTAGTCAAGTGAGAGTTAGTGCTTGTTACTCTTGGTGACCGACATCACCTAGGCAGCTTCGCGGAGGTTCGTTTGGTAATCATCCAGTGGAGTTCATTGTGGATGACCCAAGCTTCATTGTGATCGGTTGTGGGCGATTCACCGAGCCGGAGTGGCGAAGAATCAGCCCATAGAGAGCACTTAGTCTTTGCGCGGACTAAGGGGGAGTGATACCCTTGCGCGGGTGCTCCAACGAGGACTAGGGGGGAGTTTCGACTCCTCGATACCTCGGCAAAACATCGTTGTGTCATTTCTCCTTTCTCCATCTCTTTACTTATTGCAATTACTTTCAAGCATTACTTTCCGCATTACATTCTTGTTGCTTGACTAGAATTGCATAGGGCTTTACCGCTTTCTTTGACATGCTTTGCTTGTTTAGCTAGGACACTTGGGAAAGCACTAGGGGGTTAATTGGCTCTTGATAGGTTTTAATTATTGCTTAGAAATTTAAAAGAGCCCAATTCACCCCCCCCCTCTTGGGCATCTTGATCCTTTCATGCCCCTATTTATAGCCCGCAAGGGCACACGCACATGGCACCAACCCATGAGGCTACAACACTCGCCCCCCCCCCATTAAACCGCACTGCGCGCCAATGCCTATTTATGAAAGGGCGCGGCGGGGCTGTAAATGGCCAAACAGAACGTGGGTTCAGGGCTCACTGTTCGAAGTTTTGACCACCAGCGGGCGGTACCCCGGCACCGCCCCTCCAACGTGAAAACATGGCACGCCCACACTATTGGGGCACGGGGGGCGCGATCAGGCCCCGATCGTGACTAAGTGGCGTTGATTGGTCATGCGGGTGCCTTGACCGAAAGACAGCACTGCGCAGTCCCGATTCGTTACTTCGAAACACATCAGCCCAAATTCAACAGTGCACCCTGCGGCAAAGCTGGCATGCAAGCAAAGCTCTAACTCTATGCGTACGGAGTAGTCCTCTTTCTTCTCCTTGCCCTATAAGGAGGACCAAGGGCCAGACATTGTAGGCTCGATCGAATAAGCCCTTAGGAGAAAAATCATCGTCCTAAGGCCTCGGGGCTACAACCGGCGGGTGCGCTCGCGCGCACCCACTGGAAACAAAAACTTGACCAACCACCAAAAGTACTCTCAGAAGCCTCCGGCGCAGTCCTATCACTGCATCGCAAGCTCAGGGGCAACTATCGGATACCTGAGAATAGGGTACCATAAACACCGCACTTCACGAAAACAAAATCGCCCTCGAGGGCTCTCCGCCCCGCCCGAGCCGGGAAGGCGCCATCTCACTCGGAGGCTCTCTGCTCCGACCTACCAACACTACTACAGGATTCATTTACCACAGCGTTGGCATTTGGAGCCCGAAAGCGGACATCTTAAGCGTCTGTTGCGGTAAATCACCACGATTTATGGCAACGGGCATCTTAAGGTGTCCGCTGCGGTAAATCAATTAACCGTAGCGGGCCTCCTATAAGGCCCGTCACGGTTAAGGTTGAAGACCATTAGGCCCAAGGCGAGGCCCATTAGCCTCAGCACATATAAAAGAAACCCTTAGGGTTTCCTCTCAAAATCCCCCCTCTCTCAGATCAAATCCCACGGCGGCGGCACAGGCTCGAGGCGGCGGCGCGCGAGCGCGAGGCTGCGTCGGCGTGGGCGTGGGCGCGGGCGCGAGGCCGCGCGGCGGCGCAGGCTTGCCTCGACGCGAATGCGGGATCGCGGCAGCGCTCCCCCTCCCCTCCAACGACAGCGGTGGCGCTCCCCCGGCCATCCCCTCTGCAGCGGCGGCGGCGGCGGTGGCGGGTCTGCCCTCTGCCGGTGGTGCGCGGCGCGGCGGCGGCGCGGGCAGTTTGCGAGCACCGGCGGCGGTGGCTGCAGTGCAGCAAGCCAGAACCCTAGATGGGCTCGTCCGGCCCGTGGATGGGCTCGGTGGGCCTATCTAGGTTTTTTTTGTTTTTTTTTAAATCTTTACCGTAGCGGGCACGTTAGGTTGCCCGCTGCGGTAAATCATTTACCGTAGCGGCCCCTTTCGCCCGTTGCGGTTAACCGTTTCTTTACCGCATCATGGCAGCGCAAGCGGACGCTGCTGCCCGTTGCGGTAAATCGGTTTTGTCTGTTGCGGTAAAGATTTGTGTAGTAGTGCAAGACAACAATACTACCCTCGGAACCTCTTCCGCCTCGTCCGAGCTAGGATGACGTCATCTGTGGCGCCGCCTATCCTCGGAGGCTCTTCCACCTCGTCCGAGCTAGGGCGACGTCATCTGTGGCGCCATCTATCCTCAGAGGCCCTTCCGCCTCGTCCGCACTAGGAAGACGTTATCCGTGACGTCACCACCCTCGGAAGCTTGGCCGCGACGGATGATACAAGTCATTCCAGCCCATAGTCAACAAGTCAGCAGTACCGCTCATCCTTAGGGATGGGGCTTCTGGGCACGGACCGCCATGCCCACCCCTATTTCAGTCCCTACGTTACGAGTCCCTGTGCAACCCATCCGCTGATTGACACTAGCCATGCCCACACCGTGCATTTGACGGACACTTGAACAGGAATTAGGCCACTTTCAGCCCTGTACGACGGAACGCGGGGGTGTCTGGCCCTGTGGTGCCAACCCCCGCCCATGCCCTAATCAGGGAATAGTGACGTCCCCGACCGCAAGGCGCATGGCTATAGATCCCACAAGGACGAACAGGATCCCAGTGGTGTGTCTACATGAGCCGTCTTCTCCGGGAAGGAAGACGAAAAGAAGCCCCAGGCACTCCCAAAGCAGTAGCCCAGGCCGGGCCCACATTTCTTTTTCTCCCCTACTTGTACTCTGCCATCTCTCCCTACGTATAAAGGGGGAGAATGGATCCCCTATCTCTGGGCTCTCGACACTCTGATTCACACACGCTCACTTGCATTCACGCGAACACACACCAGAACCAAAAACTCCATACGCACGAGACCTGGGAACCGGCTTCCCTCTTTCCATCACTTGTAGCTCCCCTCTACGAGCACCCCCACGCTGGGTAACATGATCTTGCAACGAACTAGACGTAGGGCGTTCGTGCCGGAACCGGTATATATCCTTGTGTTCTCCTAGCGCAACCATCCGAATTTTCTCATTTTTGTAGGACGATTTCCTCTTCACATGTACACGTACACATACCACCGTGCTGAATTGCCTTATACCTACTATACAATAGGTAGAATATTATATTATATTTCTTATTTGACATTGTCAAATATCTAATATTAACATACAATTCATTAGTTTGTAGGGTTACCCTTATATATCAAGAAATATTGTCATTGATTGTGATTGTATGGTAAAGACCGGATGTATGTAATGTGTTTACTATCTTGGTGCTACCATGTCTTTACGAAGTGAATGTCTCTTATACATAGAATAGCTTTTTTTTTTGTCCAGGGCGCCCAGAGGGCGCCTGATGTCCTAGTGATATGTATTTTATGGTTTTTTTGGTACTGCTCTGCTTCATTAGTAAGGGATTATTTGGTACAACTCACAACAGTTTCATGAAGAATTTATTGTGAACTGTTTTTTTCTCAAACATCTATTTTTAAAACAACTTTACCGTGAGCTGTTTTTCTTCCCCTCTCACAGATATGAAGCGGGATGAAGCTGAAAATAGTAACTTATCACAGCTCTCTCCCTCCTTTTTCTATCATATTCATGCATAAAGTTGTTGGTGAAGCTGTTTTGTCAAACACTTTTTCTAAAGTAGCTCAACTTCACTTAGAGAGTTGCTAATGAAGCTATTTTTAAAAAAATAGTTTACTATGAGCTTTGCTAAATAGTTAACATTACAGCGGCGCCGGGCCGGCCCACCCCACCTGAAGGCACGTCAAGGCCCTGTCCATCAATGCTCGGACAGAGTTTGAAGCATGTGCTAATGTTACAGCCCTTGATTTTATTGAAGATGATTTCCAATATGTATGTAATGGTTGGACTATTTTAACATTGTATTATATGTATCTAAAATAATTAAGATTAATATATTTCTATTATAGCATACATTATATATACTCCCTTCTAGTGACGGAACCAACGGGTCAGCAGGGCCACAAGCCCCCTATACAAAAAATTGTTCTAAATCCCCTCTACAAAAGTAAGACCCAAATAAAAAAGAAACTACAGTAAGTTTCTTGAATCCTCTTTCATAAAAGAGTTAATTGAATATATTGTCACAACAAATAATATAATATAAATATTTATATTATATAGATATACATTTGACTAGTTTTTGTATTTTGTTTGATTATATTAGCCCCTCATTTCTCATTTTACTCGTTCCGTGTCTACTCTTTTCGTCTCTAAATAGAAGTTATTATCACTCTCTTAAAAGTCAACTTTTTAAATTTTAACCAATTATATATAAATAATAAATATTTATAATATATAATTAGTACCCTTAGATAGATTGTCAAATATATTTATAATAAATTTATTTGAAGATATAAATATTATAAGTATTTTTTTATAAATCTAATTAAAGTTGAGAAAGTTTAACATTTACGTCTTCTTTCTAGTATAGAGAGTATGTATTATTTATTTTAGTTAAAATTTAATTTATGTTGAAGCATTATGCTGATTTATTGAAAATAATATTTTCGTTCACTAAAAAAGTAATAAATTACTGGCGATCAACAACACATTAATCTGTTTCTACAAAGGGGTTGAGATGATGTGATGTACTCCCTTCTCTGTCCCAAAATAATTGTAACTCTAGAGTTTAAATTTTTTTCCTAAAAATACTACATATCACGAAATACAAGTAGTTTCAGGAAGCTTCTTATAATAAAAGAACTAATAACTTACAAAAGATAAGGGATATTTTCATAATTTCATATCTAACTTTGATTTACATGACCAATCCTAGAATTGCATTTATTTTTGGACGGAGAGAATATAGTTGATAAGGATGCAAGTGGACTTATTTTTAAGAATTCAAACAATAATCCTCAAAATAAAGTTTACTACAGCGTACTTCCTTCATCACAAATTTCAAGCTCCAGCTCCATGGTGTTAAAAAAGGCTCCCGTTTTTCCACATTCGCTCCAGCTCCATGGTGTCAAATATCTCCAGCTCCCCGAACTCCGCTTCAAAAAAAACATGAAGTTAGAGGCCAACGCCACCCTTTTTTAAGTATCTCAAGGAGTACTCCAGTTTTAAGATTTTTCTATTCTCACATGGAGTTCTGAGATAATTACCCACCTTGCCAGTGGAATCCCTTCCCACCCGCATGAAAACAGCCGACGTTTCCTCTTCGCATCCCGTTTTCTTCTCGCGTCGCCGCTGCCATGGAAGAAGTTTCGGATGAGCTCGTATTTGGGGAGCACATTTTCTCTTAGCCTCTACCCCTCTCCTCTACTTTTCAGGCGCCGGTCAGGCCCTCCTCTGCTTTCCCACCACAGGGCGGGTACGACGCGGCACCGCCTGGGGCGTCGTACGGCGCCTCCCCGCTCGACGCGGCATCGCGGCCGTTCGCGGCCCCGCGTCCTTCCCCACACGGCGCGGCCCCGCGGCCAACTACGCACGGCGCGACCCCAACGTGCCCGCGTACGGCGCAACTCCATAGGGCAGGGCGCTGCTGCGAGCCAGCCAAGCGCCACAGTTGCTAATGGAAGGAAGTGTGCAGGCGTGGAGCACCAGCAAAGAAGAAGGACAAGGTATTGATTTTGCTTGTGTTGATTGGTTGTATTGATTGATGATTGTTCATTTCTTGCATAGTGAGACAATAGAAATAGTGTCATGGTAGATTATTTGCTCGAGGTGATCAAATGGAATGGTCTGATTCAATTTGACAATTGCTTGTGAGTTGATGGCTAAACAAGTTAGGAAGGGGAATTGTCCAAACATGCATTTGAACTTTGTAGGTTACACTGAGGTATCCGATAGGTTCTTTCAGTTTACCGGAATAAAGTTGTCGAAGACGCAAATAAATAATAAATGAGATAAGGTAAAGACGGATTTTACTACTTGGCAAAAATTGAAGAGAAGGCAAACAGGCACATGTATTCGAGTTTCTTTGTCACCCGAAGAGCAAGTGAGATATATTGGAAAATCTGGGATAGCTACTCAAAATGTTCTAGCAATTTGTGACTTCGACATGAGGTTTACTTATGTGTCGACGGGGCAGCCGGGATCTATGCATGATACTAGTGTGTTGTACAATGCGATAAGAGTCGATGAAAAAAAATTCCACATCCTTCCAAAGGTAATATTTTATATGAATATATTTATTGCAATGTTTATTTGAGATTATTACAATTGGAAACTAATATTGTCATGAATTTATAGGAAAATATTACGTTGTCGATGCGGGATATCCTAATCGTCCGGGCTATCTTTTTCCTTATAAGGGTGAGAGGTATCATACTCCCAAGTGACATAGAGGAACAGAACCGAAGACTCCTAAAGAAAAGTCCAATCGCGTTCACTCTTCTATCCGTAATGTTATTGAGAGGTCATTTGGACTCCTAAAAATGAAGTGGCAAATTATGTACAAGATGTCTCTGTACCCGATGTTCAAGCAAAAAATGATTGTTGTGGCTACTATGGTGCTTCATAACTTCATTCATGAGCATGATGGTGTCGACTTAGACTTCTCTTGCTTCGATCTCGATCCAAATTTTATCCCAACATTTCCAAAAAGGTATCACAAATATGTAGCGCCATTAAATAGGTCTATCGCAGAACCCAACGCTCCTACTATGGATGCATTGCGTGATGAGTTTGCCACCGCTCTGTCTCTTGCTTGGGTCTAGAATTCGTAGTTGTTGTGCTTACGTATGGACATTATTTGCATTCGAATAATGGTTTTTTTTAATTTATGGGACAATTATTTTGTTTGAATTATGACCTGTAATGTTAGATAGAATCTATGAGACAATTATTAGTATTTGAATTATGACTTATTTTTTATTTTTTGTAATGTTCGATTGAAATTTATGGGACATTTTTTTAAATGAGTGCTGCTCTCTTGAGATAGGTGTTCGAATATATAGAGTGCAATTTTAATCAGGGGCATAATGGACCGTTCACAAGAAAACAACTCATTACACAAGCTGGAGCAGAGCTGTGTGGCAAACACTACCACCTGCTCCACAAACTCTACGTTGGAGCAACTCCATGGTGGAGTTCATGGAGCAGAGCTGAAAAACGGGAGCGGGGCAGTCCCAAACAGGCCCGTACTCCCGGTCCCACCCAAGTGATGTATAGATTTACCGATGTTTTTTTTCATTTTGATCAAATGATAAGAGCAACTCTGGCAGTTTGGAATATTGTATTTCTCAAATTTGAGATTTTGACAATTCTCAAATAGTTATAGGAAAGAAAAAAAGACTTATCTCTAATAATTTATTATAATCTATTTATCAAACATAAAAATTTGTACAATATCTAATCATATATATATTCGATGGTCTGGGTTCCTGCCTCGTGGCCTCTCGCGCCCTCGTCACCCTCATCGCCTTGTGGCCTCTAGAAAATCTGTCCTTATGCCGTTCTCAATTCTCAATGTGGGTTTTATGAAGGGTTTCATACACATTAAATGGGGTGTTACATCAGTAAATTAATAATTTTTACATGAAATGGAGAGAGGAAAGATTTCATGGTGATGAAACTATAGCGTTGTTTCCAAAACGTTGGAAACCGTGTGAAATCCCCACTAAGAGCCTTTTTTAGCTTTATGGGATGCATGCAAAACAAATGTATGGTGGAGATGAGAGGGAAAAGAAAGAAAGAGACGTTGATAACCGCATCGAACTATGTAAGAGCAAGCACAATAATTGGCTTATAACCAAACAAATGTTATTGTGGAGGAAAGAGAAAAAGAGAGAGAGAAACTTAGGTCCCATGCAAGCACCAAGTTGGGCATGGATGCCTAGATAATAGTGGGTCCAAATAGTAAATATTGTGAAGAGAAATAGTAAGATAAACTTTTTATAGCAAAGTAAAAGATAAGTTATTGTATAATTTGACTCTAATAGTTTGACTTATAGCTAAGCACTTGACTCTATTATTGAATCTGCTCTAATGAAACTATGGATTGAGAGAGAGAGACTCATTTTATGTTAAGTTTTATACAACTAGGAAAATGTGTAGTGAAACATTGTGTTAAAACTGAGTAAAGCCCTGTTTAGTTCCAACCAAAATCCAAAATACAAAATCCCAACTATTTTGGATTCCAAAATTCAGAATGCAAAATATTTTGGTGGGGTGTTTAGTTCCAACCAAAATTTGGCTTATTTTGAATTCCAATGATGGAAATTGTGAGGATGACACATAAACGAATGTAAAGATTCCCTTATTTTGGCCTCTTGAGTACAAAATATAAAATGAGAAATGAACCACATTTTGTCAAATATTTTGGGTGCTGTTTAGTTCCATTTTGTAAAATGAAGAGTCAAAACCCAAAATATTTTGGATTTCATGAGGAACTAAACATGGCCTAAGGCCATTCTTAGTGAGAGTTTCATAATACTGTTTCATACACTATATTTTTGGAAACAGTGCAGAGAAGTTTCATTCCCATAAAACTCTCTCTATTTACATGAAACTCTTATCAACTCTTTTTTTATTAATATAGTGTCACATCAATATATTTAATGTCTATAAAACTTTGATGAAACGGTGTAGATTAATTTTAGCAGCTAATTTTGGCCTCTTGTAATTACTTTTACAAGCACAACAGCAGTCAATAAAGGAGCAGCAGCACCTGTCGGCCACTAAACTCGGGTACAGCACCTGTGGGCCACCACCTGGCGACATCATTTTTTTTTTTGACGAGAGTGGCTTTGAAAAGATGGAGAGTTATTCGAGGGGAAATTTTATCAATTTGTTGAAAATACAGGATATGTACGATGAACTGTTGGAGTTGCTTTAACACTGTCGATTGTTGGTAGGAGAAGCAACATCTAATTTTGATAATACTTTTCAGTGAATGAATATTTTTTTAAAAAAAATCAGTATAAACACTAGTAAGCATAGTTTCAGCGAAACCAAGATCGTCCGTGTTCTGTGCCGCCACCTACCCCATTCACGTGCACCAGCGTGCTGCTTGTCTGCTATCCTATCCTATCCACCCATTCATTCGGATCACGAGCCGCCGTCCCCTGACCCCTGTATAAATATCACGTCACTTACCTGTCCAAGCAAGCGAGTGAGAGTGAGCACCAACAACAAATCGGTGAAGCCGTCGGTAGCTGTAGTAGTAGTAGTCTGGGACTGCTGCAATGGGTGCTGCTGTTCTTCCGTCTCTCCTCTCAATGCTGCTTGTACGTGTTATTATATATATGGTTACTTGTTTTCATTTTATCCCCACTAGTAAATGCATGCTGAAAGTAACTGCGCTACATAATATATATATATATATATATATATATATCAAAGCTTTGAAACTACTGTCATATATATATAGATATAAATGTTAATGTAACGGGTGTTTAGTTCATTCTACTAATTATTACTACACAAAATGCAATATGTATGTACAATGGTGATGGTAATGAACGGACGAGTATGCAGGTCATCGCTGCGGCGGGGGCGGAGGATGCCATGATCCGACCTGCAGCTGCGGCAGGTACGTCTCTCTCTTTCTCTGCCTCTCTCTTTGTCTCTCTCCTGCATTTCCTTCCCTGTTATTTGCAAAAGGAAATGAAATCATACCTACTGTATGAAACGCCACGGACGCGATCGACGGTTACATGATCTTGTTGCAGGAAATAATAAGGTCCTGGGTGAGACGCTTTGCTGCTCAAACATGACGGGGTATCATGAGTGCGTTGAAGATTGTTTTGCCTACTATAAACGTGATGAAGACGCAGCGAGATTTTGTGAACCGGGCTGCAAAGAAGCGTATGTGTGCCATACCGTCAGCGGAGATGAATGCCCCAGCGCCAGCGGGCACCACTCGTCACCAGATCTTGCTACCACCGACTCTGCCGCAGGTAAACTATATAGCAGGCCTCTCGATCTGTGTGTGTGTTTTTTTTCCCTTTTTTGCGAACAAATCTGTGTGTGTTTTTGACAAAATGAGATTCCTCACCTCCTAATTAAGATTGATTGATTCTTTCTTCTTCTTCTTTTTTACATGGTGATCGATGATTCTTGCTGTAGGAGAGGCCGTCGTCCAGGAGGTCCAGGTCCAAGCTGCTGGGACGCTTTGCTGCTCAAACATGACCGGATTCCACGAGTGCGTTGAAGCTTGTTTTGCCTTCTTTCCACCTCAAGACGCAGACATATTTTGTGATTCGGGCTGCAAAGAAGCGTACCAGTGCCACACCGTCAGCGGAGATGATGAATGCCCCAGCGGACACCGTTCATCATCATCCCACCACTCTTCTGGTAAAATATCATTATATATATATATAGAGAGAACCGGCCGGCTTTTTCATTCTCCGGTCCTTTCTTTTTTTTTCGAAAACGTACGGTTGCACGTGTGAGAAGTTAGAGTTTGGATTACAATCCGCCGGGCGAAGGCGAGCTGCCTCACACCCGGAGGACCAACACACAATACACAAATCACAAATCGTTGTGCTACTGAATGAAAACTCGACATCCGATCCTTTCTAATCTGAATTTGCTAGTATATACAGTATTTGATTTCTCACGGTGCAGACTGGAAACACCGTACGTCTCACACAATAAAGTATGTAACTTGTTTCATTTTTTGCAGCAAAAGGAAATGCCGCCGTCGACCACTGCATTTTAGGATGCAACTCCTCCGTGTGCAACAAAATGATCACAGGTAAAAAAAACGGAAAATCGATCAATGGCTATTTACTGATGGATGCCAGGCAGCTTTGACCCGCAAACTAAATCTGATGACTACAAAGTTACTATTGTTTACTGTCAACCTGCAGGCGTCGGCCGCAAAGGTGTGGTGAAACACGCCGTCGAGCGCTGTAACAATGCGTGCTACAAATTCTGCACCAAGCATGGTGTCCCAGCAGCTGGAACATCTACTGCTTAGTACTTAGTAGTAGTAGCATTTCCCAAGTGACCCAGAATAAAACATGACATCTAGCTAGTAGGTGTTCATTTCCCTTTAATTTGCTGTCTGTCAAGCAGACATACAGCAGACTCCAGTTAATTATTAGGGTCAAAAGGTGTGTCTGTGCCCGAGTTCTTTCTTTCGTTTTCCCCTTTGCAGCAGAACGTGGAGGATCATCAGCATGGGTCGTGCTACACTATCTTTGTTGCAAGGATATATGTTCGACATGCACGATACATGTTGAAATATCTTGGCCAATAAATAAAGTCTGTCGATGTGTTACTTGTTTACTTATTTATTAATTACGTAGTATAAGTTTTTACATGTTGATAAATTTATTTCCAAACGGGGAAGAGGGTTGGACAGGTCTGCAAAAGGGTTGGACCGCGGGAAAAGGGGAGAGGAGACCGAGATGGGCCTCGGGCCAAAAGAGAGAGAGAGAGGAGAGTTTTCCAAATTATGTTATTTCTTTTCTTTCCAAACCATTTTCTAACCATTTTCAATAGAAATTTTAAATCAATTTTTTCTGAGTCAAAACCACACGGTACAAAAATAAATATGCATAAAAAAAGTTGCTAACTTCTATGGTAATTTTTAATTTTATGAAAAATACTATTTCCCTATGTTTTCATGAACACACAAATTCAATAAATCAATAAATTTCTCTCTATTTTCAAAAGGAGCAAAATTTAAGGTGTTAGAGGAAGATAGCATTAGTATGGATGACTTTTACAGTGGTCTCCTATTTTTCCAAAGGTGGTTCATGTAGTAAACCTCTAGTTAGGCCGGGAGCACTATAGCTTACAAATAACACATAGAAAATCCATTTCAGAAGCAATTCTTCTAAGCAACAAATTGTCCCAAAAATGTATATATTTCCATGGGTGGTTAGTTTACGACAACCGCCCTTGGAAATCATATTTTCAAGAGAAGTTCACTCAAACAAGACATATATGGAAATAGGAGATTTCTAGGGGAAATTGGATTAAGAGAACCACCCTTATAAATGGGTTTACATGGGCAGTTGGATTAAGGGGAAATCACACCCTTAGATATACACATTATAGATCATTTCCTTCACCTCAAACTATTCACTCCCAACCCAAGTCCCTCCATTTGTGAGCTCACATGGATGTAGAATCATGCAAAAATATAGGAGGTTTTGGACTTGAAATCTTTAGGATTACCTTTAGCAGGTAAGATTATGCCATCCCTAATGTATTTTTGAAGTTTTATATAGATTTCTTGCTAAATTAGTCTTTCCAACTACAGAGAAGCATGATGGTTAATTTAGTGATGCGTGCTAGGTAGCTATGGGGGTCCGGACACATGGCCATTGGTCCAATCCAGGGAGTCCGGACAGCTCGCAGTGAATAACAGTTAGTTACCCCTTAGGGTCTATAAATAGATTGTGCCAACTCTAGCTCACCCACTTGGACATTTTGACCTATGATACATCCTTGTGAACTAAGCCAAACCTCTCCCACTCAATCTCTTGCTTGATTGTGCATCCAAGTGAGTTGGGAATGATTCCAAGTGTATTTATTATATGGTTGATAGCATCTAGTGGCACTTGGGAATTGTTTTTGCTACGGTTTTTTTTGTTACTCTTGGTGGTTATCGCCACCTATACAGCTTGGAGCAACGGTAGAGGTTAACATGTGTTGGTGATTGTTCGTGGCCAACTCTGGTGTGATTGTGAGGGATTCTTGTGCCTATTCTCCACAAAATCGCATGAAAGGTGACTCTAATACATTGTTTGTGACATTGAGTGTCCTCATCTTGTGTTAGTTGTGCAACACCCTTTATGGGTTAGGCGTGTGGTGCCTATTAGCACATGAACCTCCAAGTTGAGTGATCATCACAATGGGAACTAGCTTGCTAGCAAGCAAGTGAACCTCAGGAGAAAAATGTGTGCCAATTGTCTCCTTGGATTTCTTGGTATTCATTGTTGATCACTTGTCATCTCGGTATCACCTCTACTACTCTCTCTTGTATTATCTTGTTCATTTGCTTGTGTAGAGTAGTTCTAGTATCTAGTTATATTTAGAGTTAGTTTTTCCACTTGCTAGCTCACTAGTGTAGTAGTGACAACCTAGATCTTGTGTGACATAGATGAAAGTGCATCTAGCCCTTTAGTGGGTTTTGGTAAATTGAGTGACAACACAATTAAAGGTCTAACAAGTTTGCTAAGTGTATCAAAGGTTAAACAAGAAAAGCAAACTTGATGGTATTCCACAAAGTGTTGAGATGAAGGTCAAAATTGTGTATTGTTGTATTGGAAGACTATGAAAACAATCTACTTCAAGCAAAAGACAACAATGCAAATGGAATCAATGAAATGACTTCTATATTGTGGGATATCATAGTATCATGTGAAAGCAAGCATGTTTGGCAAATGGCAAATGAGACCTGAATAGATTGGTCTCTATATTGGATTGCTTTACATAAACAAGAAGAGTTGGATAGTGGACTAGTGCTGATCAAGGATTGAATAATGAATCAATAGTTCATTAGTGAGAAAACACCAAGCAAAGGTCAAATGACAAAGGAGACAATGTATATTGGGTATAAGATGGTCTCTACTTTAGTTTGTTTGTATGGACAAAGATTTGGAGAATCACTTTGCATTAATATGATCAAGCTAGAAGTTCGAAGATAGAGATTGAAGTGAGTGATAGGAGTGTCAAGCCAAAATAAGGAGGATCTAAGGAATTGCGAATTGGCTTGACCATATTGATGTGGAGTCTCATATATCAAAGCTTGATTGATCTCAACATTCATATCTATAATATATTCAAGCAAGGATCACAATATTGAAGAAATGGTTTTCAATCAGTGCTTAATATGATGTGAATTGAGTATGGCTTGATAGGGTGAAGATAGCAAGGAAAGGACTTCGAAGTACTAAGCAGAGGTGAAGGTCAAGAGACGAAGGTAGTATGGCTAAGGTGAAGAAGAGAGTACTTGCATTGAGTCGAAGTACTAATCGAGCTATGAGGAGTCATATTATCTTGAGGATCAATTTAGTGGTAGTGACTTGAAGCCATGGGCTAAACTCATATGTGTTGGAAGATTCAAGTCACAAGCTCTAAGGTGTGTTTGCTCAAAGAGATGAGATAATGATGATTGCAAACACATGCTCAAGGTATTATAAGAAGGGGACAATACATTCAATGGTGCAGCCCCAAATTATCAAAGGATGCGGTGACCAACTCAAAAGCATTTAATTTATTTGATGTTTTGAATTTGAGTTTAGGAAAGGCCGTACTACAAAGGGGGGTGCAATGTGCATGCTTAAATGTGCAACCAAGTGCTCAAATTCCACCAAACATCCTCTCATACCTTTCCCAGACTCCCTGCAAAACATTTTTTCATTCGGAGCATTTTTGGGCAGCGCAGCAGTGCTGTTTCCCAGAGTAGCAGTGCTGGGGGTCTAGCAGTGCCGGGCTTAAGTCTAGCAGTGTCGGACCTGAGCGGCAGTGCCGGACCTGAGTCCAGCAGTGCCGGGACTTAAGTTACCATTGGACAATAGGGACTATTTCTATCCCCTCCCTGCTGGCCCCCAACGGTTATCTCGGCCATTCCCTTCCCCAGTGCTCACAGCAGCAGCTCTCTCCCTCTCTCTAACTCCATTGGAGCCCCTCAAGCTTCTCCTTTGATTCCTCTCCAATCCTTTGAGAGATTGAGCCTCCAAAATTCATTAGAGAGCAGCCCAAACTGTTCTTCATTGCCTAGAGCACTTGGTTCTCGTTCAAGCTGGTGGATTGCATTCGTTACTCTTAGAGCTTGCTCCTAGCCGGCTAGAGCGTCGCCCGTGGAGCTTGCCAACTTGTGTGGCAGCCCCGGGAGGTTTGTAACCATCTCATTAAAGCTAAGAAATCACCCCTCACTTCAGGAGTTCACTCTCTTGATTTGAGAACGAGGGAAGGGCAAGCCTTGTGGGGCAAGCCTAAGCCTTGTGTGGCAAACCTCAACAACGTGGACTTAGGCCAACCTTGGTGGCGATGCTGAACCACGGGATAAATCTTGTGTCACTTGTGTTTGTCCTCAAGGTGATTTCTAGGGTTTGGTCCCGATCTACTTGGTGATGCAGCTCCTACCTATTCTAAGAAGTGCTAGAGGTTCCCTACACCTCTAGGAAGGTTTTCATTCAAGCACAATTTCCATTCTAGTTATACTTTTTGAATTGTGCTCAGTTCTATCCTGGTGGCCAGCACTGTCGGGCTTTAGAGCAGCAGTGTCGGGCACCCCGACAGTGCCAGACCCAAGGTCGGCAGTGTCGGACCTGTGCTGACAGAAAGTTTGCAAGTTCATTTTAAACAGGCCTATTCACACCCCCCTCTAGTCCTGCTGGGTGACATCAAGGTCCTTTCAATTGGTATCAAAGCTAGGCTCTCTATTTCGGGCTTAATCGCCTTGAGAGAACGATGTCGACAAGTGGGGAGGTATCTCTAGAACTTCTACTTTTAGATGGCTCAAATTATGCATCTTGGTCTGCTCATGTACTTGATGTTTTTAGGACCATGGGTCCTCATATAGAGGAGATTGTAGATGTGAGGATTTCACCTCCTAGTGATGATTTGGACTATCTATCTAGAGAGGAAGTGAAATGCTCACAATACAATGCTCAAGCTACTAATGTCTTATTTAGTGCTTTGAGTGAAGATGTACTTGATGCCATCATATTTGGAGATGGTGAACCACTAGAGGATGCTCATCTCATTTGGACTACTCTCAAAGAAAAATATGACAAGTCTAAATGTGATGAGAAGTTGCTCTCATTGGAAAAATCACTTGAGGAGTGCTCAACTTCACCAACACATGTAGAGCCTCAAGTGATTCTCTCACAAGGTCTAAGTGATCATGCCACATCCACATTCTCACCGACATATGACTTAATGGAAGGTAATAAAATTGTTGGTGAGGACATTGCTCTTACATGTGATACTTCTACTTCCTCTAGTTCCTGTGAGACTAAAATATTGAAGGAAGAAGAAGCTCATGATCAGTGAGGCCAAATGATGAATCCACCTCACCAAGAAGCTCAACTCTCTATGTCACTTCTCATATGAGTCTTATGGCAAAGAAAGAGAAGAATGTGACAAGTGAGAGTGAGAGTGATAGTGAGAGTGGAGATGAAAATGATGATGATGAGATCACTCAACACCTTGCTCGGCTAAGCAAGAAATACAAGTTGATGGTGATGAAGCTCATGGAGAAAATAAATGAGCAAGAAGAAACACTTCACAAGAAAGATGACTTTTGCATTGAAAAGATCAAATGCTTGGAGAAGTTGACCAAAAAGCATGAAAAGCTTAGGTGCTCTCATGCTAGTTTGGTCGAAAGGTATGAAAACTTATCAATTGAGCAAACTCATACTATTAACTCTCTATCTTGTGTTGCTCAATTAGAAGATGAGAATTATATGCTCAAGGAGAAATTGAAAAGGCTCACTAGTAAAAATGAGAACTTGCAACAAAGCCATGATGAGCTCTTGTGCTCTCATGAGAGGCTTATGGAATCTCATCTCATGCTAGAGATTGCTCATGAGGTTATGATAACAGCGGTAAAATCATATCAACCTCACACCCACAAATGCACATGTACACAAGTTCAATCTATTTTATCATGTGCTAACAATTGTTGCTCTCAAGTAAGCTAACCTTCCATTGAGCATGTAAATGTAGAAATTTGTGATGACTCCATCACAAAAGAAAATGAACAGCTCAAGGAAGAGATTGAGAGGCTAAGAAGAGACTTGATTCATTGCAAGGGTAAAGTTAGTACAGATCAGCCTGCACAGACTGTGGCACAATAGTAGCCCCGAGCAGCACAACTACCTAAGGGCGGCAGTGCCGCTGTGAAGGGCGGCAGTGCCATTCCCCACAGAAAAGGGAAGGCTACCACTTCTACCCCTGCTCCAGTCAATCTCAAGAAGAAGGTCTCCAAGCCAAAGCAAGAACCTAAGAAACCAAAGAAGGTTTTCATCACTTGCTTCAAGTGCAAGAAAGAGGGTCACCATGTGAGAGATTGCTCTTTGGAGAAAGAAAAGAAGGACATGAGCAAGATCCAAGAGAAGAATAAGATGACTCATGTCAAATGCTTCAACATGAGACACAATGCCTCTAAGTGTTCCAACAAGGTTGATGACCAAGCCACACTTCCAAAGAAGAACACAAGAATAAGCAATAGGAAGTGTTATGGATGCAATGAGATGGGACACAAAATTGCATCATGCCCCTACATGAATGATGAAGGCTTGACATCATCAAGAAAGAGGCTCACTAGCAAGGTAGAAAGCAAAAGGAAAGAAAAGAAGGCCAACAAGAACAAGAGACGCATATGCTACACTTGTAGAACAAAGGGACATTTTGGTAAGGATTGTCCCATGGGTAACACTCCTAAGCCAAACTCTTCAATTGATGAAAATTTGCTTAGGAGACCCAAAAATGACACTTGTGCTAGGAAGGTGATTGGTTCACTACATGCTAGCACAAAGGCCATTTGGGTGCCTAAGTATCTTGTGACTAACCTTGATGGACCCATCTTGGTGTGGATACCAAATTGTGCTTGAAGTGTTGTAGGTACTTGAAGGTGATATGATGCTTCGGGG
Source organism: Microstegium vimineum (assembly GCA_022036555.1). Classification (NCBI taxonomy): domain Eukaryota; kingdom Viridiplantae; phylum Streptophyta; class Magnoliopsida; order Poales; family Poaceae; genus Microstegium; species Microstegium vimineum. The sequence continues at coordinate 35,432,960 of CM039125.1, read as the reverse complement.
TGCTTGAGCAAGTTGATTGAAAATATTCACTCAAGCTATCAACCAATTCATATTGTCCTTCTTATATGGTTGACCTGAAGATGGATTTATGAAAATACTTCAAACTTCATATTCACCTTGGTAACTAGTATCTAACCCTTACTAGCTAGCCACTTGACTTGTGTAGTCTCTAGCAAATTCACAAATGTGTATGTTTGTGAATGAGTAGAGTGGCTAGAATATTCTAGTAAATAATTCACTTTCCATATGATGCTTTTAATGACTCTCTAATAGAGCAAGTTCTTATTGTGTTGTAGGTTATGAAGTATAGAGACAGGAGATCACTAAGTTGCTGCTGCACCAAATTTCCGCTGACATACTCTATGAAGAAGTGTAGCACACACACCTGCTGGAAATCAGCAGGGCGGCAGTGCCGCACCTATGGGCGGCAGTGCGGCCCCTCCTACCTCAGTAGCAGCTGAGATCAATCCAAACCAAACCATGGATGAAGCCTATATCATGATCATCAGAAATGTGAAGATGAAAAGACCACCTCATCCATTACATTCATAAGGGTGGTAACAACTAAATCTCAAGTGCATGATATTTCACATCTTACTCCTTTGTGCCTTGTGTAGCCACTTAGGGAAATAAAACACTTGAGGTTATATATATTGGCTGCTGGTCATAGAAGAAAACTATGATTGGAATTGAATTGATCATCCACACCAAGTAACATAGATGACTTGAGTTTCCTTTGTGGACTTCAAACCAAGAATTTCAAGATGATGAAAGCATACTTTGAGTTGGTTTGAGGGATTCAAATACTTAGCTCACATTGATGAATACAAGTAAATTTCAAGAAGTCCGAGAATGAAGAATCAAGCTCAAGTCAAGTAGAGACACTTATCACTCATAATTCAAGAACTCTCTAATTGATGGATTCTTGTCATATGGTAGATTGGCAAAATCTCATTCTCATATTATGACAATCTACATGCTCTAAAGGTTGTAAGTATTTATTGGCATACTTCAATTCAATTATGCTCTTGTTGCCATGACCTAGACATAGAGTGAAATCCCAAGTTATTAATTGAATAAAGTGTTATGTGATAAATTCAAATACTTAGAGCACTTATCAAAAGGGACTTTACTCTATGACTAGTATTGTGAGACTAATGTTTTTCTCTAAGTGATTTGTGTAGTCTCACTAGCTAATTGAGAATGTATTTCTCAAAAGGAGTGTGCTATCATAGGAAGGTCATCAATCCAAAACTTTGTAATGTATTCTCTCTCTAGTTGATTTGGAGTTGATTTGTCTATGTTAGTCACTCACCATAATATGGCTTAAACATACCCTTTGGACTTAATTGACCAACCATGCACATTCACATTTCCATTCCACTAAAAGGGTGTGCATGAGGCATTAAGGGAGATTTAATCCATGTTATGAGGTTTCTCTATTTTGGTAGCCTACTTGCCATCCACATATAAAGGGTTACTAAATTAGAAACTAGTGCTTGTGTTACTAATAACCTCTTGTGATTGAGCTTGTTTATAGAAAATCAAGAAGAAGAGGTTGTGCTTAAATTGGATGAATCACAAGCCTAAAGGTTGCTCTTCACCTAAAGTAAGAAGAGGTTGATTTGGATAAGCTATATTTGAAGAATTCAAAAGATTATAAGAATTGATAAGATGAATGAATGGAAATAACATCTTGTGAGTATCCTCAACCAAAATCACCTCAAGATTGGACAAGAAGAGAAAAATTGTGAAATATCAAATCTGTCCAGAAAAATTAGCAATCTGAGTTGGCTGCCTTCAAGAATGGATTTGGATGTTCAAACACTAATGACCTGGTATGAAACTTTGTGAGCATGCTATACACATGTATTACATGATGCTTCACAATTGGCATGAAGATTGGCTTAGAAGAATTTCAGTTCCAAGTTGGTTTCTGTCAGCCTTAACAGTGCAGTTTCAGATTTGAGCAGTTGACTTCAAACATGGATTTGGAAATTCAAATATTGATGAATTAACCTGAAACTTTGTGAGCATGATATATATATATAGTACTTGATGTTGTACAGTTGACATGGATATTGGTTTACAAGAAAGTCATTTTTCAATTGGGTTATGTCACCTTCAGCATTGCAGTTTTCAGACCTAGCAATCTTGGTAGAAAATAGATTTGACTGAGCAAATGGTGTCCAATTGAGCTGAAACTTTCACAGAAGTTATAGGACTCCTATATACACATCTCTACCAAATTTCATGCATATTGGTCTAGTGTTCTGAGAGATATAAATTCTTTTCAAGGAAGACAAAATCTGAAAACTGACTGCTTGGAAGTGAAATGCAAGTTGCTTGAAGGAGTTTGAAATCAGTTGGTATATAGTCTGAACTTCTCCTTTCACCCCAGGTTCATTGATATGCATGAGTGTACTTTGTGTACCCTTGTATGCACAAATTGAGGGGGATTCTAGTCTATCTGTTGCGGGACAAATGATTTCTCTTAAATTCATGATTATGTTGTCTCACACATTGGAGAAACATGGATGGATGGTTCCTTTAGATTCTCTGGCTGCCTCATATTTATTATTAGAAGTCTTGGTCTTTATAAACCAAGAGCTTCTGGTTTAGTGTTGAATGCCCCAATCCTTGGTGGAACCATCTGTAAATGGGTTGGAGAGAAATAATTGTTTTTTTGACTTTCATTGTTACTTCTCCACTCTATAGCTCATCAAGTGCTCATGATCCATCACATTGATTACCCAGGATCTTATCAACAAAAGTGGTAACTCCTAGTTCAGAATTTGCAAGTTTTATGAATTTTACCTTTTGCTCTCTATGTGAGTTGCTTTAGGTAAAGAAAGAACTAGGAACCTAATATGGATCTTGGATGATCATGAAAGCTCCATGTGACCATATTTCTTCAAGTGATACCTATGACCACCCAAATCACCAATTCTTACTTATGATGGTCATATTAATATGGTGATATTTCTACCTTGGTGGTGGTATGTTCTCTTTGGCATAAGTTCAATTGTTGTAATTTTATCATGCCTTGACCAAGATATAGGATGAACTCCTCTAGACTCTTAAAACGATTCTAGTGCATTTCACAAGTAATTTGAGTACTTGATGCACATATTAAGGGGGGGGCCCATTCTATGTCTTGTGTCTTTGAGACTAACCTTTTCTTCTAGTGAATTTGTATAGTCTCTCGGTGAGAATAGGTTTCTCATGAGTATGCTACACTAACTCAATCCAAATTGGTAAAGTTGTCTCTCATATTCATTTGGATTGCAACTTTACCTTGTTAGTAGCTACTCTCCAAAATATAGCTTAAATTCTCTTGTTTGGACTTAAATGACAAAAAGTGCATATGTTCTTGTCTTCCATATATATATGTATGCACTATCAAAAAGGGGGAACTTAGTCTATGTTATGAGGTTTTGCAATTAGTGATCTACATGCCTTCCACATCCAAAATGGTCACCAGTTGTGAAACTCTAGCTTGTGCAATTTAATGTCATCTCTTGTTTTTGTAAGCATTTACTAGGCAATATCTATGTGACATTATGAGATACAAGCATGCATTCCAATTGGCATCAACTTGGGAAGATTCTTTCAATTAGTGTCATACTATGAAGATCATATTTCAATTGATATTGTTGGACAATCTTTCAATTTGGTATATCAAGAAATATGTCTTCAATAGGTATCTCAAAATTACAACAAGAGCTAGCTATGAACTTTCAATTGATATCAAGAACAAGTTTGTGATATCTCCTTGAAGATGATGATGATGAGAGATGGGCACAAATAAGATCCTTTTGCTTGAACAAGTTCCAAGCCCATCAAAGCACTAAATTCAAATTAATCATCATGATGGAGACTATGAGGCTTAGAACAAAGGTATATCACTCCATGAACTCTTGTACTACCCTTGTGCATCTAGGCCCTTACATGCTAGTGTGTGCATGTGTATGCAATAATTTGAGCCACACCATAAGTTTGTTCTTGTGGTGACAATTAGAGAATGAGTTAGATATTTGGTTGATACCTCTTGTGGTGATAGCATGAGTTTGTCTTATGATAAAACTGTCATCTAAGTGAGGTATGAGCCAAATATGATATCTTCTCAAGAATCTTGACTTAATTTGTTGCATACTTTGTTTGGTAGCAAACATAGAAGAGAAATCTTATATGCTAAAACCTTAACCTACCTCTTGCCCTCACTTGTCTACCATGATTTCTTCCTTTGGTAGAGAGATCCTTTTTGGAGATTAATGCCAAAGGGAGAGAAATATTAAAAGTGTAAGGGGTATAAAAAATATTGATATGTAAAGGGGAGAAATATGTTGTGTGTGCAAGGATAGTTGTGCTGACTGTCAAAAGTGCCGCCCAGTGTAATTTTAGTATTTACTATCTCTGATTTGTATAACTATCATGAGCATCACGTTTATCATGTTGACACCTTGCACCCCACAGATGCTATGATATAGGAGAGTTCTCACACTTTTTCTTAAATATGTGCATTTGGCATTTGAAGCCAAATTTGAATTCCCTTCAATGCACACATTTAGAGGGAGCTCACTATATCATAGGATCCAAAATCTTATCATTTATCAATCTTTTGTAAGCTTTAATTGTGTTGTCATCAATCACCAAAAAGGGGGAGATTGAAAGTGCCCCTAGCCCTTTAGTGGGTTTTGGTAAATTGAGTGACAACACAATTAAAGGTCTAACAAGTTTGCTAAGTGTATCAAAGGTTAAACATGAAAAGCAAACTTGATGGTATTCCACAAAGTGTTGAGATGAAGGTCAAAATTGTGTATTGTTGTATCGGAAGACTATGGAAACAATCTAGTTCAAGCAAAAGACAACAATGCAAATGGAATCAATGAAATGCCTTCTATATTGTGGGATATCATAGTATCATGTGAAAGCAAGCATGTTTGGCAAATGGCAAATAAGACATGAATAGATTGGTCTCTATATTGGATTGCTTTACATGAACAAGAAGAGTTGGATAGTGGACTAGTGTTGATCAAGGATTGAATAATGAATCAATAGTGCATTAGTGAGAAAACACCAAGCAAAGGCCAAATGACAAAGGAGACAATGTATATTGGATATAAGATGGTCTCTACTTTAGTTTGCTTGTATGGACAAAGATTTGGAGAATCACTTTGCATTAATCTGATCAAGCTAGAAGTTCGAAGATAGAGATTGAAGTGAGTGATAGGAGTGTCAAGCCAAAATAAGGAGGATCTAAGGAATTGTGCATTGGCTTGACCATATTGATGTGGAGTCTCATATATCAAATCTTGATTGATCTCAACATTCATATCTATAAGATATTCAAGTAAGGATCACAATATTGAAGAAATGGTTTTCAAACGGTGCTTAATATGATGTGACTTGATTATGGCTTGATAGGGTGAAGATAGCAAGGAAAGGACTTCGAGGTACTAAGCAGAGGTGAAGGTCAAGAGACGAAGGTAGTATGGCTAAGGTGAAGAAGAGAGTACTTGCATTGAGTCGAAGTACTAATCGAGCTATAAGGAGTCATATTATGTTGAGGATAAATTTAGTGGTAGTGACTTGAAGCCATGGGCTAAACTCATATGTGTTGGAAGATTCAAGTCACAAGCTCTAAGGTGTGTTTGCTCAAAGAGATGAAATAATGATGATTGCAAACACATGCTCAAGGTATTATAAGAATGAGGACAATACATTCAATGGTGCAACCCCAAATTATCAAAGGATGCGGTGACCAACTCAAAAGTATTTAATTTATTTGATGTTTTGAATTTGAGTTTAGGAAAGTCCGTACTACAAAGGGGGATGCAATGTGCATGCTTAAATGTGCAACCAAGTCCTCAAATTCCACCAAACATCCTCTCATACCTTGCCCAGACTCCCTGCAAAACAGTTTTTCATTCGGAGCATTTTTGGACAGCGCAGCAGTATTGTTTCCCAGAGCAACAGTGATGGGGGTCCAGTAGTACCGAGCTTAAGTCCAGCAGTGTCAGACCTGAGCGGCAGTGCCGGACCTGAGTCCAGCAGTGTCGGGACTTAAGTTACCGTTGGACAGCAGGGAGTATTTCTATCCCCTCCCTGCTGCCCCCAACCGTTATCTCGACCATTCCCTTCCCCAGTGCACACAGCAGGAGCTCTCTCCCTCTCTCTAACTCCTTTGGAGCCCCTCAAGCTTCTCCTTTGATTCCTCTCCAATCCTTTGATAGATTGAGCCTCCAAACTTCATTAGAGAGCAGCCCAAACTGTTCTTCATTGCCTAGAGCACTTGGTTCGCGTTCAAGTCGGTGGATTGCATTCGTTACTCTTGGAGCTTGCTCCTAGCCGGCTAGAGCATCGCCCGTGGAGCTTGCCAACTTGTGTGGCAGCCCCAGGAGGTTTGTAACCATCTCATTGAAGCTAAGAAATCACCCCTCACTTCAAGAGTTCACTCGCTTGATTTGAGAACGAGGGAAGGGCAAGCCTTGTGGGGCAAGCCTAAGCCTTGTGTGGCAAACCTCAACAACGTGGACTTAGGCCAACCTTGGTGGCGACGCTGAACCACGGGATAAATCTTGTGTCACTTGTGTTTGTGTTATTTGCTTTATTTGTATTTGTCCTCAAGGTGATTTCTAGGGTTTGGTCCCGATCTACTTGGTGGTGCATCTCCTACCGATTCTAAGAGGTGCTAGAGGTTCCCTACACCTCTAGGAAGGTTTTCATTCAAGCACAATTTCCATTCTAGTTATACTTTTTGAATTGTGCTCAGTTCTGTCCTGGTGGTCAGCACTGTTGGGCTTTAGAGCAGCAGTGTCGGGCACCCCGGCAGTGTCGGACCCAAGGCCGGCAGTGCCGGACCTGTGCTGACAGAAAGTTTGCAAGTTTATTTTAAACAGGCCTATTCACCCCCCCCCCCTCTAGTCCTGCTGGGCAACATCATGGTCCTTTCAATAGAGATATTAGCTAACTAGACTTATGAATAGGTGTCTTGCACCACCCTTGTAGAGCTAGCGTAACACTTCTTATTTAACCATTTAGTTTACTAACCATTTTTCTTAAGTGTGGTTGTAGATTTTTTTTAAAGGCTATTCGCCCCCTCTAACCATTTAGGACCTTTCAACAACAATGTTGTGGAACTGCTAACAAAAACTGCAAAAGAGTTGGATAATTGGGAGACACTAAAAGACGGTGAGGAAGAATGTTTGTATGTTGAGTCAAAGGGTTGTGATAAAATGTGCTCGGCACTATGTTTCATAATTGACCTACTGATCCTAAAGGCTAGTAATATCATTGTACCAACAATTATTTCAACCATATATTGCTTCTCTTTTCTTTTGCTCCCAATCCAAACTATGTACTTGCCAACACATATCAAGCTAAGATTGTTATCAATCTAGTGGCAATGGGTGTGGAAAGAATACATGCATGTCCAAACCAATGTATTTTGTATAATTGAGTGTTTAAAGACTTGTTACATTGCCCAACATGCAGTGATAGTTAGTACAAGTGCCTTGGGCTTAAATATTTGGTATAACACAAAGGACATTCGTAAAGACTAAGGACATAATAGAGCACATATAAAATGCTTGGAAACATTTTTTGTAGTGTGTATTAGGGATTTGTGTTTTTTCCTATACTAGGGGTCCAAGGAATTCATCTTGAGTTGTGAGCAAGAGCATTTAGATACACAAGAGGCTAGCTCCCAATCATGATCATGGTGCTAAGTGGCCCCATTAAAGCGGTTTTAGGTCATGATCCCAAAGAAATTGAATTGGTCAAGAGCAAGCTTGAAACGGACTTCAAAACATTAGAGCAATATAAGACATATGACAGAGATGATCTCTATCGGATCATCGACAATACTATGCCCTAGGTAGTAATAATTGTCCTAGTACTTTTTAGGAATAAAAAATCTTCAAAAAAAAGGTCATGGACTAAAAAGTTGTAGATATCCCCGAGCTATAGAAGTTGTAATTTTTTAAATAAACTATGGAAAAAGTTGTAGATATCCAAGCTCATATATAAAAGTTGTGCTTCTTTAAATAAACTATGCAAAAAAAAAGATAATCCCACCAATTCATATGGCAATATTGAAAATTTTGCCAACGCTATTTCAATCATTCAATCGGTTGCAATAGTATAGTTTTGTAAATTTTTAGTTAGGACAAATAACTTTGCAAAAAAAGAAATCTAGGAAACAAAAATAATCAAAATATAAGAGGATCTAGTTGTGGGCTATGGTGGGTCACACATTTCGGCACGAGCGTGACCTACCACACCTCAACATGCATTTAGTTTAGGGGGTAACCATTAGTGGCGGATCCAGGGTGGCTGCAGCCCCCCCCCCCCCCCCACACACCCCATGGTCTCATTACTCCATTAAATCTCTATAAATTTCACTCATTTCTCCATTAATTCTCTATAAAATTCACTAAAATCTTTATTGTTAATCATGACATGAACTTAGATAGTAAGTATTAGTCCTAAATCATCATTGTCAATCATCATATTTATTACTTAGCACTCCTTGATGCATCCTGGATCCGCCAATGGTAACCATGGACGGGCTAGGTCGATCTCCTATTTGGTAGTATTTGGATGGGACCCGCTGACGATAAAGTCCATTCTAGAGAGGAATATACTTCTCTGAGACATCCTCATCCCACAAAATTGTGGGGATGCCTTAAATCTGATAAGTACATTGAGGGGAGTCCAACCCATATAGCTAAGTCGTGTTTGTGTAGTAAATCACATGTCTAACAGGGAGGGTAGAGCCTAGAGCCAAGCAACTGCATGGATCCAAGGTGTCAAAGTTACCTAGGTTCTGCCGAGGGCCACAACTCCCTTACATCTGATTTTTTTAACATCATGGAGCAAACATCCAATGTGTGGACGCATGGTCCAGCAATTTTATTCCGCGTATTAAAAACTGAGTGAAAACTAATACTCCCTCAATCCTAACTATAAGTTATTCCAAAAATTTTGGGCAGTTAAAACATCTTAAACTTGAACAAATTTATACTATAATATAATAATATTTATAATGTTAACTAAGTATTATTAGATTTTTCATCAATTATATTTTTATAGTATATCTATTTGATGTCATAAACTTTTATAATTGTCTACCAATTGATCAAACTTGAGATATTTTAACTCTCCAAAAGTATTGAAACGACTTATAATTTGGAAAAAAGAGAGTAAACCATTAGAAAATATGTTTTACTTGTCCTTATATAAGTATGTTGGTAGGATCCAAATTCTATTAGAAATGTTTCGAATCCAGATTCTTTCAGAAAATGTTGCACATGAGGAAATCGTAAAATTGTTTAGCTGGTAGGTTAGATTCTAATTAAAAATTGTTTTCATAACAAAATTCATATAAATTAAAATATTTATAAAAAAATCCAAAAGTTTTTGTGGCTCAAGGGCAACTTAAGGGTGCGTTTGGCGATGTTTCGTGGAGCATATTCTCAGGCAGTCAGATGTATTTTTCAGCAATAAATGATTCTCCAATGATTCTGTGAAGCTAAGAGGTTGAAAGCTAAAAAAGTAGCTTCACTTGATTCTGTGAAGTGACTCTCCATGTTGATTTTTGAGATTTTAAGATAAATAATCAAAAAGAATTATTTTCAGCCACATAATCATTTCACTAGTGAATCAGGAAGCACAACTCTACCAAACGGACCCTAAATACAACTTACTTTTCTTAAAATATAATCAACTAAAAATTGTAGTTGAGAACAAGAATCAGAATCACGTGAAATCAGTTAACAATTGTTTGTCCTTTGCTAGGTATAAAAAAACGTTTCTATTGGTGTTCGAGTGGAATATTTCTCTCCTGGCCTGTTTGAATTTGAAGTGAATTTCTGCTAATTCTCGAAGAACTAGAAATGCTTTTGCTAAACGGAAAGGCCTCCAGCCCAGTGGCAATAGTAGCCCATATAGCCTGTGTCCAGCACCACACCTAGTAGACCCATTAATGGTTCTTTTATAAAGAAAAAAAAATACTAGAGCCTAAAAATTAGCGACGCAGAGCGGATCTGCAGCCACCATAGTCACCGGCGGCGATGGCGAGTTCCAACTCCGGCATCCCAATCAAGGTAAGTGAAAATCCTCCCGCCAATCGGTGAGCTTAAGCCCTTATTTCACTAGCACGAGAGCTCTTCTTTGCTAAGGATAGATATGGAATCGCCTCCTTCAGTGCCCGGACGTCCATGTCTGGACCGTCTCCGGCATGCCGCGGGTCGCAGACCACGCGCTCCTTCGCTAGGACGCTAGAATTGTAAGGAATTGGATTCTGCTTGGGTTTAGGGCCCAGATTTGAATTTGCGGGGATGAAACTCATTAATAGCGGAGGGAAATTTGAGAGGGTGTCTGACGTTGCTTGATGGACTGAAGTTTGTGCGTCCAGAATTCGCACCGTCATGCCCAACTGCAAGAGTGACCAGAGTAGGAGATGGGCTGGAAGGGTGGCTTTGGTATTTTCGCCATCTAGTTCTTCCCCTTGAGATCGTGCTCATTTCAGCTCTTGTCGATTGTAGGCAGAACAAGATTCGGATGGCTCGGCACAAAGCACAGCTGATATGACAGCTTTTGTAAGTAGAAACTATTACTCTATCTACATCTGGTTGTCTTGATTGTAGATTGGTCCATATTTCCTGTGTTGAACCTACTTTGCACTTAAGGCTAATGGTTTATCCATGCCCACTGTTTTCAGGTGCAAAACCTTCTAATTCAGATGGTAAGTTCCTAGTTTTATTTGGCGACAGTCTCGTGCATGCCCTCTCTTCGGAAAAAAAAATTGAATCGGATTACCTTGCAGCAAACCAGGTTCCAAGCTATGTCGGAGAATATCATTTCGAAGAATATCCTCAAATCATTTCTCTTGCCTATTTACTTTTTTTAGGTATTTAAGAATTTTTAACATGCAAAGTAACTGGCATTCCAACTATTTTACTTTTGCTTCTAGAAATACCAAAATTATTAACAGTGTCACTGCAGCTTTTACCATAGTATGCCAATTTGTTATTGTGTGAATGATAATAGTGCCAAACTGCTACTTAAAGCTAAGAGGTTTGGGAATTGCAAAAGAAGATTGATTAGAGAAGTTTCCCCTCTGATGGAAGTTCTTGTGTAGGAACTGTTTAATGTTTGTAAGGGTCTGGAAAGTAATGTTTTGGTACACATAACCTGGCAGTTGCTATTTCACCACCATCCTGAATTTCTTGGTTTGCCTTGGAAAGTATCATAAGCTTGATGGATGAAATATGGTACTTCTCTGTTGTTCGACAAATAGGCAGAATCAGGAAATAGAGTCCAAGTTGGTTCTACTAGGGACCAAACCCATGTTCATTAACAGTTATCATCATTTACATCATTTGTCTAGCTTGAAAAGACCCTCTTATTCATATTTCCCTGGGGTACTGTCTGCATATCTGTCTCACCTCTGTTGTAAATACAAATCCTTAACAATTGTTCACTAGATGAAATGGGTGCGAGAATTGATGAATTGGAACAGAGCATCAATGATCTCAAGGCTGAGATGGGCAGTGAAGGCATGTCGGCGCCATCTAAGATAAAGGAAGAGTCAGAACCTTCAGACATCTCGGCATGAGTTCAGCAGAAGCAGCATGATTCATTTCAGACATCGTTGCTGTATCTTGGGCGTTCATCATTAACAAATACCTGTTTTGAGGTTTCATTTGAGAAAAGATTGTAACTCATGATACTTGTGTTTTGCTGAATGGTTTGCTATAAATTGTATCCGTCTTCGTTCTCTGTAGACCTAATTGTGCTTATGCGCAGACCATGTACATTCGTGCTATGGCAGCTGCTAGAGTGCTAGCACGTATCTAATCAGGCATCTGTGAATGATCACCGCAATTTTTATTTTGTCTTGACATCAGATCAATACTAGAAAGAGACATTTGCAAATTTGTATCTGAAAGAGGACCCCAAAGTACTAAGAATTCAGGTTTGCAAGCATAATTTACTTTGCTTCGGTGTTAGTGTTATCACTTATTCATAACAGTGTATACTTTTAACTGGCTTACCTATGTTTTAGTATTTGCTTGGCTCATTTGGAAGGTTTACATATTAAATTTGATATGGAGCCTCTCCAAAGTGATTAGACCATTTGATTTCAATAGTTCTGACAAGGAATCAGTGACCCTTCGAAACGTGAGTACGCAGCTAGAAAAACTGTACTGTTGAGCTTGCGGCTCTTTCGTTTCAGCAGACAAGTATAGCGTAGCTTAATCCTTAGGGTTTGCTCAAGTGTTTAAGTACCGTTTTGTTTGGATGTAGTCACATATTTAATTCGTATTAATCTGCATGTGTTAAAGTGAATCAAAGTGGAATTTGAACTAAATTTCACCTTAATCCATGGCAAAACATGTGTATTGAGGTGAATCTAACAAAATACAAACTTGGCATTACCCGTATGTGTTGGAGTGGTTTGGTATACAATTTAAACTAAATTTTACACAAACCACTTCAACTTCAATGTAAGTTTAAATTTCACACTAATTCAATTCAACATATATGAATTGAAGTGGATACACAGACATCAAAACAAGGCCTTAAACGAGATGTTGAAGTAAAAAAATGAGATGTTGAAGTAGAAAAATAAGAAAAATGATACATGAGAAAGTATCCATCTGCTCCTACACCAGTCCATACTGACGTTGTCCTAGAGGTAATTAGTAGTTTTGTTGTTCCTTTGTTAGCATGCCTAATATAGGGCTCTCTTCCATCGTTGTCATTCCTAACATCTGGTTTGGTGCTCATGTAGGCTGCTCTTGGGTGCAATGCCACCGTCTTGAGTGCGATGGTTTGCCGTTTGGATATGTTTTCACTGTCCTACATCTAGTTACTCCACCATTACCTTGCCATTGAATTCGCCATATTCGCTTGGCTTATTATTCGGCTTATACAGTCAAAAACAACATCAATTGGCTTATAAGTCGCAGAAACGATCAACCGAACAGGCCGGACACTGCCTGTTGTTGTCTTGGTGTCCGGCGCATCTAGCATCTTCTTTTGTCTGTTGCATCCTCAAGCATTCGTCATTTAGGTCTTATTTGGATATTATCGGAATCACCTCAATTCACATGCCTTGGAGTGGATTGAGGTTAAATTTAGTTTAAATTTCAGTATAATCTACCCAATCCATGTGAATCCCAACAGTCTTCAACATCAGATGCCCGAGTGGTCGTTTATTGACCAGAGTGCCTGCCATCGTGAGTTCTGTTCTCACCATCAGATGCACTTTGCTGGCATCCTCATCAAAAATCTTTCGACGGGTGATCTTACCGCCACAGTTCCTACATGGTCAAGACTTTAGCACTCTTGTGCTCCACGACGGTGCTTAATCAGACTCAATGACTATTTAAGCGAACAATGGTTAGTTAGTTGTAACATTGATCAAATATATAAAAAGAAATATTGATAAATAAATGGATCTAGCCTATATTATATTTAATGATTCGATAAATCCTAGTCTCATATTGAACGATATGTTATCCTATGGTTTACAATATTAGATTTTAAATATAAGTAGACTCAATTTAAAAGGTGGACTACCCGCGCCACGCCTTGCGGCTGCACGCCCGCACCCCCGCCCGCGCCTATGCTTGCTGCCCGCACCCACACCCACGCTCGCCCCGCGCCGGCCACCCACCCTCGCGTCGCGCCGGTCGCCCGGCCGCGCCCACGCTCGCATTCGCGCCGGCTGCCCGCACCCACGCTCGCGCCGCCAGCCGCCCGCGCCCGCGTTCGCACCGTCGGCCACCCCCCAGCCCACGTCCGCACGGGAAGAACAGAGGAGAATGGAAGAGAGGGTGGTGTGTTTTGGATAAGGGGTAGTATAGTCTTTCTCAATTTGTTTTCTTTTTCAAAATGTTTTTTTAATCTATTATTTATCAATAGCTCACGGTGTTAAGAAATAGGGGCAAACAGAAATTTCAGATTAAAAAAAACAGGGGCAAACATGTAAAGTTAAAAAGAGGGGCGATCGTGTAGTTGGAGTTCAAAACAAAAACAGTTATGCAATTGTCCTTATTCGGTTGCAAAGTTGGGACAATACAAGCCCAATATCTCCATCTTATCTATATAATAAGACATTAAAGAGGCAAAATTTCTTATGACCTATTTTTTTCGTCCATCTCACCCTGCTATTGGGTTAAAAAAACCACTTCATACTCAAACCAATCCAAAATAAATTAGCTCTCTTTTACAACCTACCCCACTCCATAGTTTTATAGCTCAACCCAATCCAATAAACTAATTATACCCATAAATTTGATGTAAAAATCCATGGATTTATATAAAATGTATATATAAGCATCTCCGAGAGTTTACTATCTCAATTTTACATTCATTTATTATTGGTAAAAATAAGAAAAAATAGCCTTTAACAGTTTGACAAAACAACTTAATATCAATAGCAACTTGACATATTTCTCCTCCCCACTTAGCAAATATGCCAACCAAAGACAACTTGCATCTCCTCTCCCCCCACCGCCGCCTCTTCTATCGGGAAAAGAAGTCTCATGTTCCTTTTTTTTTTATTTTGTCAAAGTCCAAAATAGCAAACTATTGATAAGATACTATTTTTTTTACTTGACATATTATTTTAGAAATTAACAAAACACGGGATTTGCTAAGTGAAATATAGCAAACTCTTAGAGATGCCCAAGCTCAAATGAAACATGTGTTCACATTAAAATTGGACCCTGGATTTAAAAGTCTGCGTTCACACCGTAAAATTTTATCAAAATTAACTAAAATTTTATCGAAATTAACTAAAAGCCCATATGAGAATCAGATCAAAAAAATAAAATCTTGTATTAATACCTTAGAATTTTATCAAAATTGACTAAAATTTGTTAATTTAATGTTATAAATAGCTACTTCATGGCAATGGAATTGCCATTGTCAGATCAATACGTGAGTCTCACACCAGACCTAAAAAAATAAAAGTTCACGTTCACACCTTAAAATTTTATTAAAATGACTAAATTTTATGAATGAGATTTAAAATATTATGAAGCTAATTTATGCCGGTTATCATAGCAAAATATACATGTCAGCTTCACATCAAAAGCTAAACATATTTTCAAAGTCAAACTTCAAACATGGGTTCAACTCATTCAAACCCATTAAAAAATAACCCAAACTCAACCCATTCAATTCGGCTTTTTGTTAAACCCAACTCAAGTCAACCCACTAAGTAAATCAATCCATTTCAACCCACGCCAAGTGCATCCATTAGAAAAACCCAAAATCCATTTCAACCCAATCCATTAGCAGAGTGACGTCCACCCATCACCATTCAACCCACTTACTTATGCTTGCTCTAAAGCTAATTGATCAAACTCTTCACCAGCACTTTGAATAACCAAAAAACCCATGTAGCCTAAATGGAGACTTACCATGGTTTTAAGTCACTCTAATTTGCCTAGCTTCAAGCGTGCCAATGTGTCCACTAGGCAAGCATTCCATAAATAACATTTCAGTTGGCCCCTAGAGCTCAACCATACATGAATAAAGCCAAGGAAACAAGGTCCCTCCAGAGAAATTCAACGTCAAGAACACCTGAAGCCAGGAATTCTTCAGACATGAATAACCCAACATCACCACTCGGTACAATAAATACACGTCTTGTAGATTTTAAATACAAAGAACATAAAGAAACCTACACTAACAAAACCTCACAACACCTGCTTCAAAGATGTTTCAGTTTTACATCAATAAACATATAAAAAGCATGAAAACCAGTCGCAGCAATGCCTACAAGACTCCTAACTAATATGATGAAATATATATCTCGAGATGCAAGACCGGATCCCAATCATGTTAACGCTTTTACCTCCTCAAAACCTTTTCAACAGCTGACCTCTGTGAATCCGATAGGCCCTGCAAATGATTTATTTGAGGACAATGTTGGTGTGGATTTGTTCATTTTACCTAGGCCATATTCATATAATCATATTTATTGAACGACTGATAATGCACAGGAACCGGTCAAATGACATTTTACCTGGCAAAGATATTCAAACATTGGTCTATCACTCTCCCACAAGTTGGCAAAGATGTTTGTCAGGAAGTCCGCTAACTTCACCTGCACAGGAGACGGATTATTTGACTTTGACATCATCTAATTCAAATCGAAGATCTTTTCTACAGTGAAAACAAACCTCATTAAGAGGGTCCGTTTTTGTCAGATCATCGTCATAACTATCATCATCATCCTGTTGTACAACTCAAGGTAAATATGGCATAAATATGATAGAACTACCAAAAGAACAAACCTGGTTGCTAACAAACCTCATCAAAAACTTTCGCCATTGCATTTAAATGTTCAACTGATGGATTAGCGATTGAAGGAATAGATGCTGAGTGTATGATATCATCTGATATACTAGCGTCACCATTCTGCACTTCTTCCCAGTCACTATCCTAAAAGGCAAATAAAGTTGGAACTTCCGGATCAAACAAGCATTGCAGTTAATGGTTTGAAATGATGAGATGTGTAGAAACCTCTTCGCACTCATCGTCATCACCAGCACCAATTTGTTCCTGAATTTCAGCTAAAGTTTCTGCTAACAATGAGAAGATCTGCATAACACAAATTCAAGAATATATTAAGCAGCAATTACTAAGAAAAGGCTACTTGATGAATTGGTGTCACATTAAACAGTAGTTAAAACTGTTAACAGAATATATTAGACATATCGTGACATATCATTTTTTTTCTCGAACTACGCAGGAGAGCTGCGCGTCATTTCATTAAGGTAGAAAAGAGTACACGAGGCCAGGTAAAACCTGCCCCAAAACAAACACACATACACGCACACACACACACACACACACACACCATACACCAAAGAAACAAAAGGAAGCGCCACAACAGAGGGCAGCCGACCAGGATAACAGGGACTAAATTCCCTGGGGAAGCGACCTGAACACCAATTCTTGAAGCTTAGAAGCCCTTGCCATGCACCAGAGACCACCCTCAGAGCACACAGCCCATAAGACTTCCTGAGTTTTTGGCCTATTCTTTTCAAACACACAACCATTCCTGTGTTTCCATAACTCCCAGGCCAATAAGATTATCAGGGAATTAAGACCCTTTCGCAACTCCTTTGGGACAGCCAAAGTTGTTCTCCACCAGCCAAAGAAACGGGTCTCTGGGGATTCTGGTATTAAGTGAAGCAGCCCCAGGTGCTGGAAGATCAGGGCCCAGACCTGACGGGAGAACACACAGCCAACTAATAGATGGTGGATCGTTTCCTCAGCTTGGTCACAAAAGGGGCATGCCTCAGGATGAGGCAAATTCCGTTTTGCCAGGCGATCAGCCATCCAGCACCTGTTGTGAAAAACAAGCCAAATGAAAAATTTGCAACGCGGGGGAGCCCAACTCTTCCAGATCCTCCTCCAAGGCCCAATTCTGATGGAACCCTCGAAGAATGCTGCATATGCAGATTTGCTGCTGTAGGATCCGGACTGGCTCAACTTCCATCTATATTGATCAGGAGTATCATGTTGCAAGATAACATCCTCCACCAAGTCCCAAATCTGTAGGTATTCATATAGAACCTGAACAGTTAAGAGCCCCCTTGATATCACTGGCCCATTGTTGATTTTGGAGTGCTTGCGCAACAGACCTTCTCTTTGTCAATCTTTTCGGGACAGCGTTGAACAGGTTGGGAGCCAGTTCGGCCAGAGTGTGGCCTTGCAGCCAGCGATCTGTCCAGAACAAGATTTGTTCCCCATTGCCAACTATAGCATCCACAGCCATATCAAAGAGAGCCTGAGTATTCCGAGAGACTTGAAGCGGGAAGCCGGCCATGGGCCGAGAAGGATCAGTCTTCTCTGCTGAAAGATAATATAATTGGTGGAATATTGTATATATTGCATTGGGCCTCATGGGCTGATTATATAGGGTACATAGGACTAACACCTCATGTCGCTAGACAATATGGTACTATTCCTATTTACTCTAACATCCCCCCGCAGTCACAGCGGGAGCGCTACAGACGGTGAGACTGGAAAAGAAGCTGACAAGCTAACATCCCCCCGCAGTCATAACAGTCAATGTGTTGCGTATGTTGTAGCTAGAGAAGACGCCGATGAGTCCTCATGCAAGATGATAGCCCCTTAGTGCCGAAGTAGCTGAGGTCGAGGTGGACGTGGTCGAAGCCGTGGGGGAGGTGCAGTTCCGAGACGTCAATGGAGGCACACAAGTGCACAAAATCAGCAGCTTCTTCCTGGCATGTTCAGCAGGACGATGAGCCGACTAGATGGCGAAGGTAGATGGTGCAGCTTGGACGTGTCAACAAACGCACATGCATCTTTCTTCAGCAACACCAGTGGCGGTGTCCGCGAGCTTGCAGCAGTGGGCGCAGACTTGGATCGAGAGCCAGCGTGACGAGTACCGGCAACATGGGTGGCGCCACCACCTGAAAAGGGCGGCGACACCAGCGGTGATGGCGTGACCACGAGCGTCGGCACTGCAGCCTGGAGGGCGCAACGACAACCTCATCCTCAGTAGTGTTGACGACGATGTAGCAACGAACGACACGGCGACGCAATCCGATCTCTGATCGGGAAAAGAAAAACCCATGCGACGAAGATCGGGAAGGTGTCGACGACGACAGCCTGACGACGAACCCGGAGACGAGGCGGCGACGACACGACGACGAGGGGTCCGGGGACGAGGCGGCGGCGGCCCGACGACGAGGGGAGATCCCGATCTGCTATGCGACGACGACGATGGCAGCCGGATCAATAGGATCGGGCGCGTAAACAAGGGCGCTGCCCCCGGCGGAGATCGATCCCTTCCCGGGGGCGCGCGGCGGCTAGGGTTAGGATCTAAACCTAAGCGAAAGATACCATGAAAGATAATATAATTGGTGGAATATTGTATATATTGCATTGGGCCTCATGGGCTGATTATATAGGGTACATAGGACTAACACCTCATGTCGCTAGACAATATGGTACTATTCCTATTTACTCTAACATCTGCCCATAGTCATCGGGTACGCAGTGCGCAGCCAAGAAGTTCTAGATTAAGAATTCCATGTTACCACATTCTTGCCACACTTGTTTCAAATTAAGCGATTAAATTCACAAGAGCACTTGGCTACGTCAAGAGAATCTTGCCACATTTTTCTATTTTGCTGGGTGCTGAACTGCTGGTGCACAAGACCAGGTTGGAAACAAGGAATCTTGTCACATGTGTGGAAAAACTGGGCAAAGAGTGCTTCCTAGTTCCTACCCAGAATTGAAACATTGACGGGAATGGAAATGTTAATCCATTGTTACCTTAGCTGGGAGTGGAATCTTGGCCCATTGATCAGGAGTCACTCGAGCTTTTGAACGTGTCATTATAACTGCACTGGTCTGCATGTTTTTGGGTCAGGTTCCGAATGAACTTTTATCAGGCAAGGTACTAGCTGTAGAACACCAATTCTTAACAGTACCTTAATAAGATGCCCTTGAACTTCAACCTTGGATAGCTCAGGATGACGAGTTGATATGAGAAGCGCTAATGCAGTCGTTGTTACCTTTATCTGGTAGGCTCCCTGAATTTCACCTACAAAGGATAATTAACATGGAAGCATATTCAGTGAAACAGGTGAGAAGGCAAATTGATTTCAGAATTCAATATATGATGATATGATCCTGTCAATACTTGCCTTGTAGCTGTGACCATTCTGACATAATATAAACAAGTGAATTGCCATACCCCTGTGCAGGGATAGAAAGCAATAGATTGATGAACCCATCAACATTTGGTGCACTCATATGTACCTGCAGCCAGAGCGAACTGAGGACACATCTTGGTTGGACAAGCTTAAGTAATTATAGTAATATTTCACCACAAATGCCAGAGAGTTAACAGTTGACACACCTTAGGTATGAGACAGAGAGAAAGAGACTTACTAATCTGGCTATTATAACAATGAGGGAGCTTTTCAATCCTGTGATGCTGCTCGTTTGCATACGTCTCACAATAGCAGCAATAAGATCCGGTATGTGGGGAGACAGGTGTAGAGGTATTTGTAAAATGAGTTGCAAGACAAAGCTTCCAACAAAGAGTGATACTGAACTTTCTAACGCTGGATCTAAAAGCCTGCACAACCATTAAGAACCATGAAAGAAGTAAACAGACAAAAAAAAGAACACTTAAACATCTGGATAAGGTGTAGGCTGGTGCATTGTATAGAAGAAATGTACTCCCTCCATTCCAAATTGTAAGTTGTTCTGGATTTTCAAGATATAAATAGCTTTACTAGATGTGTAGCAAAATTTATGTACCTAGAAAAGCCAGAACAACTTACAATTTGGAATGAAAGGAGTATTTAAACAACAGAAGGCACAGAAAATGTGCAGATTCTGGTGGATCTTTTAATCCACCACAAAGCATTATGCTTCAATTTCAACACAAAATCCTATTTCAAAAATATAGTTTGCTGTTGCAATTAGATTTACACTGCAGAGGAAACAAATATGAGTTCCCAGCATCAAATCAAAATGGGTCCAGCATTGTGTTGCTTTTGGATATTTCTCAGGTCACTAAGATGGTCATCTAGGATTGGAGGTACTTTGATATCTTCCATAAGACTGATTCTGACATTACCTTGAAGCTGCATCAAGTAGCATCTTGAGTGTGTGTCCTTGTTCACCACCCCAGCCAAGCAACTCCTGCCGGCCACCTGATATGAATGCTGCCAAGCATTCTGTCGCATTCTAGTTGAGAATAGCTACTATTAGGGATACATTTCAAAACAAAGTAGGTTAGCAACAACCGCTGATTCACAATTTTCATCTGGTACATACACCTAGAGGCTAGAGGCAACAGCTGAGTAAACTTTACAGAATTGGATCATTCTTGACCTTAAAGATATACACATACAAGTAATCTTAGCTGATTAGTACATGTTCGGTGCAATTATTTTAAATATTACTCAATAATATGCCTCGTACATATGTGGATCAGACAACTATTGTGATACAGATGGATAACCCGAATGTGCAAATGAACCCTGTTTTAGCATGTACCTGCATCTCTCCATGGTCATCACTTTCAAGAACAATTTGAACAGTAGAAACAAAGCATGTGTCGAAGACTGCTTTAACCACAGCAGCTGGAGCATTCTGAAATATGCAGAGCAGCATTAGAAATAACCAAGACTTGGGCTAGCAGAGCAGCTGGACCTATTTAAATACAAGACATACTTTGAGTACCATCGTCAAAAGGTCCAGTGAACCTGCAACCAGCCCATCTGGCTGGACCTTGGGCTAGCAAGTAGCAAATCAACCAGAGATTAAAATTGCATGATGTTGGCAGATGCAGAAAGAAAGAACAATGGCAGTGATGTGTAAACTGGCATTGGCATCTTACTTTCATTAAAATGGATCCAATTGTTGGGAGGATTCGAGAGACAAGCGGCTGTAAGCATCCAGGAGCATTCTTGATGGCCTATAAACTAAGGAATTATGTTAAATGTAACTTTAAGGAGCTCAAAGCCAGAAAGAAAATTTGCTTTCTGCTAACAAATGATAACAGGTGCACATGGAAATGTTATAGAATGACACAGCATAGAGAAACAAACCACATGACCAACATGAAAGTAAAGGATTTGCTTTGAGGCCGTACTAAAATGCTCATCGATGACATTAAGTGCTTAGAAAAAAAAAGTATCACTACCAAATATACATCAACGTTAATTCATCTAACAATTCTTCTTCTGGTCAGCTCCCTAATGCAATAAAAAAGAACTCTGTACATAGTGTTTCTCAAAAAAACTAAGTATATGTAAAGCACTAGAGTTTTCCAATTCTGACAGAAACATACCTCTAACACTTCGACAGCATCAATGCTGATGAACGGGTCAGCAATGTGTTGTGCCCAAACATCCAGTATGATGGGGGAAATGACAGGCTCAATTAAAGTTGATTGTTCTCCACCTATATTATCAGATGAAAAACCAGCACACAATTCTAGTGTCGATACAGTACATATGACATCTTTTTGCTACAAAGTGGATACACAAACATGCTGGCATACCAGATTTGATTGCTGATTGCAGGGTTTCTAGAACAAGATGCAGTGTTTCATCAGATGCCTGTTAAAAGTCCACGTTAGTTACGTCATTTTGAGTCAAAAAAGTCAAGAAAGGCAATATTTACAACAATAACTACCTGCCGCAGAAGATCAACAAGAGATGATAGTATGCCCATAATGTTTGGCTGAATTAGATTCTGATTGGATTCTGGTAAAAGTTGGGCCAGTGCCCTACAAGCACCAACTTTAACTGGGGGCGGCCTGCGACATAAATAATTCACAGATAAATGCAACATTCTCCTTGTGCATTTAGAAACAAAATTACAAGACAAGAATATAGGTCTTACACATCTGAGGCAATCGCATGAGCCGCATTGCATAGATATTGTTCACTGACCCCTTGACTTATCTGTCATGTTTTTTGAATTAAGCTTACTAAAAATAAAGGAAAACAAAATCAGCAAAAAAACAGGAAACTTACCACTGAAGAAAACTTAGCCACGTTAGAAAATGCACGCGCATGGAGAAATGGGTACTGATGCACCCCTAAAAAATCACAAGATTAGTCATAAAATAGATCACACAGAATTCTCCGCCCTAGAGTAGAAAAAATATACCTGTTCCCATAATGTCAATTAGCATTTGCTCAAGTAAATCCCGCACATTGTATTTTGTCAAACCAGAATCCTAAACAGCAAAAAGCACATTATAAAAAAAAGTACAACTTCCATAGTTTGTTTGTCATTTCAAAAGAAAATAAATCATAATGAACGACTCGCTACTTTGCCTCTTCATTTACAAAAAAAAAAAAAAAAAAAAAAAAAAAACATTATTAGATCTTACATTATTGAAGATTAACTGACAGACAATTCCTTCAGCTTTATAAACAGAGAGTTGGGCAATTGGGCAGTTGGCATGAACTGTTAAATCTGCCAACTGCAACGTCCATGCAAGATAATATAATATAATTGACATATGTTAAGAGCAACTCCAGCAGGAGCCCTCAAATCATGGTCCCTACTTTTGATTTGAGGGCTCTCCCTACTTTTGATTTGAGGGCTCCCCCTACTTTTGAGAGCCTGTTTTTTTTTGTGGCATCTGCTCCAACAGTTCAACAGGAGCCCTCAAATCCTTTCCAATAGAAAGTGACATATAGTGTTGGATAATGATCTCAGACTCGAGCCGTTAGGGAGAGGCACACGATCAAGGGCCGTTTTCCCCGTGGCCGAGTAGATCGGGGGAAACCCCACTTCGCGCAACAATCGGTAGCGCCCAAACCCATCTATGGTTGCGGCCCCGAGCCGAGCAGCGCCACAATAAATAAGGGGTCCAGCTTTCTCTTTTGGCCAACGCACAACTGAGAAACGTGAACACCCTAACATTTCTAATCCCGATCCTAAGAGGGCGCTGGATCGACCCGAAGGCCGCCGCTCTCCTTCGCCGACTCCGGCACCGGTGATTGGCCAATGGTCAGTACCGTTGGCGTCCTGAAGGTCGTCGCTACCCTCCTCAACCGCACCGTCCTCAACTCCACACCTCCACTCTACCGATGGCGGACTCATCTAAAGGTCCGTGCTTCTCGATCTGTGTGTGATGTGTTCATATGACTAGACTAGATCATGTATTAGTGTTGATCTCGATCTGACATATAGGACCCACTCGTCATTCCCTGTGCTTCCTCGCTGACACATAGGACCCACTCGTCATTCCCTGTTCTTTCTCCTCACTCTATCTACTGAGCTAGATGTAAACAAGACACACTACCCTTGTCGGGAGGTGGACGAGGATCCGCCGAGGGTAGCCCAGATGGGAGTTGTCCCACGCCGGAAGGAGGACAAGGATCCGCCGTGGCTCGTCAGGTGAGGGCGAGGATCTATCATGGCTCATCAGGGAGGGGGGAGGGCTGCCTGGACAAGGAAGAGGCTGCTGATCCACCATGGCTAGTCAGGGAGGAGTGGGCAAGGCCGGACAAGGCGTCTTTAGAGGTGGGGAAGGGCAGTGCCGAACTTGGAGACGGGCAGACGACGGTGGAGGTGGCGCAGTCCAGACACCAGAACAGAGAAAAAGTGTGCGTGGGGGTGGAAACCTGTCAACTACTGTATGGGGGGAAGGGGAGATATCTGCAGGAACGAGGGCCGCGGAGGTAGATTTGAGGGCTCAAATAGGGCCATGTTGGACATGTGTTTTCAACATGGGCCCTCAAATTTTAGTTTAGGGGCCTGTTTAAGGGTCCTGCTGGAGTTTCTCTAACAAAACAACAAAAAAAAAAAAACATTACATACTCATACTCTGAGATCCCAGGTTCCCAGCTCTGGCCCATATCCATAACTGTCATATAACCATCTCAAAAACACATTTTCCCCACTCCCTTAGTCACTACCATATCCATTGTAAACCCAGCGATCCCATCACTAGCTCATGCGCAGAAATGGGAACGTCTCACAAGGACATCGCAAGTTGAACCATGGTGAGTCCCAGGTGCCCAGCTGTGCAGCAACACAACATCAAGGCTGCTAAACAAGTAGCATGAAGCTTTCAGCATTCAAAGTCACATGTTCAAATGCTACTCCTAGTCAACAAAAAAAGCACCACAGTAGGAACATGGGGTCAACAGTTTGATCAAGTTATTTTTGACATTGTTTAATGATATAATATGGGAAAATTATATGAAGCCAATTCTTTGTCAATAAATACATACCATCATTATTTTGTTTTGTGTCCAAAATACATCACAATAAAAAATAATGGTTTAACTTGTATGCATGTTCAAGAAAATCTTAAAAAGGGTTCAAAAAGACTTTTCCCCTAAACAAGGGGAGTGAAATTTTGCACTACATACCAATAGAAAATCAGTTGATGTAACAAACAGCTCAGAAGAAACAAAACAAGTATATACCAACCTGTGCTTCAGACAACTGTTCTGACAGTGAGCCTAGAGCAAAAAGTGATGCTTCATGCAGCTGCCACAAAGAAAATGTTGCATTAGATATCAGACCAGAAACCATCATTAACATAATATCAGCAAAGTTAAATAGAATGTTTGGGGTGATACTAATCATAATATTTAAAGTTTGAATATGGGTTAATGCTAAACAATACTTAGACTAAAAGCAACAGCGATGAATATGATAAGCAATGAAACACCATTCGTAAGATGTAAGAAGAAACTCAAGCTCTTTTATATCTAATATAACAAAACCAAAAAACTCACTCTCCACCAGTCAGCAGAACCTGCTTCCTTCAATTCTCGTGATTCATGAAAACGCATTTGTGAAGCTTCCAAAATTGAGTCAATTCCATAATCTTCATAAGCCGTTACTATCTCTTCCAGCAAAAGAGACCCTGAAAACCAGTAAGTGAGGAAGTATAGCAACCAAGCAAACAAGTTCCAATTCAAGGGTAGATTACAAGGGTCTCCCTTATAAACAAAAGCAGAACTCAAAGAAAGACATCTTTGAACACTTAGGCTTCAAGGCAGTCAGTAACAGTAGTAGCAGAAATTTAGCTTATTAATACTAGCTTCTGCGGTTCTGCCAATTTTATGGTTCAAAAAGCAATACACTGGAAAACTGAATTTGCGCTCTTAATAAGCCTACCAAGTAAAGAAAAAAATATATCAGTACTGTAGTTTGTACCAGACACACGACAGCTATAGGTTAGGTCATCCTCATCAGCTACATACTGGTTAGCATCACGTGACCAGCTTTGCACCTAGAAAAACAAAACATCAATGCATAACCATTACATGGATAACAAATAAAAAGAAAAAAAATGCATGAAGAGTGACTAATAGACAAACTATTTGCAAGAAGTATATTTCATTTTCTTTCTTAAATGGCATGTCAAGAAGAAACATAACTCTAAATCAACTCCTAACTTGTTGGCTGTGCCCTGCACTGTACAATTACCCCAATTAAGTGGGGACACCAAAACATAGCTGCGGAAGACACAATTTATGTGTATGTGGTTTACTTCTGTTTATCATTAATTAAGTGCAGAAGTCCAAACGATGATTCAAAAAGAACAAAGAAAGCATCACATGTGTACAGTTATAGTGTTTCAGCCAGTTCATACCTGTTCTTCAGTTATCTGTTGCAAGGCTATGGTATAGTATGCTAGCTCCTTAATGTTCCCCCCAATGACCTGGTGAAACAACATTGAAAATCAATACAAACACATGATGCACAAAACAATCATTACAAGGACAAACCTTTGCTAATCTAGAATTCCCCACAATTGTTGTCCATAGCTCAAATAACTGCAAAAGAATGAGAACATAAAGAAATAGTGGCAAATGGAGTGAGGTATAGATGTTAAAAGGACAAAAAAAAAAAAGAAATATCAGTAAAAGGGGAAAGAAAGAAAGAATTACCTGAATCTCGAAGGACTCAAGACTTCTTTCACTGCCATCAGAATCATAACTAACAGAATCCAAATCTTCTGCACCTTGAATGTATGGCAGGTGATAGGTCTTGAAAGATGAAACAAATGTCTGCCATAGTGCGGGAAGAATGGCTGCAGAAATTCTCCATTTTATCAGAAATTCAATGGTCTAAGATCAAGTGAATGCTTAAAATACAATGCATCTATACTTGCCCGAAATTTTAGCTTCGGGCAGTCTAGGAAAGTTCTGGACAAGCTGAAGTAAACATTTGAGCACCTGAGGATAAGACACGCATAAGAATCACTACTAGATATCAGTGATGCAAGAATTCTGACACAACATAGGCTGTATGATGTATATACCTCCATGTGCATGCTCCAGTCATCAGGATTTTGGGACTGCACCGGGGAATTTAGAACTATGGAGAATTGCTCTATTAGTGGATCAAGCATCGAAGTCATCAAACTAGCTGTATCTCTCTGCATGAAAAATCTCATCAGTTCCCACAATGTGAAGAACAGCAAAAGGAACTCAACAGTAAATAAAGAGATAATCTACCTTATAGACACCACTCATTGATCCTAGCATGGAAATACATGAATGGACTATTGCAAAAGCCTTTGCGCGAAGAGAATTTTCATACAGCTGTTTTCATGGGCAAAAGCAAATGAAATTGTCTTATCATTTTGCCATGAAAACAATGGACAACTGGAATACTAAAAGAACTAATCTGAACATACATGAGGAGATGATATTATTCTATACAGTGATGGGAATAGCTCTGGCACTAGCTTTGGAACACACATATCATCTAGATCATCCGATAGAAGGGCTAGGCATCTTAATGCTCCACGAACTGCAAAACGGAAGTTCGATTGTAACATGAAATTACTTTAACTCATATTCTTGCTTCAAGAAATGACATTAGTATAAAAATCCAATCATAATTATTATCATATACTTCCTCCATCCCAATAAAATCAACTTCTGGCTATGTATCTACACAAGTGCATTGATTTATTTTGGGACAGAGGGAGTATGCAGTTATAAACACAGTGCTTGAACCATGAAACCATTCTAAGATGAAGCTATCAGATTTGGGGTGCTCAGATGTCCAAAGCAAAGTTATCAGAAAGTAAAACAGTCAGTAAAAAACGAGGTGTTCAAATGGGTCAAGTTCTTCAAGAAACTTGCTCGGATGGACTGATGACACAGATACTTGCCCATTTATCTGTGAACATAATAGGAAATATCAATCATACATGAACTTGTTATGCAACCCAAGCAACTCTGAGAACACGGCCACAGATGATCCAAGTCAACAAATAATCCCACTTCCCAGAATAGCTCTACACCAGTCCACACCAATAAAACAACTCCCATTGTTCCAGACTTCCTTGCATCACCATAGGTCTGCTGTTTTACAGACCCTAACTCTGCCTCTCTTATTCCTTGGTGCTCCTCTCCTTTTCCTCAGTGCTCCTCCCCTCCTCTTTCACAAGAAAGACCATGGCAAAATGTAGCACACATGGCTGCAATCGCAACCTTTGCTCATCAAAGACATCTAGCAACCAGATCACCCCAAAAACCAAATGTAGATAACTATTCTCTAAATCTACAGCCCTTGTGTTGTGTTTTGTTTGGGGACTATCCGCCCACTGCGGAATGGATGGTACTTCCACTAGCTATAGTTATAGTAGTTCCACTCGATGTAGATCGCGCTCATGCTTGCTCAGCTCCAGGATCAGGCTCCTCAACCTGTTTTCAATAAGCAATCTGGTATATGTTGTTGGAATTTCGCTTGACGCCTTAATCCCACCTCTGTGTCTAAGGAATAGCCTTTTCTTCTTCTCCCCATATACTTTTTTTCCCTTAATGAAATGATGCACAACTCTCTTGCATGTTAAATTAAGGTACACCAAGGAGGGATTTAAACAACCCTCCCCAAAACACACACAAACCCCTTTCAGGAGGGAATAGAGAAAACTGTGCTTCAAACACAGTTTCAAACACGACCTTACACAACAAATGGACTAAGCATCCGGGGTAAACAACTGAGGAGAAGCTCTTGGAGCGGATGGGCTCCCAAAGAGCACCAAAGGATACTTTCATTTGCCACTGCTTGAAAGACCCACCAGAACATTAGGATTGACTCCATTTAAGAAGCATTGGTGCTTCCAAAGCTCCCGAGCCACAAGGATTATCAAGAAGTCCAGGCCATCTTGCTGATCTTTAGGATTTGCCACCACCAACTCGAAAAACGGGGTGCTGAATTTTGGTGGAGACAAATTAACAAAGCCCAACTTATGAAATATGAGCTTCCTGACTTTCTGAGCTAATAAGCAAGAGACAAGTAAACGCTGAATCATTTCATCAGCTTGGTCACATATGGGACAGGCACAAGAATCTGGCAGACCCCATTTGACAAGACGGTTGGCGATCAAACATTGATTGTTCAAAGCTACCGTAAGGAAAACTTGCATTGCAGCGGTGTCCAGCTTTTTCCAAATTCGCTTCCAAGGCACAAATTTGATTAATCCAAGGAAATATGTGTTGTATGCTGACTTACAGGAGTAACAGCCTGACCTTGTGAGTTTCTAGACAAGCTTATCAGGGACATCATGCTGCAATATGAAACCATCAAAAGTCTTGCAGGCATTCTACTATGACCTGGATCGTGAGAGTTCCTTTGATATCTTGCACTCTGGTCCGGGGAATTACTACAGAAACAACTCAACTGGAGGACCTTACGTTATTAGGGGATTGACAGCATAGAGTTTAAGCTCCAGGACCATTAATATAGCCCTAAAACAGCTGAATATCTGTACATCAATATACCACGAAGCAAGAAAAGTTATATACCTCCATTCCCATTGCTTTGATCGCCAATTAACTTCAAGAGAACTGGAAGTAACTCAGGCCAGTCTTCAGGCCAATCTTGCTGTCCAATAGCTGCTACAGCCATACTAATAGCAGTGCGAATTTTCCCATTAGAATCATCTAATGAGGTAAGCAGGAGCTGCCGTATGACCACCTGAAGCAAAACAGCATTGGGAGGAATGTAAATTAGATACAACACAGGTATTTTAACAACATAAAATTCAAGAACTCATGGGGTAGTATATTGTTCTTGTAACATACATACAGCATAACAATGGCAATGTACTAGAAAGCATCCACTTCACCAATGGACGGAAAGGAATCAACAAATTTAATCTTGCTTCGCATAAAGGAAAAACATTACTCAAGAAATCAACATAGAACAGCCTAGATGCCATCACCTCTCTTTTCCTTTGGGCTCTAGTTGGGCTCATAATATCTCACTGTACATACATTTTTATCATGTTCTGCTCTTCTCATAGAAAAGTACCATCAATTCAAGAATCCAAGAATAAAAACATCAAAATGAAGTGTCCCCACATTTGAAAAAAGGGGAATGCTATCTATCGGGCAATTGAGATTTTGTTTTCCATCAGGTGGCGCTCTCAGCTGTCCATCTTGCATTAAATGACTTCAAGCTATGTTCATTCATCTGTGTTCTGCTGCTTCCCTAGATAAACACCATAATCCACAGCACTCACCCCCACCCTCAGCAAATTGTGCCTTCCATGCGCTCTCGCAAACTATCTGGCTGTCTGACATGACCTGACGCCAGCAGTGTTCATACCACCTCACTGCACCAACCCCAGACATGCCACCACCGCCAGCCCACCTGCCTCCCCTGGAGCTTCCTCTAAGTCTGGAAGCCATGGAAGTTCTCTCCCCAGCAGCCCAAATGATCTAACCCGGTCAGGTCCTGCCAACATCCACACCTGTCTAGCCCAGTGTAAAGACTAAGAGGTGTTGGACAAACAATGATGAGTTTTGGTTGCACCATTTTTAAAAATCTATTCCAAAAAATGTGGATATCATTCCCCATTCTTGCAGTTTTTCAAACCTGTAACTTTATAAAACATTTTTTTATTAAAGAACAAAATGGCAATTGGTACCATATTCTTGGGCAAGCCAAGGAAGCAATGAAACAAAGGGAAAATTCTAACTCGAGTCCTATTTTGCTGGTACCTTTTCTAAAGCGGAAACAACAGGAGGCACAAAATTCTCTTCATCTTCCTGCCAATGCTGTTTGATGAACTGCTTTAGCAAGACAGCAGCAAGGTAGCAAGTTGTAAAGGAACAACAAAAAAAGTAAAAGCTAGTCCAACTCATGAAAAAAGGAAATCTGAAAATCATGCAGCATTCAACACAACATTTTGATAAAATACAATGTACATAAATGGCTGGAAGGATATCTGACGTAAACCAAATGGGATCTCTTTGTTAATTGTGACTTTTGTAAGGGCAGCTCCATATCCTGAGAAAAAACATTACAGAAAAAAATATAGGCTATTGTCAGTTGATGGCACTCCATATGTCAAAGAATTGTGGTGAACCCAAATCTAGCAAAAGGTTTTCACCTGATTGGCCAATAATTGACACTTTGACAGACATAACAACAGACCAAAATTGGATATGCGGATGTGAAAGCTTAAGTATGGTTACTAGTTGCAATAGCATGCTAATTCTATGATCACCTCAGTTAACTACAACACGAGGTCCGTGCTCGGATCAATCACACTTCCAGTGCTAGAAAGAGTGTCACTTCTAACAGAATGTAAAGCAGCATCAATGAAGCTGCGATGCACTACAGTGGGTTCAGCTTCCCTGTTGTCAAGTTGTGCTGTGAACTGTACGAGTTAGTTATGATTTTGCCTCTAGAGACTTGGACAGGGATAGAGACGTTCTCACACAGCTATTATTATTCAAACATACAGAAGTTGCGTTCCTGGGAAGGAGTGTACATAGAGCAAAGCAATCCCAACCAGAGCAATGCTGCACTAATGTGCAGCACTCCCGAACAGGGCAATGCTACGGCAGCAACCCAGGCTTAAACAATAAAACAATCGCCATTCCTGAAGTTACTGCTAACACGCCTAGGGGATCGCATCAACTCTCAGCTAAATCCTCAGCTCCATCAACTCCCAGCTCACCCATCAGCTCTCACTAGTAAATTGCACGCCCGTAATATCTACAGCCGAAATGTCACTAGAGCGCAAGCCAAACTCGAGCAGAAAGCAGCTTCTTGCCAACGCGTGAAGCTGAATTGCTTGGTTCTACAGTTACAACTTACAAGTCAATCGTCGACGAGAGAGAGGGCAAAGGTATGTCAGCAGGAGGTGTCGAACCAGGAAGAAGCGAGGCCTGGCGGAGCGACTCCTCGGCGAAGGCGCGGACGTCGCGCGCGGTGTCGAGCGTAGCCGTCAGGCACTCCACCAGCCACCGCTGGTCGCCGTGCGCCTCCATCTGAACCGCCGGCGCCACTAGGGTTGGGGCTCCGGGGAGCTCAGTACGAACGCGGTCGTCCTCCTAGTTCGAAATGGGATCGCGCGATACGGTGGTTGAGGCGAGAGAGAGCGGCAGGATTCGGGGGTTTTAGTCTAGGGTTTTATACTTTTTATAACGGAGAGGGGGAAAACCGGAGGAGATGGAAGAAGAGACGAGAGATGGCGGCCGGGAAGGGGGAAGAAGGGGATCGGGAGAAAAATAAAATAGAGATGGGCCACGGGGATGCGAGGGCGGGGATTTGGGAATGGGCCCGGTGTGAGCTCATGTTGGGCTGACCCCACCTGCCAGCCTGGTTAGTTCCGACCAACCAATGTTTCGCATTTTTGAAGCTGCCGCGCTCTGGTTTTTAATGGCGGGAAAAGAACCAAGTTCATATATTTAAAAACAAGTTCGTTTTTTTACAGCAAAACTAAGGAGTATTTGGACGGACTAAACTAAACTGTAGTCCGTATTTTATGTTTTGGATGTCAAATCTCTCACAACAAAATTAAAAGACTAAAAAGTCGACATTGTTTTGGCATGACATGCAACATCTAGTTATCGGTTTGTTGCTTGCTATCAATGTCCCCATGCCCGTAGTATCATTTTTCCTTTCCCTCTAATTTTCATTCCAAAACATACCACCCCACCTCGCCGCCGCCCTCAACCGCATCGTGCACACCCATACACCTCTGCCATCATTGTTTCACCACCCTCACCCGCCTCAGCACCATCTATCGTGCTGCATAGTTGCGGCTCCAGAGCTCCGCACCCCCGCTGGGCTGTGGCTAGTCATGGCCAGCTCAACATTGAGGGCCTTAGCGCCAACACCGCCACACCATTGCGTCAGTCATAGGTCTCCGCGGATGTCCTTGGTCATCGACGCCACTCAATGATGTGACACCGTTGCGCTAGTCACATAGGTCTCCGTCAACACCGCTATCGCAAGCCATGAGGTCGTGCCTTCGTCGATCCCTGCGACCTTCATGGGGCCCTTCAACGTCAACGAGGACACAACAGATATGCTCACCCTTTGGGTGCTGGCAGCGTGGCGTCCCGGCTCCACCTTGTCTCAACGCACAACTCCTTGCCCCAATCTCCATGTGACCGGTGACCCTGTGACTTGCTCACTGTTGTTCAAAGTCATTTTTATCCGGGTAGTTGTAGTTGTGTAAGGTATGGAACTATAGATCGGACAGAATCTGCAATAGGGGCGCCACCACTCTGTTCTTTTTCTATAAGGTGTCATCCTGTTCAGTAGCCTATATATATGGGTGAAAAGTGCACGGATATTTATTCGATCGTTCGTCCGACCGAATTCGTTTACAGGAGTTTAGACCTGTCCGTATCCGAGTCCGAAGATTAACATCTGATACCGTATCCGTATCCTAATACTAAAATCGGTATATTTATGATGTCGATATCTAATCATATCATATCCGATATTTCTGATACTATTCATATTCGAATCCGAATCTGAACTGAAATATGAAAACAATTACAATATCAGCGATATCCGTTCATATCCGATCTGTTTTCATCCCTACTATATACTTGTATTTTCTCCATTTCAATTTATAATTTGTTTGACTTTTTGACCTCAAGTTTGACCACTTGTCTTATTCAAAAAAATTGTGCAAACATAGTCAAATTTAAGTCATTCATATAGATCATTTATTAAATAAGCAAGCCACACAAAAAAAATTATATTTTGCACAAAAAATTGAATAAGATGAGTGGTCAAACTTGAGGTTAAAAGTCAAACGGACTATAATGAACTATAATTTGAAAATGAGTGACGGTACGGAAGTTGCCAAGTCACATCTAAAATTACTACAAAAGAATAATGCTGAACCTAGGAAGCAAATCAATGGTGCAGAAAGAGAACAATCATAGATAATACTGCCATGTTGTGGATAATCAATATCTCCTTCAGTCTTTGTAAATTCTGCGGCTCGGAGAACCTACCCATTAAGTTGAGTCTTTGTAAATTCTGCGGCTGCATCTTATGACCATGTTTGAAATGCGGGAATTTTTTCCATTTCCTACGTTTTTCCGGTGAAAATGAACTAATTCCTGTGAAAATCTTGCATGATTTTTATGAAATTCCTGTGTTCCAAATAGGCCTACATGTTTGGATGAACGATTTGTTTGTCTTTACGCTTGGTGTACATTTCCTAATTGCTTTTATGCAGCTTATATGTTTGGATGAGGATCGGATCATGCTAATATTTGTCATTATGCTTGGTGTACATTTTGCTTTTAGCTGAGCTGGATTAGTTGGTGTACATTTTTTTCATGTAAAATATTCAAGGCAAAATTTGTCAGAGGACACCGTTAAAACGTGGCGTTTGCCACACGCCATTTAAAAAGAGAATGTATCCTGTGCAAACCATAACTTTATGAAAACCAGTTCAAACCATAACTTTATGAAAACCAGTGCAAACTATGGCAAAAACAATTATCTAAATTCAAAAAAAAAAATCACACCTGTAGATGATACGATGATACATAACCTTGTAAAATATTTTGTCAAAACTCGACTTCGTCTGTTAGGTATAAAAATAACAAATTTCTAACAAATCATCTGGACACCTTTCTGGCTTGAAATTTCTTATTTTTCTATCTCACAAACGAATTAGATTTTGGAGAAAATATTTTACAAAGTTTTGTATCATCATATCATCTACATGTGTGATTTTTTTGGTGAATTTAGACGAATTTTTTTTATAGTTGACACAGGTTTTCATAAAAGTTATGGTTTACACCTTATACGTTATCATTTAAAAACATATCTTTGCTAAAAAGACATTCTAAATCTGAACTAATATGTCACAAGACACTAAGCTTGGTGTACATTTCCTAATTGATTTTAATAGATGACGATATGCCCTTGCCACGATGTCTTTCAACTCCCGCGATCAGACCGGAAGGAATGGTGTGCCGCACGCGATGCGGCCATCTGCAGGCGCCACCAGCAGGGGAGACGTGGGCCCACTCGTTGCCGCTTTCTTTCACCCCTTTCTCCGTGTGACGCTCTCCGCTCTCCGTGTGACGCGAGCGCGCGAGGCATTTGGGAAGCGATAAAAGGCAAGGGCATGTTCGCCATTTCACGTGGTTATCTATTAAAACCAATTATAATAATAAATTTGGTGTCTCTTAGCATATTAGTTCATATTTATAGTGCCTTTGGACAAAGACAAAAAAAATTTGAGTGCTCTATGGCAAAAGACCTATTTTGGTGATGTCTCTGGGCAAATTTTGTCAATATTCGAGATGGTTACTGTTGATATTTGTTAACGCAAACAGAAGAATCACTAGGAAGTAATCCGCAAGCACACGGATACCGGTGAGCACTTCACGTACGGATTCCGCAGGGAGAAATGGTGTATCTGACTAACCAAATCTATTGCTATTAACTAACCAAATCTATTTCTATTAACCTTTAGGCTACAAACAAGGTGATTTTGATATGAGTGATTAGAGAAGACCGCAACTGCACTCTCGTTCTAGTCTATATAAGATATATGTTATTATTTTATTGGGGAGAACCGTCGAGATAAGAGACACCTCAGAGGATGCTTAGCACGCGACCTATAAACCCTACCGATCCTTCTAACGGGATTGTGGAATCCAAAGGTATCTACGGAATTGTCACGTTCCGAGCTACTACCACAGATCCGGCTAGACAGGGGATCGATATCTATGAGTATCTTAGCCCAAACACTACGTTTACGCTAGATATGATTATCCTACTCTCTACGCGAAGAGAATAAAGTAAACTCACAGACCAAAGAATAATAAAATAGAAAACTTACTAGAATTAGAAGTCGAAATACCGAAGAAATCCTAGGAGCAAGCCTCAGGTTAGGAGACTTGATCCCACATGTACAAATTGGAGAGGAGACAGCGACAGGCCGGGCTTCCTCCAATCCACACCTCCACTCCTACTCTCTCAATCTAGAAGAGTAAACTCTAATCTCACATAAAAACTAAGGATAGTTTCTCTTGAGTGCTAAGCCCTAGAGAATAGATCCATAAGGGATCCTCTCTGGCGAATCCTCTCTGGAAAATATGTAAATGAATAATAGATTGCCTCTTTGCCAGGGGGGTAGGGGTCCTCCTTATATAGCCCCTCAAATGAACGTCAGTCGTCGGATCAAACCGACCTTAATGGTGGGGTTAAATGCAACCTCAAAGGCGGTGGAACCCTAATCCGCGAGGCAGAGCCTGATTGGCTGCAAGGGCAGGGCGGGCGCCCTGGCTCCGGACTCGATTCGCCTCCCGTTCGTTCTCGTGTCTTCTGGAACCATCTAGAGTACAGAAAATTGTGCGGTTGATAATTATCTCTATGTAAACATGCCATGTGGGCCTTTCCTTGGTATTTCCTGATAACCCCCTGCAGAAACAGACATTCACCAAAACTCGTAGAATTCTGTTAGTATAAACCCTAGTTCTAGCTATTGGTTTCATTTAGATTATTTTCCTTGTTTAGTTGACGGTTAAAATTGGTACTTAAGGACCGTCAACAATTACCTTGATTAATACTGTTATCTTACAATCTTGGACAGACACATGCTTGTAAAATGAATGTGATGAAGCTCGCACACTAATTGCTTATGAGATCCTACCAAGCAATTAGAGCTCGGTTTCTATGTGACACCTCTGTAGATCTATAAAAAAAATTGTTTAGTGCGAGTTTTGTGGGGCCTGATTGGTTGCCTACATAACTCTTTCTCCAGGCTTCGGTAGTACAAGCCAGTCCTATTTTGTTAGTTGCACATAGTGTTATGTAGGCTAGCCTCAAAGTAGTTTGGGGCTGCATCCCACTATCCCATTAGAATTGATTGTATCTTCTATGCAAGGAAACCCCATCACCCGCTCTGTAACCACGCCTAGTTCCTTGCAGCCGTTGTGCAACCGCACTCACTCACTCTGCAGTTACTCCCAGATTGGGTCATCGTCCCACGTCCTTTCTCAATTGGTAGCTCATGTCGGCCACCTTACCTGATGGCGCCACAAGCTTCGCTTCTACCACTAGTACAAAATTTCTTTTAGGAGACGGAGTGATTTCTTGATTGGAGGCAGGCACTTTTTTTGCCCACCTCCATTATTAGATGCCAGGCCAGCGCCATGGCGACGTCCAAACGTCTGCCTCCGTTAATTATTAATGGAGGCGGACATCTTAAAATGACCGCCTCCATTAATCATCTATTAACGGAGGCGATTAATGGAGGCGGTCATATTAAGATGTCCGCCTCCATTAATAAAATGGAGGCGGTCATATTAAGATGTCCGCCTCCGTTAATAGATGATTAATGGAGGCGGTCATTTTAAGATGTCCGCCTCCATTAATAATTAACAGAGGCGATCATATTAAAAGGCCCGCCTCAGTAAATTGTGGCCCAACTACTGGCCTATTCAAAGTCCAGACACATTGCACTCTATCGGGCTCGTATATAACCAAAACTTAGGGTTCACCCTGCCTGCACTCCCCCACCCATCCGAGCCCCTCATGAGCGAGCGGCGCTCCCTGCCGAGTGGCTCCGTTGGCCCGTCGCTCCCTCCTGTCTCCCTCCGAGCGGCATCTCCTCCCTCCGGTCTCCCTCCAGACTCCCGAGCGGCGCCGGTCCTCCCTCCTCCATCACCCTCCCTCTCTTCCACCCTCCCTTCCCAGCCACATCCTCCCTCTCCCTCCCTCCCTCTTGGAAGCGCTGGTGGAGTTGGTGGCGGCGGTGAGGGCAACAAGGAGGCGCTGGTGGAGCTGGGGCCCGAGCTCCACCAGATCCGGCGGCGGCGAGCTCGACAAGGCGGTGACGAGCTCGACAAGGAGGCCCAGCCGTGGCGCGGACGGATCCGCCCTTCCCCTTCCTCTCCGACGAGCAGATGCTTGGATCCGGCGGAGGGTGCCGGATCCGACGAGCTACAGTCATGGCGCGAACGGATCTGCCCTCCCCCTTCCTCTCCGGCGAGCAGGTGCTTGGATCCGGCGGAGGGTGCCCAGATCCGACGAGCTACAGCCGCCCTCCCTCCCGGTGGCAGCGACCTCCTCCCCGCCGGCGACGGTAGATCCGACAACGGCGGATCCCGCATCGGCAGTGAGCGGATCTGGCAGCGGCGGTGAGCGGCTGCGAGGATCTGGATCCGACGGCTCGACTGGGCCTAGCGGGCCCAGGCCTAGAACCTGGGTCGGGCTCATTTGGATTTTTTTTAATTTTTTAATTCATTAATGGAGGCGGGCGTGTAACAGTGGCCGCCTCCATTAATGACATTAACGGAGGCGGACAGGGTGACCGCCTCGGTTAATCAGGCCTTCCATTGGAGGCGGGTTTGCCCGCCTCCATTAAGCAAAAACGACCGCCTCCAATAATAGTTATTGTACTAGTGTACCACCGCCTTCATGACCTTGGAGACCCACCCAGCGTTGGGAAACATGGATAAACCACCGAAGAAGTGGAGGTCCGGGACGAAGAGGAGGAGGTTTGCGACGATGAGGCAGAACCGACGTGAGAAGTGATCCCACCCTAGATCCACCGCCATGATTACCACTGACCTGAGATGTTAATCCAACTTCATTTCATCTTCCCTGAGTTCAAAAGGACGGATTCAGTGTAGTGTGTGCTGCAATAAAGTATCTAACATTGCTACACCAAGCTCAAAAATTGAGACTAGCAGTTATTAATAAATAATGCTCGATGATTGCTACAGACAAATGGCAACTATGTTACAAAAACAATGGCATCAAACTATGTTACAAAAAACAATGGCATCCAACTACGTTAAAAAACAATGGTATCCAATATACAGGCACACGTATCAAAAAAATTAGATGATTTCATGGACAACTTTGATGCCTAACTATGCTATAAAAATTGGCTAAGCTAATTAGAAGTACCCACTTGACACGAGAAAATGGTAGCATTATTGAGCCTCTATCAGAGATCACCTTTGGAGTCACAATAATGATCCGTCGATGTTGTGGCTCCTTACTGTTGGTGTCCGATTCAAACGAGCTGCACCACGATTTGATTTCAGTTCTTGAGATAAGTATACAATAGTGACAAAATGAAATATGTTTTTTTTCACACAAAAACACATGCAGCCACACAGGTTGTTGATAGGCTTTTAGAAACATCCTGAGTAAGTTATTGGAGTATATAGTCACATAAGTGTGTGACTACAGAGAACATGTGCCAAGACTTTCTTTCAAGATCAATAGAAAGCAAGGAATAAATTGTTTTTTCACCATATATGATGGTTTGACAGGATCACTAAAATCACAAATGCCCAGTTTTAGCTTGTGGAAGGACCAGATCTACCCCTGAGAGAACAAAACAAGAGCACGGGTCGGCACTTTGGTAGGTCACCATAGATTAAAAGTAAGTCCAATCTCATTTTTAGTTTGGTGAATATTCCCGGTCTCTATCAATCCAGGCCAAAGCATTCGGTATGAGTTAGGTGAAAAACAAGATTTTCAGTCTGAAACCGGGATGCTTGCACTTGTGTGCAGGGTAAGCTCACCCATATGGGAAAAAAGTTAACTAGGGACCATCCATTTGTGTGCTCCGTACGGTTCATGCGCTACTCTACTGATCGTGGACCATAAATAGTAATTTCATTCTTCCGTGATAAATCAACTTCCCTTTGGACCACACGTCAAGCATAGATCCGTACCAAAACACTATAAGAACGGTCCATACCCGATTTGTTTCCCCCCATATGAGTTATAATACGTTAACTTGAACTCCCTAATGCGATGAACCAAACACACCAGTTTGTACTCCCTATACATGCTGACCAGTTATGCAGTAAACCAATCACTGCATAACTGGTCAGCATGCCAATCAACATGGGTTAAGGGGGCACTGGTAGGAAAAATGGGGGGGCTTGACCCTGACCCGCTCTCTCCCTTCTTGCTTGGATCCTGCATCCCCTCCACATGATCTACACACTGATGGTTCGTTCTTGGCCATCAGTGCAGCGGTTGTGGAGATCCAACCCCCTGGTTGCGGGAGTGGGGCGTCCCTCGCCGCTCACGACACTCCTGGCCGCCTCAGCCTGCCTGTCGCCGCCACGACGCCGACGACCTTTCTCAGCAGCGCTGGAGCCATGGACTCCTCTCTCTCCCCGTTGGCAGCACCATTCTTGCCTAGGGATCGCTCGTCTGGACGTCATAAGGCCCTCCGTTGGTCTGGGGACATCTCCGACTGCTCCAGCTTTGGGTCCCACAGATTGCCCGAGTCAGCCGCTTCTCATCTCCGACTTCTCCGCTGGAGCCCGACGCTCCCGCTGGAGGTGGGCGCCCTTGGCGCCGCGGATGGCGGCCTGCCTCTCGTTCACGCAACTGGTGAGGCCGTTGGCGGTGCCGGTTCTCGGCCCGGACTGCTGAGACGCAGGAGGTCCAAGCGCCGTCGGTCGCGAGCTGAGCTCGTCCGCGGCCTCCCAGTCCGCGGCAGGGATGGCGGCTGGGCGCCACCCCGTCTACCCGCAGCTTCACCGACAGTCGTCCCAACGAAGCAGTGTAAGGGTCTCGCCGCCGGACAAGGATGGGTGGCAAAAGGTCCTCCCGTGAGGCCAGCCAGCAGAGGCGAGGCGGCCCTGGCCCCCAGTCAGCAGCACACCGGTGGCCTCCCAGTGCAGGAAGGCCATCCCTGACATGCTGCGGGATAGGTGCCTCAACTGTTTGTCCTACTCCCACAGGGTCGCTACTTGCTGACTGCCTCTGCGTTGCCTACGTTGCCATGGGTTCCGACACTTGGCTCGTGAGTGCAAGCGTCCGAGGCTGGCTAGGCGTGCAGTTCGGCGTCGCCCTGTCCACACCCACATGGAGCAAGGCAACCTGGGCTTGTTGCATGGTCACCAGGGCTATGGGACGTCCGTGGTGCTGAACACACAGCCATCGACCTTCAACCTTGAGCCCCCTCCACCAAGCCACCCTTTTGCGCGGTCTCCGGAGGTGGTCTCCAATCTCGTTGCGGATGCCAACTGCGGCATCTCGGTGGTTGTTGGTTGTTGTCGTGGCCGCTGTGATGGTGACACGGTGGGCGGTGGAGATTCCGGCCCAGTGCTTGGACCGGGCTGGGGCTCTGCTTTCCAGAGCACGACAACGCCGAAGATTGGACACATCAGTTGCCCGATTCTGTTGCCTTCATCTGTCTGCTCGCTTTCGGTGTTGCTGACCTCTCGAGTTTGTGCTGGTGTTGGACATGGTTCCTGGACCGGCGTTGACCCATGCGTGGTTGCTCTGGAGATCCCGCATCAGCAACAGCTGGACTCGTGGCTCCCGGACTGGGTAGCGAAGGAACATGACTCTCTCCCTTGGTCGCAGCCCATACCCGACCAGTCGGTAGTTGCAGCTGTGTCTCCTGCCACCTTTTCGTGCGCGGACGGCGAGGCACCCCATGTTGAGGGGGCACCGCCGTCACCCAATTCTGATGGGCAGTCGTTGCTGTCACCTCTGCCTCAGCTTGGCGAGCTCCAATTCGCTGGGTTTGAGGTAAGTGTGGTGGATTCAGGGTCCGAGACGGTTGCTGAAGCCCTCAATGAGGTTGTCGCCGGACCTCCGGATGTGTAGTCGGGCGATGCCATAGCTGACCATGGACTAGGTGAAGCTGTGGAAGCCATTTCCGTGACCAGCTTCATACAATCCCTCAAGCTTCCTGTGCACAGTCTAGTTATGTCCCCTCCTAGCCGACGTGCGTGTCTCGTATTGTGTTGACAACATGCCCGTTTCGAGGAGGAGTGATAGGCTAGCGGCCAAAATAGCAATGCGGGACCCAAATCCGGAGGTCCAAGCAAGGAAGGCGTGCAAACACATGGTTGATATGTACCCATGTTTGTTCAGTTTTATGATGAGTGATTGCTCAACACTTGAGTATTTCAGTTTGAGTAGTTTATACTAATCCTTGCGAAAGCATGTGTGCCTGTCTATCGGTTTGTGGTGTGCAGGTGTTATGCCCGGAGATAATGGTCAATGGCGTGGAGAAGGTCGAGTAGAGGCTTGCCGTGCCGATGGACTAAGAGCGGTGAAGGGCGGAAGCAAGGCTCGGACTGAGGGACCATGGGCGTCGGCTGACTAGCTGTGGTGGCTAGTACTTGGCACCG
This sequence comes from Microstegium vimineum, assembly GCA_022036555.1. NCBI lineage: Eukaryota > Viridiplantae > Streptophyta > Magnoliopsida > Poales > Poaceae > Microstegium > Microstegium vimineum. The sequence goes on along the minus strand of CM039125.1, from coordinate 35,391,024 downwards.
GCAAGTGCGAGAAGATATGGAGGTAGACCGAGTCGACCGAGTCAAGACGATGGACACGCGAGTCGAGCGGATGCTCAGGGGACTCAGAGTCCGACCGGGCGAGGACAAGGTGGCTCGAGTCGAGCGGTTTGGTGGTTTGGGCCTCAAAACTCGGGGTTCGGTAGTTGAGCCAAAAGCTACCAGTGGCGGGTTTCGCGGGTTTGGGCCTCAAAACCTGGGCGGAGCTTCCGAGGAAGCGGGGGCGGCACGTGGCGGAATCCTGGAGGTTGCGTCGAGGCGACGACAAGTCCAGGCAGGAAGCGGAGCCGTTCGATGAAAACCTAGAAGATATTTCGGGAGCTTGGACTGCAGTGTCTCAGGACTAGGTAGTTCACTCATGTATCGAGGGGCTAAGTGAAAATGTCCACTTAGACCTCCTTATAAGGGGATAAAGGGTTATCTTCATCCTCACCTCTTGCATTTGCCTTCCTCCCTCTCATTTCCTAGGTTTTCCCCTCTCCTAGTGATTTTTGCTTGAGGTCCACAAGTTAGTCTTTGTAAGAACTGATTTGTGTCAAGGAATGGAGGCCGTAACCTCCTCGTGTCCTCCGGGATTCGATTGATGAATTGCTTGTCTCGTGTTCTTCGTATTTTTGCAATTCCCCTCTCCGGCTTTTTTGCTTGATCTCTCATGTTTCTTGATCTTTTTTCAAACCACTTGTTGGAGAAGGTTCTAGGATCCCTTATGAAGGTTTTGACCAAAGGAATCGGGTTCGTTTGGGGTGAGCACGCAGATCGGGCGATTTTCCTTTCTGCGGTCATTTTTCTTTCCCCTCTCGGATTTTGATTTATCCCGAATTTTGTGAGGAACCAAAGGCTATGAAACTCATGGAGTAGCATCAGTACTACCTTAAGAGCCTTCACACAAAATTTGGGGTCAATCGGAGTTGATTTGATCGAGTTTGAGATTTTCCAGAAATCAGCCGAATCAGCTCGCCGATACCGGACGTGTCCGGTATTTTTCCCTTTGGGGTTTTGAGCGGAAAATTTGTGGAGACCTGCTCCTTGGTTTCTAGAACCTAGGGTTCAAATTTCAGAATTTTTGGACACCATTTGATAGGGTTTTCGATTTTTCTCTTGAGGTCTGTCTATGCTGAAAACCAAACCGGACGTGCCCGGTATTCATACCAGATGTGTCCGGTATTGGTTGGAGCAGTTCGTCAAAATTTCTATCTTGAACGCTTGAGCTCGGAATTACGTTCCGTCTGTTGCCTTGGGTTTCTACCATGTCAAGGAACTTATTTAGGTGCTCTTGTCACTAGTTGACTTGGGTGTTTTAGATTCGAGTACTTGCTTCTCCCATATAGAAGTTGAGTGTCTCATTTTCCTTCCTTCGACTCGGTTTGTGAACTTAGCGCTTTCGTGGTGTCCCGCTGTGTTCCTAGGGAACATCCACCCTCTTCTTCGGTCGTGGACATCACGGTGAGTGGGTTTGGTTTTTGGAGGTGATTTTGGGACAACGGCCAAATCTTTCGAAAGAAATTTGAGGCTCCCATTCACCCCCCCTCTGGTCGCCGTTATCGGTCCTTCAATTGGTATCAAAGTCGGTTAAGGATCAATCCACCTTACACGGTTCTTGATCCGCGAGGGCGACATGGAGCGAGGTGTTGGTAAACCTCCGTTTTTTGATGGAACGAACTTCTTGCGAACACGTGGTGGATAAGTACCCATGTAGTTCAGTTTTGTGATGAGTGATTGTCCAACACTTGAGCATTTCAGTTTGAGTGGCTTACCCTAACCTCTTTGCGAAAGTAAATGTGTGCTTATCTATCGGCTTGTGGTGTGCAGGTGCTATGCTTAGTGACAGTGGTCAATGACGTGGAGAAAGTCGAGTAGAGGCTTACCGTGACGATGGACTGAGAGCGGTGAAAAACGAAAGCGGGGCTCAGACTGATGTTGGCAGATGTTTGACCCTTCTCTTTTTTTATTACAACAGTTTTTAAATGGTTTGGATTTAGGTTGTTATTTGACCATAAAAGGCAAGATTTTGTGAAGCATATTTTTTATTTTATATGATTTTTATTTTTAAAAAACGTTTATTTAGGAAATAGAATTTGGTCAAACGGTTTCACTAAGTGTTTCTGATTCACCACTTGAAATTTTTCTCCAGAGAATCGGGATCTAAAACATTTATACAAGAATGTGGAATCCTACCAAACACCCTAAGTCTCTACACATGCATGGATTGTTTGGTTCCCTCTACACATGCATAGGTTGTTTGGTTCCTAGATGCTGCTAGCCCTAGCCATGCACTTTGTGGGGTCGCCAAAGAATTAATGTTAGAGTATCTCCAAGAGATGGTCTAATTTGTTTTGTAAAGCTAAATATGGCTATTATACAATAAAAAACGTTTCCAACAGATTGGCCAAACTGCTCTCCAAATCTAGTCACTCGTAGAGCCTGGGGTAGAGCGGCTGTCCTCCCGCGAGCTGCGCCATCATGTTGGCGAATGCGAAGTAGAGGTTGTGCAGGGACATTTGAATTGGCTAGGGCCCCATCAGAGTGTCCAGCTGGCGCTCGAACTGAGGATAGTCGGCCCGCGGGACAACTGTCATTTGGGCGACTTGCTCCCCGGAGGGAGGCAGGTTGAGGTGGGCCATAGACGCGGCGACAGCGTCCATGTCTACCTTAGAGGATGCCGTAGGGCGACGGAGGACCAGGTCGGCCCCCTGTCCGTGGCACTGGAAGTCTAGGCTACCAAAACGAACAATGGAGCCCGGAGCAAAATCAGCATGGCGAGAAGCCATCCGATACTCGAAAATAGGGTGACATGCAAAGTTCCCCTACCTGGCGCGCCAACTGTCGGTGTCTAAAATGACGGGGTCTAGACAGCCAACGAGTAAATTTCTAAGCGTGTCGGAGATCGGATGGTTACGCTCGGGAGAACACACGGTTTATACTGGTTCAGGCACGAACGCCCTACGTCCAGTGTGTTGCGGGGTCGTATTACCGAGCGTGGAGAGCTCGTAGAGGGGAGCTACAAGCTTTGGTGAGAGAGGGAAGCCGGTTCCCAGGTCTCGTGCATATGAGGTTCGAGGTTCGTGGTGATAGCTCACATGGATGCAAGTATGAGTGTGTGCGAATGAGTTGAAAGAGTTCAGAGAGAGAGATTGAGAGTCCATTCTCCCCCTTTATATGTAGGGAGAGATGGAGGAGTACAATAGAGTGAGAGTGGAAACGTGCGCCCAACGTGGACTGTTGACTTGGGACGCCTTTGGCTTCTGTTCGTCTTCCTTTCCGGAGAAGGCTGCTCCTGTTGGCATGCCGCTCGGGTCCTGTTTGTCCTTAGTGTGACTGTAGACACGCTCCTTGTGATTGGTGATGTCCCTGTTGCCATATTTGGGCATGGGCAGAGGTTGGCAAAACAGGGCCAGGTACCCCTACGTTCCGTCGGACAGGACCAAGTATGCCCCGATCCCTGTTCAGATGTTCGCCGGAGGGATGGCAAGTGTCAATCGATGGCCCGTTCGGTAATGGAGCGTGTCCCAAAGGGACTCAATAGGGGTAGGCATGGCGTTCCATGCCTTCAGCCGCCATCTTTTGACTATGGGTTAAAGTGCGCAGGGGGTCGGTGAAACCTCCGAGGGCGAGTGGCGTCACGGGTGACGTTATCCTGGCTCGGGTGAGGCGGAGGAGCCCCCGGGGGTGGATGGCATCATGGATGACGTATCCTGGCTCGGACGAGGCGGAAGGTTCTCCGAGGGAGTGTTGTTGTTTTGGCTGGTTGGAGGCGAGGAGCCCCCCGAGGGTAGTGACGTCACCCTGGCTCGGACGGGGCGGAGAGCCCCCGAGGGTGATTTTTGTTTTTGCGGAGTGCGGTACTTTGGGTACCCTATTTCCAGGTATCCGACACCAACCTTACACCTCCTCCTATAAGGAACCAACCTCATGCTCAAAATTAGTCTTCCATACTTCCATTCTACAAGTTAGGCTACGTTTAATTTGACTTCTAAAAAGCGCTTGTGCGGCTAAAATGAAAAATTCTAATAAAAAAGGGGAGAGAAAGTTCTCAAGCCAATATGGTACGAAATGCAACAAAATGTCATCTCCCCTATAATGTAAAACTTCTCCAGGCCATTTTCCTCCTTCAAAATCAACGACTCACAGCACGTCTACTACGGATGCAACGGCTGCGATTAAAAAGTTAGAAGCGCTTCCCAGCCACGGTTTGATTCCTCACCTGTCTTCTTTTCCTCTTTTTTTATTCGTCTTTTTATATGCTGGCCCACTAGGAGACGACCGCGAGAGCTCGTGCTCGGAGACAGACTCGACGGCTGGCTTCGCGTAGGGAGCCGTCGTCTTGAGCAGACCTCGCGTGGATCTGGCTGTGCGCACGGGGTTCTTCTCCATCCCTTCGTCCTCACCGGCGCGCGCACGGATGACGAGCGGATAGCAGGCGGCGTTGGCACCAGGGGCAGGGAGAGGCGAGCAGGCCGCCGGCATCAGGGCAAAGCAGAGCAGAGTCGCACGAGGAGGAGGGTGTGGCGGACCACAGACGCACCGTACGAGGAAGAGCTAGGCCGCGTCGGCGACGAAGAGCAGGTCGCGCCGGCGAGGAAACAGTGCGCCACCAGCTGCTTGGGCTCGGTCCGTCAAGCAGCCTGACACATTCATTTGGCTGGCGTCAACTGAATGTTTTTCTTTTTCAGTTTCTGTTCAGATTCTGTAAACGATAACTGAGTGCACGCGATTTTAATTTTGATTTTGGTCGGTTATCTTTTATGTGTGGTCTAATTAAACATGTCAGACTATGAAATTGCCCCATAGTTACAAAATTATGTGCACTACATGAAAGGTAATTTGAACATCAAAGATCGCAAGCAGTCTTAGAGCAAAAATGTAAATGAGGTTGAATTCTATTGTCGTGAGTATGACTGCCAAAACATTTATATCTGTCTTCTTGGATGGGACGCGACACTACTACATAAATGACTTTTAGCCCCGGTCCATAAGGGTATTTAGTCCCGGTACTAAAGGTCCCTTCCTTTAGTCCCGGTTGGTAGAACCAGGGCCCGGTCCATAAGGGTCTTTAGTCCCGGTACTAAAGGTCCCTTTCTTTAATCCCGGTTGGTAGAACCGGAGCTAAAGGTCCCTTCCAGTAAAAAAAATTAATGTCTGCCTCCCATCAAACTCGCGCCCAGGACTCGTGCGCCTAAACCATCCCACCTACTCAACTTATTTGTCAATAGATGGAACTCTTCCCTTTTGAACCCACGCGTCGAGGGACCTTTAGTTGCGGTTCGTAACACCAACCGGGACTAAAGTGACCTTTAGTCCGGGTTCATAACACCAACCGAGACTAAAAGATCTATCTTTAGTCCCGGTTGATATTTCCAACCGGGACTAAATGTTCTAGACCTTTACTCTCGGTTGGTAACACCAACCGGGACTAAAGGAGACTTTTTATCCGCGATTGGTGTTACCAACCGGGACTAAAGATGTATTAGTCCCGGACGCAAAAATAACCGGGACTAAAGCTCATTTTGGCCATCGGCGAAAGGTCTCTTTTCTACTTAGTGGGAGTTTGGCCGCCAAAATATTATTAAGTTCATATCTATTTTGTGACTTTTTGGTGCCAATTTAGATTTTGCAGTATCAGGTCCTACCTCGAAAGAATATGTGATGTCAGTGTTCTGTGCTGGACAAATCATCATTTCTAAGATTGGCCTCCTTTTGGATATAAATACTGGTAATCACTTATCATTTGTTTAAGCTTTTGTAAGATTGGCCTCCTTTTGGATATAAATACTGGTAATCACTTATCATTTGTTTAAGCTTTGATATAACAAGAACACTTATTTGATTTATGTATAGAAAATAAACGACTGGTCTTCTTTTTTTTTAAAAAAAACAACTTATCTACCGTAGAAAATTGGGAGGCTTTCTTGTATACAATTTCATGAAGTTGTGGAATGATGTAAGATTGCTACTTATCAACATTGTAACCATATATAGTCTCCAAATATATTTTGTATAGTACACAAATAAATAATAACGTAATGTTATCTGTCATGCACAACTATCAAGATCACTGAGGATGAAATTTTTTTGCTGACATTTTAGCGAGTCGTGCAAACGAATGTTGTGACAACATCCCTAAAGATCTCCAATATATGATTAAAGAGTTAGGAAAAATGTAATTATGTCTTCTTAAATATAAAAATGTATCATCTATTGTGTATAAGCTCAAATACTATTGTGTAAAAAGTTAAACTATGCAAAAATAAAATAGTTTTTTTAAAGTATTTTTCTAAAAAACCGTAGCGTTAGCACGGATATTATACTAGTACTATTGAAATTGGTCATCGTATCTTTTTTGCAAGTGATTTTTCTAGGGCTAACTGGTTTTTTTTTGAAACAAGGGCTAACTGGTTTTTGTAGTGCCTTATTTGAAAACATATCTCCTCCCAGTAGCCAGTAGGTAAGCATTCGAACTCTATGCAATTTCAACTATTTTGAGCTCCACAACACACAATCCTTGCGTGCATAAGTTTTTCTATCATACAATATATCTATCATATTTAAGCAGCTTCAGTCTTAGGTGTGGTTCAATGAAGATGAAGGAAACACGGATCAGTTAGTTGTTGGGTTTGTTGTGGTGGAACCTGACCATCCGGTTCAACTCCTCAACTTGGTACGAGTGTTCGTATTTTTCTGGATTTATTTAAGTATTTAACGGTGTTATGATTTTAGTGATAGTTGACGTCCCATCGACAGTGAGACATTTGTGGTGACTTCATAGACAAATTTCCCGGCAGGAACGGGTTCCCGATGACGCACGCCACCGGCTGCCTTGCTTCCGCCTGGCGACTGAGCAGGTCCGCCAAAGCCAGCCTCCCGGCGGTCTCAAGGTGCCGCAGGAAGTCTTCCAGGTCCAGCCGTCGTGTCCCGTCGAAAGGGTCGTCCAGGAAGTCGAACCGGATGCGGCCGGCGCCGAAGGGCACGCCGTCGCCGCCAGAGGACACCCCCGAGGCGGCGGCGAGATTGTCGCGGATGAAGGAGGACGAGGAGCAGGTGACGAGGACGCCCTTGGACGCGATGCGCTTGGCGAGGCGGAGCATGGGGTTGATGTGGCCCTGGCTCGGGTAGCAGATGAGGAGGACGTGGACGTGGGGCGCCGCGTGACCTCTTCAGCCATGATCGCCGAAGTGTGCGAGCTGAGCTCCCTTGCGACTTGCCAGTGTCGCTGGGTCTTCGGGCCTTCGCATGAATGACATAGCCCATTCTCCTCGTCTTCTACATTTATAATAGTTACGGTACATACAAACTCGCGCCGGTGATGGACGGACATGCCGTGCAACACAATGTACGGGCACATATGTGCAACTATTTTATTGCATCCGCGAAGCTTCAGGCGGTACTAAAATCTAAAAGTTCACACCCAGTTAAGTGGAGTTCTCCCACTACTTTGCTATTCAAAATTTAGTATAATTTTTTCCTACTAAATGTCTCCTACTGAGAAAATTCTTGAGTCTATAAGAGTAACTCCAACAATTTGACATTTAGACTTGACATATCTAATTTTGTCAAAAAAACTAAAAAACTGTTGATCAATAGTTTGTCATTTGGGCTTGACATTTTTACCAAAGTTGCAAATAGGAGCCCGTACTTGACAATTTGACGACTGTGAAAAGGGCGAGGCAAATAGGCGGCTGCCCCTTTTTTTTTCCCGCGAGACGAGGTGCCGCGACTGGAGATGGCGCGGGCACGCGAGGAAAAGAAAAAAAGCCGCGAAAAAAAACTACCGGGTCCACTGGTCCATATTTTCCGTTTTTGCCAAGTCATTATGGGGAACCGTTGGAGATTGCATTTTTTTACTGTGGCATATCTATTTCAGAGTTGACAAATTACATGATTTGCCAAACCAAAATTGTCAAACTGTTGAAGTTGCTCTAACTAGTAGTACTCATTCCATCCCAAATTATAATACATTCTAAGAATTGTGAAGAGTCAAAGCATCTCAAGTTTGACCAATAATTATAGAAAAAATTATAAATATTTACGACATTAAATATGCATACTATAAAAATATAATTGATAAAGAATCTAATAATACTTAGTTGGTACCATAAATGTTATTATATTATCATATAAATTTGGTCAAATTTGAGATACTTTGGCTCTCTAACATTCTTGGGATGTCTTATAATTTGGGATGGAGGGAGTAGTATTTTACTACTATTAAAAACAGTGGCAGACCTAGGATTCTAGCATAGGATATGCTGGATAAAAAATTTTGTTTGTAATTCGAAAAACCTTTTTTCAATTCAGTAAACGATCTTCGATAAAAACCACATACATTAATAACATGGTAAGCCATAAATTCAAATATTAAAGTAGAAATTATGACAAATCGAGATATGAAAGTTAAACAAAATAATAATAATTTAAAATATAGCCATAAAAGGGACTTATAATACTATTTATCTGACTTATTTACACGTAAATGCCATGGATAGAAACAATATCAATCATAGTTCATAAAAACACATATGATATGTCATGGCGTATCTCACATGACACAATATACGAATTGCAAAATAAAGGATATAGTATTTATACTTATAATATCTAGAGGCAATAAAAAATGAAAAATTAAAGTCCCACAAGACATAATAAGAGGGATAAAAATAGAAAAAACTAAAGAATGAATTGTATTATTTGTAATTATTTTTAAAGGGGGCAAAAAAAAATTAGATTTAAGATAGCATTGTCGATAATGAAATGATATCGAAGTGATATCACTTTTTATTTGTCATTCCATTTTAGGGCATGTCTTTTTTTTTTGAGATTACACAGTACAACGCAGACGCTTAACACACACACACACACTCATCCTTATGAACACACGTACGCAAACCCTACCCCTATGAGCACCTTCGAAGGACCAAGCCGACAAATCTTGAAGTTCACGAAGTCACCACAGACGCCTCGCTGTCGACGGGAACGTCGCCTACCACTTAAAGCATAACGCCGGAAAATCCTGGAATAAATCCAGAATAAAGTGTCGCACCCAGAATTTTGAACCCTGAGTGGGAGCCCCCCAACCAATGGCCTTTGCCATTGCGCCGTAAACCTGGGGCACACAAAACATGGGATAAAACAAACTAGTATATATATATTCCTAATAATAAAGAGATATTTTTTTCTTTCTTTCTTTCTTGTTATTTTTCCTGCACTCCCTAGCGGATCCATTAGAGAAAATTACTCTTTATTTTTTGTGAACTAAACCTTTTCATTGTCTTGTAGCTAGAGGGGGTCAGACAAAAAAATAGGGTAGATAAATTTTACCTTTTTATTATTATACTAGCAAACGTGCCCGTGCGTTGCAACGGTAGAAAAAAAATCAAAAGTTAATGAAAAACACAGACATGGATATTTGTTGCATATTTATGTATATTTTATATATACATGGCTTTTTTAGAGTCTCAATCAGAGTATCTACTGGCGGTTTTTTGAGAACCGCCTCTAGAAATGGAAACCGCCTCTAGAAATGGATTTCTATAGGCGGTTCTCTTAACGAACTGCCTGTAGAAATGACTGTCCGAAAATCGCGTTTTAAAAATAGAAAAAAAAGATTTAAATTTCGGGGAGAGGCCACTAGGAAGTGTAAAAATCGTAAACGTGCTAATGAAAAATACAGACATGAATATTTGTTGCATATTTATGTATATTTTATATATACATGGCTTTTTTAGAGTCTCAATCAGAGTATCTACTGGCGGTTTTTTGAGAACCGCCTCTAGAAATGGATTTCTACAGGCGGTTCTCTTAACGAACCGCCTGTAGAAATGACTGTCCGAAAATCGCGTTTTTAAAATAGAAACCGCGTTTTAAAAATAGAAAAAAAAAGATTTAAATTTCGGAGAGAGGCCACTAGGAACCTAAGACCTCGCCCTCACACAATATCTCCTCTACCACTCTACCCATGACTAACTTGTGTCTAAATTCGTTAGTACTTCATCATATTCTATACTAAACCGAGTGTAAAGTGATTGTTTGAGCCACTAAACGAATTTAAATGAAAAAGTTGTGATTACAAAGTTTCATAACTTTTCGAGATCTACAACTTTCATATAGCAAGTTTTTTCATCCGAAGTCGTTTACAAAAATTTGAATTTCAAATTTGACACATTCAAACGTATTTTTCGATGACAAGATGATTTCAAATGAAAAAGTTGTGAACTACAAAGTTTCATAACTTTTCGAGATCTACAACTTTCATGTAGAAAGTTTTTCCATTCGAGGTCGTTTACAAAAATAAAAAAAAATAAGTAGAAAAAATCCGAGGACGATTTCTACTAGCGGTTGTCTTAACGAACCGCCTGTAGAAATAACCCATTTCTACAGGTGGAATTATTAAGTAAACCGGCTCAGAGCCGTTTCGGGCCATGTTTTGAGTACATGCGACTGATAATGGCCAACCGCCTGTGCTATTTTTTGGAGGCGCCAGCTAAAACAATTTTTCTACTAGTGAATCCAAACGGTCGGCCCATATATATTACCAGATCGGCTCCAAAGCTACCTGCCGGCCGGTTTGTCACGTGAAGGAGTTCCCCGTACAAAAAGGCGGCCGGCCCGTGGGCTTTGAGTTGGACTCAGGGTATTTAAAACAGAAGAGTTCTAAATAAAGAAATAAAGATTTTCTATGGAATTAGTTAAGGAAATGGTGGATTAAAAGAATGGGCTGGACGAAAAAAATAGCTAGAAAATTATTAGGTAATAGATATATAGAAAAACTCACGATCATCAAAAATCCAACTTTGTTCTGTTTTTTTTTTCTGCTTTTATTGCCCAACGGATTCGTACCGATCCAGAAAATAAAACTAGAACATGGAAAAATATAAAGACGAGAAAGTCGCATATGATTAATCGGTTACAAGTATTATTAATCGACAAGCAATGAAAGCAAAGGTGGCCAAAATGTCATTGTGGTGAAGACAACGGTGATGGCCAAGAAGCTGGCACGGAACTTGGGGAAGATGGGTACGAGCCGTCTGTATCCGTGTTTCAAACTCACCAATTTAAAAATTATCATGATTTATATTCTTAATAATGTTTGATTAAAATCTTGTCTAAAATGATTTTTTTACAATATTATAGCTTATAGATGAATAAGTTTATTATAGCCTAATATAAAATTCGTCATAGGTCCCCCGGACTACTCTGGATACTTAAGCACAGAGACAGAGCTAGATCCTTTTTAGTCTAAAATCAGTGGTTTGGTGCAGTCTACAACTCTTCATTTTCTTTCTAGTTAATGTGTGTATACTCGACTGCTCTTTGACCACTTCACTTTGCGTGGCAGTTGGTCTAGCTACCTGTTGACCGATCGACCCATTGCCTCGTGGTACAATACTATAATTTTTTTTGTTGCCGCGGTGGCAGAGTACACATTCCTGGCATGGTCCATATATATCATGGTGAGGCCAGCAGTGACGCATACTGTGATCCGGCAGCAACGACTGTTGCATCTGAGACGCATTACACAACATTATCCAGCAGTGACGTTCTTCATGGAATTTGAGAGGTTAGTGTTAGGCTGTTAGAAATTTCTCTGCAGATTCTACGAAGTCCCCGAGCAAGATTACAAGCACTTAGTCTCTCTTTTCGTTTTAAAAAATTAATGTTTTATTAAATTCACAAGTACTAGCACTTAGTGTCAGCGATCGAAGGCGGGAACAATGCTCTGCGCATTACAACATGATGGCATTGACATAGAGGATGATTTATTAGTGCATATATGTATTTGCTGTCATGTCCTCCGCCTATTCGAAATTATAAGATATTTTTGAAATTTTTAAATAAATATCATTTATTATGTAAAATGAAGATATATAGACTACGACACATAGTAAAAGTAATACATTAATAATTTGGAACACAGAGACCACCTGTGATGTATGGTCTCACATCACATAACTTGGAGGGATTCTTTAAAGGGCGACGCTTTTGAGTACCATACGGCGGTGTCCATCATGCTCGCTAGTGAAGACACATACCATAGGATGATATACCGCGAAGAGAAGGATCACCTGGCCGATCATCCAGTGAACTTTAGAAAGCTAGCAAAGTTGAAGACCTCGAAGATTAGTGCCGCCGAATAATACGACGTCGCACAGGAGCACCCCAGTGTATCATCTCTAGGTAGATATATTGACCCAGGCATTCAAAATCATGTAGTTAGGGGAGCTCCCCCATCGTCAGGTAAAGCTGTCTAGGAGATAACCAAAAAAATCCTCAGATGCTTTATTTGATTCAGCTATATTATACAACACTTTATTTGAGGAGGGGTAGCAAGAAAGAGTCTACAATTAACTTTGAACCGAAGACAACAAGGACTAGTTATAGTTAGTCATATAAAAACAGGGGGTTTTCTTGCTTTCAAGGCAAATGGTGATTTGTTCTACCTTTGATTTACTACTACAGGATAGAATTTCTGCAGCGTCGTCCCTGCGGCCTCCATGGCGGGCACAAAGTTTGCCCGCCACGATTATTCAGTGGCCGGCATGGTCGGCTGGCCACCGAGGCGCCCACCGCGTGAAATCTATTTACCACGACAGACGACTTAATTTGTCTGCTGCAATAAATAACTATTTACTGTGATGGACGCTTTAGATTGCCCGCCGCGTGAAAGTTAATTACCGCAACAAGTGACTTAAAGCGCCCACTACGGTAAATAACTATTTACCGCAATGGGCAAATTAGGCCACGCTACGGTAAACCCTAGCCATAAATACACAACGCAGCCCTCCCCTTCTTCCCTACGGGTCTTCCTCTTCCAAACTTATGGGGGATGTTTTGCTCAAAAAGTGACCATACCTTTTATTTGAGTTGTAGACCTTGGATTTGGGGAGGAGGACACCACAAGAGGTATATGAAGGCTCTCCCATCCTCTCTTTCTCCATCATCACCTAAGGTTCTATAGATGTAAATCTAGGTTTAGATCTAGATCCATATAATTTCAGGAGGAGAGAGAAAGCTTATGTTTCTTTAGCTCTAGATTCATCATGGATGCATGAAAGCTATCTTCCATCATCATTGCACTCTCTTTTTCATGTTTCGTTAGCTCTAGATTTATCGTAGATGCATGAAAGCTCTCTCCCATCGTCATTGCACCTTTTCATTTTGTTAGCTCTAGATTCATCATGGATACATGAAAACTCTATCCCATCGTAATTGCACTCTCTTTTTCATGATTTTGGAAGTAAATCATCATTTTTTCTAATTCTTCTTTATCTGTTACTTGTGATGTATAAGGTTTGCATGTATGTTGATGGTAATTAAGAGCTATTTTGTCAGCATCAAAATATTGTCAACATCCTCATATTCAAAGGAAAACAAGCATAACCTGAACATATTGTGCCAAATAACTAGTTCCACATGTCCCATGACTATTTGATGTAGATAATGACAAATGGGGATTTTTGGGAGCTAGTGGGCCCACATAGGGGGTCGCCCGACCACCTTGTGGGGCCACTAGACCTCCCAAGCCCCCATGATCCAAGATGCACCCTTTAGAACACTCTCTACCCCTTGGATCCAAGTGTGCCTCTTACCAACGGTCCAAATCCACATCACAAGGATCCATGGGCCCACATCAATGACATCAGCATGACAAATCAACCCAGAACCGACATCCAAGGCATAAGACAGGTGGGACCAGTGGCCAGGAAGCAGAGGTGGGCCAGAGACCCCACATGGGGATCGGTCGACCTATAGGTGGGGCCTACCAGGCCACCACTTGGCCCCTGACTAGTGGGCCACCATCTAGAAGGAAGAGGAGGGCTCATAGGCCAGTATGGGTGGTCGGCCGACCGCCCATATGGCGGTTACACCTCCCAAACCGCCTCACTAACTCCCCACATGATGGAAATCAACACCCTTGATCCTTAGGCGGTTCTGAAGTCGGTTGGATCCAACGGTGGTTGATGAAGGTGACGCGGATCGCTGACGTGGCACCGGAGTAGCCCCTACTCCACCTCTAGCTATAAATAGACCCTTAGAGCTCCCTTCTCATTCATGCCTCATTGGAGAAACACTACTCCTTAGTCTCTTAGCAGAGCTCTCTAGTAGTTCTATGCTGGTCTGAGAAGAGTGAAGGAAGTCTTCTGGAGAAAGCCCCGGGCCTGTCGGGAATCTTCTCTGGAGCTCTTCCTCATCGGATGCGAGTCTCTTGTAAGTTTAGCACTTGTAAGTGACTACTTCTGAGTTCTTTATAGTATTCAGTATTCTAAATCTGGTGTAGTTGTTATATAACTTTTCACGCTTGATCATCGCTTTGCTCTGAGTAAAGTGCTTTAATCTTAGGCCAAGGTTAAAGTAGTAATATAAGTGTAGACGTGGTGTCTAAGCTCAATCTTACCTTTGTAAACCGCTTATCGCACGGATTGTTTGTGGTAGCTAGTAGAAGGTGACAGCTCTATCTAGTCCTCGTATTCCACCACGTGTGTAAGATAAGTTCTTAAAAGGTAGGGCCTCAATACAACATGATGGCGCGGTCCGGTTAGAGTTTTGCCCTCTTTCTGATCTATCCCATCACCTCCTGCAAGAGAAGGGCCGATAAGGCCAGTATAACCAGCTATCCCTTGTTAGAGTTCTTTGCTATATCGAACCTCTGAACCCAGTTATCATAGTCTCCCTTGATCCATCATAGGACATATATATACTCCTAGTTAGATCATATATCGTTCTCTGAGGAAAATACGATACCTGGAATAGTCCCAGTGAAGTGCTACATTAGTATAATCTGTGCGCTTGCGGATTTATCCAATAGTCATAAGAAATACCAACAAACATTTCTGGCGTCGTTGTCGGGGAACGGTAGCTGTTTTAACTAGAACCCTTTTGTCCTATTTTATATTTGTTTGAATTCATCCTTCCATTCCACATACACATATGGATCAAACCCCACTTATCGAATATGGTGCTCCAACGGGTGCTAGCTTGGAGCCACCTAAATCATCTTATGCCGTTTTGGTCGTTCGTTATGAGCTTCGCCCGAGTCTCATAGCGATGGTTCAGGACAAACCGTTTTCTGGGGACGAAGACGAGAATCCCTATACTCATATATGTGACTTTGAACAGCTTTGTTCATGTGTCCACATCCAAGGGATGAGGCCATGTACTCTTAAGTGGAAGCTATTTACGTTTTCTTTAACAGGAATAGCCAAACGATGGTACACTCGCCACGTAGATGACGCGAAAGGAGATTGGGAAAAATTGATGCCTAAATTCTGTTTGGCATTCTTCCCTATTCCTTGCGTCATTCGTCTTCGAAAAGAGATCATCAATTTCTCGCAAAAGAGAAAGAATCTCTGGGTGATGCTTGGGTCCGTCTTTTAGATCTAGTATCTTCAGGCCTTGATCTCGCTATAACCGAGCCCACAATGTTACAACATTTTTATGGCGGTCTTAGCAGAGATTCTGCATAACTCCTTGACATATCTTCCGGGGGAGCCTTCTTGTGTTTACCCGTTAGTGCAGGGAAGAGTCTTCTCACAAAGATTCTTGATAACACCCCGTATACTAACGTATATTATGAAGGACCCACGAAAGAACAAAAACCAGCCCCCAGAATAGAAACAACATCGATAGCCGAAACTTTTCCCTCTACATCTCAAGATCCTGCTATCGAACTTGAACCACCAAGGGAAGAAGAAATTCATCCCTTGGAATTTCCCCTTGATATCGAGGCTGATTTATTTTCTGATTTTGGGAATGCCTTGAATCAATCTGTGCAAAAGAAGTCTGCAGCTCGAAAAGCTCCGAACCGCCACATCCCTAGTCTCATAGAAGAAGCCTATGTTCAGGAGACGGTTCAAGAGCTAGCCTCCATCATGAGCAATGAGTAGTTAGAAGAGGCCGAATCTTCATTCGAGCCAATTCGAATTCTTTCTTCCTCTACAACCATTCCTTGTCAAATCAATAGAGCAAAGTTAGACTCTCTTTACGATCCTACCCTAGGAGTTAGCATTATGTATAAATCATTAGCTAATGCTCTCTTAGGCAATGTAAAACTGACTCCAACCAACAAGTTCTTGAAGCTTTCTTTAGGACAATTGATTGAGAGTTGTGGGATCGCGCAGACCATTCCTATGCTAATTTAACAAAGTCAATGTCCTCTTGAATTTCTTCATATTTGATATAGAGGAATTCGACTTGTTAATTGGACATCCACTCATGAGATTCCTTGATGGATCTCTTTATGGAAGTCTTAAGGGTCATCTTGGGAGTAGCATCAAACTATCGATTCCGCTCACCAATTCCATGAACACCATGACAGAATCTGTCACGGAACCGCCCAACATATAAGAGCACTAGTGCAATGGTCATCATTTCTAAAAACTCTGTCACATTAGAGCCCATATAAGCCCGGTAGTCCTTGAAATCTTGAAGAATCTCAAACCACACTCAAGTAACAACCCGAGATCGTACACTAGATTCAGTAACCGCACATCCACAGTGATAAGTTCAAAACGAAATAATATTACAACTGAGTTTAAAGAAGTATTATTACAACACCAAGTTCAAATCAATGTAGACGAAGTTTAGGTGTCACAAAACCCATTGCAAACTATTTACCAAATACCGTGCCAGGTCTAGTACAGTCCCATCAAAAGCAACAAGGAGAGACATCGGACTTCACCATTGCCCATGGCCTTTACTCTTCATCACATGCAGGGTAGAGGCACGCCTGGCAATAACCAGAATAGACCATACCATCTGCAACAAGGGTAAAGAAACCCTGAGTACTCAATTGTACTCAGCTAGACTTACCCGACAAAGAGATAGATACATAACCATAGACACTTCAAGGATTATGCAAGGCTTTATCAGGTGGATCTCATGAGATAGCAGAGTTTTGCATAAAAGAGCATCCTAATTACTCATGTATTCTCATCATTAGAAAACATCATTTAGCATCAGGTTAAGTAACATTAAGAAGATCTCATTAGCACCTGTACTAGAGCAATCACTGAGTTACCAAACATTAATAACCATATTGTTCTTGGCATAAAACCACATAACCATCTTTTGGTTATTTATTAGGGTTCAGATTTCTACAGTGGGAGGAAGATCTTTCAAGTTTCTCAGACGAGGAGAGACCGCGATTCGAATCGAATTCCAATCCAGCTGGAGGTTTATTCCTCAGTCACACCCAAGCATGCCTACCGGCACACTTATGCGGGTCACCTTCATTGTCACTCGGGTAGCCCGCGGATCTCCAGGTACAGGCATGAGTAGCGACCCACGGATAGCCAGGTAGCTCAAGTAGTGCCTGTCCTTGGTGCCAGGCCAGGACGATCAGGGTCTTGCCCACGGTCTAGTATGCCGCTCGCGGTCTTCATGACCCAAGTAGGGGGAGATACCGGCCCGAAACCACATAGTTAGGCTTCGCGGTCGAAACGAGTTATTCGGCCAGCTATAACAGAGGCATGCGTTCAATCTCGGCAGATGTCCAACCACGATCCAGCGCCTAGCGACATAGGCGGAGAGAAACCGCTCACAAGACCTCCAAGTCAAGTGGCTCACAACACCTTGTCCGCCCGGTCTCGATTTATTACTTCCACATGGTTATTTTCCACGATAGCAAGCTATAGCCAACCGTGACCATCAACTTACCTTTGTGGGGGATGATAGACCACCCATGCTACCAGTCTAAGCATGGCTAAGCAAGGTTTCGATCCTGGGCCTACAAGGTTCTTTTTAGTGGACAAGGAAGGTATAATGCAGCAAGGGGTTCCATCTCAAATCCTACTAACTTAATGCACAAACAAGTGGTTGGATTGTAAGTAAAATACTTTAAATAGAGTAATGAGGTGTATAATGCTCCGGGGCTTGCCTTTCACAAAGGTGGAGGGAAGGTGGTTAGGGCACTCAGGAAGGTCAGGGCCCTGTTCTCCTTCTTCTGGAGCTTCTGGAGCTAGCAACTCTGGTGGGACTCCTCCTTCTATCTCCCCGAACTCCAGCAAGGTCACTCCCTCCGGCGATCCTAGATTCATGTACACATGTATGATAAACCAACATATATGACAAGTCATATACTAGAATGATACATGCCTACTGCATATGAATGAATGCTCATGATGAATGTCTTATGCAACATTTTATTTCATTGACCGAATATGTGCAAATTTCCTCTCCCGTAGAGAAGTTACACTTACCCTTCTTTAGCAATCTGTAATAGAGCTTCTCCTTTGAGGTAAGCTCTCTTACACCTGTATTAAACAAGTTTTATGGTTTAAGACACTTGATTAACATACACAAGCATACCACACTTCCACACAAAGATAACATGGCATAGAAACACTTAAAACATCAGCTAGAAGAAACTGTGTAGTTGGAGCTACACACAACCAAAAATTACAAACTAAGACATTATGGAAAGGTCAGGAAATTGTCTACAAAACATTCCATAAACTCACCAGCTAGATCCAACATTAAAAAGGCCTAACAGACACTATAAGCAAGGCTATTTTGAAGAAATAGGAAAACACAGATTTAAGGTTGAACTTGTAAAACATGCTCAGGTTAAACTAAATAGGTTATGGCTGTGAACATTTAACACAAGACATATCAACAAGTTACCTATAACAAAGTCAACTGTAGCTACTGTTGAAACTCAACACAAATAGCTCAAACAATTCTAACAAGGAAAGGTGCTTCAGCTGTTAATCAACAAACAGAGATAACTTAAAACAGTTATAAAGTCTTTAACCATCTATCCACAAATTACGATAAAATTAGAAAGAAAAGATTACACAATTAGCTATCACTTTGGTGTTCACACCAACACATCAAACACATGTAAAAAGGAGTTAAAATTACTTAATTGCTGGTGATGAGAAAACAAGCACAAGTTAAAGCAATTTTTCTTAAACAATTTGAAAAGTGTAAAACAACAGATTTCATATTTTTCTTAGATTACACTAAGCAAGTAACACATGTACAAAAAATAGCAAGCACAGTAACCACATAAAACTTAGCTTAGTAATTTAAACAAGGTTGCTTTTAATTAAACAAGCATTTAATTATAAGAACTATAACAAGCCACTAAATTACATGTTACTGTCACTTTAACATTTTTCATGGGAAGTGCATGCTGAGACAAACCCAACAAAACAAGAACCATGATTTTAGCACATACCAAACTCCAGTTTTGAATTAAACAAGTTAAACTAAGCATATAAAGCTTGCTGTTCACTTTTATTAAAACAACACAGAAGAACAGTAACGACATGTTATTTAACATTTTTCATGCATAGAGAACAACATAAAAAATCTCACAGAACTGGTTTCACATTTTTAGCATTTTCCTAGAATTAGTTATGCATTTCCAAAGTTAGCAAACAAAACTGAAAAAGACAAAACAGAGAAACACATTGAGCCTATGACACATGGGACCCACTAGTCAGGTTCTTCCCCATAGAACCGACTGCACTGGAGGTGCTCGACCCTCAGTCCTTCGCCGGCGGTGAGGTTTCCGGCCAAACCTACCCCATGGCTATGTTCCCCTACGCAACCCGCATCGAACCATGTAACTGGTTGTACCCTAGGTTCACCGGAGCATGCTCGACATTGTCTATGGCGGCACGGCGGCGCTGCAGCTCTTGCGCTGGCCGACACAAGCTTTCTCCGGCCAAACTGGCGACTGCTACACCTACACGGAACCCTAGCGGTCCGATCTAGCCCGGATTGGGGCGGTGCAAACCCTCCGCTGAGCTCGGCCACATGCACAACGGCACGGTGGCGAGTTCACGGCGGCGCGGTGCTTCTGTTCTGGCGGTGGCGAGGCGTGGATGCTTCAACCAACTCCGGCTATCAATTCACTAGCTAACCAGCTAACCCTAACACAACTTAGACTAACGCGAACGACGCTGAGAAACCTAGCGTAACCCTCGCCGGCGGTGCGGGTGCCATGCGCTCGCGCGCGGCGGAGTTCCCGTTCCAGCGAACCCTAACCCTAATCGTTTCAACCGACTCCTCGGTGAGCATCTATAACCTCTAGACTACCACGTACAAGAGCTAGAAGGAAGGGAGAGGCTCTGGATTGGGCTGGCCACGACGGCGCAAAGCTCGACGGAGCTTCGGTCGTCAATGGTGCTCGTGGTGCTGTGCGGTCTGGCTTACCGGTGCGGCTGGCGCTGAAATGGAGCGGTGAAAAAGATGGAGCGGAGCAAGGCGAAGCTGTGGCTACGCTTTAGCGGCCAATGCGGCAGTGTGCTTGGCGGTGGAGCTCGGCGACAGCGGTGCTGTGGCAATGGCGTGGTGTTCCGCTTTTGCGCGAGGCAGAGAGGAGAGGGAGAGAGCGAGGGCGAGTGAGCGTTCGGCCGCGAGGTGGAGTGTGCGGGCGTCCAAGGCCCTGCCGGCATGGGTCGAACGCCGGTGTATGGTTGCCACGCGTCGCACGATTCCTAAGGCGGTTGGCCACTGACCGGACAGCGCGCTCAGCTCTGCGTTTGAAACCCGGTCAGGTCGACTGACAACGGGTTTTGCAACATGATTAACTCCCTAACCTCTGCGTCTTAGCTTCAACCAAATGCACACCTTGTTAGAGCTATAGTTGAACTCCAACTTTGGTGCAATTTGTTTGAGCTGAAATGGTTTGGATTTCAAACTACAAGCATCCAAATAGAGCATCAAACAAACTGAAAACCATTTAGGACTTCGACGATTTCAGAAGCTAAAATAGTCCACAAATCAGCCTTGATTGACCAATTAGTGTATTTTAGGATCCAAATCACCTCAAGGTAGTTAAACAAAGTTTGTTTAGAATTAAAAACTCTACAACTTTGGTTAATCCAACTTTTTCATACTAGGTCATTAACAAAGCCAAATTGTTAAATCAAGCAAAAAGGGTTCCTAGGGTCAATCATTTAAGCTTAACCCTAGAAGCTCATTTGGACTTGATCATTAACATAAACATAGTTCCATTAGCATCCCTAAATATTTTCTAGGTGGTCATTAGTGATCAATACATCAAGAACTTGGTTAACAAGTATAACTTAATTAAAGCTAGGTGTAGGTTAACACATACACACATAAAACAAAGTGATCACTCAGGATTATTATTTCATATGATCATGGAAATGCATGAATGCATTAATGCTTATGCTCATGGTCATGAAATGATATGCAAATGCAAGCTTAACACTGAG
Organism: Microstegium vimineum; assembly: GCA_022036555.1. Taxonomy (NCBI): domain Eukaryota; kingdom Viridiplantae; phylum Streptophyta; class Magnoliopsida; order Poales; family Poaceae; genus Microstegium; species Microstegium vimineum. The sequence goes on along the minus strand of CM039125.1, from coordinate 35,369,824 downwards.
GGTGTTACAGAATCATTCCCAGAATCTGACCCCATAGAGGAAGTAATGGTTGCATCTCTTCTAGAATCATCTCCTCCTGATCTAGAAGAAGAAGTTGAAGATTTAATCCAGGAAGAAGACGATCTAGAAGAACCCATAGATCTGGAGAAATCTGAGCCCCCATCTAAGCCCTCTATAGAACTTAAACCCCTTCCAGCTGGTTTAAAGTATGCCTTTCTAAATGACGATCGTGAGGCCCCTGTGATTATCAGTGACAAACTCTCTCCTGAAGAGTCCTTCAAACTTCTCACCATCTTAGAAAAGCATCAGTCAGTCTTAGGCTACTCTGTTCAAGATCTCAAGGGCATTAGTCCCGCTCTCTGCACACATCGCATCCCCATCGAACCTGAGGCTCTTCCTTCTAGAGAACCTCAGCATAGACTGAATAATGCAATGAGAGAGGTAGTAAAGAAGGAGGTCTTGAAACTCTTGCACGCAGGGATCATCTACCCCATTCCTCACAGTGAATGGGTTAGGCCTGTGCAAGTTGTGCCTAAGAAGGGAGGTATGACGGTCGTTCGAAATGATAAGAACGAGTTGATTCCTCAACGAACCGTCATGGGTTGGAGAATGTGTATAGATTACCGGAGACTTAATAAGGCTACAAAGAAAGATCATTTCCCGTTACCCTTCATCGATGAGATGTTGGTACGGCTTGCAAAGTATTCTTTCTTTTGTTTCCTTGATGGTTATTCGGGATATCATCAAATACCAATTCACCCCGATGATCAAAGTAAGACTACCTTCACATGCCCCCTATGGAACATATGCATACAGGCGAATGTCTTTCGGCCTATGCAATGCTCCTGCTTCTTTCCAGAGGTGCATGGTGTCCATTTTCTCTGATATGATCGAAGAAATCATGGAAGTTTTCATGGACGATTTCTCGGTCTATGGAAAGACTTTCGATGATTGCCTTGAGAATCTGGATAGAATCTTATAGAGATGTGAAGAAAAGCACTTAGTACTGAACTGGGAGAAATGCCACTTCATGGTTTGTGAAGGCATAGTGCTAGGACATAGAGTGTCCGAACGTGGGATAGAAGTGGATAGAGCTAAGATCGAGGTGATAGAACAACTTCCACCTCCCACGAATGTCAAGGGAATTCGTAGCTTCCTTGGCCATGCTGGCTTTTATAGACGGTTCATACAAGATTTCTCTCAAATTGACCATCTGTTAACAAGCCTGCTAGCCAAAGATGCGTCCTTTTACTTCAATGATGAGTGCTTAGATTCTTTATATATTCTCAAGAAAGCGCTCATCTCAGCTCCAATCATTCAACCCCCTGATTGGAAGCTCCCCTTTGAAATAATGTGTGATGCTAGTGATTATGCTGTCGGTGCGGTGTTAGGCCAAACCAAAGATAAGAAGCATCATGCTATTTCATATGCTAGCAAAACCTTAACAGGTCCACAGCTAAACTATGCAACAACTGAAAAAAGAGTTGTTGGCCGTGGTGTCTTCTATAGACAAGTTTAGATCTTACTTAGTAGGAGCAAAAGTAATTGTCTATACAGATCATGTTGCTCTCAAGTACTTGCTCACTAAGAAAGATGCTAAATCACGTTTAATAAGATGGATCTTGCTACTCCAAGAATTTGATCTTGAAATAAAAGATAAAAAGGGAGTAGAAAATTTTGTTGCCGATCATTTGTCTAGAATGCAATTCAAAGAAGCACAAAATTTGCCCATCGACGATTTCCTCAGAGATGACAACTCCTCAAGGTGACAGACTCCAACCCCTGGTATGCGAATATAGTCAACTTTATGGTTGCAGGCCATGTACCACCAGGGGCAGATATGAAGAAACTAGTTCATGAGAGTCGAGTGCTTCTCTAGGATGAGCCATACCTCTATAGAGTATGCAATGATGGATTGTTAAGAATATGCGTACCTATGGAGGAGGCGACCAAAATCTTGGAAAGAGGACATGGAGCAGAATACGAAGGTCATTATGGAGCATTTAGAACTCATGCCAAGATTTGGCAGAGTGGGTTCTTCTGGCCAACCATGTACAAGGATACCCAAGATTATGTCAAGAAATGTGCAAGGTGCCAGAAGCACGTGAACATCAATGCCCGAGATGCTATGCCACTCACCAACAACCTACAAGTCAAGCTTTTTGATGTATGGGGCATCGACTACATGGGACCCTTCCCTCCATCAAAAGGGTGTGAGTACATCCTAGTAGCGGTGGATTACGTGTCCAAGTGGGTAGAAGCATTGCCCTGCCGCAAAGCAGATGCAGCCAACTCAAAGAGAATGTTCCATGAAGTGATATTCCCTAGATTTGGAACCCCAAAGTTAGTCATAAGTGACGGGGGATCTCACTTAATTGATAAAGGCTTCCACCAATTCCTCACTGATCAAGGGATCCGACACAATGTTGCAACTCCATACCATCCTCAAACAAGTGGCTGTTGGCACAAATTATGACCATCTTTTACATAGCTAAAATGGTGCCACTAATCCAAGGATCAAGGATAAAACAAACACATCATGAACATTCTTTATCAAATAACTAGTTCCACATGTCCATGAGTGTTTGAGTGCAAGAATGAACAAATGGAACAAAGGAGAGCCATATGGCACCACCATGCTCTCTCCTCTCGACCATGATCCAAGAGAGGAACTCTAGAGTAGAATTCATCCATTGGATCAGTCTGTGTTTCCTCTCAACGGCTCACAAGCGAAGCACGTGGATCCATGGACCCACACCAAGGAGATAAACGTGACAAAATACCTCAGGACCAACATCCAACACCCATGACGAGTTGGACCAGCACCAGAAAGCAGAGGAGGACCAGAATCCCCAAGGGGGGATTCGACCGAACCTCAAGAAGGCCCAAATGGGTCCCACTTAGTCCCTGACTGGTGGGACCCCATCCAAGGAGGCAGGGGAGGGCCCACTGGCCATAGGGGCATTCGGCCGAATGCCCCCTAAGTCGGTTGGGCTCCCTCCAACCGCCATAGCTTCTCCCCACGTGTTGGATCACAACCATCCATGCCTTGGTCGGTTCCAAGGTCGGTTGGATCCAAGGGTGGAGAATGGAAGGCCCTGGATCGCTGACGTGGCGCCGGAGTAGCCCCTACTCCACCTCCTGCTATAAATAGAGGGTCACACCCCCCTCTCTAATCATGAAGAAGAAGCCTACAAGCTCTATTCCTTAGATTGTTCTAGGAGTTAGGCTAGAGTGAGAGTTAGAGTTGAGTCGAGCTGTGCTCGGGATTTCCGGAGTCGTCTTCTGGAGAGTCTGGTATAGCTCTCTTATCTTTCCTTCTTTGTAAGAATTTATCTTATTCAATATATATCTTTCTCTTTACTTTACTTAGTATTTACTTTGATCATTTCTATACTAGATATAGTCTTGTTATATGCTTTTGCTCTTTAATAGCTTTCACACCCATAGTCTGTGATCCTTGTGACCTTTCCTGTATGCGATCATTGTCTGTCATATGGTACTTTGGTTATTGATCATAGTCAAAGTAGTAAGTTGTGTGTAAGCGTGGTGATTATACATCATCTTATCCTTGGTTATCGCTTGCTGCACGGATTGTTTGTGGTAGCTAGCAAGAGGTGACAACCTTGTCTAGTCTTTGTATTCCACCACGTGTTTATAGGCAAGTTCTTAAAAGGTAAGGCCCCCGTAAGAAGAGGGCGCAGTCCGGTAGGAGTTTTGTCCTCCTACTGATCTATCCCCTCGCCTAGCATACTTGTATTAAGGAGACAAACTATAGTGTCTAGACTAGTTATCTAGCTAAGTATATTGAAGTAGAGAGAAGTACATAGGAGTCCCTGTTCTCTTCTGGATGTCCTCCCACCTAGCTAGTCTCTGAGGTTCATTCTAAGTATCCTTTACCGTAGATTCTTCATTCATCAACCCCTTCCTATCACTTTTATCATTTACTCCCCTATACTAGTTGGTACTAAGGTTGAGGTGCTCTCTAGGATCTCTCTCTAATTATCATTTCTAGCCAGCTTTCCCTTGGGATAATATAAATTACGATACCTCGGAATACTCCTTGGTGAAGTGCTACAACGGTATAATCTGTGTGTTTGCGGATTTATCCAATAGTCATAAGAAATACCAACAAGCATTTCTGGCGCCGTTGCTGGGGAAAGCTTAGCCAAGAAATTTTAATTAGATTGAATCCAGAGATTCTCGTTAACTTAGTTATCAATTAGTCATAGGGGCTCACCCCTGTCTGTGGCTTCCTTTCTTGTGAAGCCAGACAGTGTATGAGCGGTTTCTAACTACTGGGAAACTATCTCGAAGATCCCGAGCAGCTGTTGAGGAGGACTAGACGTCGTCAAGTTCCCCCCTCAGAGGTTCCTCTCGAACCAGGATCCGTTCAAGGAAGGAGGCTCTACACCACCACTCAAGGAAACTATGTCCCAGAAGGCGATCTCTGACTTCTCAGCTCCGTCAGCTGCCCACGTAGCTCAGGGCCCCAAGGTCAACTTCGGAGATGCCACCTTCGAGCTGAAGCCCGCCTTGATCCACATGGTGCAGGCCAATCCGTTTTGCAGAAAGCCCCATGAGGATGTAAATGCTCATCTCCAACACTTCATGGAGTTATGTGGCACATTCACTATGAAGGGAGTGGCGTCTGACGCCATTCGCCTTCGTCTTTTTCCATTCTCGCTATTGGGAAAGGCGAAGCAATGGTTCTACGCCCACAAAGAAGAGGCCACTACATGGGAGAGGTGTGCTAACGCATTCCTCAAGAAGTTCTTCCCGACGGGCAAAACCAATGCTCTTCACGGGAAGATCTCAAGCTTTCAATAACAATCTGACGAGATAATTCCCGAAGCATGGGAACGTCTCCAGGAGTACGTTTGTGCCTGTCCTCATCATGGGATAGAGGACTGGCTCCTGATCCAAGGTTTCTACCATGGGCTGACTAGCATGGCCTGTAGTCACCTTGGTGCTGCCGCTGGAGGGGCATTCCTCCAACACACAGTGAGGAATGCCAAGGACCTCATCGAGAAAATGGTGATCAACCAAGGATGGGGTGACGAACGTCTCTAGCCAAAGAGGCGAGGTATGCACATCGTCAATGAGGTGGACATGCTCTCCGCCAAGATGGATCTCTTCATGAAGAAGATAGAAGAAGGTTCCAAGAAGGAACGAGAGGCATTTACCCAGTCGCCGCCGCACAAGCTATTGAATCCGATCCATGGTGCGAGGTGTGTGGAGGAAATGATCACTCGGGCAACAACTGCCCTGAAACATCAAAGGAGGATGTGAACTTCATCAGCAACAACATCAACAGTAACCAGAACAACAACAACAACAACAAGAACAACAACAACAACAACAACGGGTTTCGACCCCAACAACAAGGAAGCTGGAATTCACGCCCTTTCTACCAAGGTAATGGAGGTAATGGTAATTACAATAATTACAACAATTCTTACAATAACCAACCTTCATTAAAAGATCTTGTTCTTGGTCAATCTAAGATTAATGATGGAATAAATAGAAAAATGATTGCCACTGATAAAGTTCTTGAAACCTTTGGTGAGAAAATGGATAGCTTTACAACTGCTATGAAAAATCAATTGAGCTTTAATAAAATGCTAGAAACCCAACTAGCTCAATTAGCAGCAGCTATGTCCTCCTTGGAACAAGGTAAAATTCCTAGGAAACCAGAATAATCAATTGAGCATGCAAACATGGTTAACTTGAGGTTCGATAAGCCTCCACTTCGCTCCTATTGAGGCTATCTTCTCGATCCTCCCTTCATCATGAAGACGGAAGATCCAGGCCTCCCAACGATCAAGTGCTCAATCGGACAACAAACATTCCACACCGTCTTCTACGATCTCGGATCAGGTGTCAACATCATGTCCAAGGTAACGTATGATAATCTGTTAGGAGGACCTTTGGTCCCCACATGTGTTCACTTGCAAATGGTAGATCAAACAATACGGTTTCCCGAGGGACTCGCAAGGGATATCTTGGTGAACATCCAAGATGAGTACATCCCCACCGACTTCATCATCCTGGATATGGGAGCTAACATGGAAGTCCCTGTCATTTTGGGAAGGCCTTTCCTCAACACCACCAACGCGGTCATCTACGTAGGATCGGGCCAAATCCACTTCCAATTCCCAAGTCATAAGGTAAAATGTGCTTTCAATGGTTATAAGTTTAACAAACAGGCAAAAGCACAACCACCAAAAAGAAGAGTTCAAGCTCCGCGGAAGAAGAAATAATATCCAGAGATCAAGATCGAAGAACTCAAGAAGGACAAACCCGCCAATCCAAGACAAGTTTGGAAAACAAAAGAGGTGCACACATCACAATCTCTGCCTCCGGAGACATCAAGTGCACCCGAGGAATGAACAAGAAGGAGAGTCCCACTCCGAGGTTTTAAAATCAAGGAGCCTTCGCTGAAAGGTAAATCGGTAGTTATCTTTTATTTCCTTTCTTAAATTTAGTTCAAACCTTTAATTTCTTTCATACTTAAAATTTAGAAAACTAAAGTTAGATTAAATAAAACTTGATAATTAGTTTAGCCCTAAAACTTGACAAAAATTAGGGACATAGGGGGTTCGGCCGAACACCCTATGTACCCTACTTTGGCTTATTTAATTAAAGGATCATTTAGAGACCTTTATAAAAGAAAAAGAAAAAAATGGAGCACTAGGGGTTCGGCCGAATGCCCTAGAGACCCCATCTTCATCCCTCTCTTCCTCTCCACCATCCTTTGTCCAAACATCTCATGATTTGGGAGGTGGGCTTGTCAAAAATCAGATTCTCGCTTTGGGAGACATCTCTTTTGTCTTGTCATGTTTTAAAGTACAAATCACTTTAAGCATGGCACATCCTTGTCTCCCACTACTCCTTGTCCAAAGTGGGAAATCATGACATCCATAACTTTCACTTTGTCATGCTTTGAAAAATAAAACACATCAATCACTTTCAATCAAAACATCACATACCTTTGTCCCCCACTACTCTTTGTTTAAAGAGGAGAATCTTGACTACTTTAGATTAGCTTTTGATCACATCATATCACATATTTCACCTTTCACCAAGCACTAGAAAAAGCATGAGTGGAATCTCTACTTTTAAGGGATGGTCGACCACTTTGTGTCACCTCCTTCTCTCTCTCTTTTGCTTTGTGTAAGGCATCCACTAGACATGTGATCATGGAACCCAAGGGCATGCCCAAGGGGTGGTCGGCCGACCACTCCAGGGCACCCCCTCGGTGCCACTTCCTTCCCTTATAAAACCCCATGCAAGGAGAGCTTCATTCCTCTCACCTCCACAAGAATTCAGTTCTAGTTCAAGCCCATCCTTGCCTTGCTCTCTCCTCTCTACATTCAAGAGAAGTTCTTAGCCCTCAAAGAGAAGTAGTGTTGCTCTCACTAGTCCACAAGAAGATCTTGTGTCTTCATCAAGCTTCTCTTAGCTCAAACTTATCCCCACAAGGCAAAATAGAAATCCACTCCACATACACATATCCCTTTCTAGTATTGCTCTTGTGTCCCTCTTCCTCTCTAGAAGATGAAGAGCCCATTGACATCCACATTCAAGAAAATGAAGCAAGCTATGAGTGGGAGCTCATCCCGACGCTCCCACCAATCCGAGGACACTTCCCAAAGAAGAACAAGGGGAGGTTCGGCCCGATACACATGTGAGAATATCCAAACCGAGGAACACCCTCAGGAGGAGGAAGTACCAACAGAGGTACCACATGTCGAGGCATTATTGGTATCCCCGATGACAACCTATGATCAGCAAAGTGGAATATGGTTCAACCGACTAGAGTATCAGAGGTACCTTTCTCTTCGGGAACGATCTTTTGAGCACACATGGAGATTGGATCCGAGTCTTCTCTCCAACGCAGGTATGACCACCGAATTCGAAACTATCTTTACCTCTATTGGTTGGTCTAGCTTTTGGCAAATAGAAGAACCTGGAATTGAGTTGCTCACCGCAGAATTTCTAAGCTCTCTCCAAATCTCTAATGTTGGAATTTCCTTTCACATGTTTAATCAAAACCTTAGTCTATCTTGGAACCATCTAAGTGTTGCTCTGGGCTTTGATAATTCATGTTTGATTGATTTAGACCTTGCCATGCGCAGTTTCAACAAAAGGAAATTTTGGTTCTCCCTCTTTGCTTTAAAAGATTGCTCAAATCCTAAGTCTGAGGAAATTCACAACCCAACTCTTCGTTTCATGCTTCTTTGGATGAAAATGACCTTGTTTCCTGGAAGTAATGCTAACTTAATAAGTGACATGGAACTAAAACTGCTTTATGCCATGGTCAATAAAATGTGAATCTCTCTTGTGAAGTATTTAGTGGAATTTTGGCAAAGTTCAATTGAGAGTAATATATCTATTCAATTCACATCCTTAAATTACTCGTCTTGCCGAATCCATAAACCTGCTAGATGGCACAAACCCCTTTGTTTACATCTCTGCTCCTTTAGCAATGATCTCAGAACAATATTTTTCTCATATTCAAATGCTAAAAAGAGATGCTAAGGGTAATCTAAAAATGATTTACAGTGGCCATATAATTGAGGTGCCTCTTCCAAATAGGCAACTTCAATTGTATAGGACCCGCAAGCTAACCCTTGATTTAGATCAAGGAAGTGGGCAAAGAGATTTTGCAGGCTCAGATAGGAGAGCTCAGGAGGGGCTACACTTTGTTCATCTTGAGCAAGGTGGACCTTCCCAAGGAGCTGTTGGCGAGGAGGAAGACGATGCATCGTCCGACCCCATGCACACTTCAAGTGGCATGCCTCCTCGATCATCACGGCCGCAACGAGCACGAGCATCCTTCTCGTCCAACCGAAACAGGGAGCATCGTGGGCTGCGGCAAGAATTCGATCACCTCACCAACACCCTAGGGATGAAACAACACGCATCGTCCAGCAAACCGCCGAGAACATTCAAGCAATACAAGAAGAAAAACAGCGGTATGGGGACTTTTGGTGGCAACAACATCCATACCCGCCTCACCATTAAGCAAAAGACAAGCTTGGGGGAGATTCTCTCCCCACTAAGGTAAGTTTTTAATTTCAGCATTTACATTTATGCATTCTCTTGCTTATCTTAGCTTTGCATTTAAAAATCTGCATATGATAAAATAAAATAAAAAGACTTTCTCTTACTCCACTCTCACATATTCCATGAAAATTAATATCTCCTATGGAAATGATGAATAGTTGCTCTGCTAAGTGTTTCTCTAGAACTTAGTTTATAACTTGATACTTCTTTAAGTATGGGTTATTTGGCTTAAAAGAATTCATCATGAACCTCAACCTTTTGTGGGTTGAAAATGCCGTAACTAAGTCTAAGTTGTTGTGAGACATGATATGACAAGATAAGAGCTGCTATAATTTTGTTCTAAGCAAGAACGACTATCGGAGTATTTATTTATTTAAATGATAAAACACTTTAATGTTCCTCAATGGTGAAAATTCCTACCAAAGCCATACATGCTCTTTCATGATATAAGCTTTCTACATAAGCTGCTTGCTTTGTGTTGAGTTTGGTCAAGTTTTGTGACCCTTGTCGAGAGATTTATCATGCTCCCAAGATCAAGATCACGTACACGCCACATATACATGTTGCTTCTACACTGGAAGTATGCAGAAACATGTCTTACATTTCCACATAGTTCATACTACATGCTCTAAGTAGAAAAACTCTCTCTAGTTTGTTGTTAGTAAATGAGACATAGACTATGCAAAATTATAAAAAATCCAAGGGCATTCTAAAGTCCTAATCTTATGAGCATTTCCAAAGCTCTCTTGAAAATAAAATAAAATAAATAAATGATGAAACAGATAGCTATGTCTCAATTTTAGAAAAGAGAGATCCACAAATAGGAGTATTGATCATTTACCATGTTTCCACACACTTGCACATCTTGATCTAAGAGTATGACACTTCCCTCCTCGGGTCCGGAATTTGACTTTACAATATATGCAAGGTAAGTTTGCTACATCTTTGATCCCTACCTATAGCTCCACATAAGCTTTAGAGATAGGATGGAAGAAGGCAAACTTTGATATATGCCTTGGTGAGGAATCATACACCTTATGAGCGACTCGAGAGTACCATTGGAGGAACACTAAGTTTTCTTTTACAAAACCTTACAAAACCTCCGATATGAAACTTGTGAAAGAATGAGAAAACTAGTGCTCAAGTCAAGTTGTTCTATCTCTCAACCTCTCAAGACAAAGGATAAAGCTATAAGCCCCATGAAGGACTAAGGTAATATGGGTGAGTCTTTATTGCTAACTTTTCCATTCAAAAGAGAAGTATGATTTTGTAGACTTAGTACTCTAGAAATATGAAGCATAGTAGCAACTCTTGATCCATCGAGCTAAGTTTGATTGTTTGCTCGGGACGAGCAAAGGTTAAGCTTGGGGGGTCTTGTTGGCACAAATTATGATCATCTTTTACATAGCTAAAATGGTGCCACTAATCCAAGGACCAAGGATAAAACAAACACATCATGAGCATTCTTTATCAAATAACTAGTTCCACATGTACATGAGTGATTGAGTGCAGGAATGAACAAATGGAGCAAAGGAGAGCCATATGGGACCACCATGCTCTCCCCTCTCGACCATGATCCAAGAGAGGCACTCTAGAGTAGAATCCATCCATTGGATTACTCTGTGTTTCCTCTCAACGGCTCACAAGCGAAGCACGTGGATCCATGGACCCACACCAAGGAGATAAACATGACAAAATACCTCAGGGCCAACATCCAACACCCATGATGAGTGGGACCAGCACCAGAAAGCAGAGGAGGACCAGAACCCCCGAACCTCAAGAAGGCCCAAATGGCCATAGGGGCATTCGGCCGAATGCCCCCTAAGTTGGTTGGGCTCCCTCCATCCGCCATAGCTTCTCCCCACGTGTTGGATCACAACCATCCATGCCTTGGTCGGTTCCAAGGTCGGTTGGATCCAAGGGTGGAGAATGGAAGGCCCTGGATCGCTGACGTGGCGCCGGAGTAGCCCCTACTCCACCTCCTGCTATAAATAGAGGGTCACACCCCCCTCTCTAATCATGAAGAAGAAGCCTACAAGCTCTATTCCTTAGATTGTTCTAGGAGTTAGGCTAGAGTGGGAGTTAGAGTTGAGTCGAGCTGTGCTCGGGATTTCCGGAGTCGTCTTCTGGAGAGTCTGGTATAGCTCTCTTATCTTTCCTTCTTTGTAAGAATTTATCTTATTCAATATATATCTTTCTCTTTATTTTACTTAGTATTTACTTTGATCATTTCTATACTAGATATAGTCTTGCTATATGCTTTTGCTCTTTAATAGCCTTCACACCCATAGTCTGTGATCCTTGTGACCTTTCCTGTATGCGATCATTGTCTGTCATATGGTACTTTGGTTATTGATCATAGTCAAAGTAGTAAGTTGTGTGTAAGCGTGGTGCTTATACATCATCTTATCCTTGGTTATCGCTTGCTGCACGGATTGTTTGTGGTAGTTAGCAAGAGTTGACAGCCTTGTCTAGTCTTTGTATTCCACCACGTGTTTATAGGCAAGTTCTTAAAAGGTAAGGCCCCCGTAAGAAGAGGGCACGGTCCGGTAGGAGTTTTGTCCTCCTACTGATCTATCCCCTCACCTAGCATACTTGTATGGAGGAGACAAACTATAGTGTCTAGACTAGTTATCTAGCTAAATATATTGAAGTAGAGAGAAGTACATAGGAGTCCCTGTTCTCTTCTCGTTGTCCTCCCACCTAGCTAGTCTCTGAGGTCCATTCTAAGTATCCTTTACCGTAGATTCTTCATTCATCAACCCCTTCCTATCACTTTTATCATTTACCCCCCTATACTAGTTGGTACTAAGGTTGAGGTGCTCTCTAGGATCTCTCTCTAATTATCATTTCTAGCCAGCTTTCCTTTGGGATAATATAAATTACGATACCTCGGAATACTCCTTGGTGAAGTGCTATAGCGGTATAATCTGTGCGCTTGCGGATTTATCCAATAGTCATAAGAAATACCAACAGTGGCCAAGCGGAAACATCCAACAAACAAATCAAGAACATTCTGTAGAAGACCGTAGATGAGATGGGTACAGCTTGGAAGCACAAGCTATCAGAGGCATGGGCATATAGGACCGCATACAAGACACCCAATTGTATGACACCATACCAACTTGTATACGGGAAGACATGTCATTTTCCTATGGAATTAGAGTTTAAGGCATATTGGGCAATCAAAAAATGGAATATGGATCTTCCATCTGCTGGAAAATTTAGGAGAATGCAAATCTCTGAATTAGAAGAATGGAGAGAGAAAGCATACCATAATGCTAGGATATACAAGGAGAGAACCAATAAATGGCATGACAAGAGAATCAAAGTCAAGGAATTCAACCAGGAGACAAAGTCTTGCTTTTCAACTCAAGATTCAAGCTCTTCGGTCACGAAAAACTGAAGAGCAAATGGGAAGGGTCATACCTCGTCGTCAATGCTGCGACCCATGGAGCAATCACACTCCAGGACGACGACGGCAAAATCTTCAAGGTAAATGACCAACGTCTTAAAGTTTTCTATGAGCATGAAATTCCTAAACAAGAAATTGATATGATAGATTTTGTTCTTAATCCCAATTAGAACTAAAATCTACATGTTTTAACTTTTTTTATTCAAATTCCAAGAATGACCTTAGAAATGTCCTAGACTTAGCCTCGACTCCCCCCTCATGAAAGGTCGGCCCATTTGGCCTCTAAAGGCGGTCGACCGACCCTCATTTTGGGCCAAATATCCTGAAACTTCACGACCTGACTCACCTGACCCAAACAAGTTCAAAACCTGGCTCGGTCGGTCGATAACTTTCAAAAAGCGATCGACCGATCGTGGTTCGAACTCGTTCAAACGTCCCGTTGCACATGAACGTTGGGCCAACGTTCTCCTTCAGTTTTCATCGCGATCGAAGCGAAAACGAAGGCCCTGAACATTGTTTCTCTTCTTCTTAACCCCCTCTCCTTCTCTTTCCTCCTTCCACCTTGCATTCTTTCACAACCAGCACCACCACCATCACCCCTTGCAATCCTTCACACTTCCTTGATCACCACCATGGCTCCACCACGCAACAATGGCAAGGCACCACTCATTCCTTTCGGCGGAAACCTTTCCAAGGCCCAAGAAGACATCAACTTCGACGCCATGGCCGTCGAGGTCCTCGACGTCACGCCTCTAGCCATGGCACCGCCGCCCGCTCTACCAACCACCCCTATAGGGGGTCAGCCGACCGGGGCATGGAGCTCAGAGCGGATGTGGAGCATCGCCCAGTCGATGTCTCCGCGCCGCAACCTCAATAAGCCAGCGGCGCGACTAGTAACGCCCAAAAGCCCAACCACCGTCCAATTGGGTGTGAAGAAAGCGCCCATCTCCTCCATCGACGACGAGACGAGCACGGGTTACACCCACTCCTACTCGCCATCAACATCGCTAGGGATGCGCCTTCAGAAGGCTCAAGGTGGACCAGGAAGAGGCAAGGTGCTCGTCCCTCCTCTCACCTCCGAGGAGAGGTGGGGGGCACGCAGATCCCTTGAGACAGAGGAGTCCCGCAAGTCTATCCGGTGGACTAGCAATCCGCCATCCATCTCTGGCCCTCCAGGACAGTTCGAGGATGAAGATGAAGAAAGTGACATGGAGAAACTGCTTCGCATAGTGGCTAGGCTAAGGGAGAACAATACCAAGTTAGCGGAACGTGCAACAGAGGAGAGAATGACACGCCTAGATCTTGAGGATAGTTTTAAGGATCTTCGCATTAGCACCAATGCGAAGATCAAGCGTTTGGCCGAGGCAATCAAGAGAGATGATCTCTTTGCCCCTCCATCTTCATAGATCTCTAGTCCACAAATAAGATAGGCACTTAGGTTTATTTTCCAATTATTTTGTTCATTTCCCTTCATCATTGTAATGTGTGCCTACAAAAAGTTTGAATTGAATAAAAAATGTTTGGTTCTGCTAGTATTTTGCCTAGCAGAACCCCTGCATTTGATGTTTCTCTATCACTGAATTCAGCATGCTCCGAAACAAGTATGGGGGAGGTCGGTCGACACTCTAACTTGTCAAAACACCAGAAGAGCCACTGAATCATGCTGTACACATCCATGACACTTACCAGAAAAAAATTGGACCGAAACAACCCCCTTTGTGCATCGGCCGATGCACTTTGGAGGCCAAAATTCAGAAAGTTCAGAGCACATCAACATTCAGAAGTAAGGGATCCAAATGTAGAGTTCGAAGTGGCCAAACGGCTCCAAGGAGCAGTCGACGGACCGCACTTGTAGGGCCTGGACCCACCGCCAGCACCCTTTCAACTTCAAACGTCGAGTCTGACTCGTTTGCAACGTCTCTCCCCTTTCTCTACACTTCTTCATTTGTTTATTCACTTTCCTTTCAAAAATAAAAATGAAATAAAAATAATTTCTTCATGAAATTTATCACTTAGTTTAAATTACTTTTAATATTGAATAAAACAAGAAGATCGCATCCAAAAATTAAAATTTTGAAAAGTGACATGATCTATGACATTTAAAGGGCAAAAGCGTCATAAAGACAAATTCTTGCTTTTTGCTTATGCTAGTGGGAAAACACTTTGATAGGAATATTGTATGGACTAAGTTGTTGATTAATGTGATATAGTCTCGGCTCATGATTCATACCCTTTCTATTTAAAGTTCTTGGAGATTAATTTTTGAAAATGTCATAAAACCATAATGTCACTACTCCTCTATAGTGAGAAATTCCTACCAAAGCCATATATGTTTATACATGATCAAAAACCTTCCTCATATGCTTCTTGTATTTGCTTTGAGTTTGGTCAAACCTTGTTGACCCTTGTTGAGAATTATGTCATAGTTCAAAGATCAAGATCACGTGCACGCCACATATTTTCGTTGCTTCTACACTGGAAGTACGCAAAAACATTCCTTTCATTTACATGATCCATGTTCATCCAATAAATGCTCTTGCAATAAATGTTATGATCTCTCCCTATATTCTTCAAAAAGAGATATGGCTATCATAAAAAAATGATGATGATCAAAGCTCTTATACATGGTTAAGGAGTACAAGTAGTTATATGCCTTTTGTCCACACACATGCACATCTTGATCTAGGATTATGACGTTCTTCTCCTTCGATCCTTGTTTTGGCTTTACAATATAAGTGATGCAAGTTTGCTACATTGATAATCCCTACCTAAGCTCCAGATAAGTCATTTAGAAATAGGGAGATACAAAGAAGGAAACATCTTTATGCCTTGGTAAGGAATCATACACTTCGAGTGACTTAGAGTGTTACAAGAGGAGTAAGAGGACTTATGAGATTTCTTTTGAAAAATTTATCAAAAACTCCAAGTACTAAAATTTGAAATGGGAAGATGACTTTGCCTTGAAGAACTGTTCCATTCCTCAACTTCTCAAGGAAATATGTTAGCCAATACCACATATCCCATCAGTATGAAAAATGTCTTGAGTGAATATTTAGGCTTGCTTTATACTTTGAATAGAATAGACTTGTTATCTTTTAACCTTTACTCGAGGACAAGCAAAGAGGTAAGTATGGGGGATCTTGTTGACGGTAATTAAGAGCTATATTGTCACCATCAAAATACCATCAACATCCTCATATTCAAAGGAAAACTAGCATAACCTGAACATATTGTGCCAAATAACTAGTTCCACATGTCCCATGACTATTTGAGTGTAGGTAATAACAAATGTGGACTTTTGGGAGCTAGTGGGCCCACATAGGGGGTCGGCCGACCACCTTGTTGGGCCACTAGACCTCTCAAGCCCCCATGATCCAAGATGCACCCTTTAGAACACTCTCTACCCCTTGGATCCAAGTGTGCCTCTAGTGGCCAGTGGCACCAGTGGCCAGGAAGCAGAGGTGGGCTAGAGACCCCACATGGGGATCAACCGACCTATAGGTGGGGCCTATCAGGCCACCACTTGGCCCCTGACTAGTGGGCCACCATCTAGAAGGAAGAAGAGGGCCCACAAGCCAGTATGGGTGGTCGGCCGACCGCCCATATGGCGGTTACACCTCCCCAACCGCCTCACTCATTCCCCACATGATGGAAATCGACATCCTTGATCCTTAGGCGGTTCTAAAGTCGGTTGGATCCAACGGTGGTTGATGAAGGTGACGCGGATCGCTGACGTGGCACCGGAGTAGCCCCTACTCCACCTCTAGCTATAAATAGACCCTTAGAGCTCCCTTCTCATTCATGCCTCATTGGAGAAACACTACTCCTTAGTCTCTTAGCTGAGCTCTCTAGTAGTTCTATGCTGGTTGAAGGAGAGTGAAGGAAGTCTTCTGGAGAAAGCCCTGGGCCTGTCGGGAATCTTCTCCGGAGCTCTTCCTCATCGGATGCGAGTCTCTTGTAAGTTTAGCACTTGTAAGTGACTACTTCCGGGTTCTTTATAGTATTCAGTATTCTAAATCTGGTTTAGCTGTTATACAACTTTTCACGCTTGATCATCGCTTTGCTCTGAGTAAAGTGCTTTAATCTTAGGCCAAGGTTAAAGTAGTAAGATAAGTGTAGACGTGGTGTCTAAGCTCAATCTTACCTTTGTAAACCGCTTATCGCACGGATTGTTTGTGGTAGCTAGTAGAAGGTGACAGCTCTATCTAGTCCTCGTATTCCATCACGTGTGTAAGATAAGTTCTTAAAAGGTAGGGCTTCAATACAACATGATGGCGCGGTCCGGTTAGAGTTTTGTCCTCTTTCTGATCTATCCCATCGCCTCCTGCAAGAGAAGGGCCGATAAGGCCAGTATAACAAGCTATCCCTTGTTAGTGTTCTTTGCTATATCGAAACTCTCAACCCAGCTATCATAGTCTCCCTTGATCCATCATAGGACATATCTATACTCCTAGTTAGATCATCTATCGTTCCCTGAGGAAAATACGATACCTGGAATACTCCCGGTGAAGTGCTTCATTGGTATAATCTGTGCGCTTGCGGATTTATCCAATAGTTAAAAGAAATACCAACAATGTACGATGGATAGGTCCAAATGGATCAAATCAATAGAGTGACTGATCCATGGTACCTCAATGAGGTAAGGAAGTTTGTTGGTGCTATGAAATCTCACTGTGAGAGACTGAAGCGGACGATAACCATATGTCCATGTTTCATTGCACGGTATGCCTACACAGTCTGGACTCTTCACGACGAAGTAGATGCGACTGGCGGTGCATCTAGATTGAGCTCATCATCGACAATGACAGCATTACTCATGAATCAAGATCCTATGGAAGTGCCTAACTCATCTTCAGTAGCAGTTGCACTAGCCGACAACGACAATAGTGTTTTGTGGTTAAACGTGAAGATATTCGTCTTGTCTTGATTAAATGTTGAGTTGATGATTCATCTTGCATAACTCATTTTATCGTACAATCACTCAATCCTGGATGTGGCATGGCTTAGTCTAAATCCCTCTAGTTGGTATGGTAACCACCTGGAGGCAGGTGTGCAATGGGACACTAAGAAATGTATGTGGAAATGATGAATTGTTGTAATATGAGAGGGTGGCTTTAGTGTTCCCGTGGTGAGCGCCATTCCTTAGCTATAAAGGTGATGACTTTGATGGATCTGTGCTTGCACTAAGGTGTTAAGCTATGGTACCCTACTTGTGATGAAAGTGTACAACCTCTGTAGAGTGTAAAATATATCTTGATAGTCGTGTCCATGGTCTCGGACGGGTTATGGTTTGGTTTAACTGACTAGATGGGTTGGGATCGGTAACAACATGATCACAAGTGTGGTTTTAGAAATAAATGTTGATGGCCTTGTGTTGTGGGAACAAAGTATTTAGTAATGCTTAAAATTAAGACAACCCCCTTTTCAAAAATACTCTTATATACGCAAAATATATGTCTTTTGCAAAAAGGATTTATAAAATGATACCCTCCATGTGTCAAAAAAGATAAATTTATGCAAATAAACCAAACCTTATCCTTGATTATCCATATGCATGTATTGATATCTCATTCCTTAGAGTAAGGTTAGATTTGTTGAGTACTTTGTACTCACTCTTGATTTGTTGAACAGAGGAAGATCTGAACTTGATTTTACATTGTAGTTCTTTAGCCGTTCTACTAGTTCCCAAACTTGATTTCTTGTAAAGTTCTTTAGCTCTTCATGCATAATATTGACCCAATCAACAACCATCAATGTCTCTTATATCTTGCTTGGCTTATGGATGACACAAATTGAAGGACCGAGAACGGCGACTAGAGGGGGGGGGGGTGAATGGGAGCCTCAAATTTGTCTCGAAATATTCGGGCCACTCTTCCCAAAAACTAAACCCAGTTGCTGGGTGCTCAATATTTAGACGAAAACAGAGCAAATGAAAGCTCACCGGCAGTGGAGGAAAACTCTCTGGAAACCCCCAAGAAGAGTTCTCAACCCCTATGAGAAAGAGGCAAGAATTCCGAGCAAATCAGCCAGAAAAGCAGGCGACAGACGCTGGAAGATAGTGCGATGGACGCTCCAGGGCAGGGCATCGAACGCTGGTGACGAATGCTTAGGCGAGCGTCCGTCGGCCTTCCAGAGAGCCTGACAGAAGCTGAAAAACTACCGAGGCGACGGACGGTCGGTGACGGACGCTGTGAAGATCGTCCGTCGGCCTACCCGAGAGCAAAACAGAACTACACAACGCACAAGACGCGACGAACGCTGGGCGACGGACTCTAAAGAGCGTCCGACGCCAAAACCGAAGGACACAGACAAGCGAGCGACAGACGCTGATGTCAGCTCGTACCAGCGTCTGACGCAAACCGTTGGAGCGTCCGACGCCCCCGACAGAAGCGCAGAAAACGCGAAACTCGATTTTCTCTTCAGCAAACCTTTCCAAATCCGCACCAAATGAGCACCAACTGCTACCAACTTTGTAGGCATGATCCTTGAGCAGTTGGGAAGCTATCCCGAAGAAATCATCGCTCAATTTGGGTCGGTTAAACGGGCACAAAAGGATTTCGATAGTAAACCCCAAAGCGAAGAACACCGTAAAGAAAACACCCGATCTAAGTGCTCGTGAGGTTTTAGGAAAATTCCTTCGGTGCAAAGTTGCTCCTCACAAGTACCAAGAACTTGGTTCAAACGGAATTTGCAAAGCTTCTCTCAAATAAGAATTCTCATCTCGGGAAGAATAGAGAGCAAAAGCCAAAACGAAGAACACAAGCAAAAATGCGGGACACGATCAAGTAATCAAAGCCGCCATGGCTAACGGAGGTTATAGCCTCTGATTCCTCGCAACAAACTCAAGTTCTTACAGATGTTATGGCCTACCAAGCACATTGGGTCAAGTACAGAAGCGACCCAATCATGCTTCAGTACTCCGTCTGATCCACCGCCTCTCCTTCCTCGTCCACATCCAAGGCAGTCGTAGTCGACATGGGCGTCGAGAGGGGCTTTTCCTTGCCCATGTCAAACTTCTTTAGGATGTCCTTCGTGTACTTGCCTTGGTGCACAAACGTCCCTTCCCGGGTTTGCTTGATTTGCAACCAGAGAAAGAAAGTCAACTCTCCCATCATGCTCATCTCAAATTCCCTGCTCATAAGATCTGCAAACATGGCAACAAGAGCATGAGAATAACCACCAAATATGATATCATCCACGTATATTTGGACAAGGAGAGTGTCTTTGCCTTGCTTGAGGAGAAACAACGTCTTATCTACCGATCCCATTTTAAAGCCCTTAGGAAGCAAAAAGGTTTTTAGCCTATCATACCATGCTCTAGGTGTTTGTTTCAAACCATACAAAACTTTGTGAAGTTTAAAAACATGGTTTGGAAACTTGGGATTTTCGAAACCGGGAGGTTGTTTAACATAAACTTCCTCCTTTATGTAGCCATTTAAGAAAGCACTTTTAACGTCCATTTGAAAAAGTTTAAAACCCTTAGAAGCCGCAAAAGCTAGAAGGATTCTAATGGCTTCTAAACGAGCTACGGGAGCAAAGGTTTCCTCATAGTCTATTCCCTCCTTTTGACAAAAGCCTTGAGCTACCAACCTAGCCTTGTTGCGCACTACCACCCCATCCTCACTTTGTTTTTGAAAACCCATTTGGTACCTATAGGGTGGCAACTAGGTGGTGGAGGAACTAAGACCCAAACGCGGTTTTGCTCAAAGTTTTCTAACTCCTCATGCATGGCATTAACCCAATCCGGATCCATCAAAGCATGTCCAACATCTCGGGGCTCAAAAGACGCGACAAAAGCCGAATGAGCAAAGTGAGAGAGATAGGACCTAGACTGCGTGACTCGACGGTCGATGTCGCCGATGATGTTCTTCGGCGGGTGCTGCCGCTGGATGTGGCGGGGAGCCTGCCTGGACGAAGTGACCTCCCCCTCGACAGCAGCTGGAGCTCCCTCAGGTGCAACGGGCACCGACTAAGGAAGCTGCTCGAACGGCCCCCATGTAGAGGAAGTAGTCGGATCGGGACTGTGAGCCGAAGTGGATGTCGCAGGGTCGACGGGGGCAGCCAGTAGAGTTGGCTCGGGATCACCCCAATCGGCATCATCCTGCTCCTCCTCCACAAAGATGCTAGTGTTCACCTCATCATCACCTGGAAGCTCAAAAGCAGTGGAAACACAGGGCATAGTTTCATCGAAGGTAATCTCACAAGTCTCCATCACTCGGTTAGTCTCAAGGTTAAGTGCACGATAAGCACGAGAGTGTGTAGAATAACCTAGAAAGATACCATCAGAAGACTGTGATTCAAATTTATCCATCTTACCGCCCTTTTTGAGAATGAAGTACCTGCACCCAAACACACGTAGGTGACTTACCTTGGGTGGTCTCCCAAATCGCAACTCATAAGAAGTCTTCTTCTTGAAAGCTCGGAGGAAAATGCGATTGGAAACATAGCAAGCAGAATTGAGTGCCTCGGCCCAGTACCGCCTAGGAGTCCTATGCTCATCGAGCATCGTCCTGGCCATCTCAACAAGGGTCCGATTCTTTCGCTCAACAACACCGTTCTGCTGGGGAGTGTGAGGTGAGGAAAACTGGTGATCGAGACCCAAAGAAGAGCAAAGAGTTGCAAAGTGAGCATTCTTGAATTCTGTGCCATTGTCACTACGGATAGCTCTCATGGCATTCTTAGGTAGCTCATTTTGCAATCTCAAAATCAGATCTCGAACAAGTGGAAAAGCCTCATCCTTACTCTCCAAAAAGAACACCCAAGAGTATCTCGAGTAGTCATCAACGACTACAACCACATACCACTTCCCTCCTTCCGACCTAACCCGAGCTGGACCAACTGTGTCCATGTGTAAGAGCTCGCCGGGTCGAGTGGTCATGATCTCAGTCACAGGAGGATGGGAAGCAGCAGCCATCTTGCCATGCCTGCAAGGATGGCAAACCAAATCCTTTTCGAACTTTAGCTTTGGCAATCCTTGGATAAGTTCCATTGAGCTAAGCCTTGCAAGCAAGTCAAAACTCAAATGTCTCAATCTCCTATGCCACTTCCAAAGCTCGGAAGAAGAACCGGCAAGAAGACAACGAGAAGCTCCGGAAGAGATAGAAAAATCCGCACGAAAAACCTTCCCGAAGGGTAAAATCCGGCAAACAAGCTCACCGCGAGAGTCCAAAATCCGAGAGAGATTAGGCTTGAAACTCACTTCAAAACCGTCATCAAGGAGTTGCGAAACCGAAAGAAGGTTAAAATGCAAATTCGCAACCAAAGCAACATCCTTGAGGACAAAAGAAGAGTTCACTCGGATCGACCCTCGGGAGACAACCTTACCTTTACTCTTGTCCCCGAATGTGATATACTTGGTATGGCACATGGGGGTCGAGGCTGGAGAACCACTTGGCACTTCCGGTCATATTGCGTGAGCATCCGGAATCGACAAGCCAAGTCTCCTCCAGTCCTCCTTCCTACATCAATAAAAAGACATAGGGTGAGCAAACGGTGCAACACTGGGGTTAGTAAACTGTGAAGGATACCAGTGTTGTCCCATTTGCCCAAAGAATGGGTTAGGAGAAAAGCCAAACATCTCCTGTCCCATAGGAGGATAGCGATCACCATGATAGGGAAAATGTGGTCTGTTAGCGAAGGGTGGAGTAAAGCCACCGCCACGAGGCCCGTAGTCGTATGGGACACGACCAGTACCCCGCCGGGCACAACCACCATGTGGTCTCGCCTCCTGAGGCCTAGCACCTTGAGGCATTGTACCTCCAGGCCTAGTAGTGCGCCTTAGAACTTCCGGTCCACGTGCCCCAACTGGTGGGTGGTACTTGTCCCGGTTGTTCAACTCAAACTGCCTCACCGCACTCTTGGTAGGCACTCTCTTGTTGGGTTGGGTGGCTCTAGCTTTCTTAGGAAGGGGATCACTAGAGATGTCTTGCAGTGTGTCAAGTGGGTTGCGAAGATGGTTCGGTTTTGCAATCCACACTTGCTTCTGTGGAGTGGTTTTGGGTGGCTCTTCAAACACACCATCTCTCACAGGAAACTCAGAGGGGTTGGTAGACTTAGGTGGAGTGATCTTGGTAAGCTTGGGAGTTGTGGTGGGTTTCTCATTCTCGCTCAAACCACTGCACTCACCAATCTTACAGAACATGCTATCGTCCTTCCCACCTATAGCAAAGCCACTCCCGTGATGCTAGCCCTTTTGCATTGGCTAAGCATCATCCCCAATTGCGGCTCTTGGCAAGACACCCAGCTCAAGATGGACCGAAGGTATGTGTTTTCTTCCTCGGTACGCATCTTGTCGTGTCTGCACGACGCGATCTCAAGCTCCAAAACCTCAAAGCAATCCGACTCTCTAGTGCTATCTGAGTTGACCTTCTCTAGCACAGCAATCCTAGCATCTTTTTGTGCTAGCTCAGAATGCAAGCCTAAGCAAGACTTGCACGCACCAAGTAAGCTAGGCCTATCCTTCAGCTCACTGACCTCCTCAAGTAGAGTGCCATACTTGTCCTGGAGAGTGACAAGATCAGACATGTGAATGGCGCAAGCATCACACTCTACCTCCTCAGTAACCACCACTAACACATTAGCAAAATCTAGCTCATGAAGCGCGCTGAGGTACTTCGCCTAAAAGTCGTTCCTCTTGACAGTAGCACGCTTGAGCAATGCATCTTGACTCATCAAGGCATCGTTCAGAGACTCAATCTCAAGAGAGAGGGACTCGACGGTGGGTGGTACCTCGGGTGTGTTTGAGTCATCGTCGTAGTCGGGGCCTTCCTTGCGCTTGCCGACCTTGCCTTATTCAATTGCCATGGTACAAAAGCCACTGTGCTTGGCGTCGGCGTAGAAGCATAGGCCGTTGAGCTTGTCCTCAACCTTTCCCTTCGACTCATTATCGCTTGAGGAAGCACCTCTGTCGGAGGAGGCCTCGATGTCGCTGAGGGAGGCGAGGAAGGCTCGGTGCTTGGCCTTCACCTTGTCGATCACCTTCTTGGAGGACCTTCGGTGGTAGCGACCCTTGGGCTTGTGCTTGTCCTCGAAGTGGTGCTCATGCTTGTCCTTGCGCTTGGTGAAGTCACCCGCAGCTTTCTTGGGGCAGTTTGCGATGAAGTGATCCTCATCACCGCAATGGTAGCACCCCTTGGCTGAGCCACCACGCCGATGGTTCAAATAGTTGTTGTGAAACCGTGAGAACTTGGTGATGACCAAAGCCAGCTCATCATCTCCAAGAGTCTCCACTTGATCCTCTGTCACAGAAATGAAAGACAAAGCGAACAAAGAGTGTGAAGGGTCAGAGGAGGAGGAAGATGTACCGCCGGGGCTAGAAACCAACGCCATAGATGGTTTTGACGGGTTTTCAAGCTTGGCCCGGGTCTGGTAGTCAATCTCCGAGGACTTGAGCTTGCTGAACAGCTCGTCCACGGTCATGGCATCATAGCCCGGTGACTCCTGAATGGAAGCCACCTTCATCTTCCACACCTTCCGATCAAGAGCATGCAAAAGCTTGATAGCCATCTCATGATCATCATAAGGAAAGTTGGCTCCATTAGCACGCATCTTGTTGACGATAGATTGGAAGCGAGTGAACATCCCGTCAACAGATTCGCCGGCCAACTGAGCAAAGTTCTCGTACTCTCTACGGTACGTGTCAAAGAGTTTGGACTTGATCTGAGGGTTTCCCTTATGATATATCAAGAGTGTTTGCCAGATCTCCCGTGCCGTAGTGAGACTCCAAACCCGCTCAAACTCCGGAAGAGACAGACAAGAGAAGAGAATGCTACGGGCTCTTGCATTAGATGCATGCTGCGTAACCTGGGCATCGATGATCCGAGCCTCAAGAACCACGTAGTTCTCATTCTCACAAATCTCCCAAAACTTCGTGTCAAGCCCTTGGAGGTAAGCGGACATGCGCACCTTCCAATAGGCAAAGTTGGTTCCATCGAAGTAAGGAGGTTTACCAGCACCTTGCTCCATGTCGCCTTCGCGGATCAAGAACCATGTAAGGTGGATTGATCCTTAACCGGCTCTGATACCAATTGAAGGACCGAGAACGGCGACCAGAGGGGGGGGGGGTGAATGGGAGCCTCAAATTTCTCAAAATATTCGGGCCACTCTTCCCAAAAACAAAACCCAGTTGCAAATGAAAGCTCACCGGTAGTGGAGGAAAACTCACCGGAAACCCCCAAGAAGAGTTCTAAACCCACCTATGAGAAAGAGGCAAGTATTCCGAGCAAATCACCCAGAAAAGTAGGTGACAGACGCTGGAAGACAGTGCGACGGACGCTCGGGCAGGGCGTCGGACGCTGGCGACGGACGCTTAGGCGGGCGTCCGTCGGCCTTCCAGAGAGCCTGACAGAAGCTGAAAAACTACCGAGGCGACAGATGGTCGGCGACGGACGCTGTGAAGATCGTCCGTCGGCCTACCCGAGAGCAAAACAAAACTGCACAGCGCACAAGACGCGACGGACGCTGGGCGACGGACTCTGAAGAGCGTCCAACGCCAAAACCGAAGGACACAGGCAAGCCGAGCGATGGACGCTGACGTCAGCTCGTACCAGCGTCCGACGCAAACCGTCGGAGCGTCCGACGCCCCCGACAGAAGCGTAGAAAACGCGAAACTCGATTTTCTCTTCACCAAACCTTTCCAAATCCGCACCAAATGATCACCAACTGCTACCAAACTTTGTAGGCCATTCCTTTGGGAAGCTATCTCGAAGAAATCATCGCTCAATTTGGGTCAGTTAAACGGGTACAAAAGGATTTCGATGGAAAACCCCAAAGCGAAGAACACCGCAAAGAAAACGCTCGATCTGAGTGCTCGTGAGGTTTTAGGAAAATTCCTTCGGTGCAAAGTTTCTCCTCACAAGTACCAAGAACTTGGTTCAAACGGAATTTGCAAAGCTTCTCTCAAACAAGAATTCTCATCTCGGGAAGAAGAGAGAGAAAAAGCAAAACCGAAGAACACAAGCAAAAAAGCGGGACACGATCAAGTAATCAAAGCTGCCATGGCTAATGGAGGTTACGGCCTCCGATTCCTCGCAACAAACTCAAGTTCTTACAGAGGTTGCTGAAATCAACCTAGGGATCTCATGAACTAGAGAGAGAGGGGGGGCAAGTGATTAGGGTTCAAGAGATGGGATGAGGGATACCCCTTCACCCCCTACTTATCGGGCTTTGGCTATTTCCCAAAGACCCCCCTAGATACATTGAGTGAACTACCTAGCCTAAGCATTGCAGTCCACGCTCTGGAAAATATCTCCCGCATTTTGAATGGACGGCCCGCTTCCTGCCGGGAGTTGCCGTCGACTCGACGCAACCTCCAGGATTCCGCCACGTGCCATCCCCGCTTCCTCGGAAGCTCCGCCTAGGTTTTGAGGCCCAAACCCAGGAAACCCACCACCGGTAGCTTTGGGCTCAACTACCGAACCTCGAGTTTTGAGGCCCAAACATGGAAACCGTCCTCAGATGGTTTTGAGGCCCAAACCACTCGACTTGAGCCACCTTGTCTTCGCCCGGTCGGACTCTGAGTCCCCTGAGCCTCCGCTCGACTCACGCATCCACCGTCTTGACTTGGTCGACTCGGTCTACCTCCATGTCTTCTCGCACTCGTCGGTGCCAAGTACTAGTCACAACAGCTAGTCCGCCGGTGCTCATGGTCCCTTAGTCCGAGCCCCGCTTCCGCCCTTCACCGCTCTCAGTCCATCGGCACGGCAAGCCTCTACTCGACCTTCTCCACGCCATTGACCACTGTCACTAGCCATAGAACGTGCACACCACAAGCCGATAGACAAGCACATGTTTCTGCTTTCGCAAAGGTTAGGTTAAGCCACTCAAACTGGAACACTCACGTGTTGGTCAATCACTCATCATCAAAACTGAACATACATGGGTACTTATCCACCATGTGCTCGCACAAATGAATAATGATCACAAAAGGATGTTAATCTTGATCTTATTTGAACAACACTTGTAATATCACCAACTATTTGATCAATTGGATGATTCCTTGCAATATTGTTTGGTTGGAAGATTGGAACTTGATTGCTTGTACTAGCTTGATTATTTGATTGAGATGAGCTAGCCACTTAATGATCTTGTCTTTGAGAGCCACTAGCTTGAACATTTGGATAATTGATCACTTGATCTTCAACATCTTCCACATCAACCACTTTCCTTTGCCTGATATAACCAATGTCTATGTTCTTCATAATTTTCACCAATTCATATCCTCTCATGTCATCTAGATTTCATTATCTTCTTGAGAGCCATTGGTTTCATCAAATTCAACGTCATGAACTTCCTCAAGCACACCACTAGTCGAATTCCATATTTATAAGCTTTGCTTGTGGTAGAATAACCAAGTAAGAAGCCTTCATCATATATCTTCTCAAATTTACTCAATCTAGTACATTTCTTCAAGATGTAGCATTTTCAACCAAACACTCTAAAGTATGCAATGTTGGGATTTATTCCATTCAAAATCTCATAAGGAGTCTTCTCCATCATTGGTTGACAATATAGTCAGTTGCTAGATTAGCAAGTTAGGTTGATAGCTTTGGCCCAAAAAGAATGACTCACATCATATTCATTAAGCATGAACTTTGTCATATCAATCAATGTTCTATTCTTCCTCTCAACAAGGTCATTTGATTGTGGAGTATACTTGGCTAAAGTTGATGTTTGATTTCAAATTCATCACATAGCTCATCAACTCTAGTGTTTCTAAACTCACTACCATTGTCACTTCTCACCCTTTTTATGGTGGTTTCAAATTCATTGTGCATCTTCTGACAAAAGATTTGAATGTAGCAAATGTATCACTCTTGTCACTACAAAAGAATACCCATATGTATCTTTTAAAATCATCCACTATCACAAAGCCATACTAATTTCCACCAATGCTAGTGTATGTTGTTGGTCCAAATCAATCCATGTGCAACAACTCAAGTTCTCAAATACTTTCTTAGGATAAGTGTTACCAACTTGTTTACTGGCTTAACAAGAGCTACAAAGTTTATCCTTCTCAAGCACATATTTCTAGCCTTTTACTAAGTCATGCTTAATCAATTTATTCAATTGTTTCATTCCAACATGACCAAGCCTTCTATGTCATAACCAACCCATGCTAGATTTTGTGAGCAAACAACTTGATAGTTATGCATCACTAGCATTGAAATCAACTAGATAGATGTTGTCATGTCTTAAACCTTTGAATATTAAATTTGACCCGTCTATACTAATGACCTCAACATCATCTATTCTAAATATGCACTTAAATTCAAGATCACAAAGTTGATCTACAAATAGCAAATTGAAGTTCAAGCTCACAACTAGCAAGACATTTGATATGCTCAAGTCATTGAATATTACAATCTTACCAAACCCTTTGACCTTTCTCTTGCCATTTTCACCAAAAGTGATATTGTTAATTCCATGATTGTTCTTTGTGTTGATTGAATTGAACATTCTAGAATCCTCGGTCATGTGTTCAGTATACCCACTATCAAGCATCCAATGCCTTCCTTTAGCTTTGTAATTGACCTACAAGAGAAATCAATTTCTTCTTCTTCTTATTGGAGTGTACCTCGGTAGGCTTTTCCATGAATCATGATGGAGTGTCAAAGATAGAGGGCTTATTGTTGATAGTAGTGCTTGCTAATGCCTTCTTCTTGGATGTCTTCCTCTCATCATCACTATAGTCATCATTTTTAGAGGATACATCACTATACCATGTCACAACATAGGAGCCACCCCTTCTTCTTGGTGAAGTACAACTTCTTCTCCTTATCTTTCTTTTTCCTTCTTTTCTTTCTTCTTCTCATTGACATCTTCATTACTGATGTAGGGACAATCTGCCATAATATGATCATTGATCTTGCACTTGTAGCATCTCCTCATATAATCCTTACTTTTGACGTGATCTCTTCTCTTCCTTGCACCATATCCCTTCTTCTTCATGAATTTCCCAAACTTACGCATAAAGAGTGCTAGGGTCTCATCATCAATATTACTTGCTTCTTCATCATCACTAGATTTCTTCCTTCTTTGCTTTGCCCTTGATCTTGGATGATGTGACCTTGAATTCCACACTATTCTTCTTCTTCTCTTCTTTCTTAACCCATTCATCACTTTTGATCATTGTGTTGTTCTTCAGTCATGATTTCTCCAAGTACTTCATTTGCAGATACATCCTTCAACCCACCTCTTCTAATGATTTGCCTCAAGGTCTTAAATTTCTTAGGAAAGCAACTTAAGAATCGGATGGAGAAGTCCTCGTCTTGTACATTCTCACCCAAACTATTAAGATCATTGATGATAACTTGAAGACTATGCAACATCTCCGGAATATATCCATCTTCCTTCATCTTAAAGTTGGAGAGATTTTCCTTGAGCATGTACAACTTGGGACTCATTATAGTTGTGGTGCCCTCATATGTATCTTCTAATCTCTTCCATACTTCACTTGTTCTCTCAAGATCTTTGATTTGCTCAAACACCTTTGAATCAATGCAATTGTATATGATGTTGAGAGCCATTATATTACATTGCTTGTTGTATTGCTCTCTTGGTGTGAGACTCTTGGAATCAAGAATAATGAAATCCTCCTTGGTTACTTCCCACACCTTCTCATGAATTGATCCTAGATGCATATTCATCTTTCTCTTCCAATAATCAAATGATGTGCCATCAAAGAATGGTGGTTTTCCCCCCACCCCACATGGTTGAATAAAATTTGAGCCATCCTAGGCATCGAAGGTTGTTAAGCCTTAATCTCAACGGTGAGCATGGTCCCGATACCACTTGAAAGGTCCTAATTGCAAGAGGGGGTGAATAGTATAATAAAACTTCTACAAAATACTAGAGCAAAGGGTTAGTGAATAACAAAGCAAAGCTTTTTGTTGTAGCTCTACTAAAGAGTGCAAGCCACCTATCTAAACAATTCTAGTAGTATATGTTCAATACGGCACACAAATGCTATGTCACTACACTATACTAGTTAGCTAACAAGCTAAACTAGACTAACAAGATATAACTTTCACTACACAAAATATGAACTATGAAGTAAATACAAAGAGTGATAGGAGTGTTATATCAATGTTGGGTAAGAGATGAGTGAATGAATAACAACATGAAATCCAAGTAATCTAAGGGAGACAAGAAGACACTTTGTTTTCCTCCAAAGGTTCACTTGCTTGTCGTCAAGATAGTCATTGTTGTATCGACCACACACTTGGTGGTTTGGTGGCAAATATATGATCATAAGCCTAGCCCACAACTTGGGCGCCATAAGAATCAATCCACAAGTGAGGGTAACTCAATGACATGAGCAATCTACTAGAGTTACCATTTAGCTCTTCACCGAGGAGGGTACAAGTCTTCTCACAACCACCCGAGTGAGCCACAAACAAACACCAACATGTGCCCAACCTCCACCCGACTACAAGTCATCTAGGTATCAAAATAATACTAAGTGTAACAAAAAAACTGCACCAAAATGATCCCCTAGTGCCACTAGATGGAACTATGCAAGCATAAGCCCTTGGAATCACTCAATCTCACTCTGGTTTGCACTATCAAGCAAGGAAATGAGTGAGAGGCCGTATACTCAGCTCTAGTGGGTGTCAAGCAGGTCAAGAAACCAAGAGAGGTCCCTCAAAGTTGTCCAACTAGTATATGTAGATTGTTGCCCCTTTGCATTGGGTTGTCAGCGAGGTGATCGGATGCGCTAACCAGACGTGCAGCGTCTAGTGCACGCAAGTCGTCCACATGTCACCCATTATAAACTTAGGTCATTGATCTCTAACGGCTAACTTACTTCAAACGCGTGTTGATGTTGCACCGGACATGACTATGAAGCTGACCGGACACACCAGGCAGTGGCATCTAGTCATTTCTAGTAAGCATCCAGAGAGGTATTTCTATGAATAGATGCGTCTGGTCCCTGGTGACCGGATGCTAACAGTGTTCGGTTTGCACAATCAGCTCAATCCTTCTCATCGATCGGATGTGTGAGCAGTGCGAGCGTCATGTCCGATCCTTGGAGTCCGATCATTTCTAGTAAGGTTTTAGAGAGGTCCTAGAGCGACCGAACGTGTTCGTTCGCAACTGATCAGACCCTAACAACGTCTGGTATATCCCTCTCAGACACATAGAGCCTAGGGTCAGCCACCGGACACATTCGGTCCCGATGGGGACAGCGTTCGGTCACACACAGTGAACCCTGAAAATTCTCTAACTTCTCCACGCTTGCTTCCATATGCCAAACACAATGTGTATCACTGAAAGCATCTCGGCCCCTAGAGTTTCGGTGATTAACGACAATGCAAGATTATTATGACTAACATGTGTTTTTCAAAGGAAAATTGTGAGTTAGGTCATAATAATGGAAATTGATTGGACGATCAATGGTATTCATGCCCCAATGATAGATTTGTTTCAGTTTTCAAAGGATTGGTGATAAGGTTGAAGCATAGACTAGGTCTAAGTGTCAATTGGAGTTGGAGAGACACTTAGAGTAGTTCTAGGACCTTTGTTTTCCTTTGGTCATACTATTAAGGGGGTATGAGTCTAGTAGCTTGAGCTAGGATAGGCTAAGTGTGATGTACACTTGTCAAACCTAGTCCTAGGTAGCCTACAAACAACCCTTGAGTGAAGTAGAGCAACTTCCATTCACAAAGTTTCAAAATCCAAAGTGATTGAGAGCCCAGGGTTTGGACCAATTGGAATTGATCTAGATGCCCAGGGTTTACTGAGAGTGAGATAGTGAGTGTCCATACTTTGTGACAAACCATCCAAACCAATTGGGATTGGTCCATAGGAGTCCAAAGAGGTTTAGATCGAGTGAAGTGGCTCCGGACTGAGTCCAGACCAAGAGTCCAGACCAATGTTGATGGTCCGGATCGATCCTGTAAGGTTCCAAGTCAAGGTTTTGGCTATGGACTGGGTCCGGTTCAATGGAGATGGTCTGGACACTCTAGAAACAGTGGAGAGACTGTGCAATCAGAGTGGTCCAGGGCATTGCGATTTGGTCCGGACGCTCGGTAAAGGTCCGATCTGTAGTGACATAGACAGAGTGAATTGTGAGTAATGGCTACTTGGCTTGGTGGGGGTATTTATACTCCTCCAACTCGTCCATACTAGATCTCTTGCCCATTTCTTCAGATGAGAGAACTTGTGAGAGGGCAAGGGAGAGCAAGAGCCTAGTGAGGTGATTGAGATTCGAGAATCCATGCTTAGATTCTCATTAGCGGCTTAGGGAGTAACAAGTGTGCATACATCTTCCTCATTAGGCTAGCCTTGGTCAAGTGAGAGATTCCTACTTGTTACTCTTGGTGATCGACAACACCTAGACGGCTTGGTGATGATTGAAAGCTTGGTGACCATCCAGAGGCGATTGTGGATGGCCCAACTTTGTTTGTGATCGGCTGTGGGCGATTCACCGAGCCGAAGCGATGAAGAATCAGTCCAAAAAGAGCAATTTGTCCTTGCGCGGACCAAGGGGGAGCAATACCCTTGCGCGGGCGTTCCAACGAGGACTAGGAGAAGTGTTGACTCCTCGATACCTCGGCAAAACGTCGACGTGTCAAATTCCCTTCTCTTTCTCTTGCAATTACTTTCAAGCACTACATTCTTTACACATGTTTCATTCATGATGTTGCTTGATTAGAAATTGCTTCTAGGGTGTTGTTCTACTTGTTCTCTAGGTTGTTTACGTTTGGTAGCTAGGTTTCACACTTATAGGCAATAGGGGTAATTGGCTTTTAGTATAGATTTTAATTTGCACTTAGAGTTTTAGAAAAGCCCAATTAACCCCCCCCCTCCCCCCACTTCGGTATCTTGACAAAAAATTAGTCCAATAAGTTTCATCAACTAACCCAAAACTAAATAATAGTACAGGCTTAAACAACACGGGGATTATAAGGCAACTGCCTCGGTTATATTAAGTAAAATGAGGTGATTTTAACTCAATGCCTCGATTGATTGATTAATTGAGGCAATGTCCCAAACCAAACATCTCGGTTGGTCATTAGGGAAACATCTCAGTTAATACTCCCTCTGTCCCTGAAAGAATGAATTCCTAGCAGCTTTAGGACAGATTAGCAAACAGGATAAAAGACCATCCTACCCTTGATTAGACTGAGGAACCTTAATTAGCTCTCTAATTACTGAGAATCCTAATAGATCTGTGTCATTTGGAGTATCCAGTAGCAGCGCGGGAAGGGCAATTAAAAGCACCAGGTGCCATCATTGCAGCCTATAGATGGCCATCAGGTCATGTCGTGCCAGCACTGTGTCGTGTCTGACGGGTCATGCTTGTGCCGTGCTCGTGCCTGGCCTTCAGCCCAAGGCACGGCCCGTGGGCCACCGTGTCGGCCCGTGAGCATGGCGTGCCTGCGTGCCGTGGGCGGCCCGAGAGCCCGAGGGAGCGCTCCGCCAGGCGAGTCCGCCTCCGCCTGGAGATGCTCCGCCCGTCGCGGGAGACCGAGAGGGGGAGAAGGCCAGCACCCAACAGAGAGGGGGAGAAGGATGAGGCGGAGGGTCACGGCGCAGCCGCGCGGTTCGCGCCCTCGCCGGGACTGCGAGCTCGAGGTGGAGGCGTGGAACTCGGGGCGGAGGCGGAGGCAGAGCAGGGGCGGAGAGGAGCTGCGGTGCGCTCGGCACGCGGAGGAGAGGAGTCGGCGGCGCGCCGGTTCCTCTTGACGACGACGAGGATGAACGGAGGTCCGAGGAGTTGCAGTGCGGCGCGGGGTGGAGCGGCAGGCCTCCGGCGTCGGCGCTGCGTGAGGAGGCGTGGAGTCGCGGGAGAGGCGAGAGCGGCGCTGCGCGCCTGCACCTGCGTAAGGAGCCGCGCGACGGCGCGAGAGGCGAGAGCGGCGTTGCGTGTCTGCGCCTGCGCGAGGAGCCAACTCGGGAGGATAGGGTCTAGGGTTAGGGGATGGGGATGGGCTGGTTGCCACTTGGGCCGAGTAGAGGAGAGGGTGGGCCATTTTTTAGCAGGCCGCCATGCAGGTTTGTGGGGGGTCGGAGTCGGGGTCGGGCCGACACCGGGCCACCTGCTCCACCGGGTCATGCTCGTGCCGTGCCCGCGGCCAGGGTGGCGGCCAGGCACGGCCTGGTGTCTCGGGCCGGGCCGACACAGGCATGGTGACCACCGGGCCGTGCCAAAACGACGGGCCACGGGCTGGGCCGGCATGCCGCAGGCTGCATGGCCATCTTTATTGCAGCCTTTGAGACCGTAGAATTTGAGGTAACCGATGTAGAATTTAGAAGGATAGAGAATCTATGTTAAGAGTAAGTATAATAAGTCCTACTCAGAAGGCTGCAAGGTGTTTCATGTCATCAAAATCTGAGGTGGCGGAAAGAGAAGATAGGAGAGAGAACCGAGCGGGCTGTTCTTGAGTCGCTGGCTGAATCGCTTGCCCGGAGGGCAAAACGCCCGCTTGCAGCCTGTGCTGGTGATAGAACCGGTGTTTTTTTTTGCATCTGGATCCCGTGCATCCGGCTCGCTGCCCACTGCTTGCTCCTGGTCCCTCTCCTCCTCTTTGTTTAATGAAATGGCCACAAAGTTCTAGCCACAATAGATGATGTGCATGTATAAATATTAAATGATCAAATCTTTAAAAGAACGTGCAAGGAGCCAACTTAACAGCCAGTCTATTATACGAGTATTTCTTTGAGATGGATGTAGCTGACTTGGCAGAAGCATACAGCCCGCTGCTGGCTGGGTTATTAACCATGCTCGAAATGACACCCAGACTACGAGAGAGATTAACGTGGCTTGGTGGACCATTCACTTCTAGAAATCCATTCTTTTGGAGACAAATTTTTTAACTAGAAATTGATTGTTTCATAGACGGAGAGAGCATTTTGACTGATAACGTTATGTTAGCGAAACCGCCTCAATTAATCGTCGTTAAACGAGGTGGTTGCCCTTATGTTGTCCATCTCCGTTATTCATTACCCGAGGCTGCTGCTGAGAGGCGAGCAACCAGCCCGCCCGCCTCGGGCGTCATTTCCAAATATCTCACACAAGTTATACTATAGAGTGTTTAGAGGGTCCGAACCATGTCGAGACACAATCGTCAATCGCCTGGCCCTGCATCAGCCATCAGACAGTCAGAATCCAGGCCGGCCGAGCTCGTGCCAGCCTTCCTACATCCTACTCAACGCCTCGGGGTGCCATTTCCAAATATCTCACACAAGTTATACTATAGAGTGTTTAGAGGGTCCGGACCATTTCGAGACACAATCGTCAATCGCCTGGCCCTGCATCAGCCATCAGACAGATCGTCAGAATCCAGGTCGGCCGAGCTCGTGCTGGCTTGCTCCATCCTTCCTACATCCTACTCAACGCCACAGCTCTGGACTGCAACCACAGCCTTGGGCTGCCCTCGTCTTGCAGCAGCGAACAGCAGGAGCAATGGCAATGGCAAGCACGCGAAGGATAAAAGCGCACCACAGGGCCAGAACAGGCGTCGACAAGTCCCAATCAAACACGCTGCCAGCTCTTCATTCTAGTCTGCCCCTGCACAGTGCGCACACCGTTCAGCAGTGCAGTGGATCTGTTAGCATTAATTATACGCCTACTGTAACTCTACTTCCTATGCGCCACCTCTGGCTGCTCAGGCCCTTTGGGCTCTCCTCTCTCTACTATTTATATGTGTAATCTCCCCTGTAATCATCATCAAGTCTATTGACTATCATCTAATATGGTATCAATCTAAACTCGTTCCTCTGCTTCCGCTCCCTTCGGTGCCCGCCTCGTGCCGCGTCCCCCTCCCCCAATCCCGCGCGCGCCGCTTTGGCTGCTGCGCCCGCCTCCTCCACTCCCGCGCGCGCCGTCCCGGCCGCTGCGCTCCCATGGCTGCCTCCGGCGTCTCGAGCTCAGGTGCCTCTACCATGGGCGCCGCGACTAAGCTCCGCGACGAAGCCGCTGCCGCCGCCCAGAAGCTCAAAGACGAACCTTCCTCCCTCCGCTCCTCCAACGCGGAGCGCAGCCAGGAACTCCAGGCGGAGGCCGACCTCCTCAAGTCCGCCGCCGCGGCCTAGGACCGCGTCCTGGCCGCCGCCGCAGCCCTCAACAAGGAGCGCGTGCAGGCGGACCTCCTCGAGCAGCTGGCCGCAGCCCTCCGGGATCGCCTTCGCGCCAAGTCCCACAATGACGAGGAGCCGCACGACGACGATGATGCCCGCTCCCTCTCCTCCGAGGTCGCTGCCGTCGGTCACCTCCACAGCCAAGCCGCTACCGTCCAAAACATCAAGAATCTCATTCCCATCGTCCTTGACCTCAACTCCTCCAACTACTCCAAGTGGCGCGGTTATGTTTTCCTCATCCTCGGTCACTTCGCCTTAAAGGATCATGTCCTCAGCGATGTCTCCCGCCTCTATGATCCGGCGTGGGCGCACATGGACTGCGTTGTTCTCTCCTGGCTCTACAACACCGTCTCCGCCGATCTCTTGGACGTCGTCCACGAGCGCGACGGACTCACTACTCGATCAGCCTGGCTCGGGATCGAACAATAGTTCCTGAACAATCGCGAGTCCCGCGCCATGCTTCTCGACGCCGAGTTCCGCATCCTCTCTCAGGGCGCCCTCTCCATCGACAACTACTGCTGCAAGATGAAGGGTATGGCTGACGCTCTTGGCGATCTTGGTCTACATGTTCAAGATCGCACACTCGTCATGAACGTGATGTGTGGTCTGAACGAGCGCTTCCACTTCATGGCTCAGATCGTCACCCGCGAGAAGCCGTTCCCGTCGTTCACCGACATTCGTGCTGACCTGTGCCTGGCCGAGCTGAACATGATGCCTCCATCAGCGCCTCCCTCAGCCCTCGTCGCCTCGAAGCCCACCGCCGCACCGCAGACGTCTTCCCCTGTCTTCCCACGCCCTTCTCCGGTGATCGGGGCGACCAAGGGGGCACCTATGCCAACTACTGCGGTCGGCGCCGCCGCGGCGGACGTGGTCAGGGCGGTTCCAGCGGCTCCGGATCGACCCCTACCTCGACGGGCAGCACGCAGGGCACCGCTCAATGGCCTCCCATGCTCAATCCGTCGAACGGGTCCATCCATATGTGGCCCGGCTCCACCCCTGGCGGCCCGTGTGGCCCTCCTCCTCGCTTCGGTGCGCCCCATCAAGCCATGGCAGCTGGCGTGCCACCGACCTTCTACCCTCTGGCTCCTAGGGCGTACTATGCGGCACCTCCACAGGCACCCCCTCCAACCTGGGCACCATGGACTCCGGAGTCCCTCGCCAGTGCGTTCAGCACCGTTTCCCTCACCCCACCCCCGAGCTCTTTGGAGTGGGTCATCGACTCGGGTGCTTCCTCGCACATTGTTGCGAACCCTGGTATGATCACCATGTCCCCCACCTCCTCCTTTCCCTCCTCCATCGTTGCTGGAAACGGCGCCACTCTTCCTGTTGTGGGCTCTGGGTACTCAACCCTCCCTGGCCCGTTCCATCTCAACAATGTCCTTGTCGCCTCTCAACATCATAAAAAACCTTGTGTCTGTTGAGTTTGACCCGCTCGGTGTTTCTGTGAAGGATCTTCGTACCAGGACTCTCCTCCTTCGCTGTGACAGCCTGGGACCCCTCTACACCATGCAGCTCCCGTCGTCACCCTCCGGTTCATGCGCTCTCGTGGCCACTCCTTCATCGACTACATGGCACCGCCGTCTCGGTCACCCCGGGTCCTCTACCCTCCATCACCTTGCCAAGTCGTCCTCCATTATCTGCAGCGCACATGGCGATGGCTCCTTATGTCATGCTTGCCAGCTAGGGCGCCACGTTCGCTTGCCTTTTCCTACTTCCTTGTCTAGAGCATCCAAAAACTTCGACTTGATACATTGTGACTTGTGGACATCACCAATTGTCAGTGTATCCGGCTTCAAATATTATCTTGTCATTATTGATGCTTGCTCACATTTTATTTGGACTTTTCCCCTCCGGCTAAAGTCTGATACTTTCACTACCCTTTCCAATTTTTCGCCTACGTGCTCACCCAGTTTGGATGCACCATCAAATCTGTGCAATGTGACAATGGCCGAGAATTTGACAACTCTGCGTCTCGCGCCTTCTTCCTCGCCAAAGGTGTATCTCTTCGCATGTCATGTCCCTACACCTCCCAACAGAATGGCAAGGCCGAACGCATGGTTTGCACCGCCAACAACATCACTCGCACACTACTCTTCCAGGCATCTATGCCCCCATCCTACTTGGCCGATGCTCTCGCCACCGCCACCCACCTCATCAATCGCATCCCCACAAAAACTCTCAACATGAGCACCCCTTTCTTCGCCCTCTATGGCACTCTCCCTTCTTACCATGATCTTCGCGCATTCGGGTGCTCCTGCTACCCCAGCCTCACCGCCACCACTCCCCACAAACTCGCCCCCCGCTCGTCGATGTGCGTGTTTTTGGGGTATTCCCCCGATCACAAGGGCTACAGGTGCCTCAATCTCACCTCGAACCGGGTCATCATATCTTGCCACGTTGTCTTCGACGATACAATGTTCCCATTCAGCCTCAGCCGGCCCTCGCCACCAGCTCAGGAGCTCGATTTTCTAACTGACGATGACCCTCTGCCATCTATTTTCTCTCCTGCAGGTCTTGTGTCGGGTCTGGGCACCTCGGCGCCCAGGTCGCCCCCTCCTGGCTTTCCGGCGCCCTGGTCTTCGGGAGTCCCCGGGCCCCCGCGGGTCTCACCAGCCCTGGTGAAAGGTCCTATCCAAGGCTAGAGGGGGGGTGAATAGCCTAAATCGAAAACTAAAAACAATCTCAACAACACGTTAGATAGGAAAATGGCGAAGCTATACTAGCACTAGCAAACTAAGGGATGCGAAGCCTCCTAACCACAATTGCTATCCTAATATAGCTCTAGGATCACTCAAATCCTACTCAAATCTAGTAGCCCTCTAGGCACAACCTAATATACTACTTGCAAGTATGAAACAAATAGGTTAGGTGATTATACCGCCGAGTAGAGGATTGATCCAATCAAGATGAGAGCTCCAAAAACACCAATCAATCACAAAGCTGATCCAAGAGGTTGACACTTGATACGTTCAAGGTTCACTAGTTTGCCCACTAGCTACGTCCTTGTTGTGTCGGCTCACTCACTTGGAGGTTCACGAGCTAATTGGCATCACACGCCAAACCCGTCACCGGGTGCCGCACAACCAACACAAGATAAGGGCACTCAACGACACGCGCAATCCACTAGAGTTACCTTTGTGATCTCCCGCGAGGAAGGCACAAGAACCCCTCACAATCACCACTTGTGGTCGACGAAGCACAATCACCAAGCTTCTCGAATCCACACCGCTTTCTCCAAACCGTCTAGGTAAAGGCAATCACCAAGAGTAACAAGAAACTAGCAGCAGTATCAACTCCCAAGTGCCACTAAGATGAATTACTTCATGCAATACACTTGAACACTCAAAACTCACAAATGGATGAACAATCAAAGATGAGATGAGTGGGAGTGTGTGTGTGTTAAGCTCACAAGAGTATGCAATATCCAAATGTGCAAGAGAGACTCCTTGAACCAGCCACACACCCTTAAATAGCCCCTCACAAGGAACTAGCTATTATGCCCTTTTCGCAGCCTGAAAACAGACCGTCGGACCACCTTTAGGTACCGTCGGACCATAGCGACTGGTCCGACGCTTTGAATTCTTCCCGTTGGCGCGCTCAAATAGCCACCGTCGGACCACTTGCCTTGGTCCAGAGGGCTGGTCCTACGCCTCATCCGACGCTTGCCCTCGGCTTACACAAACCATGCAGTGAGCACCCTGCCTTCGGACTTCACCGTCGAACCAAGCCACAGGACTTGTTGACACAAAAAGCGTCGGATCTGCGAACACCTCGGGCTTATACCCAAATTCGATATCCAAGGTGTGCCAGTCGATTTGACTAGTTAATCGACAAGGACGATAACTAGACCAAAATTGAACGAGACGACGGCGATGCGCCCGGACGTCAAAGCTCAATTTGATCAAAACGCGGAACTAACAAAGCTGACGGAGATCTTGTAGATGCAGCCCGTCGAAACCTCGCAAGAACTCGTAGATGAATTAGAACTAATGCGATAAAAGTAGATTTGCTGGAAAAGTAGATGAAAATAATAGATTTCTTTGATTGATTGTGTATATTCTTTTACACCACCCCTCGATACATATTTATACTCCAACAAGAGTAGTTGTACACAGACACGACTCATACCTAAACAAAACTCCTATTTTTAAGGAAATAAACGACTCGTACAAGAGTCGGACTCAAACTATAATAATACTGGCATAAAAATCACCAGTTTCCTTATCTGTCCTTCTTACGATAAAACCTTCCATCGACAGATTCCTTCCAATCTGCAACCTTCCTCTATTACCATCGGCAGCTTTCTGCTGACATCATCCAAGTCATCTTGTATCCATCGGCATATCTTCCTATCGGCAACACCTTCTGCCTTTATCAGCAACACTCTCCTATCGACAAGTAGCTTTCCTTTTCCCCCGACGCTCCTTTAATCAAATTCATCATCGGCAACTTCTTTCATCCCCATCGGTAATCCATCTAGTAGAGTCTTGATGCTGATAGGGAACAGCGATCACCTCCTTCCCGATCAGCATACTCAGTTCACATTGACATGTGCCAAAAAACGGTGCCAATAGGACTATGTCGTCTGGTCCGACGCTTCTTGAGTGCCTTGAACAATCCATGCAGGGAGCACCCGAGCTCCGGACTCAACCATCGGACCAAGCCATCAGACCATGCAGACTGATCCGGAGGTCCCTTTGACTCCAATTGAATCTCTGACCGAGCCACCGGACCACTCGCCTATGGTCTGGAGCCTCGTTTTGCCTCTGGTCTAGAGCTTTTCTGTTGCCAGCCAATGCTAGGAGCAACCGTCGGACCACCTCCCATGGTCCGGAGCTCCAAGCTCAACTGGTCTGGAGCTTCTGTCTTGGTCTGATTTCTCTTCTCTTTGCTTCCCTTGATCACATGTGTCACCACCAAGTGTTTCACTGACTTGTGCATGTGTGTGACATATTTTAACAAGTTTTACAAGGGTTGCTAATTAAGTTTTAGATGCAATGCAATTATGATCAACCTAAATGGCACTTGATAGGTGTAACTAACAACTATTTTCCCCTCTTCATAGTACGGTTACTTATCCTAAATATGATCACACCCGCTAGGTGTCTTGATCACCAAAATAGAAAAGCCCTAGCATACCTTTGCCTTGAATAGCTTAGGGACTCCTCCTTCTTCCTTCTTCTCCATGTGTGAGCTTCTAGATAGCCTTCTCCTTAGCCTCCACCTTGCTCCATCACTTGTCATCTACACTTCACCTTCGTGTACTAAACCTACTCACACTTAGAGCTAGGTTAGTACTTAGGTTTCATCAATTACCCAAAACACTAGAGATCTTTCAATCTCCCCCTTTTTGGTAATTGATGACAACCCATATAAAATGATATGAAATATGATTTTGATTTCAACCCAAAATGATTGATCCCACTTGGAATGCATGAAAGAAGTAAGGTGGTCAATCATTTCTAAGTTGGTTTGATAGTGTTAACTCCCCCTACATGTGTGCACTTCTATGAATAAGAATCAAGCTTTGCACACATGCTTAGATAGAACTTTTGGAGGGTGAACAACTAACAAACTATGACATGATGCTAAGGTTTTAAGAATAGACCTTTGAAGCGTGATACCAATCGAAGTGCGCCTTTCATTTCACCCTTAGCAACATGGTTAGTTCGACACCACTTGGATTACACAATAAAACAAGAGAGGGTATCTAACTAACATCCTATGCATGCTAGTGATCAAAGTATCAATCAAGATTACAACTAGTCATGCACCACACAAGCAAGAACCACTTGAAAAGAACTAAAACTTCAATGCAAGCAAGCATATGAGTGAATGCACAATTAAATGCAACAAATTGTTCATAGGCTTGCTCCCCCTACTTGTGTGCTCAAATTTAATTTTTCATTTTTCCAAAATCTTATTTCTCCCCCTATTTCTAGATTCCACTTGCATATTTCTTATCATGTTTCTCATTTTAACATTTCTCCCCTTTACTATTTCTCCCCCTTCACTATTATCATTTTAACACAATTTCTCCCCCTTTGTCACATATTACCACAAAGGAAACCACTTGTAGTAACATGTATCACTTGAGGATTCTTAGAGAGATTTGTTTATCAAGTCAATTTAGAAAGAAGTGGGGTGAATTATCAATTTAAATTCAACCTAGATTACTTGTCCTAGATACTTAACACGGTTTAAACCATGGACAAGCTTCTTCACACATCTTGCAATGGTTATCTTGACCATGTTGGTTAAGTACAAGAATAAGCATTCTAGACTAAACATGTGAGGTTGCAAGCTTATCAACATGTCATATGCCATCACTAGATTAATCAACTCATAGAAGCAATAGTGATGTCATATGTACATAGAAAACATTTGATTTTCATGAATGAGCCTATCATGAGTGATATCTATATGCTCTACACAAGACTAGCAAAGGATGAATGCATATGTCAATAAATTGTACCTTGTTATGTTGGAGTAGAGGCATGTCATAAGTGGGGTGCATCAACTCATATTAGAGA
This sequence comes from Microstegium vimineum, assembly GCA_022036555.1. NCBI lineage: Eukaryota > Viridiplantae > Streptophyta > Magnoliopsida > Poales > Poaceae > Microstegium > Microstegium vimineum. The sequence continues at coordinate 35,327,719 of CM039125.1, read as the reverse complement.
AATCCAAGATGTTCAACTCATTCCTTAACTTGCAAAACCTCTTCTCATCAAGTGGCTTGGTGAAAATGTCGGCTAATTGATCATCGGTGCCCACATTGTCAATGAAAATGTCACCCTTTTGTTGATGATCTCTTATGAAGTGATGTCTCACATCTATGTGCTTTGTTCTTGAGTGTTGGACGGGGTTGTTGGTGAGCTTCACCGGACTTTCATTGTCACAAAGCAATGGAACTTTCTTGAATTGAATTCCATAATTCTCCAAAGTGGCTTTCATCCACAATAGTTGTGCACAACAACTCCCCGCACTTATGTATTCCGCTTCGGCGGTAGAGAGTGCCACACTATTTTGCTTCTTGGATGACCATGAAACTAGTGACCTTCCCAACATTTTACATGTACCACTAGTTCTCTTTCTATCCACTTTGCAACCCGCATAGTCGGAGTCCGAATATCCAATCAATTCAAACCTTGACCCCTTTGGAAACCATAGTCCAACCTCTTGTGTATGTTTGAGATATCTCAATATCATCTTTGTGGCTTTCAAATGACTCTCTCTTGGGGATGCTTGAAACCTTGCACACATGCATACACTAAACATGACATCTGGCCTTGAAGAGGTCACATAGAGTAAGCTTCCAATCATAGACCGATAGTGTTTGATCTACCATCATGCCACTTGAGTCACTATCCAAATGTCCATTAGTCCCCATGGGAGTACTAACAAATGTACCATTCTTCATTTGCTTGTTTTTAAGTCCAAGGAAGTAACTAAGTTCACCAATCATTGACATCTCAAATTCATTAGCCATCATTTCTCCAAACTCTTCACAAAAGTCTTGATTTGGAGATCCAAAGATAATGTCATCCACATTGGCCTTGCGCAATTCCTTGCACTCCTTCTTGTTGTCAATGTAATCCTTAGTTTGTTCAAGCATGTTCATGAGTTCCTCCTTTGAGGGCTCCTCACTATCACTATCGCTCTCACTCTCACTCTCATCATGAGAAAGTACCTTAGTGGATTTAGCCATGAAGCATGATGATGGAGTGTCAAATAGAGAGATCTTGTCCCTCATTGCAATGCTTGCAAAGGCCTTCTTCTTGGTAGTGGTCTTCTTTTCATGATCACTATCATCACCACGTGAAGAAGAGTCACTATCCCAAGTGACAATATGAGAGTAGCCCTTCTTCTTGTTGTTGTCAAATAGGGGCTTCTTCTCCTTCTTGCCTTTCTTCTTGTGATCATCATCATCTTTGTCACTATTGTAAGGACAATGAGTAATGAGATGATCAAAGCTTCCACACTTGAAGCACTTCCTTGATTCATCATAGTTCTTGGTGGAAGTCCTCTTTCTTCTTGCACCATAGCCCTTTTTCTTCATGAATCTTCCAAATTTCCTCACAAAGAGAGTCATTTCCTCTTCATCAAGCTCACTAGCACTTTGGTCTTCACTTTCACTAGATTCTTCAATCTTGCTCTTGCCCTTGCTCTTGTGTGATGATGTAGCTTTGAATGCTACACTCTTCTTCTTCTCATCCTTCTTGTCTTCTTTCTTGACATCTTCTTCCTTGTTCTCCCGATATGCATCTTGAGTCATCACATCCCCAAGACTTGATTTGGAGTCATGGTGTCTAGCCCACTCCTCACAATCAAGGTCACAAGAGTGTCAAACCGGGATGGAAGACACCTCAAAAACTTGTGAGAGAAGTCCTTGTCCTCAACCTTCTCACCAAGAGTCGTGAGATCATTGACTAGCACTTGAAGCCGATGAAACATCTCAGGCACATTTTCATCATCCTTCATCTTGAAGCTAGCAAACTTCTCCTTGAGAATATATGCCTTGGCCCCCTTGACGGCTTGAGTGCCTTCAAATGATTCTTCAAGCTTCTTCCAAGCCTCATGAGCACTCTCTAGATTCTTGATTTGCTCAAAGACTTTCTCATCAAGAGCCTCATGGATGGCACTAAGAGCAATGTCATTGTGTTGCAACTTCTCTTCCTCTTGTGGAGTTGGAGCCTCCACATTGGCAACCTCAAACTTCTTGTCCACCACAAGCCATACCTTCTGGCTAATTGACTTAATGTGTGCGGTCATCTTGACCTTCCAATAGCCATAGTTGAAACCATCAAATTTCGGTGGTTTTTTCATGTTGTTGATATGAGCCATGATCACACCGTAGGTTGTTAAGCCTCAAATCAACGGTGTACTAGCTCTGATACCACTTGAAAGGTCCTATCCAAGGCTAGAGGGGGGTGAATAGCCTAAATCGAAAACTAAAAACAATCTCAACAACATGTTAGATAGCAAAATGGTGAAGCTAGACTAGCACTAGCAAACTAAGGGATGCGAAGCCTCCTAACCACAATTGCTATCCTAATATAGCTCTAGGATCACTCAAATCCTACTCAAGTATAGTAGCCCTCTAGGCACAACCTAATATACTACTTTCAAGTATGAAAGAGATAGGTTAGGTGATTATACCGCCGAGTAGAGGATTGATCCAATCAAGATGAGAGCTCCAAGAACACCAATCAATCACAAAGATGATCCAAGAGGTTGACAGTTGATTTTTCACCAAGGTTCACTAGTTTGTCCACTAGCTACGTCCTTGTTGTGTTGGCTCACTCACTTGGAGGTTCACGAGCTAATTGGCATCACGCGCCAAACCCGTCACCGGGTGTCGCACAACCAACACAAGATAAGGGCACTCAATGACACGCGCAATCCACTAGAGTTACCATTGCGATCTCCCGCGGGGAAGGCACAAGAACCCCTCGCAATCACCACTTGTGGTCGACGAAGCACAATCACCAAGCTTCTCGAATCCACACCGCTTGCTCCAAACCGTCTAGGTGAAGGCAATCACCAAGAGTAACAAGAAACTAGCAGCGGTATCAACTCCCAAGTGCCACTAAGATGAATCACTTCATGCAATGCACTTGAACACTCAAATCTCACAAATGGATGAACAATCAAAGATGAGATGAGTGGGAGTGTGTGTGTGTTAAGCTCACAAGAGTATGCAATATCCAAATGTGCAAAAGAGACTCCTTGAACCAGCCACACACCCTTAAATTGCCCCTCACAAGGAACTAGTCGTTATGCCCTTTTCGTAGCCTAAAAACAGACCGTCGGACCACCTTTAGGTACCGTCGGACCATAGCGACTGGTCCGACGCTTTGAATTCTTCCCGTTGGCGCGCTGAAACAACCACCGTCGGACCACTTGCCTTGGTCCAGAGGGCTCGTCCTACGCCTCGTCCGATGCCTTGCCCTCGGCTTCCACAACCATGCAGTGAGCACCCTGCCTTCGGACTTCACCGTCGGACCAAGCCACCGGACTATGCCATCTGGTCCGACGCTTCTTCAGTGCCTTGAACAATCCATGTAGGGAGCACTCGAGCTCCGGAATCAACCATTGGACCAAGCCATCGGACCATGCAAACTGGTCCGGAGGTCCCTTTGACTCCAATTGAATCTCTGACCGAGCCACCAGACCACTCGCCTATGGTCCGGAGCCTCGTTTTGCCTCTGGTCCGGAGCTTTTCTGTTGCCAGCCAATGCTAGGAGCAACCGTCGGACCACCTCCTATGGTCCGGAGCTCCAAGCACAACTGGTCCGGAGCTTCTGTCTTGGTCTGATTTCTCTTCTCTTTGCTTCCCTTGATCACATGTGTCACCACCAAGTGTTTCACTGACTTGTGCATGAGTGTGACATATTTTAACAAGTTTTACATGGGTTGCTCATTAGATTTTAGATGCAATGCAATTATGATCAACCTAAATGGCACTTGATAGGTGTAACCAACAACTATTTTCCCCTCTTCATAGTACGTTTGCCTCCTTCCTTCCGTCTCTCGGATTCACAGAAGCAAAGTCAGATACCTCTCTGTTCATATATTGTCGTGGCACGGAAATGGTCTACTTGTTGTTATATGTGGATGACATTGTACTCACTGCCTCCTCTGCACAACTTCTCCACCGTGTGATTGCAGCTCTGAAAAAAGGATTTGCCATGAAGGACCTTGGCCCTCTGCACCATTTCCTCGGCGTAGCAGTTCAGCGCACCAAGGACACTCTCCTTCTCTCTCAGCGGCAATAAATTTTGGACATCCTTGCTCTTCACGGCATGAATGATTGCAAACCTTGCGCCACTCCGGTCGACACTTGTGCCAAAGTCCCTGCAGATGCTGGTCCTCCCGTGGCAGACTCCACACGCCTACCGCAGCCTTGCAGGCGCCCTGCAGTTCTTGACTTTTACAAGGCCTGACATCGCCTATGTTCAACAAATCTGCCTATATATGCATGACCCCCGGGAAGTTCACCTGGTTGCAGCCAAGAGGATCCTTCGGCACCTTCAGGGCACCATTGGCTATGGTTTGATCATACCCCGCTCTGCACCAACTCACCTCATCGTGTACACCGACGCTGACTGGGCTGGCTGCCCAGACACTCGCTGTTCTACCTCAGGGTATGCTGTTCTCCTCGACGGCAGCCTCATCTCTTGGTCATCCAAGCGGCAACCCACGGTCTCACGGTCCAGCGCCGAGGCCGAATACCGCGCCGTCGCCAACGGAGTGGCCGAAATCTCGTGGCTGCACCAGCTTCTTCAGGAGCTTCACCACCCCCTGAAGTCCGCATCACTTGTCTACTGCGACAACGTCAGTGTCGTCTACCTCTCCTCCAACCTTGTTCAACATCAGCGCACTAAGCACAGGGGAGGTCGACCTTCACTTTGTCCGTGAACGGGTGGCCATTGGTGTCGTTCGTGTTCTACATGTGCCCACCACGTCGCAATTCGCCGATGTCTTCACCAAGGGACTCCCCTCCTCCGTCTTCACCGACTTTCGCTCCAATATAAAGGTTCGCTCTACCGACGTTCAGCTTCCTATGCGCCACCTCTGGCTGCTCAGGCCCTTTGGGCTCTCCTCTCTCTACTATTTATATGTGTAATCTCCTGTGTAATCATCATCAAGTCTATTGACTATCATCTAATAGGATCCATTGATCCGTGTGGGGTGTGGCCGGCCACAGGCATAGAGCACGTAAGTTTTGTCCTGTTGCAGTGTGCATTGTGCTGCAAATGTTGCAGACTCGCAGTGGAATATCGCACAAAAACAAGGGGTAAACAGATGCTGCAAGCATGCTAAGAACTGGCAATTTCCAACAAAATTTTCACCAATCAATTTCATAGCCAAAACCTCGATTACATAATCGGTTTGTCTAGTGAGGCGTGATAATCTAGCTGAGGGGGCACACTGGCATTGTACAGACAGGGCCACCATGTTCGTCGCTTCTGTGCCTCGTGGATTTGCTTAGAACATCGCCGACGTGACCTCAGCAACTTCAGACGTGACCTGGTCGTAGTCCGTCTTGAGCTTCTCCATGACCTCGCCCTCGAGCTCCCCTTTGGCTGGCTTCGTCAGCACCAGCACGCAACAGGTAGGCCTTTTGGTTGTGCCAGCAGTTGCTAGATCCTGACGCCAACAGGAGGGAAATAGCATCAGTATATGTACTGTGTATCAACCGGCATTTTTTTGCTGATCAGAACTACATAGACCAGCAATTGGTATACCTGTAGTAAATACGTTAATGCCTCACAAATACTATATAGTTTCTAAAAAAATAAACACCACGAGGTGGACTGGAGAGTTATTGATATGCCAATTTCTCAGGTGGTCCTTTTGATGGGCTTTGGGTATCAGGTAAATATGTACAACACTCCTCAAGGTCAAGGAAAATAGAAGCTACAGGCACCCTGAAAACGTTGTCTAACACACAGATACATCATTTCCATGTATTTTTTGCCACAAAAGTTCCAGCCAGTAAAAAAATTGCATAGACAAAAAAGACTGCTAGAAACAGCATGGATAAATAATTGGATTATATGACAGAAGAGACGTTGAACAAACTACCTCCTTTCAAAGTCAAACAGTAATGAGATGCCCAATAAAGAATCATTCCAGACCACGACAATAAGTGATCATCATCAGTGAGAAAAATCATGCTACGGGCATCAGATGAAAGGATGCCCATTCTTGTAGTAGTTGATTTCAACACAAAGTCTGCACTCCCGATTGTTGCCACGTTTCATGCTAACCATAAAAGTCAACAAAATCATGCTATAATGGTAAGTGCGACAATTCATGCTAACCACAAAAGTCAACAAAATCATTATATTCTATAATGGTTGATGCCATTAGTTCATGGCCCTGTAAAACTATGATCAGCACTAGTGGAGAAAAATCTTTATGGAAATAAAAGGGTAGGTATCAGCAAGGTGGACAAGGCTGTCTGAGGTATGCACTCTCTTAATTAGCTGCAAACAAACCAAATTAATCAAGGTGTGTGAGTGAACAACCAGGTGGATGCTCATTCATCCCTACACTTCCACAGAACAAATTTCTACTTGCAGTGATGATAGATTGAGAACACAGTATTTATGATACTGTGGAGAAGTCTAAGGGTAAGGCAAGCATTTGAAATTCAGAAATTAGCTCTTGGATCAAGCTGTAGGCACGGTTCACTTCATAAGAAATAGCGGACATTTGGACTCTACTTAGGAAGCGGGATCGAAGAGGTCATTTTGCCTGAGGTTTACTACGGGAGTTAAAGAAATGAGCGACAAGAAGGCGGTCACTGGCTGCAACTAATGGGATCTAGCCGCTTGGTCAAGACCAACCTGGAATAGTTGGCAATTCAGTTTTGATGCCTAGAACTAAAAGGGGAATAAAAAAAAATCATGGTGGGAGGAAGCATGGGAGTTGTCTCCAAGCTAACAGCATCTACAAGAGTTCCCTAAATCCCTTCCTAATCCTTGGTTTTTAGCCAGATGAGAAAACACCCCGTCTCCAACAGCTCCTAATCCATCCTCCTAATCTTTTAGAACTTGGAAAAGGTCACCATGTTCCGCGTAAAGTTATGTGCTTTCGAGTCGTGCATATCTTCTCTCCCCTCGCGTGTTTGTCGGCCAATCTAAAGGTGGAAGGGCATGGAAAGAATAAAGAGTAGGAAAGGGTTCCTGATGTAAATGTATAAGAGACAAAGAATATATAAAAGTGGTTAGGATAACTCAGAAATAGTATAGGATTCTTGATGTAAGATTGTCTTCTATATTTTATAGGAGTGAATTATTAGAAACTGTTGGAGATAGTCTTATTTATTCCTCCCAATACATTTTTAGGAGTCAGAGAACACCATGTTTTTAGGAAGTATAGGTACACTTCGAGATGCTCTAAGTATAGGTATAGAGCCTGTCAAACACGAACTAAAATATACATGTAGATAATCTTGGTGATATCTTTATCACCCACTCAATTTTCAACAAGTGAAAGATCAATCAAACAATACAAACCACTTACTTCTAATTTTACACAGCCTGTTCTACTTAGTTTAAGGATATACTCCATCCATTCCAAATTATTAGACGTTTTGGCTTTTTCTAGATACGTAGCTTTTGATATGCATTTAGATATACACTATGTATAGATACATTGTAAAACTAATGTATCTTGAAAGCCAAAACGTCTTATAATTTAGAACGGAGGGAGTATATACAACACTGATTGCCACATCCTACCAGGGTGCATCATAACAACTTTTTTTTCATGCTCAAAACAAACACAACTACACAAGGATATAAAGCTGAAAATCGCGACTTCAGTGCAGTATATGCATACCTCTTTTGAAGGAACATATACATAAGGAATATTGGCTTCTTCACAGACTATCGGAACATGAGTTATTACATCTATTGGAGAAATGTTGCCAGCAATCACACACAGTCTACAAGGACCAAAGCCAAACACAGGAATTAATGAAAATGTCAAAAAAAATCAAGTAGCATAAATTGAGTAGGGATTTGAGAAACAATGTGTCAACGCACACCAGTAATTTGCTTAAATGCATTCAGAGTGGTAAACTGTTCCCCAGGAAGAGTTAAGTTGATAAACAAAACATCATGAAGCTTAGATTGGAAGGTAAAGGGACTAAGTCCAAGTAAATCTAACATTAGCCAGGTAACACAGCTACAACACAGATTGGGCTAACTACTCAGTGAACTCGCCAAGCAGGAAACAGCTTCGCTGATTAACTATACAGTACAACTGAAGGGATACTATGCCATGGATACTAACAAACTAGTATTTGTAGTAAATGATACAGGATATTTTTTGCACATAAGAAGATAATTTACAAAGTTGACAACATACTTTAAGATCAACATAACAATTATTTCAGAAAATCTGTGTGCTTGGTTAGATTTAGCAAGAGAAATCTTAGGCAATTCTCAAACTAGATTTAGCCCAGGTAAATGTGCCGGTTGCTATCAATTTCTTTTTTTCTTTTCTTTTATTCTACGCATCAACTACAGAACATACAAGTATCCTGGTCATGGACAGACCCAGTGCTGAGGAATATGGGTTGGGCCAGAACAATGACAAGGGCCTACTACCCTATGTTAACAGAATGGGTCTACCTGGCACAGTTTGGGTGTATTGTCTAATCACTACTAGGGGGTGATCGGTTGAGTACTGGTTACTAATTTTCAAAACCCCATTGGGCACTTGGGCTAATTCGAAATTGAGATGCCATATGGACCCAATGACTGGGTGGCTTCACACGGCACTTTAACAGATTCTAACCGAAACTAGTGAGAACAGTGAAACTCTAGTTTTAACTCTTAGAAACTAATACCGCTCCCAGACTCCAAAGTCCAGACCAAAGTTGAGTAAGAGACAGAAGCCTGTCATATATTCTTAGACCAGCCCAAATCTGTGAGCAGAATGTCTCCACAATTCCTACAATCCTACTCAAAAAACTGTGTTCTCCTGTACACCTAAATTTATTGAACAACAAATTTTAACTAAGTCACTGCAAATACTGATTGCAGGGCATTCATGCCAATGCATATTCCAACTGTTGGATTATCTTAACAGTAGAATGGATTGCTTAATCAACAAAGAAACATGTTAACTAGCGTAAGCTGACCTCGCTAGGAGTCTGCACAAGACCTCAGGAGACTGATAGGTAGGCCTAACGCAAAGAAACATCATAGTTTAATGCTTGTGGAAAGTTCAATTTGACTGACAATTTTAGAAGGTTTTAGAAAGTCTAACATGTTTAATGTTTCCCAGTTCGAAGCTACTATAAATCATAGGGGAAAATCGAGATTCTGAATTCTGAAGTCTTTCAGAATATCGGGAGTTCTTTAATGTGGCAGTTAAAATTACAATTTATTTCTTGAAGTCAAAGTTGGTCGTTATTTTTTAACATAAATAAAAGGGAGGAGCGATGCTGGCTTCCATTTCATACTATGATGATGTACCATCAGACTGCAAATGGGTGAACAAGCGATGCAGGAACGGAGTAGAGCAGGATAAATTACGAACCCCTTGTTTCCCCGCCGAATACTCTTGACGACCTCCTTGACTCCTCGCTTCAAGCATTTGGCCTCAGAGGCTGCAAACAAAATTAAAATAATCGTTAATCGTATATAAACATGGGGAAATCATCATAAAAGCAACGGCGAATGGGGTATAGCAATCTTCCAGACCTCGGCGGACGAGCTTGAGGGTTCGCTTGCAGAGCTTTTTGCCGGCGAGCGGTTTCGCGATGGGCGCCAGGGCCACCGGCGCCCTCTTTTTCTCGGCCTCATTATCGCTACCCATCGCACGACTGCGGTTTCGTCCTCTACGCCGCCGCCGCCGTCGTCGACTGTGGGTTCGTGCGCTTTGATTGGAACGGCGGCTAGGGTTTTGGGGCAGGGTTTATGGGCTGCTGCGGCGCTGCCTGTCGCTGGTTCGTGGGGTCGATGGTTGAGGCTGCAAGTTGACTGCTGACGTGGAGGAGGGAAGAAAGGAGAAAGGAGAAAAAAGAAGTGGGTTGTATAGGTTTTTCAAGCGCAAAAGGGTACCCAAGGGGTGAGGAGTCGCCGCCGCCGTCTTCCTCCATCCACTACCGTTGGTCCCCCTCCCTTCCCCTCCGGTATTTTACCGGGGGTTAAAGGGAGTGGGGATCTATTGATTTTAATAAATTTCTTTAGTAGATTAAGTTATTAGGAAGTTATTAGGGTTAGAGTTTCCATGCCAAAGTTTTTGGTATTGGAGTTTTATCTCCTCCTTCTCGTCTTCTTCGGTAATGGTGAAGGAGAAGGATGAAATCGTCTTCTCCATGGCGGCTTCGTTGAAGACGATGGCGTCAACTTCGGCGTCACCATCTTAATCGACATGATGACATGGAGACTTTTGTTTCCGGACGGCGACATCAAAGCGGAGATGATATCGCCGCCATGGAATACTTTTCTCCGATCTCTTGTTCGTTTTGTTGTGGTTAGATCTGGCCACGATGAAAGACTAGAGAGAATATTTTTCAGATCAGTCTTCCTCGTTCTTCGGTGGCAGAAAGAAGAAGGAAGACACCAGAAAAAAAAAAGATCATCAATTCCACCTACAAGAATGTTGGCCGTCATTCGTTGAGCAGTTGTTCTCAGGCCATTTGTTGAGTGTTTGCTTGTGTGGTCATCTACACTGCAAAGCGATTAACAGATTAGGTTTTGAGATGTGTTATTCACAGCGTGGGTACTATTTCATATTACAAAGTGCTTGTAACGTATTGATGTACCCAGGTTTTATATAAATATAATTCTTCTTTTGTCGCAAAAAAATGAAGAATATCATTATACTGTTTTCAAGACTGTCATGTCATCTAGAATGAAACTCTAACTCTCAATGTAAAGTTTTATTCTATAGTTTTATAAGCATTTAATTATATAACTCATAGAGAGTTGGTAATCGTGTCAAGAGAGTTTCATCTCTATGACACTCATTTTCTCTCTCTTCATTAAAGCATTGTCACATTAGCAGAAGTGCACATGTGGCAGACTATTAAATGCAAATGAAACTCCAATGAAACCCTCATTGAGACTGACCTAAGTTTAGAGCCAACCCGGACACAATAACCAAGAAAGTTTGTGAGAGAGATAAGTAGACTCTATATGTATAGTAAAGAGCAAACTATTATACAAGTGGGCTGAGAGAAAGCTACAAACTGATTGTATTATTAACAATGATCTTAGCAATACCTGAAAAGTCTTTTATTACACAACAATAAAATCTCACATATAATATAATCAAGAAAATTGCAGATTCCTAGCAGGCCCAATTTAGATCCTTAGAATTAAATTTATTTTAATAATCATAAATACATATTAATTAAGTTAATATGATTGTATATAGATTATATTTGTATATTATTATTTATTGTATGAGAGATATACTTATTTGTTATATTTTTTTGTAGAAGAGCAAGTTTAAAATGTGTTATAAGTTGTAAAATACAAATATGAAATGGTGATCTATAGAATCAATTTTCATCTATCATCCTATGAATTAGGCTTATATGTGAAAAATGGTGCAATGTCAAATTCCAAAAGAAATTAACTTAAGAGCCCCAGAACCCCCCCCCCCCCCCTCCTACGAGCCAACCAAACAATCTCATACAATCAATTCAATCTTAGATCACTCAAGAGGTGTTCCTTGAAAGAATAACTCAGAGCTCCACCATATCTAGGGCATAGCTAGATTAGAATAGAATTAGAGATGACAAGCATAGTTTATTCTGAATTAGTCACCAGGAGACTCGATAAACACTTATAATCCTCTCTTGTAAGACAATATTATTCATCTAGTTCATTATTGTTCTTCTAATTCATCTTCTAATCCATCTCTATTCTTCTAGTTCTTATTCTAATTCTCATTCTTATTCTAGTTGAATCTTATTGTTATAAATATGACTACATGCTAAGTGGTTTATGCATTCTTAATTATAATGTTCATCATCTACTTTGATTATATATCTAGCATATATATATAGATTATGTTCATGTTTATACTCATGTTCGTATAGCGCTCTTTCATTAGACAATGGGTGGGTGGTAAATATAGTGTAAGCCTGGTGTTTAGACATTGTTTATCTACAAATGTCCCCTATGTTCCAGGCCATGTGGTAGATCGTGGGTGTGACATTCCCGTTGAGTCCTCTGGAGTTCACTCCCCGAATATAGGACTGTGCATGATGTATATTTACGGGTCACGATTGAGCTATGTTCTCAACCGGGCTTAGTGGTTGTCGCTTGAATATATATAAATATAATTTTAACTATAATTGCTAGATATATTGCACTAATTAGGGTAGATTATGACTTATAATCAGAATGACATAGGAGTTAGTCTTTAATCTTCTATTATTGTCAATGTTAGTGTTATATGTGGGAGTGCTCTGAGATAATCCTGGACATATATTTATCATCCATCTTTATTATTATATTGATTCCCTATTTTGAGTAATGATATAGTGGAACTCTTATCACGTGTGTATGTGTAAAAGATATAGTTGTTATTACCTTTATACCCCCTAGATCCTTCCAGTGGTAAAGTATAAATAACGATACCTGAAACTTTCCTGGATAAAATTCTACAACTGGTGTATTTTATCTGTGCACTTGCGGATAACCTTTATTCTATATCTTTTGAGTAAGTGTCATTATTTGAATACTTTCATATCTCTAGTGTCATGTTAGGGACGACAACTTAACTTAAATGATGCTAGTAGATGTGATCCTACATTTATGAGTTGGTTCTAAGGATCTCACTTTAGTGATGGTGTTAAAAAATGTCAACAAGCATTTCTTGTGCCATTGCCGAGGAACGCAAGGAGGAAGCTAGGATAGGAAAATTGAATATTAGAGATACATTGTTGATCTTTTCTCAAACAGGCTCACTGAAAGGTCCTAATCCAAGGTTAGAGGGGGTGAATAGCCTAAAACGAAATCTAAAACAATCTCAACAACAAGTTAGATAGCAATATGGCGAAGCTAGACTAGCACTAGCAAACTAAGGGATGCGAAGTCTCCTAACCACAATTGCTATCCTAATATAGCTCTAGGATCACTCAAATCCCACTCAAGTCTAGTAGCCCTCTAGGCACAACCTAATATACTAAGACAAGTATGAATAAGGTAGTGCAAAAGTGGGAAAGGTGATTATACCGCCGAGTAGAGGATTGATCCAATCAATTGAAGAACTCCAAAAGCTAATCAATGGGAGACAAGGTTGACACTTGATTTTTCTCTGAGGTTCACTACTTTGCCAACTAGCTACGTCCTCGTTGTGTCGGCTCACTCACTTGGAGGTTCACGACCTAATTGGCATCACACGCCAAACCCGTCACCGGGTGCCGCACAACCAACACACGATGAGGGCACTCAACGACACACGCAATCCACTAGAGTTACCTTTGCGATCTCCCGCGGGGAAGGCACAAGAACCCCTCACAATCACCACTTGTGGTCGACGAAGCACAATCACCAAGCTTCTCGAATCCACACTGCTTGCTCCAACCCGTCTAGGTGATGGCAATCACCAAGAGTAACAAGAAACTAGTAGCAGTATCAACTCCCAAGTGCCACTAAGATGAACTCACTTCATGCAATGCACTAGGACACTCAAATCTCTCAAAGGGATGATCAAATGACTTAGAGATGAGTGGGAGTGTGTGCAATAAGCTTCTCAAGTGTATGCAATATCAGATTAAGCAAGAGAGCTGCCTTGAACCGCCACACACCCTTTTATAGCCCCCACAAAAGGAACTAGCTGTTATGCACTTGGGCTTCTGAAAACGTGACTGTCGGACCATAGCGCCTCGTCTGACGCTTTGAAAATCGGACCATTGGCGCGCAGAACTGGCCACCGTCGGACCACTTCCATTGGTCCGGAGCCCTGGTCCGACGCCTTGTCCGACGCTTTTGCTTTAGCCAAAGTCGGAATCCAGTAAGCACCTGACCTTCGGACCTCACCGTCGGACTATGCCACCGGACCATGCCACCTGGTCCGGAGCCTCCACCGAGTCTTGATGATTTCATGCAGTGAGCACCCGAGCTTTGGACCTCACCGTCGGACTATGCCACCAGACCATGCAGACTGGTCCGACGCCTGTCTTGATCTTCTGTTGAGCCTGTGACTGAACCACCGGACCATTCGCCTATGGTCCGACGCACACCAGACCACTGGTTCGACGCTTCTCTATTGCCAGCCAGTGCTAGGAGCAGCCTTCGGACCACCTCCTATGGTCCGGAGCTCCTATGCAAACTGGTCTGATGCCTCTGTCTGGATCTGAATTTCCTTATCTTTTTTCCCTTGATCTCATGTGCCACCACCAAGTGTTTCACTGACTTGTGCATGTATGTTGGCATATTTTATTAAGTTTTACAAGGGTTGCTCATTAGGTTTTAGATGCAATGCAATTATGATCAACCTAATGACACTCGATAGTTGTAACCACTAACTATTTTCCCCTCTTAATAGTACGGTTACCTATCCTAAATGTGATCACACCCACTAGGTGTCTTGATCACCAAAATGGAAAATCCCTAGCAATACCTTTGGCTTGAATAACTTTAGGGTCTCCTCCTCTTCTCTTCTTCTTCAAGTATGGAACCTTTGCTAGCTTTCTCCTTAGCCTCCTATGCTCCATCACTTGTCATCTTCACTTTACCTTGTGTACTTAACCTACTCAACCACTTAGAGCTAGGTTAGTACTTAGGTTTCATCAATTACCCAAAACAATAGAGATCTTTCACTCACCATAGCTTGTCTATTTCTAAATTTATGTAGGGTGATGTATGACTGGTTTTGAACTTCTGTTGGTATTTCTTATGACTATTGGATGAATCCGCAAGCGCACAGATTATACCGATGTAGCACTTCACCGGGAGTATTCCAGGTATCGTATTTTCCTCGGGGAACGATAGTGATCTAACTAGGATTAAAGATATGTCCTATGATGATCAAGGGAGATTATGATAACTGGGTAGAGAGGTTCAATGTAGCACAAATGTCTAACAAGGGATAGCTAGTTATACTGGCCTTATCGGCCCTTCTCTTGCAGGAGGCGACGGGATAGATTAGAAAGAGGGCAAAACTCTAACCGGACCGCACCGTCACGTTGTATTGAAGCCTTACCTTTTAAGAACTTATCTGACACACGTGGTGGAATACAAAGACTAGATAGAGCTGTCACTTTCTACTAGCATCCAGAAACAATCCGCGCGATAAGCGGTTTACAAAGGCAAAATTAAGCTTAGACACCACGTCTACACTAATCTTACTACTTTAACCTTGGCCTAAGATTAAAGCACTTTACTCAAAGCAAAGCGATGATCAAGCAGAAAAGTTGTATAACAGTTAAACCAGATTTAGAGCACTGAATACTATAAAGAACTCAGAAGAAGTCACTTACAAGCGTAAACTTACAAGAGACTCGCATCCGCTGAGGAAGAACTCCGGAGAAGATTCCCGACAGGCCCGGGGCTTTCTCCAGAAGGATCTCCTCAATCTCCTCCAACCAGCATAACACTACTGAAGAGCTCTGCTAAGAGGCTAGAGAGTAGTTTCTCCAATGAGGCATGAAATGAATAGGGAGCTCTAGGGGTCTATTTATAGCTAGAGGTGGAGTAGGGGCTACTCCAGTGCCACGTCAGCGATCCGTGTCACCTTCATCAAGCACTGTTGGATCCAACCGACTTCAGAACCGCCTAAGGATCAAGGGTGATGATTTCAACCATGTGGGGAGTGAGTGAGTCGGTTGGGGAGGTGAAATTGTCCTATGGAAGGTCGGCCGACCGCCTTAGCTGCCCTGTGGGCCCTCTTGGACCTTCTAGATGATGGCCCAATGGTCAGGGACCAAGTGGGGTCCTAGTGGGCCCCACCTATAGGTCGGCCGACCACATATAGTGGTCTGTGGGCCACCTCAACCCTCTGGTTACTGGTCTCACCTGTCATATGTGTTGGATGTCGGTTATGGGTTGATCTGTCGCACTGATCTAATTGATGTGGGCCCATGGATCCTTATGATGTGAATCTGGACCATTGGTAAGAGGCACACTTGGATCCAAGAGTTAGAGAGTGCTCTAGAGGGTGGATCCTGGATTATGGGGGCTTGGGATGCCTTGTGGGCCCACAGGGTGGTCGGTCGACCCCCTAAGTGGGCCCACTAGCTCCCAAAAGTCCCCATTTGTCATTACCTGCATCAAATAGTCAAGGGACATATGGAACTAGTTATTTGGCACAATATATGCAGGTTATGCTTGTTTTCCTTTGAAAATGAGGGTGTTGACGGTATTTTGATGGTGATAAAATATCTCTTAATTACCATCAACAAGATCCCCCATACTTACCTCTTTGATCGTCCTCGAGTAAAGGTTAAAAGATAACAAGACCATGTTATTCAAAGTATAAAGCAAGCATACAGATTCACTCAAGACCTTTTGTCATACTAATGGGATATGTGGTATTGGCTAACATATATCCTTGAGAAGTTGAGAAATGGAATAGATCTTTGAGGCAAAGTTATCTTCCCAAATCATATTTTAGTACTTGGAGTTTTTGATAAATTTTTCAAAAGAAATCTCATAAGTCATCTTACTCCTCTTATAGTACTCTAAGTCACTCAAGGTGTATGATTCCTCACCAAGGCATAAAGAGATTGCCTTCTTTGTATCTCCCTACTTCTAAAGGCTTATCTAGAGCTTAGGTAGGGATGATCAATGTAGCAAACTTGCATTACTTATATTGTAAAGTCAAAACAAGGATCCAAAGGAGAAGAATGTCATAATCCTAGATCAAGATTTGCATGTGTGTGGACAATGGTATATGACTAACATGTACTCCTTAACTATGCATATGATCTCTCTAACTTTAGAATTGCTTGAGATATGGCTATCATGATAAGAGTTTTTTTTAATTGAAGAGCTTTGCTCATCATCATTTTTCATTTATGATAGCCATATCTCTTTTTGAAGAATATAGGGAGAGATCATAACATTTATTTCAAGAGTATTTATTGGATGAGCATGGATCATGTAAATGAAAGGCATGTTTTGTGTACTTCCAGTGTAGAAGCAGCAAAAAATATGTGGCGTGCGTGTGATCTTGATCTTTGAACTATGACTTAATTCTCAACAAGGGTCACAAGGTTTGACCAAACTCAAAGTAAATACAAGAAGCATTTGAGGAAGGTTTTGAACTTGCATAAATGTTTATGGCTTTGGTAGGATTTTTCTTACTATAGAGTAGTAGTGACATTATGGTTTTATGACATTTTCAAAAATTAATCTCCAAGAACTTTAAATAGAGAGGGTATGAATCACGAGCCGAGACTATATCACATTAATCAACAACTTAGTCCATAGGATCTTCCTATCAAAGTGTTTTTCCCACTAGCATAAGCAAAAAAGCAAGAATTTATCTTTATGATGCTTTTGCCCTTTTAAATGTCATAGATCATGTCACTTTTCAAAATTTTAAATTTTTTTGAAAGTGATCTCTTATTTTATTCAATAATAAAAGGAATTTTAAACTAAGTGATACATTTCATGAAGAAATTATTTTTATTTCATTTTTTTATTTTTGAAGGGAAAGAGAGAAAACAAATGAAAAAATATAGAGAAAAGGGGAGAGACGTAGCAAACCAGTCAGATTCGACGTTTCAAATTCAAAGGATGCTAGCTAGTGGGTCCAGGCCCTACAAATGCGGTCGGCCGACCTCTCCTTGGAGCCATTTGGCCAATTCAACCTTTGCATTTTAATCCCTTACCTCTGAATGTTGATGTACTCTGAACTTTCTAAATTTTGGCCTCTAATGTGGTTAGGCCGAACCACAGAAGTGGCCGTTTCGGTCCAATATTTTTCTGGTACGTGTCATTGACGTGTACAACATGATTATGTGATCCTTTTGGTGTTTTGACAAGTTGGAGTGTCGACCGACCTCCCCCATACTAGTTTTGGAGCATGCTGAATTCAGTGACAGAGAACATCAAATGCAGGGGTTCTGCTGGGCACAATACCAGTAGAACCAAAGATTTTTATTCAATTCAAATTTTTGTAGGCACACATTACAATGATGAAAAGGGAAATGAACAAACTAATTGGAAAATAAACCTAAGTGCCTAATGTATTTGTGGACTAGTGACCTATGGAGATGGAGGAGCAAAGAGATCCTCTCTCTCGATGGCTTGGGCAAGACGCTTGATCTTCGCATTGGTGCTAATGCGAAGAGCCTTAAAATTATCCTCAAGATCAAGACATGCCATCCTCTCCTCTGATGCACGCTCTGCTAACTTGGTGTTGCTCTCTCTAAGCCTAGCCACTACGTGAAGCAACTTCTCCATGTCACTTTCTTCATCTTCATCCTCGAATTGTCCTAGAAGGCCAGAGATGGATGGCGTCTTGCTAGTCCGCCGAACGGACTTGCGAGACTCCTCCGTCTCAAGGGATCTGCGCACCCCCCTCTCCTCGGAGGTGAGAGGAGGGATGAGCACCTTGCCTCTCCCTGGTCTACCTTGAGCCCACTAAATCTGTATCTATGGCGGTGTTGATGGCGAGTACGAGTGGGTGTAACCCGTATTCGTGTCGCCGTCGGTGGAGGAGATGGGCGCCTTCTTCACCCCAATTTGACCGGTTGTCGGCCTTTTGGGCGTCACCGGTCGCGCAGCGGGCTTGTTGAGGTTGCGGCGCAGAGACATCGATCGAGCGATGGTCCGCATCCGCTCTGAACTCCACTGCCCGGTCGGCCGACCCCTAGAGGGGTGGTTGGCAGCGCGGGCGGCGGTGCCATGGCCAGAGGTGCAACCTCGAGGACCTTGACAACCATTGCGTCGGAGTTGATGAGGTCTCGGGTCTTGGAGGGGCTTCCCTTGCTGGGAACGAGCGGTGCCTTGCCATTGTTGCGTGTCGGTGCCATGGTGGTGATCAAGGAGGTGTGGAGGATTGCAAAGGGTGATGGTAGTGCTGCTGGTTGTGAGGGAGAAGGAGGAAGAAGAAGGAAGGGTGTTAAGAAGAGAAGAAACAACGTTCCAGGCCTTCGTTTTCGCTCGGATCACGATATAAACCGAAGGGGAGCGTTGGCCCGATGTTTCTGTGCAACGGGGCTTTTGAACTAGTTCGAAACACGATCGGCCGAACACTTTTCGAAAGATTTTGAACGACAGAGCCAGGTTTTGAACTTGTTCGGGTCAGTTGAGTCAGCTCGTGAAGTTTTGGGTTGTTTGGCCCAAAGAGAGGCTCGACCGAACCACTTTAGAGGCCAAATGGCCAACCTTTCACGAGGGGGGAGTCAAGTCTAAGTCTAGGCCATTTCTAAGGTCCTTTTCGAAATTTGAACAAAAAAGTTAAAACATGTAGATTTTAGTTCTAATTTGGATTAAGAACAAAATCTATCATATCAATTTCTTGCTTAGGAATTTCATGCTCATAGAAAACTTTAAGACATTGGTCGTTTACCTTGAAGATTTTGCTGTCATTGTCCTGGAGTGTAATTTCTCCATGAGTCGTGGCGTTGACGACGAGGTATGGACCTTCCCATTTGCTTTTCAGTTTTCCGTGACCGAAGAGCTTGAATCTTGAGTTGAATAGCAAGACTTTGTCTCCTGGATTGAATTCTTTGACCTTGATCCTCTTGTCATGCCATTTCTTGGTTCTCTCCTTGTATATCCTGACATTATGGTATGCTTTCTCTCTCCATTCTTCCAATTCAGAGATTTGCATCTTTCTGAATTTTCCAGCAACTGGCAGATCCATGTTCCATTTCTTGATTGCCCAGTGTGCTTTGAATTCCAATTCCACAGGCAAATGGCATGTCTTCCCGTATACAAGTTGGTATGGTGTCATACCAATTGGTGTCTTGTATGCGGTCCGATATGCCCAAAGTGCCTCTGGTAGCTTGTGATTCCAAGCAGTACCCATCTCTTCCACGGTCTTTTGCAGAATATTCTAGATTTGTTTGTTGGATGTTTCTGCTTGACCACTTGTTTGAGGATGGCATGGGGTTGCAACATTGTGCCGGATGCCTTGCTTAGTGAGGAACTGGCGGAAGCCTTTGTCAATAAAGTGAGACCCCCATCACTTATGACTAACTTTGGGGTTCCAAATCTGGGGAATATCACTTCATGGAACATTCTCTTTGAATTGGCCGCAACAGCTTTGCGGCAGGGTAATGCTTCTACCTACTTGGACACATAGTCCACCGCCACTAAGATATACTCATACCCTTTCGATGGAGGAAAGGGACCCATGTAGTCAATGCCCCATACATCAAAGAGCTCGACTTGTAGGTTGTTGGTGAGTGGCATGGAATCTCGGGTATTGATGTTTCCATGCTTCTGGCACCTTGCACATCTTTTGACATAGTCATGGGTATCCTTGTACATGGTTGGCCAAAAGAACCCACTCTGCCAAATCTTGGCATGAGTTCTGAATGTTCCGTAGTGACCTCCGTATTCTGCTCCATGGCATCTTTCCATGATCTTGGTCGCCTCCTCCATAGGTACGCATCTTCTTAACAGTCCATCATTGCATACTCTATAGAGGTATGGTTCATCCTAGAGATGCACTCGACTCTCTTGAAGTAGTTTCTTCATATCCGCCCCTGGTGGTACATGGCCTGCAACCATAAAGTTGACTATATTTGCATACCAAGGGTTGGAGTCTGTTATCTTGAGGAGTGTGTCATCTCTGAGGAAGTCGTCGATGGGCAAATCCTGTGCTTCTTTGAATTGCATTCTAGACAAATGATCGGCAACAGAATTTTCCACTCCCTTTTTATCTTTTATTTCAAGATCAAATTCTTGGAGTAGCAAGATTCATCTTATTAAGTGTGGTTTAGCATCTTTCTTAGTGAGCAAGTACTTAAGAGCAGCATGATCTGTATAGACAATAACTTTTGCTCCTACTAAGTAAGGTCTAAACTTGTATATAGCAAACACCACGGCCAACAACTCTTTTTCAGTTGTTGCATAGTTTAGCTGTGGCCCTGTCAAGGTTTTGCTAGCATATGAAATAACATGATGCTTCTTATCTTTGGTTTGGCCTAATACCGCACCGACAGCATAATCACTAGCATCACACATTATTTCAAAGGGGAGCTTCCAATCAGGGGGTTGGATGATTGGAGCTGAGATGAGTGATTTCTTGAGAACGTAGAAAGCATCTAAGAACTCATCATTAAAGTCAAAGGGTGCATCTTAAAGTCAAAGGGTGCATCTTTGGCTAGCAGGCTTGTTAACGGACGGGCAATTTGAGAGAAGTCTTGTGTGAACCGTCTATAAAAGCCAGCATGGCCAAGGAAGCTGCGGATTCCCTTGATATTCGTGGGAGGTGGAAGCTGCTCTATGACTTCGATCTTAGCTCTATCCACTTCTATCCCACGTTCGGACACTCTATGTCCTAGCACTATGCCTTCACGAACCATGAAGTGGCATTTCTCCTAGTTCAATACTAAGTGCTTTTCTTCACATCTTTGTAAGACTCTATCTAGATTCTCAAGGCAATCATCGAAAGTTTTTCCATAGACGGAGAAGTCGTCCTGAAAACTTCCATGATTTCTTCGATCATATCGGAGAAATTGGACATCATGCACCTTTGGAATGAAGCGGGAGCATTGCATAGGCCAAAAGACATTCGCCTATATGCATATGTTCCATAGGAGCATGTGAAAGTGGTCTTACTTTGATCATTGGGGTGGATCGATATTTTATGATATCCCGAATAACCGTCAAGGAAACAAAAGAAAGAATGCTTTGCAAGCCGTTCCAACATCTCATCGATGAAGGGTAACAGTGAAAGGTCCTAAGTGATGGCTAGAGGGGGTGAATAGCCTAAAACGAAAACTAAAAACAATCTCAACAACAAGTTAGATAGCAATGAGGTGAAGCTTGACTTGCACTAGCCTACTAGGGGATGCAAAGCCACCTAACCACACTTTCTATCCTAATAAGCTCTAGGATCACTCAATGCCTATTCAAATCTAGTAGCCCTCTAGGCACAACCTAATATACTAGGACAAGTATGAATAAGGTAATGCAAAGATGGGAAAGAAGATTATACCACCGTGAAGTTGTAGGGGATGAACCAATGAAGTGAATACCGATGAGATCACACAATCACAAGAGACAATGGTTGACACTTGATTTTCTTCCAAGGTTCACTAGTTTGCCAACTAGCTAGTCCCAGTTGTGGTAAGACACTCACTTGGAGGTTCACGCGCTAATTGGCATCACACGCCAAACCCGTCACCGGGTGCCGCACAACCAACACAAGATGAGGCTATTGAAACGCCACGAGCAATCCACTAGAGTTACCTTTGCGATCTCTCGCGGGGAAGGCACATGAACCCCTCACAATCAACTTGTAGTCGACGAAGCACAATCACTAAGCTTTTCGATCTACCATCGTTGCTCCAAACCGTCTAGGTGATGGCAATCACCAAGAGCAACAAGAAATCCAAAGCGAGAACGCCTCCCAAGTGCCACTAGATGCAAGCTATATGCGAAATGCACTTGGATCACTCAATCTCTATTGGGTTTTCACTAACCAAGCATGGAGATGAGTGGGAGAGAGTTTTCTAAGCTCAAAGGAGTCTCAAGATGTTCAAATGTGCGAGAGAGAACTCCCCAAGCCGACCAACCCATATTTATAGACCCCCTTAAAGTCCACTAGTTGTTGCCCTGCTAAGTTGGCGACGAACGCTCTTCACGGGGGCGACAGACGCTCCGTCGCCAGCGTTCGACGCTCTATCAGAACTAGCCGTTGGGCCGCTTCACAGGCGACGGACGCTCCGTTGCCAGTGTCCGACGCTCGGTCCTCCAGCGTCCGGCTCCTGTCTTCAAACTGCTCGCTTGCAGAGCTCTCTGGAAGCCAGACGGACGCTCCGTTGTTTTGCATCGGACGCTGCGCCTCAGCGTCCGGCACGAACTCCTTGCTCTCGGGTTTCTGAAAATATTTCGAGAAAATATTTCCGGACGCTCCGTCGATCCAACGGACAACGTCCGACGCCTTCATGAATTTTTCTGCTGCTTCTCTAAGGCCGACGGACGCGCTGAGTCAAAGATCTCGGCGTTCGACGCCATCGTCCGATGCGTCGGACAGCATCCGACGCCTTCAGCTGCAGCTTCCGACACCCTCTGACTTGACCAAATTCACTTCTTCTTTTTCCACCTTTGCTCCATTGTGCCAAGTACTAAATATACACTTTAGTGAGCACTCTTGGCATGTTTCACTTGTCATTTTAGCATGGTGTATGTCACTAGGTCCTAAATGCACATGCAATATAGATAACACCTAGTGGCACTTGGAAAACCACAATCACTTTTGAATTTCCCCTCTTAATAGTACGGTTGTCTATCCTAAATGTGATCACACCCACTTGGTGTCTTGACCACCAAAAGAAAAGCCCTAGCATATACCTTTGCCTTGTTTAACTTAGGGTCTTTCCACTTGCCTTCTTCTCCAAGTGTGAGCTTTTGCAATCACTTTGCATCCTTGCTTGCTCCATCACTTGTCATCATCTTCCATGTGTGTACTAAACCTACTCAAACACTTAGAGCTAGGTTAGTACTTGAGGTTTCATCAATTATCCAAAACACTAGAGATCTCTCAATCTCCCCCTTTTTTGGTAATTGATGAGCGCCCAAGAACAAGATCTTTTAACGAAGGTTGGTTATTGTAAGAATTGTAATTTTATTAATTACCATTACCTCCATTACCTTGGTAGAAAGGGTGTGAATTCCAGCTTCCTTGTTGTTGGGGTCGATACCCGTTGTTGTTGTTGTTACTGTTGCTGTTGTTGCTGATGAAGTTCACGTCCTCCTTCGAAGTCTCGGGGCAATTGTTGCTCGAGTGATCATTTCCTCCGCACACCTCGCACCATGGATTGGCTTCAATAGCTTGTGCGGCGACGACTGGATAGATGGCCTCTCGTTCCTTCATGGAACCTTCTTCTATCTTCTTCATCAAGAGGTCCATCTTGGCGGAGTGTATGTCCACCTCACTGACGGTGTGCATACCTCTTCTCTTTGGCTAGAGACGTTCATCACCCCATCCTTGGTTGATCACCATTTTCTTGATGAGGTCCTTGGCACTCCTTACTGTATGTTGGAGAAATGCCCCTCCAGCGACAGCGTCAAGGTGACTACGAGCCATGCTAGTCAGCCCGTGGTAGAAACCTTGGATCAGGACTCAGTCGTCTATCCCATGATGAGGACAGGCACAATCGTACTCCTGGAGATGTTCCCATGCTTCGGGAATCGTCTCGTCAGATTGTTGCTGGAAGTTTGAGATCTTCCCGCGAAGAGCATTGGTTTTGCCCGTCGGGAAGAACTTTTTGAGGAATGCGTTAGCACACCTCTCCCATGTAGTGGCCTCTTCTTTGTGGGCATAGAACCATTGCTTTGCCTTTCCCAAAAGCGAGAATGGAAAAAGGCGAAGGCGAATGGCGTCAGACGCCACTACCTTGATGGTGAACGTGCCACATAACTCCATGAAGTGCTGGAGATGAGCATTGGCATCCTCATGGGACTTCCCGCAAAACGGATTGGCCTGCATCATGTGGATCAAGGCGGGCTTCAGCTCGAAGGTGGCATCTTCGAAGTTGACCTCGGGACCCTGAGCTACGTGGGTAGCTGACGGAGCCGAGAAGTCAGAGATTGCCTTCTGGGCCATAGCTTCCTTAAGTGGTGGTGTAGAGCCTCCTTCCTTGAACGGATCTTGGTTCGAGATGAACCTCTGAGGGGGAACTTGACGACGTCTAGTCCTCCTCAACGGTTGCTTGAGATCTTCAAGATAATTTCCCGGCACTTGGAAACCGCTCATAAACTGTCTGACTTCACAAGAAAGGAAGACATAGACAGGGGTAAGCCCCTATGACTAATTGATAACTAAGTTAATGAGAATCTCTGGATTCAATCTAATTAAAATTTCTTGGCTAAGCTTTCCCCGGCAACGGCGCCAGAAATGCTTGTTGGTATTTCTTATGACTATTGGATAAATATGCAAGCGCACAGATTATACCGCTATAGCACTTCACCAAGGAGTATTCCAAGGTATCGTAATTTATATTATCCCAAAGAAAAGCCTAGCTAGAAATGATAATTGGATAGAGATCCTAGAGAGCACCTCAACTTTAGTACCAACTAGTATAGGGGGGTAAATGATAAATGTGATAGGAAGGGGTTGATGAATGAAGAATCTACGGTAAAGGATACTTAGAATGGACCTCAGAGACTAGCTAGGTGGGAGGACAACGAGA
Source organism: Microstegium vimineum (assembly GCA_022036555.1). Taxonomy (NCBI): domain Eukaryota; kingdom Viridiplantae; phylum Streptophyta; class Magnoliopsida; order Poales; family Poaceae; genus Microstegium; species Microstegium vimineum. Next base: position 35,302,589 of record CM039125.1, on the reverse strand, counting down.
AGAGTAAAGGGACTCCTATGTACTTCACTCTACTTCAATATACTTAGCTAATTAACTACTCTAGACACTATAGTTTGTCTCCTCAATACAAGAATGCTAGGCGAGGGGATAGATCAGTAGGAGGCAAAACTCCTACCGGACCGTGCCCTCTTCTTACGGGGGCCTTACCTTTTAAGAACTTACCTAATAACACGTGATGGAATACACCGACTAGACAAGGCTGTCAGCTCTTGCTAGCTACCACAAACAATCCGTGCAGCAAGCGATAACAAATGATAAGATGATGTATAAGCACCACGCTTACACACAACTTACTACTTTGACTACGATCAAATAATCAAAGCACCCTATTACAGGAAATGATCGCATATGGGAAAGGTCACAAGGATCACAGACTATGGGTGTGAAGGCTATTACAGAGCAAAAGCATATAGCAAGACTATATCTAGTATAGAAATGCTCAAAGTAAATACTAAGTAAAGTAAAGAGAAGGATATATATTGATAAAGGTAAAGTCTTACAAAGAAGGAAAGATACAAAAGCTATACCAGACTCTCCAGAAGACGACTCTGGAAATACCGAGCACAGCTCGACTCAACTCTAACTCCCACTCTAGACTAACTCCTAGAACAATCTAAGGAATAGAGCTTGTAGGCTTCTTCTTCATGATTAGAGAGGGGGATGTGACCCTCTATTTATAGTAGGAGGTGGAGTAGGGGCTACTCCAGCGCCACGTCAGCGATCCAGGGCCTCCCATCCTCCACCGTTGGATCAAACCGCCTTAGAACCGACCAAGGCATGGATGGTGACGATCCAACACGTGGGAATGAGCTATGGCGGTTGGGGGGGGACCAACCGACCTAGGGGTGGTTCGGCCGAACCTCCCTATGGCCAGTGGGCCCTCCCTTGCCTCCTTGGATGAGGTCCCACTAGTCAGGGATTGAGTGGGGCCTGTTTGGGCTTGAAGGTGGTTCGGCCGAACCCCCTAGGGGGTGCCTGGCCCACCTCTTGCTCCCTAGTGCTGGTCCCACTCGTCATAGGTGTTGGTTGTTGGCTCTGTGGTGTTTGTCACGTTATCTCCTTGGTGTGGGCCCATGGATCCGTGTGCTTTGCTTGTGAGCCGTTGAGAGGAAACACAGAGTGATCCAATGGATGGATTCCACTCTAGAGTGCCTCTCTTGGATCATGGACGAGAGGGGAAAGCATGGTGGGCCCATAGGGTGGTCAGTAGACCCCCTATGTGGGCCCAACTGGCTCTTCTTTGCTCCATTTGTTCATTCCTGCACTCAAACACTCATGGACATGTGGAACTAGTTATTTGATAAAGTATGCTCATGACGTGTTTGTTTATCCTTGACCCTTGGATTGGTGGCACCATTTTAGCTATGTAAAAGATGGTCATAATTTGTGCCAACAATAAGCTCTAGGGTCACTCAATGCCTATTCAAATCTAGTAGCCCTCTAGGCACAACATAATATAATAGGACAAGTATGAATAAGGTAATGCAAAGATGGGAAAGAAGATTATAGCACCGTGAAGTTGTAGGGGATGAACCAATCAAGTGAATACCGATGAGATCACACAATCACAAGAGACAATGGTTGACACTTGATTTTCTTCCGAGGTTCACTAGTTTTCCAACTAGCTAGTCCCCGTTGTGGCAAGACACTCACTTGGAGGTTCACACGCTAATTGGCATCACACGCCAAACCCATCACCGGGTGCCGCACAACCAACACAAGATGAGGCTATTGAAATGCCACGAGCAATCCACTAGAGTTACCTTTGCGATCTCCCGCAGGGAAGGCACAAGAACCCCTCACAATCAACTTGTAGTCGACGAAGCACAATCACCAAGCTTCTCGATCTACCACCGCAGCTCCAAACCATCTAGGTGATGGCAATCACCAAGAGCAACAAGAAATCCGCAGCGAGAACGCCTCCCAAGTGCCACTAGATGCAAGCTATATGCGAAATGCACTTGGATCACTCAATCTCTATTGAGTTTTCACTAACCAAGCTTGGAGATGAGTGGGAGAGAGTTTGCTCAGCTCAAAGGAGTCTCATGATGTTCAAATGTGTGAGAGAGAACTCCCCAAGCCGACCAACACATATTTATAGACCCCCTTAAAGTCCACTAGTCGTTGCCCTGCTAAGTTGGCGACGGATGCTCTTCATGGGGGCGACGGACGCTCCGTCGCTAGCGTCCGACGCTCTGTCAGAACTAGCTGTTGGGCTGTTTCACGGGCGACAGACGCTCCGTCGCCAGCGTCCGATGCTCGGTCCTCCAGCGTCCGACGCCTGTCTTCAAATTGCTCGCTTGCAGAGCTCTCTGGAAGCCTGACGGATGCTCCGTTGTTTCGCATCAGACGCTACGCCTTAGCGTCCGACGCGAACTGCTTGCTCTCGGGTTTCTGAAAATATTCTGAGAAAATATTTCTGGATGCTCAGTCGATCCAACAGACAGCGTCCGACGCCTTCAGGAATTTTTCTGCTGCTTCTCTAAGGCCGATGGACGCGCTGAGTCAAAGATCTCAGCATTCGACACCATCGTCCGACGCGTCGGACAACGTCCGACGCTGATAGCGTCCGACGCCTTCAGCTGCAGCTTCTGACGCCCTCTGACTTGACCAAATTCACTTCTTCCTTTTCCACCTTTGCTCCATTGTGCCAAGTACTAAATATACACTTTAGTGAGCACTCTTGGCATGTTTCACTTGTCATTTTAGCATGGTGTATGTCACTAGGTCCTAAATGCACATGCAATATAGATAACACCTAGTGGCACTTGGCAAACCGCAATCACTTTTGAATTTCCCCTCTTAATAGTACGGTTGTATATCCTAAATGTGATCACACCCACTTGGTGTCTTGACCACCAAAAGAAAAGCCCTAGCATATACCTTTGCCTTGTTTAACTTAGGGTCTTTCCACTTGCCTTCTTCTCCAAGTGTGAGCTTTTGCAATCACTTTGCATCCTTGCTTGCTCCATCACTTGTCATCATCTTCCATGTGTGTACTAAACCTACTCAAACACTTAGAGCTAGGTTAGTACTTGAGGTTTCATCAATTATCCAAAACACTAGAGATCTCTCAAACGGGAAGTGATCTTTCTTTGTAGTCTTATTAAGTTTTCGGTAATCTATACACATTCTCCAACCGTGACGATCCGTTGAGGAATCAACTCGTTCTTGTCATTTCGAACAACCGTCATACCTCCCTTCTTAGGCACTACTTGCAAAGGGCTAACCCATTCACTTTGAGGAACGAGGTAGGTGATCACCGCGTGCAAGAGTTTCAAGACCTCCTTCTTCACTACTTCTCTCATTGCGTTATTCAGTCTACGCTGAGGTTCTCTAGAAGGAAGAGCCTCAGGCTCGATCGGAATGCGATGTGTGTAAAGAGCGGGACTAATGCCCTTAAGATCTTGAAGAGAATAACCTAATACTGACTGATGCTTTTCTAAGATGGTGAGAAGTTTGAAGGTCTCTTTAGGAGAAAGCTTGTCACTAATGATTATAGGGGCCTCACGATCATCATTTAGAAAGGCATACTTTAAACCAGCTGGAAGGGGTTTAAGTTCTATAGAGGTCTTAGATGGGGGTTCGGATTTCTCCAGATCTATGGGTTCGTCTAGATCATCTTCTTCCTGGATGAAATCTTCGGCTTCTTCTTCTAAGTCAGGATGAGATGATTCTAGAAGAGATGCCCCCATCACTTCCTCTATGGGGTTAGATTCTGGGAGTGATTCCGTCATGGTGTTCATGGAATTGGTGAGCGGAATCGAGAGTTTGATGCTACTCCCAAGATGATCCTTGAGACTTCCATCAAGAGATCCATCAAGGAATCTCATGAGTGGATGTCCAATTAACAAGTCGAATTCCTCCATATCAAATATGAAGTAATTTAAGAGGATATTGACTTTGTTAAGTAGTGTAGGAATGGTCTGTGCGATCCCACAGCTCTCGATCAATTGTCCTGAAGAAAGCTTCAAGAACTTTTTGGTTGGAGTTAGTTTTATATTGCTTAGGAGATCATTAGCTAATGATTTAGACATAATGCAAACTCCTACGGCAAGATCCTAAAGAGAGTCTAACTTGGCTCTATCGATCTGACACGGAATGGTGGTAGATGATGAAAAAATTTGAATTGTGTTGGATGAAGGTTTGGCCTCTTCTAACCACTCATTGCTCATGACAGACGCCAGCTCTTGAACCATCTCCTGAAGATATGCTTCTTCTATGAGGCTAGGGATATGACGATTCGGAGATTTTCGAGCAGAAGACTTCTTTTGCACAGATTGATTCGAGGCATTTCCAAAATTGGAAAATACAGCCTCGATATCAAGGGGGAATTCCAAGGGATGAATTTCTTCTTCCCTTGGTGGTTCAGGTTTGATAGCAAGATTTTGAGGTGTAGAGAGAAGAGTTTCGGCTATCGATGTTGTTTCTTCTCTGGGGGTTGGTTTTGGTTCTTTCGTGGGTCCTTCATAATATACGTTAGTATAGAGGCTGTTATCAAGAATCTCTACTAAGACCGCCATAAAAATGTTGTAACATTGTAGGCTCGGTTATAGCGAGATCAGGGCCTGAAGATGCTAGATCTGTCAGACGGGCCCATGCATCACCTAGAGATTCTTTCTCTTTTTATGAGAAATTGATGATCTCTTTTCGAAGACGAATGACGCAGGGGATAGGGAAGAATGCTAAACAGAACATAGGCATCAATTTTTCCCAATCTCCTTTTGTGTCATCTATGTGGCGAACGTACCATCGTTTGGCTATTCCCATTAAGGAGAATGGAAATAGCTTCCACTTAAGGGTATCTAGCCTCATCCCTTGGATGTGGACACATGAACAAAGTTGTTCAAAGTCTCATATATGAGTGTAGGGATTCTCGTATTCGTCCCTAGAAAACGGTTTTTCCTGAACCATCGCTATGAGAATCGGGCAAAGCTCATAACGAACGGGCAGAACGGCCTGAGATGATTTAGGTGGCTCCATGCTAGCGGCAATTGGAGCACCATATTCGATAAGCAGGGTTTGATCCATTTGTGTAAGTGGAGTGAAAAGATGAAATCAAACAAAAGATAAAATAGGACCAAAGGGTACTAGTTAAAAGCTACCGTTCCCCGGCAACGACGCCAGAAATGCTTGCCGGTATTTCTTATGACTATTGGATGAATCCGCAAGCGCACAGATTATATCGATGTAGCACTTCACCGGGAGTATTCCAGGTATCGTATTTTCCTTAGGGAACGATAGTGATCTAACTAGGATTAAATATATGTCCTATGATGATCAAGGGAGATTATGATATCTGGGTAGAGAGGTTCAATGTAGCATAGATGTCTAATAAGAGATAGCTGGTTATACTGGCCTTATCGACCCTTCTCTTGCAGGAGGCGACGGGATAGATCAAAAAGAGGGCAAAACTCTAACCGGACCGCGCTGTCACATTGTATTGAAGCTTTACCTTTTAAGAACATATCTGACACACGTGGTGGACTAAAAACACTAGATAGAGCTGTCACTTTCTACTAGCATCCACAAACAATCCACGCGATAAGCGGTTTACAAAGGCAAGATTAAGCTTAGACACCACGTCTACACTAATCTTACTACTTTAAACTTGGCCTAAGATTAAAGCACTTTACTCAGAGCAAAGCGATGATCAAGCAAGAAAAGTTGTATAACAGATAAACCAGATTTAGAGCACTGAATACTATAAAGAACTCAGAAGAAGTCACTTACAAGCGTAAACTTACAAGAGACTCGCATCCACTGAGGAAGAACTCCGGAGAAGATTCCCGACAGACCCGGGGCTTTCTCCAGAAGGATCTCCTCACTCTCCTCCAACCAGCATAACACTACTGAAGAGCTCCGCTAAGAGGCTAGAGAGTAGTTTCTCCAATGAGGCATGAAATGAATAGGGAGCTCTAGGGGTCTATTTATAGCTAGAGGTGGAGTAGGGGCTACTCCGGTGCCACGTCAGCGATCCACATCACCTTCATCAAGCACCGTTGGATCCAACCGACTTCAGAACCGCCTAAGGATCAAGGGTGATGATTTCAACCATGTGGGGAGTGAGTGAGTCCGTTGGGGAGGTGAAACCATCCTATGGAAGGTTGGCCGACTACCTTAGCTGCCCTGTGGGCCCTCCTGGACCTTCTAGATGATGGCCTAGTGGTCAGGGACCAAGTGGGGTCCTAGTGGGCCCCACCTATAGGTCGGCTGACCACATATAGTGGTATGTGGGCCACCTCGGCCCTCTGGTTACTGGTCCCACCTGTCATATGTGTTGGATGTCAATTCTGGGTTGATCTGTCACACTGATCTAATTGATGTGGGCCCATGGATCCTTGTGATGTGAATCTGGACCGTTGGTAAGAGGCACACTTGGATCCAAGAGTTAGAGTGTTCTAGAGGGTGGATCCTAGATCATGGGGGCTTGGGATGCCTTGTGGGCCCACAGGGTGGTCGGCCGACCCCCTAAGTGGGCCCACTAGCTCCCAAAAGTCCCCATTTGTCATTACCTGCATCAAATAGTCAAGGGACATGTGGAACTAGTTATTTGGCACAATATATTCAGGTTATGCTTGTTTTCCTTTGAAAATGAGGGTGTTGACGGTATTTTGATGGTGATAAAATAGCTCTTAATTACCGTCAACAACTTCCGATAAACTATATTGAGAATCCCAAAGCTTTATTCAGAAAGATTAGAGCCAAGCTCAACAGGCTTGTGGCTACTTTATCAAAAGTCAACCAATTAAGAAGAAGCTTAGATTTTGAAGCCATGGCTGATAAGACTCTCCGTGAATTCTTCGCTCCAACCACTACCAATATCAGGAGTAGTCTAACAGTCAGTGTGGGAGATAATGGATTTGAGCTCAAGCCAATTTTGATCAACATGGTACAAGCTAGTCAGTTTTGCGGAAAGGCGAATGAAGATACAAGTGCTCATCTCCAACACTTTTTGGAGATTTGCAGTACTTTCACCATGAAGGGAGTTTCGAAAGATACCATTTTACTCCATCTTTTCTCATTCTCACTCTTAGGAAAGACGAAGCAATGATTCTATGTCAACAAAGATTAAAACACTACATGGGAAATATACTCCAAAACCTTCTTATCAAAAAAATTTCTAGTTGGCAAGACGAATGCCCTACGTACAAAAATCTCAAGCTTTCAACAGTCGTACGATGAATCTATCCCAGAGGAATGGAAACGCTTTCAAGTACATGTCAAAATATCCTCACCATGGGATGGAGAATTGTCTACTCATGCAGACTGTTGACGTTCGTTAACGTCAACATTTACTATAATTATAAACATGATAAATGGATCAATCACATGAAAAATATAGAAGTATAGGGCTTTATCTAATAATTTCTACAAGTTTTGGTATTTTGTTATTTTCTGGGGACTATTCCAGAAAACTGCAATAAAGGGAATCAAATCAGAATAAATATCGGAAAAATCCCGCGGAGATACATGTACCATTTAAATCAAGAAGTATCCTAAAATCAACAGAAGGAAACTCGGACCGAGCCGACACCAGGTGGGGCTGGCCCCACCCCTGGTTGGCCGACCTGTCCCTGGGCCCTCCTCCGCCGACCTTTTGGAGTGTTCCTCCACCGCCATCGAGGATTAATCTGAGCCCTACCTTAAGTCGGTTTAATCCAACAGCTGTCACGCTTCCCACTTGGCTATAAATAGAATCCTGTAGCCCCCCGGAGGTCGATAACTGATACAGTTCAAGTCAGATCCAGTTGAAGATTAGAATAGATCTAGGGTTTTCAGAGATTAGATTAGATTTCTAGTGCTTCAAGTTATTAGCTAGGTGGCTAGCAAGGTTCAAGTGGAGTTGGGCGATACGCTCGGGATTCCAGACCTGTTTGTCTGGAGATCGGTAATTTATCTTGTATCTCATTATAAATTTATACTTTATTATTATATTGCTACTTATTGAGTGCTTAGTTTATTCTGGTTGCATATTAGATATAGTTATGATTGGTGATGATTATCTGAAGAATCATGGTCCCTTGTGTTTAGGCGATTAACGACAATACTAGGTCACTATGACTAACGTGTGTTTTGCAGAGGCAGAGTCATTAGAGTTAGGTCATAAGTGATGCTTATTGAATGGGCTTAATGGATATTCATGCCCCAAGATGGAAATCGTTTCGGTTGAAAGGATTGAGCTACAAGGTGAAGACTAGGCTAGCTCTTAGTGTCATGAGGTATGAGAAGGGCACTAAGTATAGACTAGGGCTTTGTTTTTCCTTTGATTGTACTATAAAAGGGGGTATGAGATTAGTAGCCCTACCTAGGAGAGTTTGGGAATGTTGGTGTATGCACACTTGTCACAACTAGTCCTAGATACCCTGCTAATAGCCCTTGAGATGGTAGGAGCAAAACCCCTAGAAGAGACTTAATGAAAACAGTTGAAACAGGGGGAGAAAGAGGCTCCGGATCAGTCTTCCTAGGAGGCGTCAGACCAAGGAGAGTGGTCCGACGGTCCCTGTCTTAGGCAAGTTTCAGAGGGATAGCTCCGGACCACCTATCCAGAAGAGCTCCGGACCATAGACGAGTGGTCCGGAGGTCCCTATCCGAGGAAGTAAGCCTCAAAGGAGGCTCCGGACTAGTCCGACGGTGTGGCCATCCTCTAGTCCGACGCTTCGAGACAGAGAAGTGTTGAGATCCAGCAAGCACCCTAGCTCCGGACCTCTGCGTCGGACCAGGGCACCGGACTAAGGAGAGTGGTCCGGTGGTGGCTAGCTCAGCTGTGTTTTGAAACCAGTGAGCACCCTGGCTCCGGACCTGCGCGTCGGACCAGGGCGTCGGACCATAGCGAGTGGTCCGACGGTGCCTGCTTTCCAATGAGTTTTGAACTGCGAGTGAGCACTGGACCAGTTGCCTTAGTTCGGTGGTGTGTGCTCCGAACTAGTCCGGTGCCTTCGCAGAAAGTGGAAAAAGCAAGAAACGTCTAGTTTTGGAGGTTGGGACTATTTATAGGTTCCCTCTTCGTCCTTGAGAGGTCTCTTGGCCATTGTTTCACCTGAGGAACCTTTGAGAGACTTCTTGGAGAGCCAAGTGCCTAGTGAGGGAGAGATTTGAGAGAGTTCATCTTGTTATTCCCTCCTAGGGTGATTAGGAGTGACTTGTGTGCATCCACCCACCTTCCTAGCCTTGAGTTGGTCAAGTAAAGGTCTTGTGCTTGTTACTCTTGGTGTTCGACAACACCTAGATGGTTAGGTGGTGTTCGGAGGAAGTGATTGCTAGAAGATTGTCGGCGGCTCTTCTTCAAGCTTTTGTGATCGGTTGTGGGCGATTCACCGAGCCGGAGTGGCAAAGAATCAGCCCGTAGAGAGCACTCTACCCTTGCGCGGGTAGAGGGGGAGCTATACCTTGCGAGGTGCTCCAACGAGGACTAGGGGGGGTGTGTCGACACCTCGATACCTCGGGAAAACATTGCGTGTCACCAATTCTCTATCCTTAGCTCTTTACATTTTGCATTACCTTTTCGTTGTGTTCTTTCAATTCCTACTAGAATTACTTAGGTTGTCTTTCCTTTCATTAGCTTGTTATTGCTTTCTAGTTAGGATACACATTGCGGTAGGCACTAGGGGGTGATTGGCATTGTTAGGTTTACAATTGCTTTAGAAATTTAAAAGAATCCCAATTCACCCCCCCTCTTGGGCATCTAGATCCTTTCAATTGGTATCGGAGCCAGGGTGCTTTCAAATTAGGCTTTACTGCCTAGAGCAAGATGTCCCATGGGGATGTACCGCCACCCATGTTTGATGGGGATGATTTTTCTTATTGGAAAGTGTAGATGGAGGCCTACCTTGAGGCCGTGGATATCGATGTGCACAAAGCCGCTACCATAGGTGGCACCTTGTTCGCCGAGGATCCCTTCTTTGAGAAGAACAATGCCAAGGCAAAGAATATTCTTTTCCGTGGCATTGGCAAGGATGTATTCAATCGTGTGCGGAATTGCAAAACCACACTCGATGTTTGGACAAACATTTGTGCGCTACACAAAGGGACCAAGTGTGAGCGTGAGGAACGCTACCATTTGGTCATGGCTAAGTTGAACTCCTTTACTATGCTTACTAATGAGAATGCTAATGAGATGTACTCACGTCTTAATATTCTTGTAGAGGAGTTGAATGGACTTGGGCTCAACCAAATGACGTCGGACGATGTGGTACGCAATATATTGTGTGTCTTGCCCATTGAGAAGTATAGCCACATCGTCACGGTGCTTCACCAAGGAGACCTCTCCGCCGCCACACCAACTCAAGTCTTGGGCAAAATCAATGCTCATGAGATGTACATAAAGATTGGTGATGGTAGCTCTTCATCTTCCTCCAAGAAGAAAGAGAAGGAGGAGAAGAAGGACTTGGCTCTCAAGGCATCTTCCAAGGAGAAGTGCAAGATTCAATATGTTGTTGAGAGCGCAAGTGATGATGATGATGATGAAGACAACATCGCGCTTATGGTGAAGAAGACCACCAAGATGTTGAAGAGGCTAAACAAGAATGGAGTCAAATTTGACTCAAAGAAGAAGAAATTCTTCACAAGCACCTCAAGGAAGCCAATATCTCAAATGAAGTGCTACAATTGCGGCACCCTTGGTCATCTAGCTCATGCTTTTCCCGATGAGAAGAAAGACAAGTTCAAGAACAACAAGTTCAAGAACTTCAAGAAGAACAAGGGTGGCAATGATGACTCAAGTGATGATGACAAGAAGCAAGACAAGCCATACAAGAAGAAGAAGAACTTCAACTTTCACAAGGTGAAGAAGGATGGCAAGGCTTACATTGTGGATGATTGGCTCACCGACATTGAGGACACTAGTGCCTCCTCCGATGATGAGAGTGAAGATGAGAAGGTGGCCGCTTTGGTGATTGGTTCTTCCCTTCCACCGCCACCTCTTCCTTCATCACTGGGCTCATCCTCTACACACCTATGCCTCATGGCTAAAGGTGACAATAAGGTACAAATAGAGGATGATGATAGTGGTGACTCTAGTGGTAATGATAGTGACGATGAAGAAGCACCTTCCTATGATAAGCTAATTAAAATTTGCAACAAGTACGCTAGCATCATAAGGAAGTACAAAGGTAAAAATGACAGGCTACTTGAGATCAAAGGAAACTTGCATGATAAGCTTGACACCTTGACTAGTGCGAATGATGATTTGAAGCTTAAGATTAATTCTCTCACATCTAGCACTAGGGAGCTCAAAGCCTCTCTTAAGCAAGCTAATGAGAAACATGATAAGCTTGAGAGGTCAACACAAGAGCTTCACAAAAGGTATAACTTGCTAAAAGATGACTACCAAAATGTGCAGCAAGAACATGGCACACTAGTGGTAGCAAATGAATTGCTTAATCAAGATCTTGCTACACATGTTGCTACTAACCCGTGTGCTAAGTGTGATAGTGCTACCTCTTGTGATATCTTGATTGATGATGTGGCTCTTGAGCAAAGTGCTAAGTGCAAGGGCAAGAGAGTTGTTGAAGCCGACAAGTATGATGACTATGTCAAGATGAGAGAAGAGAACTCAAAGCTCAAGGAAGAGCTAATCACTCTCAAGTCTAACAAGCCTATTGTCATCAAGCCGTCTCAATAAGAAGACAAGGATGCTATCACCTTGATCACATCTCTAAGAGAAGAAATTTCCAAGCTCAAGAGTGACAAGACCAAGCTTACAAGTGGCCTTGAGAAGTTCACCAAGGGTCACAACCTTCAAAGTGAGCTTTTGATGAGCACCGTCATGAATAATGACAAGAACAAAATTGGGTTCAAGGAGAACCAAGTCATGAAGGCAAAGGTCAAGATTGAGGCCAAGAATTATTACAAGAACAAGTACAATGGCTACAATCAAGAGTACTCAAAGCCCAAGCCAAGAAGATGTTTTGAGTGTGGTCAAGTGGGTCATTTCGCTTATGATTGCAAGACTCAACCACCCAAGACCTTTCCCAAGAACACTAGGCCATTTGCTCATGATGCTCACTGTGTCATCAAGAAGGACCACAAGGGTAGACCACTAGTAGTGTTCCTTAGTCCACCAATGAAGAACAAGCCTAGAGTTCTTTGGGTTGCAAAGGAGATGGTTACTAAGGCAATGGGGCCCCGCTTTGAGTGGGTTCCCAAACAACAAGCTTAACTCCAAGTTGCTTGTGTGTAGGTGAACTAAAAGACTGGTGGAAGTCATTGGGTGATTGATAGTGGTTGCACTCTACACATGACTGGTGACTCCCGGATGTTCACCACACTTGATCAAGATTGTGAAGGGTAAGACAAGATTACTTTTGGGGACAATTCAAAAGCTAAAGTTCAAGGTCTAGGAAAAGTGGAAATCTCAAATGATCAAACAATATCAAATGTCTTGCTAGTACAATCTCTAAGCTTCAATTTGCTCTCCGTTGGTCAACTTTGTGATCTTGGATTCCATTGTCTATTCACTCCAACCTAGGTGATTGTGACCAAGATTGAAGATTCATCAATGATATTCAAAGGGTTTCGGCACAACAACCTCTACTTAGTGGACTTCACTTCAAATTAAGCCGAGTTGCAAACATGTCTATTCTCCAAGAGTTCTTTGGGTTGGCTTTGGCATAGAAGATTAGCTCATGTGGGCATGTCAACTTTGAAGAAACTTGTCAAGAAGGAGATGGTTAGAGGTGTGAAGGATGTGGTGTTTGAGAAGGATAAATTGTGTAGTGCGTGTCAAGCCGACAAGCAAGTGGCCAACACCCATCCCACCAAAGCTTTCATGTCAACCTCAAGAGTCCTTGAACTACTTCACATGGATCTTTTCGACCCCACTACTTATGCTAGTCTTGGAGGAAATCTTTTTTGCTTAGTGATAGTTGATGACTACTCTAGGTACACTTGGGTGTTCTTTCTTCAAGACAAGAGTGAAACTCAAGCTATCTTCAAGAAGTTTGCAACAAGGGCACAAAATGAGTTTGAAGTGAAGATCAAGAAGATAAGAAGTGACAATGGCACCGAGTTTGTCAACACCAAGATTGAAGACTATTGTGATGAAGTGGGGATCAAGCATGAGGTATCCTTCACATATACTCCACAACAAAATGGTGTTGTAGAGAGGAAGAACCGGATGCTCATAACTCTAGCAAGGTCTATGCTTGATGAGTACAACACTCCGGAGAAGTTTTGGGCGGAGGTCATCAACACCGCTTGCTATGCGGCAAACCGCCTCTTCATCCAAAGGCTATTGAAGAAGACTCCCTATGAGCTTGTGAATGGGAAGAAGCCGGATATACCTTGGTTTCCTTGTTGGATATTCGCTTAAGTCCAAGGCATACCGTGTATTTAACAAAGCCACCGGCTTAGTTGAAGAAACGTATGACTTGGAATTTGATGAAACTAATGGCTCCCAAGGAGCGCTTGAGGATATTGATGTAGGTGATGAACCTTTGAGGCAGACAATGAAGAATATGCCAATTGGTGCTATCAACCCGCAAGAGGTGGAAGAAGTAGAAGATGATGGTAATCAAGATCCTTCTCCACCCCACACGCCTCAAGTTGATGAAGAACAAGTGAGGGAAGCTCAAGAAGATACCTTCATACCTCAAGATCAAGCCGAGGCCGAAGCAAGCAATGTTCAAGCACCACGTCCCCCTCCTCAAGTTCATGGTAGAAGATCAACACCTATCCTTCAAGCACACCCCCATGATCAAATCATAGGAAGTCCATCAAAGGGAGTAATGAATCGCTCTAGACTTGCATCTTATGTTGAACATCACTCGTTTGGTTCCTTTGTTGAGCCTACTAGTGTTGAGGACGCACTTGCGGATCCGGATTGGATGAATGCCATGCATGAAGAACTCAACAACTTCACCCGGAACCAAGTGTGGACGCTTGAAGAAAGGCCAAAGGGAGCAAGAATCATTGGCACCAAGTGGGTGTTTAGGAACAAGCAAGATGATCAAGGCATTGTTGTGAGGAATAAGGCAAGATTGGTGGCAAAGGGGTTCTCTCAAGTAGAAGGACTTGATTTTGGAGAGACCTTTGTCCCGGTTGCAAGACTTGAAGCCATTCGTATCCTTTTGGCGTATGCTTCACATCACAAAATGAAACTCTTTCAAATCGATGTGAAGAGCGCCTTCTTAAATGGTTTCATCAATGAACTTGTCTATGTTTCACAACCTCCCGGGTTTGAATATCCAAACTTACCTAACCATGTCTACAGGTTGTCCAAGGCTCTCTACGGATTGAAGCAAGCTCCAAGAGCTTGGTATGAGAGGCTAAGGGACTTCCTACTCAATAAGGGCTTCAAGATCGGGATCGTCGACACAACACTATTCACCAAGAAGCTTAATGGAGAGATCTTTGTTTGCCAAGTATATGTCGATGACATTATATTTGGGTCAACAAACCAAGACCATTGCAAGGAGTTTGGTGCATTGATGTCCAAGGAGTTCGAGATGTCAATGATTGGAGAGCTAACCTTCTTCCTTGGCTTCCAAGTGAAGCAATTGAGGGAGAGCACCTTCATATCTCAAGAGAAGTACACTCATGATCTACTCAAGAAATTCAAGATGGAGGATTGCAAGCCAATCAAGACCCCAATGCCTACTAATGGGCATCTCGATCTCGATGAGGGAGGTAAACCGATTGACCAAACTCTCTATCGTTCTATGATCGGTAGTTTACTTTACCTCACTGCATCTAGGTTGGATATCATGTTTAGTGTGTGTATGTGTGCTAGGTTTCAAGCAAGCCCTAAGGAGTCGCATTTATGTGCGGTTAAAAGAATCCTTAGGTATATAAGGCACACGCCTAGCATTGGCCTTTGGTATCCCAAAGGAGCTCCCTTCCTACTTTGTGGCTATTCCAATTCGGATTATGCCGGGTGTAAGGTTGATAGGAAGAGTACCTCCGACGGTTGCCATTTGCTAGGAAGATCACTTGTCTCTTGTGTAGGATCGAGATGACTGACTAGAGGGGGGTGAATAGTCATTTTCAAATTTTACTTCAAAATTATCAAAGTTAATTCAGAAGCTTACAAATTTTAGTTGCAATTACAAACTTACACAATTCTAGTGAACAAAGAGAGGGAAGGTTATGATCTCTATATTGAATAAAGCGGTAAACAAGGCATAAGCTTAAACAACACAAGTAAGATATATAGCAAAGTAAGGAACTTGTGTTGAGATAAGCAAACCACAATGGTGAGGATGACATGCGATGTTTTTATCGTGGTTCGGTGACTTGCCGGTCACTTAATCCACGTTGAGGCGAGTTCTAGGATTGTTGCTCCTCTTGTTAGTTCCAAGCCCGCAAACTTCGGACTACCTCACTAGGTAGGCTTTAATGAGGACATCACTCCTTCGGATGAACACGATGATCCTCTGCTGGACATTCAAGGTCCAATCACAAGAGCTCGCGCGCGACAATTAAATTTAGAGGTGAGCTCGTTCCTAAGCAAGTCTTTATATAATTTTGAGAATAGATTGCTATATAATGATTATATTGTTCTTAGGAATCATGGAGAGGACCAAGGGATGCATAAGGGAGGGTTTGGAGGCGTGGATGACCAGCACGAACGCCCAAGTCAAGTTGGAGGCCCAAGCCAAGTCGATTTCGAGTCAGTTTCGGAGTCCAGGACTAGCAAGGAGTAAACCGGACGCCCAGGACGCATCCGAACTCCGTTTTTGATGATCCAACAATGGTTGGAAAGAAAATTTCATAAGGAAACCAATGGAGTTGGTTGGAGGTCCAAATGCCTTCTGAGTCATCGGGAATCGTCAAAACAAGTTAGTGTCCAGAATCTGTTCCGGTGTTGCGTCACTGTTTTTGGTCCGTTGGGCCGTGTATCGTCGTTGAGCTCACTTGGGGGCGTGTCCAGGGGTGGTGACGACCCTTAGACCTATAATACCAGCCCCCTCCTCTCTCGTTAGGTTTTGAGTTTTTCTTAGATTATTCTGTCAAGAACAGTTTCATCGTTACATCGGTTTGTGAGATCCCAACTCGTGAGATTAATCATACATCTGCAATTTGGTTGTATTCTTCCTTGTTCTTGCTTGTGTTCTTCGATTCGCAGGCAAAGGACTTAGCCTTCTTGGCGAGGTCAACCGTGCAACGCCGGTTGATAACCAGAGGAGACGTGGTGCTGCGATTGCGGGGTTTCGGATCGTGTTGTTCGGAAGCCGGATCGACTTGTGTCTCGTTTCCACCAAATCAAGAGTTACCTGAACCTTTCGGAAGATCGGGAACCCTAGTTCACATCAAGTGGTAATCAAAGCTTCAGGTATACCATCAGGTTCACATCTATCCTTTAGTTTCGAGTGTTTACGCCTTCGTCCCATAGTCCAGTGCCATATCGTTTTCCTGTCCTACAACCCTTTCGCGCCATAGCCTTTGCATATTTCAGTTTCAAAGTCCGTAGTGTTGAGTTTGTGTCCTGGTCGAGGTCTTGTTGCTAGTTAGTTCGTGTTAGAGTCTAGTTCGTGTGTTTCCCCCACCGTTTCCATCAAATTCTAGCCACCGCCGCATTTTTTTCCACCTTCCGGACCGTTTTGTCCTCTAATTCGGAGTCGTTTTTTCAATCGGGCATAACTCTCGCGTACGAACTTCGTTTTCAAAAAAGTCATAGAGTTTTTCGTAGGTAAACGACATTCTAGATCCGTCTGTCCCCACACTATGGACAAATGCAGAATCCTCTAAATTGCCTCTGAAGTTTCAGTTTTCACCTTCCGAAATGTTTTTCCTACTTTTTCCAATCTTCAGAAAAATCCACACGCTACGTCTTTCACCTGTTTAAGCTCAAATTTTCTGTGGTTACTTCTTTAGTGCTCCTAAGTAAAATAAAAATATCAAAAAAATAAAAAGAAAAAGACGAATTTTCCCCAAAAAAAACAACAACCGCCCAAAAAAATAGAAAAAAGAGAGGGCAGAAGAGGAACAATATCTAGAGGAGCACATATACAAGAGCAAATTGAGCTGTGATCGCGTGTGCTGTTTTGTGCCTTGTTTCCTTTTCTCTCACTATCCATCATACTTGTTCCTCCTTTTTGTTGATCATCACACACCTGGTACTTTGAGCATTTAGGCCGGCAACAAGAACAAACACTTGGGACTATAATTCAGCATTACTATCTGTTTCTGATTTGTGTTCCACATATATATATTTGTTTCTTTTTGTGCCTTCCAAGCTCCACAGATTCTTCTTGATAGCAAAGGTTTGCATCCCTGCAATCGCGGTTTCACATCTTCCAGGTATCCTTTGCCTTCCTAGTAAGAACACTGGTAAGACCTTGGTAAGGTGTTTCCTTTTGCTGTCATCTTGAGAGGCACCACTCAACCTGCGTAGTACGATTATTTTGTTCCTGTTTTTGTGTCTACAATGTCAGATGACGGGCAACCCAAAGACTTCAATGACTGCGTCAACCAAGAGCAGCTAAAAGCTATTGTAGACAAAGCCAATAAGGACATGAAGGAGACTGTCGTCAATGCTGTCACTGAGGCAATGCTTGAACTCAAGCTCGCTAAACAGTTGGAGCGGTTGGATAGATGGATATCAGAAATAACTGACAGGGTACATACTTTGGAAGATCGTCCTGCTAAGGCTCCTGATAATGATGTGAATGGCAGCGACAACGATGATCTTGAGGTCTATGATGTCGATGGTAATCTTGATAACCAGGCGACATTGCAAAACAAACTTAGACATCGTCTTATGGATGGGAACCGACACCATCGAGGTAACCATAGTCGCCCTCCTGACGATCCTTATGCTAAGGTAAAGTTTATTGTACCTTCTTTTGATGGATATTATAATGTTGAGGCCTATCTTGATTGGGAGATGACAGTAGAACAAAAATTTAGTGCCCACCAAGTACCCGAAGAACATAGAGTTAGCCAAGCCACCGTGAGTTTAAAGATGTTGACACAAAATGCTACGTACTGCATCTCACACACAGCAAGCCGGAAAGCGTGACTTCAATCGGATGCCCGGGTGCTTCGAGAACCGAGAACGTGCCAGTCAGTTTGAACTGAAACTAACAAGGGATGAAAGTCATTAAATATAAACTAGAACGTGTCGGGTGATACCAGACAGTTCCATATGTACGACCCTAAAGCCACTTACAACGACATACAACTATGAAAGCTATCTGCCAACAGGTTTTATGGAATGTTCGGCTAAAATGAACATGTAACACGCAATTCATTAATTGTCGAACGCGTCTGCATGAAAAAAGGATGTACAAACGACTTGTAATTGACTATAAGTTAAAGCATAACCAATCTCAGCAATCAGCCGAATTGGGGTCCATGATGAAGGAAACACATAAGCAAACATGATTAAACTAATCTAAAGCCTGCATCTACCGCACGACACCCAACGTCATCAAAGCCTAAATATGGATAGCATGCATGAACCCGCAACACGTGACAATCTAGATTCAAACTAATTCTGCTATTTTTAAATATAAGATCTACTCATGGAAACAACATGGGAGCAATTCATGATAACGTAGATAGATCTATATGAACTAACAAGAGTTGAACCGCATCGATCTAGATTGGGCAAAAGAGTGTTTGCAAATATGTAAAGATTATATAAAACATGCAACACGATAACTTAATGAACCCAATAGATCTTGTCAAATCTACAGGAGCCGATAACTATCTTGCTTTTGCTAAGCATACAGGCAAATATCCGCCGCACGACATCTACTCATAGGCAAAACACAAGCGAAGACCTCTTGATTATTGAACAAAGATCTGCCGCACGATCATTGATAATAAACAAGACTACTTGCATCAATATCTAAATCCACCGCATGATACTAGACATGATAACAAGGTTGCCAAGACTTACAGAGGTCGACGGATCGATGATTCCTCTCGAAGAACTCGACGACACAACAAAGGACTCGAAATTGGCACGAGGCCGGTTGTATTGGTTTGGTTGTGAACACTTTTTACAATGGCCAAGGGTTTATATTTATACCCTGGTCATGACACGAATCCTAAAAGGATACGATTACAAGATATTTAAGGAAAAGAACACGACATTTTTAATCCTAGCTTTCCTTCTGGAATCTCCATTCCCTTAATCGTTGCAATGTCGGTTGCTCGATTCGGCTCTTACTCACCGCTTTTGTCGTTTTCCTTAACGGAAGATCACCACTCCTAAAATAGCCGACCGCATGATCACTTTGCCGAATCCCTATAAATTAGCCAATTGCACCTGCCAAATAATCCAAATGCTTGCCTCTGAATTTTACGGCACATTGGTCCATCTGTCATTTTCCTAGACGTGCCAAAATCCAGTGTTAACACATGCCCCTCAATTTCGGGATAAAAGTCATTTTATCCTGAAATTGACTATAAGCTTCCCCTTTCCTTCCAGGTCAACACCGCTCAGTATTGCAGTTGCTGCCCAGGATGAAATTCTAGAGGTAAGTTCTATTCACCTTCATGCATTCGACAATTCTTGGTTGATCCTTCTATTTCCTTCCCAATTAGAGCACAGCCAATTGCTTCTACCCTTTGACTCTGAAAAAATAACCGAGCAACGTTCAATTTATCCGAGCCTGGTCCAGTCCAACAACGGCCCATCCGAACGGGAAAACCCTAACCTGACGCTTGATATTCCATTCGGTTTATAAATACAATCGTCCTGCTTCCGCCCCCACCAACAGTGCCAATCTAGCAGTTTTGCCTTCCTTCTTCGTCAATGGCAGGTTGCAGCAAGCGTCCAGCAGAAGAGCCAGAGGTGACTTCTCGCCTCATCTCTCCGAGAGGATCTCGATCTTCCGTCGGGAGCGGAAAAAGCTTCGAATATGGAGCAACTTCCCGACGAATCCTCCACAAAAGGTAATAAAGTAACTACGGATCTCTATTTTTACCTTTATTACCTAACCTTTCCTTTTCCGTAGGACTGACAGTGACTGCACTCCCCAATCTTCGATTGGGAGCGACCACCCCATGGCCCTACATTTGGCTAGGGTCCAAGAACTGATTGCTCGCCATAAGCAATCCAACCTTAGGCTTCAAGCCGAAGTCTTAGACACCCAACTACACCGAGAGGAACTTGCCAAAGTTTCCAAAGAGCGGGGTTCCGCCAGAAACCAACTTGTTGGTTAGAACAACTCATCTCCTTTTCCTTTCCTTTTGCAAAAATAATCCTGATATTCTGATGTGAATCTTCCTCTTGTGCAGATCTGTCATCAAGGCTTGAAGCCCTCGAAGCCGCCATCGCCCGTCTCGTCGTCACTGCCCATGCCGACGGCGAGACGTCTCTCGAGCAAGTGGAGCACGTCAACCGACGCATCCTGAAGATCTCTCATTCGACGATTGCATATGGTGCAGCGCTTGCTTTTAGCGCTGTGAAGCTTCGCTACGGCATAGACCCTAGCAAGTTTGATGTCTTCGCCCACAACCTTGAAGAGGAGATGGAGAACTCCGCGCACCTCATGGAGCAAGCTGGAAAAAATGTTGCAGACATAGTCGACTACACCATCCCAATCGAGAGGGTGTTCGATGAGTAGTCTGTACTAGGGATCCTTTGTAAAAAATTATCCTGTGGAATACAACTTGTGGTTCTTACTTGCTCATTTTGTCATGATTTTCCTGAGAATAATGAGCCTGCTGACTGTTGTTGGAATCCACATGAGAACGCGTCGATCGTGTTCAAAGACTTTCCGTTCTAAAGACGATATGTATCGTATCATCTATTTTCCAAAATCTCTAATAGCATTTTTGTTTTTTCGGCTAAAGGCGATATACTAATATCGGCTATCTGGACATAAGTTCTTTTGAATAATTTTGATCATGATCTTGTTCGACGCTTCAGCCTGGCCATTGACTTGTGCATAATAAGGAGAAGAATTGTATAACTTGATTCCCATCTCCTTGGCGAAACCACAAAATTCGGATGAAGTAAACTGAGTTCCTTGGTCCGTTGTTATGGTCTGAGGGATCCCGAATCTGTGAATTATATGCTCTTCAACGAAATCAACCATGTTTTCTGATGTAACCTTCTTCAGGGGAATAGCTTCAACCCACTTCGTGAAATAATCTATGGCCAACAACACAAACTTATGTCCTTTGCTAGAAGGAGGATGAATTTGACCGATCAAATCTATGCCCCATCCTCTGAACAGTTAAGGTTTAACAATTGGATTTAAGGCTGACGCTGGAGCTCTCTGAATATTACCAAATCTCTGACAGTCTTGACATCCCTTGTAATATTCAAAACAATCCTCAAGCATGGTTGGCCGAAATTCTCCTTATTATCCACTTCATTCGGTAAGCCGACTAATGTGCACCACATACTCCTTCATGCACTTCATACATCAGCTTTCTGGACTCCTCTTGATTCAAACATTTGAGGAGCACTCCATCTATGGACTTGTGGTACAACTGATTATCAAGGAGCACGAACTTGATAGCCTTATACCCGAGCTTTCGGGAAACCTTTTGTGATGGATTTTTCAAATAATCGGTAATTTCGTCCCTCCAGTCATTAATTACCCGATCTTCATCCAAAGCATGAATTTCCTGATCCTCTCGGTACCCGAAGCACTTTGAGCTAGCCTATTTGCTTCTTCATTCTTCCCCTAGGGATATGATGTAAGGTGGCCACCAGGAAATTTCTCAGAAGCTCCCGACACTCTTCATAATAGCCCCTTAGCATATCGCTCTTGCATTCATATTGGCCGATCAATTGGTTAATTATCAGCTCCGAATCCTCGAAAATATTGACAACATCAGCCTTCATCTCGTTTCAGCAGAGGGCTCACGGTGTTGGGTAACGAAATTAGCAATAACCTGACTCTTTACTGCTTTTGTCGATTCGTACCTTAAACCAAATTCTGACAGAGCCAATATCCATTTGCCAATTCTTCCATTTAAAATTGGCATCAATAACATGTGTTTTATTACATCAAACTCAAAAACTACCACACATTCGGCATTTAACAGATAACGTCGAAGCTTAGCACACGAATAAAACACACATAAGAAAAACTTTTCTATAGCCGAATACCTTGTCTCTGGATTTAGTAGTTTTCGGCTAAGGCAGGACATTACTCTCTCTCTCCCTTTGAACTCTTGTATGAAGGCCGACCCCACTGTCAGGTTGTCGGCCGCCACGTACAACTTAAATGGCTTGTCAAATTGTGGAGGTACCAATACGGGTGGTGCCTTCATGTACTCGTTGATCTCATCGAAAGCCCATGCTTGTGCGTCACCCCACACGAACTCTTGGTCCTTTTAGCAGGTCGAATCGACTTCAACCTATGTCCCTGGTCCAAACTTGCACTGATTAACATCGGCCTTGGTCCATCATCAACATTTATATTCCCTAGCTTATCGGCCGACACGAAGCCACATCTCAGCTTCCCTTCTCCATCACCGATCATGTTCCTCATCAAAAATTACTCTCAGAGCCGATTGCTTGGATCGGCTGTTGGCCCTTGCTGGAGACATTCACAGGGCCTTCTCTCCAAATCTTCCCAGAGAAACAATCGAAGTCATCATACTCCCAATAAGCAGGTTCTGTAGCGGCAACACTTACCGAATCATCGGCTTGAACAATCTCAACATCATCTCCAACCCACTGAATGAGAGCTTGATGCATGGTCAAAGGTATGCAGCAGTTAGCATGGATCCAATCCCTTCCTAACAACAGACTATATACCCCCTTGCCATCTATGACGAAGAAGGTAGTGATCAAAGTCTTTGATCCAATCATCAGCTCGAAGTGCACTGCCCCTGAGTGTCAGAAGGGTTGCCAGCAAAGTCCCTGAGCACCAAGTCTATTTTCAACAACTCTTCATTGGTCATTCCCAGCTTCCTGAAGGTGGTGTATGGCATGATATTGATGGCAGCTCCTCCATCAACCAGCATCTTGGTCAGGGGCTTGCCATTGATGTATCCCCTCACGTAAAGCGCCTTCAAGTGTCGATGTCTAGCCGGTTTGTCGAACACTGCTTGTTGAGTCAGGATAAGCTAGGCCATTAGATCCTGGTACTCGTTCTCATTGGCATCCAAAGATTCATCTTCTCGGATATCTTGGTCCTCGGGAGCTATAAAGTCTGATGGAATGAAGAAGGTCATGTATGTATCAGTCGAACGGTTGTGTCCATGGGGTCTCCCCTTAGGGCGCCATGTCGGCTTCTGTTCGGCAGTTACTTGTGCTAGTTCTCTGTTCCTCAAACGTTGCACTCTCCTTTTATGGCTTTTCTTCAGCCCTGGTGGACACCACTGCCCATTCTACCATGCATACTTGCGGTGTTCTCGCTCATCAGAACGAACCCACTCTTGATCGGCAAACCTCTTACCTTGCCGATCCTCTGAGTTGCTTATTTTTAAACGCCGATCATCCCTAGGAGCACGTGCTCCAAGTCTTTCATGGACCGGACGGTGGTTGACCTGAGATTGCCTATACCCTGAATACTGATTGCTGCATTCGGGGCAATTATCTCTCGTAGGCAGCTTCAGTCCTTCATTCCAGCAATGTTTGAAAAATGAGCCCCCCCAATGAGATTGCTCTTGCTCTTTCAAGCGCTCTTGCTTCCTCTGATACACTTCTTCTTCATGCCTCTGACATTCCTCTATGTATCTCTGCTCTTCATAATGCATCCGCTCTGATCCTGATCTTGCTCCCATTGCCACTTATTCAACAGGATCCGTGTTGTGACCCTGGGTCTGGAAGCTTCTCCTCTCTCGGTTCGGTTATTCTGGAACTGTCTTCGTTGCCGAAATTCTTTTTCTGTAATCTGTCGATCGAGGTCAACAACACCAGTCCTTTTCGCCCTATCAGAGGTTAGCACTTTCATCTCGTTCTTGCCCTTGGAATCTTCTACGACAACCATATTCATAGAGAAAGATATTGTGTTCTATGCAAAAGGATTAGCGTATATCTTCATCTTGCCATCAAACTTTAAATGTCCATCTTGAATAGCTTTCTGGATCTTCATCCTGAACACTCGGCAATCATTGATGGCATGAGAGTTGGTGTTGTGGTAGCCGCAAAATCTCTTGTCCTTAACTCCTTCAGGACGTAGCATGGGGTGTCCCTCGGGAAGCTTGATGCGTCCTTCCCTGAGCAGCAGCTCGAACAACTTGTCTGATTTGGATACATCAAAGTCGTAGGTACCTTTCTGTTGTCTCAACCATCGCTGGTTGAATTGAGTTCGCTCCTTTTCCCAGACAAGTTCGGCTGCGGCAACTTCATCCTCGTCCTCAAACTCCGTTGCCTCTTCCAGGAAACTTTGATACACCGCACTAGCCACATCACCTTTCTGGAAATGGTTATCCCTTCTGAGCCCCTGAGCCTGGTTACTCATCACCGCTATCCGTTGCGACAATTGGCCAAGGTCTTCAAAGTCCAAGCCGAAGAGCTTCTCTCTGACATTCGGCTGCATACCTGCTATCGCCATCCCCGGCAGCTGGTCATCTGGTAAATTCAGATAATAGCAGAGATTCTTGGTTTCTCTGAACCTGCGAAGATATTCCTGAGGCGTCTCGTTGGGCTTTTGTCTCAAGCTCATTAAGTCGACCAGCTTCTTCTCGTTGGTGCCTGTAAAGAAATACGCATGGAATTTTTGTTCCAAGTCTGCCCAGCTGATGATGGAGTTTGCTGCAAGGGATGCAAACCATGTGAAAGCCGGCCATGTCAGAGACATAGGGAAGTATCGAATCTTCCAAGCATCGTCTGTAGATGCCTCCCCTAGGTGCATCAAGTACCGGCTGATGTGCTCTATAGTGCTGGTGTCATCCTGACCTGAGAATTTGGTCAAGTCTGTAGGGGCTTTCACCCTTGGGGGAAGAGCCACTCGGTTGTACCATTCTGGATAAGGGGACTGGTACGCATATGATTGGTTCTTCGGTTTCAAACCGAACTGATTCTTCATCATGTCTGCCATCCTATCCATGATCAGGTCGACACTGGGATTCTGAGTTCCTCGTGTGTGCCCTTCGAACGGTAGTCCTGCGGGGTTCCTGTACGCAGGATTCGGGAGAGCATTAATGGCATTGTAATCGGCAAACTCCTGATACCCCTGCCCATACATGCTTTTCTGCAGCCTGTTCGCTATTGGGGATATCTTGTGAGCCGAATGTGGGACGTTTTCTGACATCCCGAACGCGAGTTGACCATAAGTCATGGGATGTTGCTGCTTCTGGTGAAGGTCTGTTCCGGTTTGGGCCATGTCAGACGTTCCTCCTTCTTCAGTGGCCTTCCCGTGAGGCTTGGACAAGGGGAACAATGTTGCCCCATGTATCGGGCCATGAGTTTCCTCGAAGAGCTTGTTGGCGACTGGCCCAAATGTGTTGATCAGGATCTAGCGAAAAGTGTTCAGGAAAGCTGAGGGATGATTTGTCATGGTTTCACTCATAGCTTTATAAATCATCGCGCCGAATCTGCGCTCCTCCTCTTCATTCGTCTCATCGGATTGATTCGGGAGAAGGGTTCTTGGGAGCGCCTGCTTCTGGATGACTTTGTTGCTTTTGTCCTTTGAGAACGACATCAAGCATTTGTTCTGGAACTCGTCGCATGCCTGCTGGACAGTGCTCCTTACGTCCACCGGCAATTCATCCATAGTTACGTCTAGAACCAGATTGTTGTAGATCTCAACCATCTTGTCCCACCGAGCGTGCCAAAAAGTGTGTTGACACAAAATGCGACGTACTGCGTCTCACACACAGCAAGCCGGAAAGCGTGACTTCAATCAGATGCCCAGGTGCTTCGAGAACCGAGAACGTGCCAGTCAGTTTGACCTGAAACTAACAAGGGATGAAAGTCATTAAATATAAACTGGAACATGTCGGGTGATACCAGACAGTTCCATATGTACGGCCTTGAAGCCACTTACAACGACATACAACTATGAAAGCTATCTGCCAACAGGTTTTATGGAACGTTCGGCTAAAATAAACATGTAACATGCAAATCATTGATTGCCGAATGCGTATGCATGAAAAAAGGACGTACGAACGACTTGTAATTGACTATAAGTTAAAGCATAACCAATCTCAGCAATCAGCCGAATTGGGGTCCATGATGAAGGAAACACATAAGCAAACAAGATTAAACTAATCTAAAGCCTGCATCTGCCGCACGACACCTGGCATCATCAAAGCCTAAACATGGATAGCATGCATGAACCCGCAACACGTGACAATCTAGATTCAAACTAATTCGACTATTTTTAGATATAAGATCTACTCATGGAAACAACATGGGAGCAATTCATGATAACGTAGATAGATCTATATGAACTAACAAGAGCCGAACCGTATCGATCTAGATTAGGCAAAAGAGTATTTGCAAATATGTAAAGATTATATAAAACATGCAACACGATAACTTAATGAACCCAATAGATCTTGCCAAATCTATAGGAGCCGATAACTATCTTGCTTTTGCTAAGCATACAAGCAAATATCCGCCGCACGACATCTACTCATAGGAAAAACACAAGCGAAGACCTCTTGATTATTGAACAAAGATCCGTCGCACGATCATTGATAATAAACAAGACTACTTTCATCAATATCTAAATCCACCGCATGATACTAGACATGATAACAAGGTTGCCAAGACTTACGGAGGTCGATGGATCGATGATTCCTCTCGAAGAACTCGACGACACGACAAAGGACTCGAAATTGGCACGGGGCCGGTTGTAAGTGTTTGGTTGTGAACACTTTTTACAATGGCCAAGGGTTTATATTTATACCCTGGTCATGACACGAATCCTAAAAGGATACGATTACAAGATATTTAAGGAAAAGAACACAACACTTTTAATCCTAGCTTTCCTTCTGGAATCTTCATTCCCTTAATCGTTGCAATGTCGGTTGCTCGATTAGGCTCTTACTCACTGCTTTTGTCGTTGTCCTTAACGGAAGATCACCACTCCTAAAATAGCCGGCCGCACGATCACTTTGCCGAATCCTTATAAATTAGCCGATTGCACCTGCCAAATATTCCAAATGCTTGCCTCTGAATTTTACTGTACATTGGCCCATTTGTCATTTTCCTAGACGTGCCAAAATCCAGTGTTAACAAAAGATTTTGCTATTATTTGGTGGACTGCTTTAGCTGCTGATGGTAAAACACCTTATTCATGGGAAGAACTTAAGGTTGCTATGCGTGATAGATTTGTTCCTTCATCTTACCATAGAGATCTTCGTAAAAAATTGATGCATTTAGAACAAGGAGATAAATTAGTGCAGGATTACTATAGTGAGCTTCAAAAGGGCTTGATGCGTTGTAGCGTAGTAGAAGGACCCGAGGATTCTTTGTATCGATTTTATTCGGGGTTGAGATGAGAAATCCAGGATATTGTTGATTATAAAGATTTTAATACTGTCAACCAGTTGTTTCAGTTTGCTATGCTTGCAGAGAAGGAATTAGAGGGGCGTGACAAGCAGGGTAAGTACAAGTCCGGCAACACATACACGCCACGCTCAGGACCATCATTGGGGTTGTCCAAGACATCCACTTACAGGGCACCCCTACCATCGAACAAACAACAAGCATCAGTTGGAGGAGCTACCACATCAAAACCGACGGCTACACTACCCTCAGGCTCAGGTAAAAATTCTGTTTTGCAGGAACCAGCAAAGACTGCCTCCTCTGTAGCATCCACAGGATGTACCTCTAACATTCAGTGCCGCCGCTGCCAAGGATTTGGCCATATACGACGGGAATGCCCAAGTCAGCGGGCATATATTGTTGTGGAAGATGGATACATTAGTGCCTCGGACGTTGAGGAAGATGATGCAGACGAACCAACTGTGCAAGAGAGCAATGAATTTGTGGGACAGAATGATACATCGACCTACATGAGCGTTATTATGCAGCGAGTGCTCAACACGAAGGTACAACAACCAGAGAAGCTACAACGCCATAGTTTGTTCCAAATTTTCTTCGTCATCAACAATCGGCGAGCACGTGTCATCATCGATGGAGGTAGTTGCAATAACTTGGTGAGTTCAGATTTGGTCAAGAAGCTTGGCTTGTCCACACGACAACACCCCGATCCATACAACCTTCAGTGGTTTAATGATCCTGCAAAGGCTAAGGTAACACAAACTTGCAGAGTTTCTTTTTCCATCGGTTCATACTCTGATTATGTTGATTGTGATGTGGTACCTAAGGAGGCTTGTTCACTTTTATTGGGTCATCCTTGGGAATTTGATAATGATGCTATACACCATGGTAGAAGTAATACATACACTTTTATGCATCAAGGAAAGAAAATTACTATGGTTCCTATGACCCCTGCTGAAATTGTACAAGCTGATATAGATCGGGCTGCTAGTTTGAGCAATGCTAAATCTAAAAATGAATAAGTTGCTAAATCGGTTTACCCACCTAAAAAGGATAAATTGACACCTATTTCTAAGACCATGGGAATTAAATTGAAGGGTACAATTATGCTAGCAAGAAAAAGTGACCTTGCTGAAATTTCAGATGATGATATTTGCTATACTTTGGTTTGCAAACGAGCCTTGTTTTCGCTTGATGATGTTGTTAGCTTGATACCTCCTGTTGTCACTAACCTTTTGCAGGAGTATGAGGATGTTTTTCCAGCTGAGTTACCCCCGGGGCTGCCACCTATGAGAGGAATAGAGCATCAAATTGATTTGATTCCGGGAGCAACATTGCCAAACCGTGCTGCTTATCGAACCAACCCTGAGGATACTAAGGAAATTCAGCAACAAGTCCAAGAGCTTTTGGACCGTGGGTACGTACGTCAAAGCCTTAGTCCTTGTGCCGTTCCAGTTATTTTGGTGCCTAAGAAAGATGGTTCGTGGCGTATGTGTGTTGATTGTAGAGCCATTAATAATATTACTATTCGATATCGTCATCCTATTCCTAGGCTTGATGACATGCTTGAGGAGTTGTGTGGCTCTGTAATTTTCACAAAAGTTGACTTGCGTAGTGGCTACCACAAAATTAGAATGAAACTTGGAGATGAATGGAAAACAACTTTCAAAACTAAATTCCGATTATATGAGTGGTTAGTAATGCCCTTTGGTTTAACTAATGCACCTAGTACTTTCATGAGATTGATGAATGAAGTTTTAAGATCTTTTATTGGGTGATTTGTGGTGGTTTATTTTGATGATATATTGATTTATAGCAAGTCTTTGGATGAACATATGGATTACTTATGTGCTGTTTTTGATGCTTTACGCGATGCACGTTTATTTGGTAACCTTGAGAAGTTCATCTTTTGCATGGATCGAGTCGCTTTTCTTGGTTATGTTGTTACTCAACAGGGAGTTCAGGTGGATGAGCAAAAAATTGAAGCCATAAAGAGCTGGCCGGTTCCCCAAACCATCACCCAGGTGAGAAGCTTTCTTGGTCTTGCAGGTTTCTATCGTCGCTTCGTCAAGGATTTTAGTGCCATTGCTGCCCTCTTGTATGAGTTGACAAAGAAAGGTGTGATGCTCAAATGGGGTAAGACACAAGAGGAGTCCTTTGAAACTTTGAAGGACAAGCTAACACATGCGCCATTGCTGCAACTTCCAAACTATGGTAAGACTTTTGAGCTAGAATGTGATGCTAGTGGAGTTGGCATTGGAGGTGTGTTGATGCAAGAAGGTAAGTCTATTGCATACTTTAGCGAAAAATTACATGGCCATGTTCTTAATTACTCTACGTATGATAAGGAATTGTATGCACTTGTATGTTCTTTAGAGACATGGCATCATTATTTATGGCCTAAGGAATTTGTTATACATTCAGATCATGAATCGCTTAAGTATCTTCGTTCTCAAAATAATCTGAATCGTAGACATGCTAAGTGGGTTGAATTTATTGAATCTTTTCCTTATATTATCAAACACAAGAAAGGGAAAGATAATATAATTGCTAATGCTTTGTCTAGACAATATACTATGTTGTCCCAACTTGATTGTCAAATTTTTGGACTTGAATCAATTAAAGAACAATATGTGATTGATCCTGATTTTAAAGATGTGTTGCTGAATTGTAAAGAGGGTCGTACATGGAACAAGTTTGTGATTAATGATGGCTTTGTATTTAGAGCTAATCGTATGTGCATTCCAGTTGGTTCCGTTCGTTTGTTGTTGTTGCAGGAAGCGCATGGAGGAGGACTGATGGGCCATTTTGGTGCTAAGAAGACGGTTGCTATTTTGGCGACACACTTCTTTTGGCCACAAATGAAGAGAGATGTTGAACGGTTTGTAGCACGTTGCACCACATGTCAAAAAGCTAAGTCTCGCTTGAATCCGCATGGTTTGTATATGCCTCTTCCTGTTCCTTATATTCTTTGGGCAGATATTTCGATGGACTTTGTTTTGGGATTGCCTAGGACTAAGAGGGGGAGGGATAGTATTTTTGTTTTTGTGGATCGATTCTCTAAGATGGCACATTTTCTACCATGTCATAAAAGTGATGATGCCATTTATATTGCTAACCTCTTTTTCAAAGAGATTGTTCGCTTGCATGGTATGCCTTCTACTATTGTTTCAGATCGCGACGCTAAATTCTTGAGTCACTTTTGGCGTACTCTATGGAATAAGTTGGATACAAAACTGTTGTTTTCAACAACTTGTCACCCACAAACCGATGGACAAACAAAGGTCGTGAACCGTACTTTGGGCACCATGTTGATACTTGCAAAGGCTATGTTTGACATCTTTATCAACCCACTTGATATTACCAATGAATCTTTGGTTTGATCTTCATAGATGATGTAGATCACTCAAACCATCACATAGACTTCAAGTCTATCAACCTTAGACACTTGCTCTTCTCCGTTGCTTCGGTCCTTCGGAGCCAAGCCCACTAGCTTGCCCTTCACCTATCGCCTTTGGTCCATCGGCGCCAAGCCACACTAGCTTGCCCTTAACCATTGCGTCGCAACCGGTCCGTCGCAGCCAAGTCTTGCTTCGGTCTTCACTTGCTTGCTATGCTTGATTTGAACAATCCAACATACTTGCAATACAATTCGATGTCAATAATCATCTCATATTGTGATCTATAACCAATGTCCTTCACACACTCAAATGAAAAAGTTAGATCACAAGTGTTGTCATTAATTACCAAAATCCAAGAATAGGCCTAGACCTTTCAATCTCCCCCTTTTTGGTAAGTCATGACAACTTCAACAAGGAGTTAAGAATAGTTGAAAGATATAGAACAACTCCATTTGAGCTTTGCACAATTTATCCATGGCATGAAGGAACAAAAATGAGAATGGATAACTTACACAAGACTCAACTATGTAGAGAAAAGCTCCCCCTAAATATATGCATAGACAATTAAGATCAATTCATTCATGTATGCATATCTAGCAAGAATAATGGAGTTTTCCCTACATAGTGGTAACCGAGGAGCACAAGATATGAGATATTACCTTTTAGATTATAAATATGAAACATCATCCTCGGAATACCACAACCAAGCTTAGAACCACAAGAATTAGTGCATCACAATATTTAGAAAGCAACACCATGCACAAGACATTATTAAAAGGTTCAAAGCTCAACACAAGGAGTACGAATTTAAGGTTATTACAACTTAAGGCATTAACAAGGTTCATGAGCAAAGCCGGCCACATCCACACTAAGATCTTCAATTTTCTTCAACTTCTTCTCAATCTCTCCCCCTTTGTCATTAGATTACCCAAAAAGGTAGAATCATGCATCATTGCCATCACCAGGAGGAGGGAAGAACTGAGGCAGATAGAACGACATGTATGGAAACTGAGCTGGAGGAGGGACAGGCCTAGGATATATCATGCTGAAGTGATCACTGAAGGTATTGAAGTTAGCACTTAAATCATCAACCCTCTGCTCAATGTGACCTTGCCTGTCATGTAGCTGCCGATACTGCTCTTGTGTAGATAGAGAACCAAGCTGTGTACTGAGAGCATCAATGTCACTGTGCAGCCCCTGCTGAACTCCCTGAAGACTAGTCATGATACGCTCATACATGGTAGACTGGAGATGATGGCCAAAGCTCTGAAAGCTAGTGTCCAAGTGACTCTGCCACTACTGTCCCATAGCCTGAAATCCCTGCCGCATCTGCTGCTGCATGCTGTTCCCAAACTGAGCAAAGGAAGAATCCCAATTATTCTGCATGCTCTGAAAGTAAGGGTCAAAGTAACCTGCAGGGGGCACCCATCCATGTGCTTGAGCTTCTGGCTCCATCTGTGGCTGTGGTGGCTCCTCATAACCACCCATGTGCACATCATCACCAACATGTCCTCCATGAACACCTCCCTCAGGTGGAGGAAAAGGAGTGAGTGTCCTGTCATAGAACCTAGGATCATTGAAGAAGGGTCTATAGTCTGTGTGTTTCACTTCACACTCCCCCTTGAACCTAGTCTTCTCAAGAATAAGTGACATGATGTAAGGTGCAAAGTAGAGGTTAGTGGTCATGTCATGCTTCAAGACTGCTAGCTGATCCATCATGAATTTTACCACATCAAACTTCTACCTATACATGATATGATGGAAGACATTCCAAAATTTCTCCCTTATAGCATCCCTGTTACCTCCCTTAGGCATGAAAGTCAATCTGGCTATCTTGTTGATGAGAGTAGGATGGTGCCTTAATCCACTTGGGTGTCCATACCTATATGGATGATTTGGATCTTCTTGTTTTGGCTCATAGAACTGCCCCACTGATCTTCAGGTAGATTAGCTTCTTCTTCTAGATCAACAGACTGTGAGAGGAGAGCATAATCAATCTCATTTGCAGAAGCAACCTCATCAAATGTGGCAGTGTATCTTCTCTTCCCAGTCATCCACTCAATCTCCCTTTGTCTGTTTTGATTTCCATGGTTGCATAAAATTGCCTCACAATCATATCATTGTAGTTGCACTGGTGCTCAAGAAAGCCATACAAGCCCAATTCATGAAAGATATTGATCAAAGTAATAGCAACATCTTTTTCCATGAGAAAAGACATGTTGATGTATTGGTGCTTGTGTATTTTAGCCTTGCTAATGTACCCAAAGTAAGCATCCTCTTGTACCTTTGTGAAGAAATATGGCATAGTGGCATTGTTTTCTAGAGCATACTGATTTGGACTTCTGGATCGCTCATAGGAATTGGAGTCCCATTGCTTGACATGACCTCTGTAGGTTGATATATTCATCACTTCATCCTCACTTTCACTTTCTTCTTCCTCATCATCCCGACGATTTGGAACCCAATCCTCATCACTACTATTATTTGTTCTTCTCTTCTTAGAGGTGCTAGCTTTCTTTTGTTTGCTGGAAGAAACCTTCTTGCCTTTGTCACTGTCAATATATAAGAGAGTAGCAATGAATAAGTGACATGTATGGATATTTAAGGATGAATCACTGTCATTGAATCTTGACTTGTTGCAATTTGAAAGGAAATATTCATTGGCACATCTGATAGATCATGAATTCCATAGCCATAATCAAGTCACACTAGAGCAAGAGCACATATATTCTTCATGATAGAATTGTTGGAATCACTGCTGATATTTCATAAATTAAAAGGTATAAATATTTTGTAGCAATCCATAGTAGGCATAGCTGCTGCTGCTGTGCAGACACAGTCACCGCGGACAGTCCGCAGTAGAGGTCGCAGACAGTCCGCGAACACTGTTCACGCACGAACAACACAGTACAGTTCATCCAAAGTGATCCAAAATCTCATGATTCAACCAATAACTTTCAACAAAATTTCAAGAATATCATCATCATAGCACTAGCAACAACTACCCCACAAGAATTTCTCTAATCCATGGCCCAAAAAGTAGATCGGGATTCAACCGTAACTGCCATTCAAACTAGAAAACCATCCAAATCTGAGAGAGAAGCAATGGGATACCGAGATGCCATGGCAGAGGTGCTTGCGGAGTGTCCGGGAAACTTCTTGGAGTGTCCGGGGAAGCCTCCAATCCCTTGGTCCCCTTCCTTCTTCCTCCTTGAGTCCACACAGTTGAGAGAGAGAAGTGCTAAGTCTATTTCTGTGAAGAGGTATGAGGCTTCTGTGTTCCCATCGGGCTCGGTCTGGGACAAAATCCCGACACGCGGACAGTCCGCGGTAGCGGGCGGACAGTCCACCGTTGAAAGTTGCCATCTCTGACCTTTCTGTCCAGAATCTGTTCTATTTCTTGCACTTGTACATCGGACAGTTCGAGGATCCATGTCGGACAGTCCGCGACTGCCAATTTTGTACATACCCTTTGCTGTTTTGTTTGGTGTACATTTCCAATAAGTCCCAAACTTTTTCAGCTGCTTCTCAAACTGACCAACAATGTTTTCAAAACTGTTTTGCAATGAATTCCAATTCAAACACCTCAAATTCATCATACTTAGATTTTTGGTGGCATTGCTCATGAACATATCTCAAAAATGTCCATTTAAATCACATTTTAAGCAACACAAGTATAAGAATAGAAGATTAACACATGAGCTAGGTTTCTAAGGTCAAGCTAGGTGATATGCTATTTAAATAAAGTATGACCAATTTTTCATACCACCGGTTGAAGTGAAGTGATGATCCAATATATATAAGAATTCCATGTGAGAATCAATTATGATATATCCATGATATGATTCTTGAATCACCAATTCTTCATGGCCTAGATACTTTCAATTTTGGCCAATTCATCGAGCAATAAGATAAATGTAAATTCAATTGGTTTGCTTGAGATATAGCACTTTCATGAGCTTCCAACTACAAGAATGACCCAAATGCTTTTAAGTTCGGTTTGAACCTTCTTCAAGCTTCTTCACACACTCTTGAGCGGTTATCTTGTCGAAGTTGAACTTGTGGCATTGAGACCCATTTATAATAATAGAAATGTGTTGGCTCATGAAACATCACACCATAGTAGCATTGGTTTGAGATATGAAATATGTTGGCTCAAACTTGGCTTTATATTGATAAGAGATAAAGAATCACTTGGCCAAGCTTCCAATGCCACTTATGGTACCTACTAATCATTCAATTGTTTGATGGTACCCAAGCTATGTTGGGTCCTCTCATGTTAGTAACCTCATGCTTTGGCACCCAAATTGCCTTAGCATGCACAATAGAATGACTAGCATTAGCATCATTCCTAAGTGAATAATCATGAATTGCACTTGACTTAGGATTTTCACCTTTGGGGCTACTTCTTACCAAGTATCCCTTGTTGTAATATTGATGGTGCTCATTTGAGGAGAAATGTTGGTACAAATTTCTTCTTCTTCCTCCTCTTCTTACTTTCTTCTTTCCCACATTGTGATCAATCTTGTGATTGATATTTGCTTGTTCTTGGGAAAGCTTCGACTCATCGTTACTTGAGTCTTGTGGCACCTTCTTCTTTTTGTTTGGACAATCCACGGCTAGGTGTCCCACGGTGTGACACTTGAAGCATAAATAATGAGATAGCCTTTCATCTTCAAGTCTTTTCATCTCTTTCATCTTCTTGTCCCATCTTTTACCCTTGATATTTGTGTTGTTGTAGTCAATGTCATTCATATTTCCACACTTCTTGTGGCTTTTCAAGAGTTGTGAGTGAGTCACTCTTGGACGCCAAACAACCTTGTTACTCAAGTTCTTCACTTCATCATTTGACTCATTTTTCTCCTCTACATGGTTAGTATCAAGATACATAGAAGGAAAACAAATATCCAAATTTGAAGAACTAGGTAATTCTATTAAATCATCACAAGAGGTGGATACATTCTTCATGTCTACAACACAAGAGTTAGTCACATATTGCACATTCTCATCCAACTCACATGATGGGTCTTCATCAATTTTAATTTCTTCTTTGGAAAAACTTTTAGCAAGAATATCATGGTCTTTCTTAAGTTTCTCATGATTTTGACAAAGTATCTCATGAGTCAATTTTAAAGTCTCTATTTTGCATACAAGAGAACCAAGCAAGTTTTCGGAGTGATTATGAGATTTCTTTAAAATACGGTTTTCATGCTCCATGCTTTCAATTTTAGTTTCGGCTTGTTCCAACATGAGCGTCATGCCCTTAAGAACAACCACAAGCTCATCATAAGAATAGGCATGATCAACTACATCACCATTCGATACCTTTGTGTCACCTTGTGACATGGAGTGATGTGGTGAAGTAGAGGAGCTTGTGATAGCACAATCATCAATTGAGCATGAATCATCATTGCCACCAAGTGTGCATGAAGTGTCATCATTGATAGCAACACTTGGAGTATCGACATCAACATCCTTTGGCTCATCTACCTTGAACTTTCCATCATCCCAAGTGGAAGCATCACCGAAGGTGGACTTGATGGATTCCAAAATCTCATGAGCGGTTCCTTGGTAGTTTATCTTTGTCATCAAATCAAACTTTAGTGAATCTAATAAACAACAACATGCTTTGGCATCAAGTTTATAAACAATCAATTGAGATTTGGTGAGATTGTTATGATCCAAGACGTGAGATAAGCCACTAGTGACCACCCACCAAAACTTAGGACCTTTTGCCCGAAAGTGATTAAGCATATGTTGTTTCCATTTAGCAAAGTTAGTGCCATCAAAGATATATGGTTCACAACCATCAACCAACCCACTAGTTGCCATCCTTTTACTCTCGGGACGGTTAAGCCCACTCAAATGAGAGACCAAGCTCTGATACTACTTGTAGGATCGAGATGGCCGACTAGAGGGGGGGTGAATAGTCGTTTTCAAATTTTATTTCGAAACTTATCAAAGTTAATTCGGAAGCTTACAAGTTTTAGTTGCAATTACAAACTTACATAATTCTAGTGAACAAAGAGAGGCAAGGCTATGATCTCTATATTGAATAAAGCGGTAAACAAGGCATAAGCCTAAACACCACAAGTAAGATATATAGCAAAGTAAGGGACTTGTGTTGAGATAAGCAAACCACAATGGAGAGGATGACACGCGATGTTTCTATCGTGGTTCGGTGACTTGCCGGTCACTTAATCCACGTTGAGGCGAGTTCTAGGATTGTTGCTCCTCTTGTTAGTTCCAAGCCCGCAAGCTTCGGACTACCTCACTAGGTAGGCTCCACGTGAGCACTAAGCTTGAGACAACCAAATCAACTAGACACTCTCACTTGCCTCGATTTTACTAGAGATGCTCTTTGCCTTCCTCCGGCGGGGATGAGCTCAATAGCCCCTCACAAAGCCAACTTCGGAGCATCGCACAAAGCTTCTTGCGTGCTTCACGAAGACATAATCACCAAGCCGTCTAGGAACCGGCAAGCTCCAAGAGTAACAAGTAACCACACCCACACGATGATCACCTAGTGCCACAAGCAATCTCTCACGCAAAGATCTGCACTAGTGAAGCACACTCACTCTCCAAATGTTGCCCTCAAGCAAGGAGTATGAGAGGAGGTGCTAGGTGGGAGCTCTCTTCAAGTGTATGCTGTTAAAATGGCCAAGAGAGCCTCCCCCAACCGGCCAACCACGTTTATATAGAGGAGCCCTCAAAAACTAGCCGTTATGGCTCTGAAACGTGATTCGCGGACAGTCCGCAGTACAAAGCTCGGACAGTCCGCCGTTCACACAAACTAGCCGATAGGTTCAAACTGCACACTTGTGGACAGTCCGGCATAAAAGCCTGGACAGTCCGCCGTTGAAAGATCAACATGCTGGACTCCCTGTCCAGCAACACTGCCTGCTCTGCAAGTTAGCCGGCGGACAGTCCGCCACACAAGGCGCGGACAGTCCGCCGTTCATCTGTAAAAACTGAAACCGATTCTGCACAATCTGGTTGCCTTCTTCGGGCTAGTCGGCGGACAGTCTGCCACTACCCAGCAAACGCTCATTTCCAAACACATTTTTCACCTATGCTTTGGCATATGAAACCAACCATCATTGAACCTTCAAAGCATTTTCAAGTTAGTGTTAGGTGGTCTCTAAGTCACATGTTAAACCACTAATCGTATCTCACACGTTAGAGCTCACAAGTGGCACTAGATAACCGTAATGCAAAGCATGTTTACCCCCTTTATAGTATGGCTATCTATCTTAAATCCGGCCATCTTAAACTTCTCTAAATCACCATATGGCCGGTGAAATGAAACAACTATGTTTCATACCTTTGCCTTGCATAGAAGTAAGATTCACCATTTGATACTTGCAAAGGCTATGTTTGACATCTTTATCAACCCACTTGATATTACCAATGAATCTTTGGTTTGATCTTCATAGATGATGTAGATCACTCAAACCATCACATAGACTTCAAGTCTATCAACCTTAGACACTTGCTCTTCTCCGTTGCTTCGGTCCTTCGGAGCCAAGCCCACTAGCTTGCCCTTCACCTATCGCCTTTGGTCCATCGGCGCCAAGCCACACTAGCTTGCCCTTCACTTCGGCCCATCGGCGCCAAGCCACACTAGCTTGCCCTTAACCATTGCGTCGCAACCGGTCCGTCGTAACCAAGTCTTGCTTCGGTCTTCACTTGCTTGCTATGCTTGATTTGAACAATCCAACATACTTTCAATACAATTCGATGTCAATAATCATCTCATATTGTGATCTATAACCAATGTGCTTCACACACTCAAATGAAAAAGTTAGATCACAAGTGTTGTCATTAATTACCAAAATCCAAGAATAGGCCTAGACCTTTCATCTTGGTCGTCCAAGAAGCAAAACAGTGTGGCTTTGTCAACCGCCGAGGCGGAATACATTGCCATGGGAGCAAGTTGTGCACAAATCTTATACATGACCCAAACACTTCTTGATTACGGTGTTGTTTTAAAAGATGTTCCACTTTTGTGTGATAATGAAAACGCCGTAAAGCTTGCTAACAACCCGGTTCAACACTCTCGCACCAAGCACATTGATATTCACCATCTTTCTTAGAGATCATGTGGCTAGGAAAGACATTACACTAGTTGGAGTTAAGAGCGAAGATCAATTGGCGGATATCTTCACTAAACCACTCGATGAAACAACCTTTTGTAGCTTGAGAAGCGAGTTGAATGTGCTTGATCACTCAAACTTCACTAAAAAATTAGATTGTGTGAACCATGCATTCATTTGTAATATAATCATGTTTAATCTATAGTAATGCACATAGGCTTGGCTAACGCGGTCGGGATAACCGCCCTCAAAGCGTGTGAAGAAGCCTTACTGTGGTTTAAACTTGCAAGCAACCTAGATTCAAATTCCGTATTGCATAGCATATGCATGTGTATTGCTTGTTGCTTCCTTTTTTGTTAAGTTTGATCATCCTCTAGGTTCGTCACTTAGGGGGAGCATTCAAAGCTCTAGCTACAGCAAATACCCCTCTTGTGCCCCTATGGTGATCCTTGGAGCTTTATTGAACTATTTTCCTATGAAAACTAATTCTAGCCTATGGCAAACTATTTCTAAAATTGAGGGTTTTAGAGATGCTTCTTATGCTAAGTCCAACAAGTGTTTCTTTCTGCTCTTTTGTGTTGGTACTTGGCTAAGAGAAAAGATTGGAGAGAGAATCAGGAAAATTCAAAGCAATTGAAGCTCCGGACCACCCTCCGAACCACTCGGCATAGTCCGGTGCTAGGTGCTCCGACGCTCGGTCACTCCCTGCATAAAAGTCTTCCAGACAAAAAATCCATTGGACCACAGGTCCCACGCTCCACCGGACCATAGGCGAGTCGTCTGGAGCCTTGGTCAGTGCTTATCTCTCTGGTCAACAGACCGTCGGACCAGTCTAACAAGTAGTCCGGAGCACTAGTCCGAAGCTCGGTTCCTTACTGGTTTGGTTCCATTTTTTCAAGAAACCGTCAGACCACCCCGTCGGACCCCCCGTCGGACCAAGGCGAGTGGTCCGACGCTCGGAATTTTTGTGGATAACCCCCCTGGCATTGGTTTTGTTCGGCAGTTCCTTTTTTTCATCCGTTTCCGTACACCGCGCTGCCGCTCGCCATCGCACCGCCCTAGCTCCACCGCTCGCCCGCGCCAGCGCCTACACCGCCCTCGCTGCCGGTGAGCTACTCCTCGGAGCTCCACCGTAGCCTCCCCTCCTCTGCCCTCCTCTCGCCGCACCAAGCAGCATCACCACCAGCACACCTCACCGCCTCCATTGTCGCCGTCTCCACCAAAGCTCGCCGTCGAGTTCCTCCCGCCGGCGACCAAGCACCACCTCCACCCTGCCAACAGAGCCTCCTCGCTAGGGTTTCACCCCTTTCTCCTTTGCCAGTGCCAGCCAAGGGTGTTTCCCCCTAGGGTATCCAAAACCTAGGGTTTGGGACTTCAACTTGTCGTTGTCTTCACCTCTTCGTCCATCTAGGGTATGGTTTCGATTCATGGTTTCGCGTTTTGTCGGATCATAGATCAAGTCATGTCTTAGATGTTTCATCAATCATTCTACTAATTTCCACACTCACTAAATCAATTGTCAATTGTGTTTCATAGTTGGCTATCCTCTTTGTGGAGTGTGGTTTGGACCTTGAGTTGCTTTGATTAGATACGCTCGCTTACCTCAGGTACCAAGGCAGTTTTTCACTCTATCTTATCTAGTGCTTGCTTCCATATGGTATCTTATCTCTAGCAATTATATATGAGTATATACTTCTATCTATTCTATCTAGCAGTGGTAGTGGCAGTATAAACTCGGGGCAAAGCTCGCGAGTATGGATTGAGGCAAAGCCTCACAAGGGTCAGTCCAGTGGCTTGCAGGCCTCTCTGTCAGTTGATACCTACATTTGATTGTGACAGAGGGAGTTGATCTTTGGAAGTGGTTCTAGCAGTTGGCAGTGGTTCTTGATTCATTGCAGTTGATCAGTGGGCAGTGGTTACTTGTCAGTTGGGCAGTGCTTTCTTTTGTTGACAGCTATGGCTCGTGGTTCACGTGCTCGTGTCAGTGGCTCTGGTGATGATACACCTCCTCCTCCGCGTCCTTCTAAGGACAAGGGGAAGAAAAAGCTTGTTGAGAAGCCGAAGAAGAAGAAGCGAAAGCTCACAGAGGCCGAGCAGGCCGAGGTAGTGGCAGATGCAGCAGATCGTGCAAGGCGTGGTGGTCGAAGAGGTTCCGTTTGTATTAGCACCCCTCCGAGGGTCTTACCTTCTACACCACCCGCTCATTGGATATGCTCTATCATTGCTATAATGCATGAGGGATCTGAGCCCGGCGTCTGTGCTCTGCTAGATGCGTCTGAGACTTCCTTCCCACCTTACAGAGCACTAGCTTCCATTGATTGTCGGTTTGGAAACCGAGTGCTTCAGCTTGTGAAGCAAAGGACTGCACCAACTGACAAGGATGATGTGGATAGACAGGATGACTCCATTCGAGGCTTTGAGCAGCAGGAGCTCCATGAGTTGAATACTGGGCAGCTGCTAAACCTGAGGATACTACTTTTGACAGCTCAGATGCAGAGTACCACCCTATTCCGACTACGCCTCCACGGGCACACGACGCCGAGGTTGGTGGCTCTGGTACTGCTTCTACTACAGAGACTCTTATACTGAAGGTTCTAGACCGGATTCAAGAGCAGCAGGGATCTCTTGTGACGGCTGTCACCCAGGTCCAGCAGAGACAGGATGAGCTTCAGAGACAGTCTAAGGACCGACACTATGAGGTACAACGTCAGATGCTTCAGATGTAGCTTGAGTCCCAGCGCTTGCAGCTACAGTCTCAGCAGATCCAGCAGCAGAACATGGCCTTTATGGCCCATATGATGAAGTGGACCGGTGCACCTCCTATTGAGTTTCCTGCTCCGCCCCAGATACAGATGATGAGTCAGACCCAACCCTCATAGTCAGCTGGCCCGTCAGTGGCCTTTCCAGCACTTGGCCCCTTCAAGGGCTCTCAGCAGTCAGTGGCCCCGTTAGTGGCCCCGCCAGTGTCATCCGGACCGTCCGTCACCCCCACCCCCGCCATACGGTCCAGTGTACTTCAGGGTGCCGGCGTGACCACCCCGTTCTAGTCACCGGCTACACAGGTTACTCAGTGGTTGGACACTCTAGGCCCGACTTAGCAGTTCACCCCACTCACTACTGGATTCACTCTGATGTCTGCTCAAATGGGTGCTACTACCAGAGACCTCTCATCGTCGTTCAGCGACATCACAGGGCAGTCGTCCCCCACTGGTCAGCAGGTCGTAGCTGAGATTGAGGCCGAGCTCGTGTCACCGATAGCGGGTCAACACCGCTCTTCTGTTGCCTCGTCTGAGGCTACTCTTGACACCCGGGGTCCAGATGTATCTACTCCACCCGAGGCTATTGTGACCAATGTCACAGTTGTCTCCACCACTCCAGTTTCGCCTGAGCAGCCACCGGTCCTTCAGACTCCAATCGAGTCAGTGCCAAAGGCACAACCGGACTCCACAGCTCCAGAGGCTCATATAGAGACAGTGGCAGATCCTACTCCTACTCTAGCTCTAGCTCCAGACTCTACAGTAGCAGAGGTCACCGGCACGTCAGCTCCTATCCCCCAGACCGCTCCACTTCCAGTGACAGACACTCAGGGGGAGGACTCTTCGGATGATGACGATGCCCTTGACGATTTTCGCATCCTTGACCGTGCGGCTTTTACTTCCACTCCGCCTCCAGACGCCTAGTTTCGGTGCTTCGACGCCAAAGGGGAGAGGGAGAGTCGAGTAGATGGGCTAGCTTCAGGGGGAGCTAGTAGGACTCGTTCTTTTGATGTGTATTATACTCTATCACATCATGCATCATGTTTACCGTCTTTATGCATTTGTGAGATATGTGTGTGATGTTTGAGAATTGATGGTTGTGTGACCTGTGTGTGAACCTTATATCTATATCATGTCACTTGGTTATGCTATTGCTTCCGCGCTAATCTCTGATCTTTTGGTACAACATATCCTTTTGAAATCAAGTACTATTCTCAATTCATATCTTTTGTGCTTGTCATGGCTTGAATGGTTTAGGCATGTATTTGTCATTCTTATCACTAACCCATGCCTATCTCATGTCAAGTCATGTTTATCTTAATCAAAATTCACTTATATTCTCTACTCGAGCTTGTATTGTCGTCAATCACCTAAATGGGGGAGATTGAAGAATCATGGTCCCTTGTGTTTAGGCAATTAACGACAATACTAGGTCACTATGACTAACGTGTTTTTTGCAGAGGCAAAGTCATTAGAGTTAGGTCATAAGTGATGCTTATTGAATGGGCTTAATGGATATTCATGCCCCCAAGATGGAAATCGTTTCGGTTGAAAGGATTGAGCTACAAGGTGAAGACTAGGCTAGCTCTTAGTGCCATGAGGTGTGAGAAGGGCACTAAGTATAGACTAGGGCTTTATTTTTCCTTTGACCATACTATA
The DNA here is from genome assembly GCA_022036555.1 of Microstegium vimineum. Lineage (NCBI taxonomy): Eukaryota > Viridiplantae > Streptophyta > Magnoliopsida > Poales > Poaceae > Microstegium > Microstegium vimineum. The sequence goes on along the minus strand of CM039125.1, from coordinate 35,259,337 downwards.
AAGGGAGTAGCTTGACCTAGGAGAGTTTGGGAATGTTGGTGTATGCACACTTGTCACAACTAGTCCTAGAGACCCTGCTAATAGCCCTTGAGATGGTAGGAGCAAAACCCCTAGAAGAGACTTAGTGAAAACAGTTGAAACAGGGGGAGAAAGAGGCTCTGGACCAGTCTGCCTAGGAGGCATCGGACCAAGGAGAGTGGTCCGACGGTCCCTGTCTTAGGCAAGTTTCAGAGGGACAGCTCTGGACCACCTGTCCAGAAGAGCTCCGAACCATAGACGAGTGGTCCGGAGGTCCCTGCCCGAGGAAATAAGCCTCAAAGGAGGCTCTGGACTAGTACGACGGTGTGGCCGTCCTCTAGTCCGACGCTCCGAGACAGAGAAGTGTTGAGATCCAGCAAGCACCCTGGCTCTGGACCTCTGCGTCGGACCAGGGCACCGGACTAAGGAGAGTGGTCCGGTGGTGGCTAGCTCAACTGTGTTTTGAAACCAGTGAGCACCCTGGCTCCGGACCTGCGCGTTGGACCAGGGCGTCGGACCATAGCGAGTGGTCCGACGGTGCTGCTTTCCAGTGAGTTTTGAACTACGAGTGAGCACCGGACCAGTTGCCTTAGTCCGGTGGTGTGTGCTCCGGACTTGTCCTGTGCCTTCGCAGAAAGTGGAAAAAGCAAGAAACGGCTAATTTTGGAGGTGGAGACTATTTATAGTTGCCCTCTTCGTCCTTGAGAGGTCTCTTGGCCATTGTTTCACCTGAGGAACCTTTGAGAGACTTCTTGGAGAGCCAAGTGCCTAGTGAGGGAGAGATTTGAGAGAGTTCATCTTGTTCTTCCCTCCTAGGGTGATTAGGAGTGACTTGTGTGCATCCATCCACCTTCCTAGCCTTGAGTTGGTCAAGTGAAGGTCTTGTGCGTGTTACTCTTGGTGTTCGACAGCATCTAGACGGTTTGGTGGTGTTCGGAAGAAGTGATCGTCGGAAGATTGTCGGCGGCTCTTCTTCAAGCTTCTGTGATCGGTTGTGGGCGATTCACCGAGCCGGAGTGGCGAAGAATCAGCCGTAGAGAGCACTCTACCCTTGCGCGGGTAGAGGGGGAACTATACCTTGCGAGGTGCTCCAACGAGCTGCGTTGATTCCTCTGTAGTCCACCCTTGACACATAGGCCTGGCAGAGCACGGTCGCGACGGAGGTGACGGTTCCGTCTTAATAGCCTCCCTAGTTGATGCTCATTATGATGTTTTCTGAGTCAGTTATGGTATAGATGATAGTATGTAGTTAGGGTGTGCTTAGTTCCTTTTTATTTGACAGATACTTAGGATTCTTTTACTCTAGCCGAATCTCGAGTTGTCTGACTATCTTATTAGTGAGTCTCTATTTCTATCTCTGGAATACCATTTATCTTATACCTTTATTATCATATTTATTTATCTTAACATGACTTATCCCAGCTAAAGTATTAGAAATGTTGGTCTAATCTTAGGTCTGCACATTTATAGTCTAAGCTATATGCATTTATTTTCCTTTTCTATCCCTATTTAATTCCTGTAATTAATTGAAAGTTTTCCTTTTGGCATAAACAAATCAACGATACTCGGAGAATCTCATCGGGTGAAATGCTACAATAGGAGAATTATCTGTGTGCTTGTAGATACATTCTATAAGAATTATTTTTAGAACTGTCAAATGTAGATTTTATTCCAGCATTTCTGACATCATGCTAGGGATGACAACTTAGTGTGTAGTGATGTTAAGAAATATCAACACAAACCTTTTATCATGGGTTCACTACCAATACCCGTGAGAATATGGATGCAGCTGCTGGAGGATCATTTTTATCACTCACTATTCGTGATGTAATCACTCTTGTGGAGAAGATGACCTCCAACCAGGGATGAAACGAAGAACGCTCTCAACCATGCAAGAAAAGAGGAGGAATGCATCAACTCAAATATGTAGACATGTTGTCTACTAAAAGGTCTCTATGTGATTTTGGTAATTAAATGATGACTTAGGTTAACTAATATGTGTTTGAGTGATATACACAAGAGATTAGTTCACATGAGATTGTGTGATGAAGGAGCTTATTGCACATGAGAGATGATATGGAGTCATGTGACCAAGGTGGAGAAAATCAAGATGAGGCTTGACTTGATGGACCGGTTGCAAGAGTGATGCTTGACGCCGATGGACCGACCCAATGGAGAAGAGCAAGTGTGGTCTAGATCGATGAACCAACATGGTCATGTGATGATATGAAGTGGACCATATCATTTTTGTGATAGGTTGATGCGTGTGTTGCATCAACATTGGAGGAGATGGAATGAAATGTGCAAGGCAAAGGTATAACTTGTAGGGCATTTCATTTCACCGGTCATAGGTGTGTAGAGAAGTTTATGACTGTACTATCGAGAGGGGCAAACTTGTTTGTATATCGGTCATCCTCTCTTCTTGTGATGGGATAAATGGTCCTCCAAGGTAGCAAGTTGTCCGCCACTAGGGCTGCCATAAAGGTATAAACTTAGGGTGAACCACTTTAAAAATTTAGGCTAAAAAATCATCTTGTAGAGCTGATGGATCTAATTGGAACTTTAGTATAAAGCTTTGTTTGGATTTACCAACTAAATTTTAGATGACTAAATTTAGTTGCTAGGGATCGAAATGGTTTAGCTAAAAGATTAGCTAAAGTTTACCTGAATTTAGCTACTTCAACCTAGCTAAACTCAACTAAAATTTAATTGAGTCTATTAGCTGAATCATCCAAACATCTCAGCTAAAGTTTAGGTTTGTTAGATGAAGCATCCAAATATCTCAGATAAAGTTTAGCTAGAAGAATTTTTAGTTGCCTAAAATTTTGCTTGGGGCTGTTTGACTGATGGTTTCTATGACGGGTGATGTTGTTTGTTTTGAGAGAAAACATTGTACAATTACTATAAAACAGAACGATAAGTTTAAGCAAATGTGACAAAAATTTTAGCTAAGTATAAACTCTAGTTGGGTAGATCTGTTTAGCCTAAGTTAATGGACCTCATATTTTTTTAAACTATAAAAAATAAAGGAGCTGAGGGCACGAACTGAGGAAAACACTGTCAACGGCTCAAACTGCCTTTCTATGACAAGGCGACTTATCGACCACCGACCCCACAAACCAGCGACAGGCAGCGGCGCATAAACCATGCCCCCAAAGCCCTAGCCGCCGTTCCAATCAAAGCGCACGAACCCACAGGTCGACGGCGGCGGCAGCGTAGAAGACGAAACTGCAGTCGTGCGATGGGTAGCGATACGGAGGCCGAGAAAAAGAGGGCGCCGGTGGCCCTGGCGCCCATTGCGAAGCCGCTCGCCGGCAAGAAGCTCTGCAAGCGAACCCTCAAGCTCGTCCGCCGAGGTCTGGAAGATTGATATATCCCATTCGCCGTTGCTTTTGTGATGATTCCCCCATGTTTATATACGATTATGTTAATTTTGTTTGCAGCCTCTGAGGCCAAATGCCTGAAGCGAGGAGTCAAGGAGGTCGTCAAGAGTATTCGGCGGGGAAACAAGGGGTTCGTAATTTATCCTGCTCTACTCTGTTCCTGCATCGCCTGTTCTTTCATTTGCAGTCTGATGGTACATCATTCATAGTATGAAATGGAAGCTAGCATCGCTCCTCCCTTTTATTTATGTTAAAAAATAATAACCAACTTTGACTTCGAGAAATGTGTCAGCGACCTATTCTTCAGTCATCAGTTAGCGTATGACTAGATACTTCGCTTGTAACTAGAACGACTACGGCTAACGCCCTGGTCTTCAGCTGATCCAAGCATCTAGGAGTTTGTTAGCTTTGCTTGGACAGCAGTGATCGGCACTCTGTATATGTACCTGTGCACTGCACACATGAATGAATTGAGCGTTTCATTAACTTACAAAATGAATTGTCATTTTAACTGCAACATTAAAGGACTCCCGAGATTCTGAAAGACTTCAGAATTCAGAATCTCGATTTTCCACTATGATTTATAGTAGCTTCCAACTAGGAAGCATTAAACAGGCTGGATTTCCTAAAACCTTTTAAAATTGTCAGTCAAATTGGATTTCGCCACAAGCATTCAACTATGGTGTTTCTTTGCGTTAGGCCTACCTGTCAGTCTCCTAAGGACTTGTGCAGATTCCTAGTGAGGTCAGCTTATCCATTCTACTGTTAAGATAATCCAACAGTTGGAAGATGCATTGGCATGAGCGAGAGGTGACAGATGCCCTGCAATCAGTATTTGCTGTGACTTAGTTAAAATTTGTTGTTCAATACTGTTTTTGAGAAGGAATTGTGGAGACATTATGCTCAGAGATTTGGGCTGGTATTGGAACTTATGAAAGGCTTCTGTCTCCTACTTGCTCAACTTTGGTCTGGACTCTGGAGTCTAGGAGAGGTATTAGTTTCTACGAGTTAAAATCAGCGTTTCACTGTTCTCACTAGTTTCGGCTAGAATCTGTTAAAGTGCCATGTGAACCCACCCAGTTATTGGGTCCATATGGCATCTCAGTTTCGATTTAGCCCAATTGCCCAATGGGGTTTTGAAAATTAGTAACCAGTACTCAACCAATCACTCCCTAGTAGTGAGATTAGACAGTACATCCGGACTGATTCTGTGCCAAGTAGACCCATTCTGTTAATATAGGGTAGTAGGCCCCTTTTCAATGTTTTGGCCCAAGTGCCCAACCCATATTCCACAACATTGGGTCTGTCCATGACCAGGATACTTGTATGCTCTTTAGTTGATGTGTACAAAAAGAGAAAAGAAGATGAGAAATTGATAGCAACCAGCACATTTACCTGGGCTAAATCTACTTTAGGATTTACCTAAGATTTCTCTTGTTAAATCGTACTACCTCCGTCCCTAAAAGAATGCAATTCTCGCTTTTCGAGAAGTCAAACCATTTGAACTTTGACTAAATTTATATAAAAATGTACTAAGATTCCGGATATGAAAGTAGTATCATTAGATTAGTGGTAGAATATATTTTCACAATAAAATTATTTAGAGACATAAATATTAATAGTATTTAATATAAACTTGGTCAAACTAGAGCAACCTTGACCGGCACGATTCCCACAATTGCATTCTTTTAGGGACGGAGGTAGTACCAAGTACATAGGTTTTCTGAAATAATTGTTATGTTGATCTTAAAGTATGTTGTCATGTGCAAAAAATATTCTGTATCATTTACTACAAATACTAGTTTGTTAGTATTCAAGGCATAGTATCTCTTCAGTTGTACTGTATAGTTAATCAGGGAAGCTGTTTCCCTAGTTGGCGAGTTCACTGAGTAGTTAACCCAATCTGTGCTGTAGTTGTGTTACCTGTCTAATGTTAGATTTACTAGTACTCAGTCCCTTTACCTTCCAATTCTAAGCTTCATGATGTTTTGTTTATCAACTTAAGTACTTAACTTTCCTGAAGGGAACAGTTTACCACTCTGCCTTGAATGCATTTATAAGCACAATTACTGGTGTGCGTTCACATATTGTTTGCTCAAATTCCTACTCTCAATAATTTATGCTACTTGATTTTTGACATTTTCATTAACTCCTGTGTTTTGCTTTGGTCCTTGTAGACTGTGTGTGATTGCTGGCAACATTTCTCCAATCGATGTAATAACTCATGTTCCGATAGTCTGTGAAGAAGCCAATATTCCTTATGTATATGTTCCTTCAAAAGAGGTATGCATATGGTGCACTGAAGCTGCAATTTTCAGCTTTAGATCCTTGTGTTTGTTTTGAGCATGAAAAAAAATAGGTTGTTATGATGCACCCTGGTAGGATGTGGCAATCAGTGTTGCATATACTCCCTCCGCTCTAAATTATAAGACGTTTTGGCTTTCTAGATACATTACTTTTACAATGTATCTATACATAATGTATATCTAAATGCATATCAAAAGCTACTTATCTAGAAAAAGCCAAAACATCTAATAATTTGGAATGGATGGAGTATATCCTTAAACTAAGTAGAACAGGCTGTGTAAAATTAGAAATAAGTGGTTTGTATTGTTTGATTGATCTTTCACTTGTTGGAAATTGAGTGGGTGATGAAGATATCTGTCATGTGGGCCTCGTAGACAGCCAGGGCCCACGTGGTACTGTGTGATTAGATTGGTACATCTCCTCTCCTTATATAAAGAGGTTTACTTGATCCCTAAGCAAGCGACCCTTATCTCTAACCGAATCAATCTAACTTATCTCTTTCCTAACAAACCAATCTAATCTAATCTAATCTAACCCGGTACTGTTCATGCGGTACTGTTCACGCACACAGTACCGCGTGGGCCCTGGCTGTCTACGAGGCCCACATGACATCTCTCCCCCCTTTCGGAGCAGCTCGCCCACGGTCTGCCATAGACCCACATGACAATATCACCAAGATTATCTGCATGTACTCCCTTCATCCCAAATTATATGACATTCTAAGAATCTTGGAGAGTCGCATCTCAAGTTTGACCAATAATTATAGAGAAAACTATAAAGATTTATGACATCAAATAGACATACTATGAAAATATAATTGATAACGAATCTAGTGATACTTAGTTGACATCATAAATATGATTATATTGTCATATAAGTTTGGTCAAAATTGAGATACTTTGACTCTCCAAGATTCTTGGATGTCTTATAATTTGGGATGGAGGGAGTATATTTTAGTTCGTGTTTGACAGGAACTATACCTATACTTAGAGCATCTCGAAGAGTACCCATACTTTCTTCCTAAAAACATGGTGTTTTCTGAATCCTAAAAAAGTATTGGGAGGAATAAATAAGACCATCTACAATAGTTTCTAATAATTCACTTGTATAAAATCTAGAAGACAATTTTACGTCAACTATACTATTTCTAAATTGTCCTAACCACTTTTATATATTCTTTGTCTTTTGTACATTTACGTTAAGAACCCTTTCCTACTCTTTATTCTTTCCATGCCCTTCCACCTTTAGATTGGCTGACAAACACGCAAGGAGAGAGAAGATACGCACAACTCAAAAGCACATAACTTTATGTAGAACAGGGTGACTTTTCCCATGTTCTAAAAGATTAGAAGGATGGATTAGGAGCTGTTTGAGAGGGGTTTTTTCATCTGGCTAAAAACCAAGGATTAGGAAGGGATTTAGGGAACTCTTCCATGCTCTTAGCTTGGAGACAACTCTCATGTTTCTTCCCATCATGATTTTTTTATACCCTTTTAGTTCTAGGCATCAAAACTGAATGGCAAGTAGAAGTTTGTTCTGTGAAAGTGTAGGGATGAAAGAGCATCCACTTGGTTGTTCACTCACACACCTTGATTAATTTGGTTGTGTTTGCAGCTAATTAAGAGAGTGCATACCTCAGACAGCCTTGTCCACCTTGCTGATACCTGCCCTTTTATTTTCATAAAGATTTTCCTCCACTAATGCTGATCATAATTTTACAGGGCCATGAACTAATGGCATCAACCATTATAGAATCTAATGATTTCGTTGACTTATTATGGTTAGCATGAATTGTCGCACTTATCATTTGATTGATACCAAACGTGGCAACAATCGGGAGTGGAGACTTTGTGTTGAAATCAACTACTACATGAATGGGCATCCTTTCATCTGATGCCCGTAGCATCGAATTTTCTCACTGATGATGATCACTTATTTTCTTGGTCTGGAATGATTCTTTATTGTGCATCTCATTACTGTTTGACTTTGAAAGGAAGTAGTTTGTTCAACCTCTCTTCTGGCATATAATCCAATTATCTATCCATGCTGTTTCTAGCAGTGTTTTTTGTGTATGCAAATTTTTGACTTGCTGGAACTTTTGCGGCAAAGAATACATGGAAATGATGTATCTGTGTCTTAGACAACGTTTTCAGGGTGCCTGTAGTTTCTATTTTCCTTGACCTTTAGGAGTGGAGTACATATTTACCTGATATCCAAAGCTCAGCAAAATGACCGCCTGAGAAATTGGCATATCAGTAATTCTCCAGTCCACCTCGTGGTGTTTATTTTTTAGTAGCTATATAGTATTTGTGAGGTATTAATGTATTTACTACAGGTATTGTAGTCTAATGTTGCCATTTGAATATGTAGTTCTGATCAGCAAAAAAAAAAATGCCGGTTGAGATACACAGTACATATACTGATGCTATTTCCCTCCTGTTGGCGTCAGGATCTTGCAACTGCTGGCACAACCAAAAGGCCTACCTGTTGCGTGCTGGTGCTGACGAAGCCAGCCAAAGGGGAGCTCGAGGCCGAGGTCATGGAGAAACTCAAGACGGACTACGACCAGGTCACGTCTGAAGTTGCTGAGGTCACGTCGGCGATGTTCTAAGCAAATCCACGGGGCGAACAGAAGCGACGAACATGGTGGTCCTGTCCGTACAATGCCAGTGTGACCCCCTCAGCTAGATTATCACTCGCCGTACTAGACAAACCGATTATGGAATCGAGTTTTTGGCTATGAAATTGATTGGTGAAACATTTTGTTGGAAATTGCCAGCTCTTAGCATGCTTGCAGCATCTGTTTACCCCTTCTTTTTGTGCGATATTCCACTGCCAGTCTGCAACATTTGCAGCACAATGCACTCTGCAACATGACAAAACGTACGTGCTCTATGCCTGTGGCCGGCCACACCCCACACGGATCAATGGATCCACTGCACTGCTGAACGGTGTGCGCACTGTGCAGGGGCAGACCAGAATGAAGAGCTGGCAGCGTGTTTGATTGGGACTTGTCGACGCCTGTCCTGACCCTGTGGTGCAGTTTTATCCTTCCCGTGCTTGCCATTGCCATTCACAGGTGGGCAACAGGCTGGGCCGGCCCGGCCCGATGACCATTAGGCCAAGGAGGCCCGTGTGCCCTACGGGCCATACCTCATAGGCCTGCGGGCCTTGCCTTTGGCCAGGCACGGCCCCGCGGGCCGGCCCGTGAGCCCGTCGTGCCCTGCGGGCTGTGCCAGCCTATAGCTTATTTTGTCTATTTTTCTGTTTTTGTTTGTGCAAATTAGGCTTTATCTTTGACTTTAGAACTATTATAAATTAAAATTCCATATATTATCTGACCTACAATTTCTAGCGAGCTGAACGGGCCGTGCCTTGCCGGCCCATGGGCCTAGGGTGCGGCCCAAGCACGGCCCGCACACCGGCCCGGGCCGGCCCAGGCCCGCACAACACCGGGCTCGTGCCGTGCTCGTGCCGGGCCAAAACAGCGGGCCTCGTGCCGGACTCACGGGCTCGGGCTGCATGCCCAGTTTTATTGCCATTGCGTTGCTGCTCTCATCTGCTACAGGCCTTGTCCCGGGGTGGCGTTCGCTGCTGCAAGACGAGGGCAGTCCAGCGCTGAGGCTGTGATGATCCAGTCCAGAGATGTGGCGTTGAGTAGGATTTAGGAAGGATGGAGGAAGCCAGCACGAGCTCGGCCGGCCTGGATTCTGACAATCTGTCTGATGGCTGATGCAGTGCCAGGCGTTTGGCGATTGCGTCTCGGCATGGTCCGGACCGTGTAAAATTGTTGCGGCAAACGATGGAGGACGGCGCATGGTCCCCCTCGCCTTCGGTAGCTTGCAGTGATAGTGCGTCAAGATAGGCAACATCTCCCGGGTTTTATTAAACTCGCTCTCTAAACCAAAATTATAATAGGTTGTTGCGCTGTTGGTTTCTACGACTAATAAGACGGTTGATGTTGTTTTAACTGTAAGAGAAAAATATTATATCATGTTTAATAAAATGAATTAATAACTTCAAACGAAATGGGTTGATAAAACACAGTAGAGTTATTTGAATAAAAAATCACTCTATATCTCACGGAGGAGCATGAAACAGAAAGTCGATTGGGGGGTGAGATAGATTCAATGTGGTGATAATTTGATTTGGACAGAGAAGAGGCAAGTAGTATTCGCAAAAAAAAGAGACAAATAGAGAGCTAAGGGCAGATACATTGCTACACGTCAGCGGTCTCGTACCCCGTCCATACAATGCCACGTAGGATTTTTGCTTATGTGGAGGAAAGAGAAATGTGAAAGAGAAAGAAGTCGTTGTTTCGCGAAACAACCACTTCATGAGCTAAGATTTAGGACTATGAGACAACTATTACATCATTGTATGAGTTGTTGTTGCCATGCACCTCACAAGTTAATTTTTATTCTATGCATAAATTAAGGAATCATGAGTTACCACGACTCAACTTAAAAAACCAACCATTATATATGTGGTCTCTTAAGTCGTCTTAAATTACGTGACATTATAAGAGACGACCTATGAGACAACACCAATGTACTTGCCCTAAGGCAGTGGCGCAGAGGGAGGATGAGCGAAGGCGGTGGCATGATTGGTGGAGGTGCCGAACGGAGTCGCGCGGATATTAGGAGTGAAGAGTTGTGGACAGTTGGGTGTCACTATGACATTTTCCCCCTATTGCAATATGGTCAATATTAATGAAATAGCTAGGACTTACATCGGTATCGGTGTCATGCTTGATGTGAGATGATGCAATATGTTGCGAAGCAAAAGCATTTCACATCAATTTGTTGTGCTGATGCGAGAGTTATTATTGCATCGACCATATATGTTGCAATAGCTCCGCTTGCATTAGAATAGTTGTTATAGAGATTGTGTTGATGCAATACCTCCTATTGCAACAAAAAAGTTTGGTGCAATAAGATGTTTTTGTAAGAGACTAGGTTTATACAGTAAGTTGTTTGCAGTACACTATCTATATCTATATAACTAAAACATCGGTAGATCACTCGTCCAGAAGTAATCTAATGGTACCAAAGTGCATTGCCGAATAATAATTGTTCAAATACACAAAAAATACAAAATCTAATGGTACCAAAATGCAATACTTAATAAATGTGACCATCCATATCAAATAGTTTGTACAATAAAGAAGTAAAATGGCTTATTAAAACTTCAAGGCCATGGTGCGTGGGATGTTATAAGGAATTCTGATCACATGCCATGTAATGTATGAAACATTTAACAGACCAAATGTATTGAAACCATCGGATGCAAGACCAAGCCTAATATGATGAGGATCCATTGCAAACGATTCATGTCTTATCCACATGCTTTCATGCCAATGAGTTTGCATGACACATTTTTTTCCATCACACATACACACACCAATTCTTTTCTGTGCTAACGTATATTTGATGTTGTGCTCACTGACATATAGTCTTAGCAGTTGTGGAGTAAGTGAGAAGTAGCGAATGATTTTAGATGGAATACGCTTCCGCCAGTAGTGTTACTAGCCTCACCATTTTCAACACAATTAGACATCTTTCACCTTGACTCACCATATGTTGGACATGGTCTCTAATAACCTTATATACATAAAACCGTTATTACCATTAGCAGGAATCTAATAGTCTGTATCAATCCGCGGTGCTAATTTTAGTAGATCTGTTTTGATCCATTAGTATTTATTTAGCTACTAATTTTTAATACTAATGAATCAAACAGAGCATACAGTCTAAACACACCTTTTACTCGATTATTCATCCTTGTGCAAAGCACATAGACCGGCAAAAATTCACTTGTCGTATTCTTACCGTGTCTCCACTTCGTCTCAGGTGAGGGCCACCGGCTGTCATCATCCGTGCCTCCTCATCGATCCTCTCGTGCCAAACACGCTTTTGCTGCCTGGCTTTGCTCCTCTTTTCATTCGCCTTCGGCGGTTTGGCCACCTCCCCTCGCCAAATGGAATTCAGACACACTTCCCAAGCTAGTGCCCAGCTGCCCCCCACATTAACTTCGCCGATTCTTTGGTTCCAAGTTTGTTTGGCATTAAGAAATAAACAAGTCGCCTGATTTTAACTGATTAAATAGTGTTATGTGAGAGAGAATAAATCGAAACAAGCTGAAACAAGTTGAAAGTATTACAAGCAAATAGAGTAACTAGACTCAAAAGATTCGTCTCACAAATTACAAATAAATTATACAATTAGTTTTTTTATTTATATTTAATGCTCGATGTATGTGTTCAAAGGTTCGATGTGATTAGAAATCTAGTAAAGTTTTGAAATTTTGAACACATCTAAATAAAAGAAAAAAATTATACTACCAAACACATCGCATCTTCCAATAAAGCTCTGGTGTTGCTTTATGGCATGAATGATAGGTGGATTTCCTTTTACTCTAAAAAATTAGTTTGAACTTCTGTCTGAACACTTTGTGTTGTAATTAATGGATTCAAGTATGCAACTGTGCGGAAGTTTTTGAAAGAACAAAATATATCGCCGGTGCCTCAATTTGGCTCGAGGTGTGATCTAAGTTTTTGAACTTTTATAGTAGTATTTGTAGGTCCTTAAATTTAACAGAGGATGTCGTTCACATCCCTAAACTTTTATGTTGTTTATCGTAGATCTCTACACTCGACAAAGAGTGTCATCTAGGTCCCTAAATTTTTAAGGTGATCACCAGATCCTTAAACTTGGGTGACATTGTCATTTCGGTCCAAATACGCTCTAACTCACTTTATAAGCTAACATGTCAAGCTGACTATACGTTAGACTACGTAGATACAAGATATTAATTAATTACTATTTACATAATATTTATCATTAAATTATAAATTATATAAAATAATTTACATTAATCAAAAATAAATTGAAGTATTAAAATAATTTACAACAATAAATATATTAGATTTAAACTAAAATAGGAAAAATACTAAAATTAATTTAATATTTATGTACTATTAGTAGTATTAAAATAATATTAAAAGTTACATGTAAGTATTAAAAGTTTTCTCTATAAAAAGTTACTTCTAATTTTAATATTACAGGCATCTTTTACTATCATTTTAATAATTCTCACATAGCGCTATTTAATCAGCTTATTCTCTGTCTGGCTGATGAAAAAGCTGGCTAATTGAATATATTGCTAAACTGAATCCATCCCGGAAGCCGAAACCCATGGATCCTGAAACTCGACGAATTAACCCAAACCCGAGAATATATATTACAAGGACAACAATACAACATATGATAGCTGATACTGTCATACTAAATATGATAGATGACGGTACAGGTACAGGTACAGGTGCAAGTTCAGGCTTGTACACGGACACTTGAGATTGTTAAAAAAAAGCAACTCCACAAGTCCAGGTACAATTCACATATTACAGTCCAAACAAGTGACGAAACTTGAACATTAATACAAATAAGAGTTTTTTTATGAAATAGGTAGGCAACTTGAGGCATTCATCTTAGCTTCATGAGTTAATCATTCATCAATTATGGTAGAATCAACTTCATCATGTGAAAATATTATAGAGAGAATAGCGCATTACTTGAATGTTGAACAAACTGTAAATTCACAAGTACAACATACTCTTCAACTCAGTCCCCTATATAATAAAAATGCAATATATAATGTGTCTCTCGCATATAGCTAACAATAATAAACAAATATATTTTTATATACAATCATATTAGCTTAATTAATTTATGTATAAATTATGATTATTAAAATGAAATCAATTCCAAGAATTCAAATGAGTCCTAATAGTTTTTTTTCCCGGTTAATTCATTATACAAGTCACCTAAAACTTGATGCTTCGACTTATATCTGTTCAAAGTTTTGACACGTTTGCCTTTTTATAGAGAAAAACATCAAATGCATGTGTGGATTTATCATGAGAAGTGCTATAATTTTATACATAAGTCACAAAAACACAAGAACAAACAAAACGAGGGGAGGGGGAGAGAGATTCGGAGTTTCGGAGGACTGAAAAGAATTCGTCCATTGTTTTCTATCCCGGTTTTCCATGGCAGGTCAGGTGGCAGGCGTGTTTGTTCCCTCCCTCCCTCCCCTGCTTTTGTGCTCTTGCGCTGCGTCCTGCCGGAGCGCAAGCATCTTCTTTTTGTGTCATTTGCCTCTGACAGGGGCCCAGAGGGGCTGCTTGTGTGTCCTGTCTCTGTGTGTGCCTTGCGTTTGCGTCCCCCTACCCGCACTGCCACAGTGACACTGCCATCTCGCTCTGCTTTGCTTAGCTGCCTTTCTCCCTGTGTGGCCTGTGGCGGTGGGGGAGAGAGAAGGCTGGACTGCGCTGCACTGCACCTGGGGCTGCGTTTGCATGTTTTTCTTGGCCTCACGCTTGTTCCATGTTTGAACAGACATTGCACGCAGGCAGGACGCAGGCGCACACCCTTCCCCTTTGCCCTTGGAACCGCTACCCTTCCTCGCTCTCTTCTCTTGGCTCCACCCCACCTCACCTCTGCCCCCCTTCGGCAATGGAGGAGGCGCCTCCATCTTCTCCCCTTTCCCTGGTGATGCTACTCTTGCTGCTGCTGCTTGTCATCTCCTCCCCTTGCAGCGCTCTCCTCTCCCCCAAGGGCGTCAACCCTGAAGGTTCCGTCCTTTCTCTCTTTCTTTGTTTCGTTACGTACTTTCTTTATCTCTGTTTCGTTTGCCTCAAATCAGTGTTTTTGACGGTTCTTTCGAATGAAATCAAGGACCTCAGTATTGGTTGTCTTTGTTGCTTCTTGCATTGGTGGGAGCTCACTGATTTCTCTGGTGCATATATAATGTTGTGCAGTGCAAGCTCTGATGACGATCAAGAACATGCTCAAGGACCCCCATGGCGTGCTCAAGAACTGGGACCAGGACTCCGTGGATCCCTGCAGTTGGACCACCGTCAGCTGCTCGCTAGAGAATTTGGTTACCAGACTGTAAGCATTCCACTTCCTCCCTCCTATATCAATTTCAATTATTTCACCACAGAGTTCTTTGCTTCCCCATGTGTTCTTACCAATTTTCTATGGACTGTGGTTATTTGATTGTTTGGCAGGGAGGTCCCAGGCCAGAACCTCTCCGGCCTGCTCTCCCCTAGCATAGGGAACCTGACCAATCTTGAGACTGTGTGAGTATTGTTTTACTTCTTCTTCTCACGGATGATAGATAGCCTTGTCATTGCCAGTTTCTGCTTGCATCAGTGTGGTTCCTTTTTGACTGGAGGTTGATCTTTTGCTTTCCTTCCCCTGTTGCAGTCTCCTGCAGAACAACAACATCACCGGCCCAATCCCAGCAGAGATTGGCAAGCTTACAAAGCTCAAGACACTGGATCTCTCTAGCAACCACCTGTATGGTGGAATCCCCACTTCTGTGGGTCACCTTGAGAGCCTGCAGTACTTGTGAGTGCCAACTCTACAGTAGTAGGAGTACATACAAGCCTCTCATTAATGCTGTTCTTCAGGTTTTCACATTAAATAGTTCCTGTCTCTTGTCATGATAATAAGTTGGATTTGTTGCCATGTCCAGGAGGCTCAACAACAACACCCTGTCTGGTCCATTCCCTTCAGCATCAGCTAATTTGTCCCAGCTTGTTTTCCTGTGAGTAGCTTCTCACTGTTTGTGTGTTATTATACCTGGGTATGTGCTCACTATACACTGTGTCTTTCAGAGACTTGTTATATAATAACCTAAGTGGTCCAATACCAGGATCTTTGGCAAGAACATTCAAGTAAGGCTGGAATTTTGTGCCTGTTCCTATATAATATAACTTTCACATCCGAAGTATATTATGACACTTGAACAGGAAATGTTAGACTGAAGGCTATTCTGCTATTGATGTTATTGCAGCATAGTTGGGAATCCACTCATCTGTGGCACCAACACCGAGAAAGATTGCTATGGGACTGCCCCAATGCCAATATCCTACAGCCTCAATAGCTCACAGGGTGCTCTGCCACCGGCAAAATCTAAAAGCCATAAGTTTGCAATTGCATTTGGTACAGCAATTGGTTGCATCAGCTTCCTCTTCCTCGCTGCTGGATTATTGTTCTGGTGGAGGCATCGTAGAAACCGGCAGATCCTTTTTGATGTCGATGGTAAGCAGACCTCCATGTTTACTTTCAATCCATGCATAATTTGGTAGCCTGAGAGATTAACAAGTAATGATGAAACTGTTCTTGGAATGAATTGGCCACATGCAGACCAACACATGGAGAACGTTAGCCATGGAAACGTGAAGAGGTTCCACTTCAGGGAGCTTCAGTCTGCGACAGACAATTTCAGCAGCAAGAACATACTAGGAAAAGGTGGTTTTGGATACGTTTATAGAGGGCAGCTCCCTGACGGAACTCTTGTGGCTGTGAAACGACTGAAGGACAGCAATGCTGCGGGCGGCGAGGCACAGTTTCAGACTGAGGTTGAGATGATCAGCTTGGCACTGCACAGAAATCTTCTCAGGCTCTATGGGTTCTGCATGACCGCCACAGAGAGGTTGCTGGTCTATCCATACATGTCAAATGGAAGTGTTGCATCGCGCCTGAAAGGTAAGCTTTCCCAAGATTCCAATGTGCTTAATAATGATAAACCCACTTGCAGTAGTGCAGAACAAATTCTCTTTTATTTTTCCTGATCATACCATGTCTCGAAGACGGTGTCAAATTGCAAGTTGCAACCCGACAAGCCGAATTCAGAAAATGATTGGAATTGGATTCTAGTATTCCCTTATTTTTCCATTGGACAAATGTTGCACAGCACAAAAGCAAGCATATGATTCCTATCAAGGCAAATCTTCACTTTATTCCACAATGATCACTACAGGGAAACCACCTTTGGACTGGGTGACCAGGAAGAGGATAGCTCTTGGCGCAGGGAGGGGGCTTCTGTACCTGCACGAACAGTGTGACCCCAAGATCATACACAGGGATGTCAAAGCAGCCAACATCCTTCTAGATGACTACTGCGAGGCTATTGTTGGCGACTTTGGGCTCGCTAAACTCCTCGATCACCGGGATTCACATGTCACCACTGCGGTGCGAGGCACTGTTGGTCACATTGCGCCTGAGTACCTCTCCACTGGTCAATCTTCTGAGAAGACCGACGTGTTCGGATTTGGCATCCTTCTACTGGAGCTGATCACCGGTCAGACCGCGCTAGAGTTTGGAAAGGCAGCAAACCAGAAGGGAGCCATGCTCGATTGGGTAAGAAATTAATCTACAAGTCTTGTTTAACTCATCGAACGACAAGAACTTATTATGCTTAAACAAGAAATGGATTGTTGGGTTCTTGCTTTATTAGGCAACAAAAAAATCAATAATAAATCAGAAAGATCTGCCAAAAGGTGTGTATTTGATCAAGCGCATGACGCATCGTTGTCGGTTTTGTTGTTACTCAGGTGAAGAAGATGCACCAGGAGAAGAAGCTGGACGTTCTAGTGGACAAGGGGCTGAGGGGCGGGTATGACAGGATCGAGCTAGAGGAGATGGTGCAGGTGGCGTTGCTGTGCACGCAGTACCTCCCCGGCCATCGGCCGAAGATGTCCGAGGTGGTCAGGATGCTGGAAGGTGATGGGCTTGCAGAGCGGTGGGAGGCTTCGCAGCGCGCAGACTCGCACAAGTTCAAGGTGCCTGATTTCACTTTCAGCCGCTGCTACTCCGACCTTACAGACGACTCGTCACTACTGGTGCAGGCCGTCGAGCTGTCGGGCCCAAGATGACACAACCACCAGCAGCAGCAGTTTGCACTTGTACAGCATAAGAAGTTAAGGATCGAGAATCCTGTGTAGATCGATTGTCAGGTTGGGGAATAAAATGAGCCATATACTAGAATAAGCATAGATGTGTATTAGATGAACTGTACAAAAGAAGAGCATAAGGTTTGTACTGATTTGGATATTTACAGAATTAGTAGTTGAGATAATATAACCAAGTAAAGGAGCTTTTTATTGAACCGGACAGTTTTTACTTGGGTTGTCAGGCTATGTTGAATTTTTATTGAACCTCTTTATGCTTTTCCTTGCTGAATTTTTCAGAATGCAACAGGTTCTGAAATATTATCTGCAGAGTTCTTAGTTGGTTTGGACATAAATGAAACATTGTGCCAAGCCTTGAAATTCATTTATTTTTTCTAAGATGTGGGCTGCATTTCAAAGAAGGGAATTGCTAAATCTCACCTGACTGCTTCATGAGACTCCAACAACATAAAATCCAACAACACCTGAGTGCTTCATGTGTCCCAAACTTATTTTGCACTATCCCTCTGGGCAACGCATTACCAGCTTCGACATGTCCATTATAGAACTGCATGAGGCATAGTTCTTCTGTTTCTGGACATCAGCTGGTAGCATAAAGAACAAAAACCAGGCAACCAGCAGTGAGCATTGAAGAATTACAAGCCTGTAAGTGCGACATGTCAATGCAGCAGGAAAACTGAGTATAGGTTGAAGCATTGCAATGAGTAGCTGCTCAAATCTGACCAGAAGTACTTCTCCTAGCTTGCATTTGTGTGATCGAACAAACTGATTTTGGCAACATAAATGGAGTGTATGTTTTAGCAAACAATAGAACGCATCTATGAGATCAAAAGTGCACAATAATCTTATAATCAAACCGAGCATAATGCTATGTCATCACGTAGGTGCTAGGCTGCTAGCTGCAAAACCAAACAATTTGGTTTCCATTTTTCAGTATGTGAGACCAAAAGTATGCCATCCTGTGGGAGATACCAGCAGTATATAACTACTATATATACATGAGACCTAAGTACAGACCGTAAAAATTATGTGTAATCAGGTAACTGCATGCAGTAATTAAAACCTGAAGAACAGTGTGTGTAAAGTGATGCTTCAAATCAACAACCAGAGGTGTGAAGGATTCGGGATCCCTCCCTATAAACACAAAATTGGCATGTTCAAATGGCTTTATGATCAGCCTTTGAGTCTTCTTTTTCCTGATCTATTTAACATGTGCTATCAGAAGAACATTACTGTAAGCCAGGTAAAATCAGATCACAGGGCCTTGACCTTTTCCAGATGGTTGGTTGATGAGTGGAATGAAAATTGGAAAAAAAATCATGATTGATGTTAATAATATACAATTGAAGGAAGGACCTGATAAGGTTCGGTGGAGATTTGGTTGTAAGGGCCAATTTACAGTTAAATCCTTATACAACAATCTTACCTCAAATGAAAATGGTAGATATCATAAAAAGATAAGGAAAGGAAACATTCCAATGAAAATCAAAATTTTCTTGTGGTTGGTAATAAACAATGCTATATTGACAAAGGACAATATGATAAAAGAAAATGGCCTGGTGACCCTACATGCTTCTTTTGCTATAAGACAGATTCTGTTGATCATTTGCTGTTCCAATGTAATGTGGCAAAATCAGTATGGGCTATTGTAGCAACTTGTATAGGGGCTGACAATATTCCCAAAAGCTTGAGCCAATGCTGGAGCTGGTGTGATAAGTGGCTACCTGGTGGGAAAAAAATTCATACCCTTGGAATAGCTGCTGTCTGTTGGGCAATTTTGAAGGCTAGGAATCAGTTATGCTTTGAGGGCAAGATTATTCATAATCCTGTATCTATAGTTTGCCATGCTTGTGCCCTTATGAATTACTGGGCAGGTCTATTCACAGAGAGTGACAAGGAAGTGCTGGAGGCTGGTGTTAACTCTATGCTACAAATCGCTATGAAGCTATTGAGCAAGAAACCAAGGAAAGACGGGCGCAATATGCTGGAAGATAAAGATGGCAATCGCTAGAATGGATGATACTACGGGGGAACTTCGAAGATCAAGGGCTTGACAATCCTTGTGTGCAAGATTGAGAACTTGCTTCCGTTTTGTAATATCAATCTTCTATGGCTACTTCTTAGTCGCTGTTCCTTTTCTTTGCAAACTAAGTTCCGTGCTTCCTCTGTAATAGGGGTTTAGGCTATCGAGGTACTTTGCTGGTGGTAAGTCTAGCTGGTTCACCTCTTTTTGCTCCTCTTTTATCTGATACACTCTCAAAAACTGTATTTCCGTTATATCTTTAATGGAAATGGGGTAACCCCTCGGTTCGAAAAATGTCATCTCTCAGGGGTAAGAATCTGATTGTTGCCTTTAAAAAAAATGAAGACTAAGAATCGAGCAGATTAGAATTTACTAACCGATTTGTACTGTTAACTAAGATCACCTCTTGCGTAGTTGCGTACATAAAATATCACAAAGACAAATAGTGACATATGCCATGGAACATATGTGTTTATGCAGTGCTATACAATGTCTTATAGTATGAAAAAAAATCTGATATGAATATCATACCTACTATAATAGCTACTCATCCTTAACTTGTCGCACATTGAAGTCTGTGACAATGATTTTCGTCTCTCACATGGACGACTTTATGTCTTTAGGCTTACAAAATAAGTTTTTTTTTGTGTCTGATATTTGGCTTTAAGCTTTTATGTCCAATAAGAATTATGCTCTGATTCCTCGTCGATGGGTTGAAGCTATATGTTTTTCTTCCATTATCTAAAAGAGGTGATAACACATATGGGTGCCTCATTCTCATCACTCTCAAAAGGAGCGGGAGGGTGTCGGGCGATGGTCGGCTTCCTAACCCGCTTCATTCGAAGCGGCTAAGAGGATGACTCCGCTTGCTCCTTTTCCTTAGGAGTAAGCTTGGACATGAGAGCCTTCCTATACTCACCTTTGGGTTTTCTTATGCCCACAATGGTGAAGCGCAAGCTGAGAAGGGGTGGGGGTGGGGGGCTCGAAGGTACAAATGAGGGGCTAGAATAGAAGTGGTGAACTACGTTGCTCAAAGGAGTTACAAGAGAGCCCCGATAGATTTTTCCTTGATGATGTACTTGGCTTGCCTTCTTTGGGTGCCTTTCTCTTGAGCCTGATAGCACCGGTGGATGTCTGTTTAGTTGGCACCACATGTTTGGCCTTGGCACTCTTGCCAGGCGCCATGTACATGTCGTGGATCTCACGCTAGTGCTACCACTTGTGCCACTATTCGGTAGTGGCATGATTGCTTGGGGCACCAAGGTGAGCGACCTCTCCTCTTACATAACGAACTTGCTAGCCGGTTGGAGCTCGTTAGTTGGTTTGGGCATTCCGCTAAGGGCGAAAGTGGTGTTTGAGATAGTGCGGGAAACAAGAGCATGGCCGGCCATGGTTGATCTTGTAGCAAAGAGAGGAGAAGTAGAGGAGAGATAGTGGTGCTTGCGTGAGAGGAAGAGAGGCCAAGAGGGTGCTACTTATAGGACTTGGGGCCTCTACTCTATGAATGTACCGCCATACCTCGAGATTCATGAATTAAACATCATAATGAGTGAATGGTTGAAGATCAGGGCACATAGAGCTAGCAAGGGGCAGCCGCGCCATGGGTGTGCCCCCACCCATGGTGCACCCCTGGTCGCGTTTTTGGCCATGCACTTGTGCATGCTCAAGATTGCAGAATATTGAGGTTTGAGATTTTTATTCACTGGATTAAACGTGATTGTGCAATAATTGTGTCATCCAAATGAAATCAAGGTGCATCATGATCTTATAATATCTTGAATTGTTATCGTTCCATGTGGCGATGTGGTTTACAGCGACCCACCCTCCCAACTCACCCAACTCTGGCAACCTTCTCCAAGACCGTGTTTTGAGCCTAGGGTTGTAATCCTTGGTAGTAGGTCGATCTTACGTCTGAAAGATCTCTAGTGTTTTGGGTAATTGCTGAAACCTAAGTACTAACCTAGCTCTAAGTGGGTGAGTAGGCTTAGTACACTATGAAGAACTGAGATTGACAAGTGATGGAGCAAGGAGGAGGCTAAGGGAAAGCTATCTAGAAGCTCATACTTGGAGAAGAAGAGAAGAGGAGGAGACCCTAAGCTATTCAAGGCAAAGGTATTGCTAGGGCTTTTCTATTTTAGTGATCAAGACACCAAGTGGGTGTGATCACATTCAGGATAGGTAACCGTACTATTAAGAGGGGAAAATAGTTAGTGGTTACAACTATCAAGTGCCATTAGGTTGATCATGATTGCATTGCATTTAAAACCTAATGAACAATCCCATGTAAACTTGATAAAATATGCCAACACACATGCACAAGTCAGTGGAACACTTGGTGGTGGCACATGAGATCAAGGGAAGAAAAGAGAAGGAAATGCAGCTCAAGAAAGAGGCGTCGGACCAGTTTGCTTAGGAGCTCCGGACCATAGGAGGTGGTCCGACGGTCGCTCCTAGCACTGGCTGTCAACAGAGACAAGCGTCGGACCAGTGTTCAAATGGTGCTCCGGACCATAGGCGAGTGGTCCGGAGGCTCCGTCAATAGCAGAGCTGGAGTCAAAGGGACCTTCGGACCAGTCTGCATGGTCCGATGGCTTGGTCCGACGGTCCAGTCCGAAGCTCGGGTGCTCCCTGCGTGAAAAGTTCAAGGCTCGGTGGAGGCTCCGGACCAGACGGCATAGTCCGGTGGACTAGTCTGGAGGTAAGGTCCGGAGGTCGGGTGCTCACTGTGTTGAGACTGAAGCTGAGGCGAAGGCGTCGGACGAGGCGTCGGACCAGGGCTCCGGACCAAGGCAGGTGGTCCGACGGTGACTATTTCAGCGCGCCAACGGTCGAATTACAAAGCGTCGGACCAGACGCTATGGTACGACAGTATAGAAAAGTGGTCCGACGGTCTGTTTTTCAGAAGCCCAAGTGCATAATGGCTAGTTCCTTTGAGGGGGCTATAAAAGGGTGTGTGGCGGTTCAAGGCAGTTCTCTTGCTCATTCTGATATTGCATACACTTGAGAAGCTTGTTGCACACACTCCCACTCATCTCTAAGTCATTTGATCATCCATTTGAGAGATTTGAGTGTTCTAGTGCATTGCATGAAGTGATTCATCTTAGTGGCACTTGGGAGTTGATACCGCTGCTAGTTTCTTGTTATTCTTGGTGATTGTCATCACCTAGATGGTTTGGAGCAAGCGGTGTGGATTCGAGAAGCTTGGTGATTGTGCTTCGTCGACCACAAGTGGTGATTGTAAGGGGTTCTTGTGCCTTCCCTGCGGGAGATCGCAAGGTAACTCTAGTGGATTGCGTGTGTCTTGGAGTTGCCCTCATCTTGTGTTGGTTGTGCGGCACCCGGTGACGGGTTTGGCGTGTGATGCCAATTAGCTCGTGAACCTCCAACTGAGTGAGCCAACACAACGAGGACATAGCTAGTTGGCAAACTAGTGAACCTCGGGAGAAAAATAAAGTGTCAACACTTTGTCTCCTTTGTGATTGATTGGTGATCTTGGAGCTCTTATTGTGATTGGATCAATACTCTACTCGGTGGTATAATCATCTTCACCTCCTTTGCATTTACCTTATTCATACTTGTCTTAGTATTTTAGGTTGTGCCTAGAGGGCTACTAGACTTGAGTAGGCATTGGGTGATCCTAGACTTATTAGGATAGAAATTGTGGTTAGGTGGCTTTGCATCCCCTAGTAGGCTAGTGCTAGTCTAGCTTCGCTTCTTAGTGTTCTAACTTGTTGTTGAGTTTGTTTTAAGTTTTGTTTTTAGGCTATTCACCCCCCTCTAGCCTTGGATATGACCTTTCAAGTGGTATCAAAGCAAGTACACGTTGATTTGAGACTTAACAACCTATGGTGTGATCATGACTCATATCAACAACATGAAGAAACCACCAAAATTTGATGGTTTCAACTATGGCTATTGGAAGGTCAAGATGACCGCACACATCAAGTCAATTAGCCAGAAGGTGTGGCTTGTGGTGGACAAGAAGTTTGAGGATTCCAATGTGGAGGCACCAACTCCACAAGAGGAAGAGAAGTTGCAACACAATGACATTGCTCTTAGTGCCATCCATGAGGCTCTTGATGAGAAGGTCTTTGAACAAATCAAGAATCTAGAGAGTGCTCATGAGGCTTGGAAGAAGCTTGAAGAATCGTTTGAGGGCACACAAGCCGTCAAGGGGGCCAAGGCATATATTCTCAAGGAGAAGTTTGCTAGCTTCAAGATGAAGGATGATGAAAATGTGCCGGAGATGTTCCATAGGCTTCAAGTGTTAGTCAATGATCTCACGGCTCTTGGTGAGAAGGTTGAGGACAAGGACTTCTCTCACAAGTTCTTGAGGTGTCTTCCATCCTGGTTTGACACACTTGTAACCTTGATTGTGAGAGGTGGGCTAGACACCATGACTCCGAATCAAGTCTTGGGAGATGTGATGACTCAAGATGCTTATCGGGAGAACAAGGAAGAAGATGTCAAGAAGGAAGACAAGAAGGATGAGAAGAAGAAGACCATAGCTTTCAAAGCTACCTCATCCCACAAGAGCAAGGGAAAGAGCAAGATTGAAGAATCTAGTGAAGGTGAAGACCAAAGTGCTAGTGATCTTGATGAAGAGGAAATGGCTCTCTTTGTGAAGAGTTTTGGAAGATTCATGAAGAAGAAGGGATATGACACAAGAAGAAAGAGAACTTCCACCAAGAACTATGATGAACCAAGGAAGTGCTTCAAGTGTGGAAGCTTTGATCATCTCATTTCTCATTGTCCATACAATAGTGACAAGTATGATGATGATCACAAGAAGAAAGGCAAGAAGGAGAAGAAGCCCCTATTTGACAACAACAACAAGAAGGGCTACTCTCATATTGTCACTTGGGATAGTGACTCTTCTTAATGTGGTGATGATAGTGATCATGAAAAGAAGACCACTACCAAGAAGAAGGCCTTTGCAAGCATTGCAATGAGGGACAAGATCTCTCTATTTGACACTCCATCATCATGCTTCATGGCTAAGTCCACTAAGGTACTTTCTCATGATGAGAGTGAGAGTGAGAGTGAGAGTGATAGTGATAGTGAGGAGCCCTCTAAGGAGGAATTCGTGGACATTCTTGAGCAAGCTAAGGATTACATTGACAAGAAGAGGAAGGAATGCAAGGAATTACGAAAGGCCAATGTGGCTCTTGAGCAAAACCTTGATGAGGCCGTAGAATCTCATGAGAGGCTAATGGAAGCCCATGAGAAGCTAGTGAAGTCTCACACTAAGCTTGAAAGAGCTCATTCCTCTCTCTTATATCAAAGTAAGAAAGAGATTGCTCAAACATGTGACATGGGAGTTACTTGTGATATTCTTGATGAATCTTTTTATACTCCTATCATTATTGCTCCCACTAACCCTTCTTGTAGCACTACCACTTCTACTTCATCTACTAGTGATGGTTTCACTTGTGATGCCTCACTAATGGTGGAAAATGAAAACCTCAAGAAGGAGGTTACAAAGCTCAATCACTCCTTAGCTAAGGCTTATGGAGGTGAGGACCGATTGCTTATGTGCTTGGGTAGCCAAAGAGCATCTCTCTACAAAGAGGGATTGGGCTATACCCCCAAGAAAGGCAAGGCCGCCTTTGCTCCTCACAAAACTTGTTTTGTGAAGAACACCGGTAGCTATTGCAAGAGTTGCAAGCAAGTTGGTCACAATGAGCATCAAGCATGCAAGAACAAGAAGGCCAAGCAAGATGTATCCTCCATGAGAGTTGACTCATTCTATGTTCTTTACAAGGGTACTAATGGAGTTGACGGTGTTTAGAAACTACCAACGAGTAAATTTGTAGGCGTGTCGGGATCCGAATGGTGAGACAAAGAGACAAGAGATTTATACTGGTTTGGGCAAGAAATCCCTACGTCCAGTGTGGAGATGCTCGTGTTCCTTATCTCTGCTTGCAGGGGGCTACAAGCTAGTTCGAGAGAGAGGGTATGAGCCCTAGGTCTCTGGATGATTGGAGAGTGAGTATGCTATCGGCTAGCTGTGTTCTTCGAGGGTGTGTGTGTTGTGATCTCTTCTGCTCTGGAAGCTTGAGCCTTGAGATCTCGGATCTGGGCCATTTGAGTCGTCCCCCCCGGTCCCCTTTTATAGTCGCAAGGAGACCAGGAGAGTTACAAGTGTGCGTCGAGAAGTATCTACCTAGGATACCGAGCCCTTTCCTTCCTCATGAAGGATGTTGGACACTTATAATACTATATTCCTATTGTCTTCGTACTTGGTCGGAGGAGGGGTATCATGTCGGCCCCTCGTTGCATCGCCGAAGGATACGGGGGGGGGGGGGTCCTGTTGAACCCGTAGCGTAGTAGAGGTATGGAGTTCGTTGTACCATTGATAAGTACAAGGCTGTACCTTCTTATAGTTTTTTTTGTATACTGTAGATTCCTTCGCCTTGGGCCAATGGACTTCATTACTCAGTGGGTGCCATGTACCCGACGTACCTCCGTGCGGAGGGCTCTTGTAGGGGCCCGAAGGTGCGAGAGGTTGCCATCGCTCTGTAGGTCCCGTTTGTCACGGGGCCCTATTCCGTACTGTCCCTGATTGGGGAGCTCGACGTGTCCCCGTTCAGGTAGGGGCTAGGACGTTATCCTGAGCCCCGGATTACGCGGGGCGTACGATCCCTCAGAGTACTTGCGCCCTTGGTCTTATCGGCGTTCGCATCGTCAGCAGTCAAGGAGTGGCGACTGCCACCTTCTAGATGGGGGC
Source organism: Microstegium vimineum (assembly GCA_022036555.1). NCBI lineage: Eukaryota > Viridiplantae > Streptophyta > Magnoliopsida > Poales > Poaceae > Microstegium > Microstegium vimineum. The sequence goes on along the minus strand of CM039125.1, from coordinate 35,233,112 downwards.
AAAAAGGTCATTTCTCTACCGTAAGTATCCTTCATGTCTTCCGTGAGTTGCGGAGCCGTCTCGCTCTTCGCGTCGGGCGAGATGGAACCACGTCGGTCACGGGGCACGTCTGTCTACCCAAACCGGTGGGGATTTGGGAGGCCTCACGCCTCCTTCATGGGCCCATGGTGATTTATGCTAGATGGGCCTTCCACCTATTTCTGGATGATTATCGATGGGCTTTTAGTTCGTTGTTTTGTTTCTGAAAGTTTATCATTAAATTAGATCTCCGACAGTAGCCCCCGATCCTTAGGAAGAGTTCCTAATTATCTTGCTGAGGCTTTATATACGTTGTCTAGATGTCTATTTTAATCATTCATCTGAGAGGGTGCGTGCGAGCGCACCCGCCGGGTGTAGCCCCCGAGCCTAGGTGAGAGTGTACCTCTTGCGTAGGTTTTAATTTCATCGTTTTTGTCTTGATGTTTTGATCGCAAGCGGTGGATATGCTTGGATTACTTCGCACTACAATCTTTTGATGGCGCAGACGGACTGAACTGGGTCGATTTTGGGTTTTGTCCTGACAACCTGTCGCTGCTGCCGGTGGCACTGTTTAGTCATGATGCTATGAGCATTGAAACTTGCTCACCTCCAGACTGCTGCCACGTATCGTACTTCTCTGCTATCGACGCCTTGGCCCGTCCGTCGCGATCAGATGTAATGGAGTAGCTATCTCGCCTTCTTACGCATCCATTAACGAGCTCTCCGAGTACGGTGATTTTCTGCGGCCTGAAGCCCCCGAGTGTATACCAATATACGACCTCTTTTATGGTCGTCGCCATTTGGTCGGGCCATACGGATCGGTTTGTGCCTGAATTGGGGTTGGAGCCACGACAGTGCTCCGTCAGTGACCGGGATGCAGTTGCGACATGCCTAAGGGTTTAGGGCGATTCACGCCATGCCCTAGCCTGATGGCGTTTGTCGGTGCTCCACGTGTCATGCCCTCCAGCGTGCGACATATCGACCGGCCCGCCGTGACAAGACTTGTCACAACGCTTCTCGCGTTTTTCTGACCATTCCTGCAAGTTGAAAATGGGGATGGTGGACCCCATCTGATACAAAGTGACCTCGGTCTTTGCTGACTCCGTTACCTGGCCTATTTAAAGTGGCGGGATGAGTGAACTGTTCCAACTCGCTCTACCGTTTCCACTCTCCGTCCAGGCTCTTTTCTATTTGAGCCGTTGCTTATCGAGCCATGGACCGTGGTAAGCGTCCCCTGGAGAGTGATCTCGTCGGAGGGAGTGCGTCCGATCCTCGGAACCTTCGTCGCCGGATGACTGAGGCGGGATGGTGCTTGTGTCGTGCCATTCTTGATATCTTTTTTTCTTGTTATGGCTCGGATACTGATTTATCTCTTGCTATTTTGATTAGGAGGTCTTATCCGTCTCCTAACGCCTCCGTCCCTCGCGGTTTCGAGGTATGGGCGGCGTCTTCCGACTTGCTCACGCCGACAGTATTCCGCGTGAGTCCGGGGGGGCGTTCTTCGTCCGGCTGTGGTCCCAGCGCCGCCGGGGCCGATGCCAGCGCCTCCCATGCATCGGTTCTGGAGCTTGTTGGAGGAGCTGCTTAGTCGTCCAATGCTGAACTTTCACCGTATTCAGGACACGAAGCTACTTTATCGGATGATTGAGAGTTTTCGCCAGAGCCTGTTAGGGTCCGTTCAGGCGGGCTACGGTCTCCGTGATCGGCTGGCCGAGGTCGACAGGCGCGTTGCGGGTAAGCTTCGGTGTTTTTCCCTAAGCATGTCCTGTCGCGATTTGCTTCTGATGCATTTTATCGTTTTTTCTTCGCGGCGCTGGAGATGGAGCTGCAGACGCTCCGTTCTGTTGCGGACGACGTCGTCGTCCTTCTTCATGCGCCTGGGAGCACCGTGGTCAATCGTCCCCAGGCTGTCCCTGCGCGCGTGCGCAACGTCGTTGCGCGCGCCGTCTTCCGCGGGGCGGGAGTTGCGTTTGCCATGGCCGAGGTCCGTTCTGGAATGGACATGATGGATGCCGCCGGATTCCCTCATGGCCGGAGCGACGATCAGTATGTTCATCTCATCGAGCATCTTTCTGACGCAGCGGAGGCCGTCGTCGACGTTGTGCCGGCCGAGGAGGTCCTGGCGGAGGAGCCGAGGGTGGTGGCCCCATGATTGTTAGTTCTCCGCAAGGTTAGATGTATTTTTCTAGTTAACGTGCTTTTATTTTGCTTGTAAGAACTGGGCCTGCTGAGCCCCTATCTTTAGCTTCTGCAATCGTCGTTTCTAGCTATCGTTTCCGTTTTGTAGGCATTTGTTAGTTTGCCTATCGTGTTTGTTGGACCACGCGTTTAGGGGCTGTCGCAGCTCCCATGTTTCTTCCTCGCACCCTCATGGTCTAGGATGTGGAAGTGAGCAATCTCGTATCTTACCTCGATGGCCGAGATCGAGCGCTCGGCGAGTTGCAAACGGGTAATCTAGGTGAGACCCCGGGTCCTCATCCGTGGAGGCACGCATAGGCGGAAGTCCATCATGGACCGATCTCTAATATTCAACAGTCGATACGTATAATACCCGGATCCGTTCGATGAGATCCGAGGGCTCGATGCCGCCCTCGTGGGGTTTACCACATAATCTGTTATCTGTCGAAGCCTAAACACGTTTACTAAGCGCGTTCGACGTGAAAACGTCTACGTTTCGGCTGCTAGGGCCCACTTAGCAACGCCCCTCACTCTTTGTTTTTTTTGGCCAGGGAGGCTGTAGAACCTGTAATGTTTTGGGCCAGCCAAGATCCCTTGGCCTAGTTGTCTCATTTGTTAAATGAGTACTATGGGTAACAAACGGTCTTTCGGCCGTTACCCCGTTTTAGTCCCTGCACTTTGCACAGTAGGGATAAAGAATTGGATGTTCTTTTAAATGGAAGTGCTTACCAGTTGTGCTTACCTTTTTTTAGCCGTGGTGGACTAGTTTTAATCTTGCGACGCTTGCCTGTTCCTGGGAAGTTGGCGCTGCGTGTGGTCCGCGGGCCCTTGTGGCAGCCAGTCGTTCGGTGAAGGTGGCGTACGTGTCCTTTGGTGGTTTGCTGATGTCGTCCATGCCTGGGAAATGAAGAGTCGCGTCTTTGTGGGCCCGAGGGGCGTGCGTGTGGAAAACGGGGGGACAATAGCCTGGTGCTTCTCCACACTATTCTTCTCAGTCCTCTTCTTCTTCCCGTTTGCACCAGCTAGGAGTAGTAGGAAAAGAGGGTTTTTCGTCGTCGTCGTTGAGAGGGGTCGTGGGAGACGCATCAGCCTCTCCTTTGCGCCGGCCGCGCTTGCCTCTCCATGGCGTCCAACATTCTGCTGACGCTACCGAAATAGCTTCTCTTCCAGATCCTTCTCCGCGTCATCGACTATGGAGATGACTACCAGGAATACATGTGTCTTCGCCAGGTCTGTAGTGTTTTTCAGAGGATCTGCCATGATGGCACGATGGCTCAACTTTTTTCTCTTCGAGCTATACAGGGCTTCTGCCGGTCTTGCCGCAAGTTTCGGGGGATGAATATTGAGCAGCGCTTCTTTGAGGTCGGCCATCGGGAAGCCTTATGTTTCCGCGGTGTGGAGAGGTTGATGCTACGGGGAGACGACCTCTCTGGCTAGGGGTTCATTAAGCTGGCGATCCAAGCTGGGGATGCCGGGGCGATGTACTTCCGGTCCATGATACTGTACCTCGCAAATCCGGCGGACCTCGAGGCCCTCGCTCTTCTCGACCAGGTCACCAGTGATGTGTTCTTGAATGGTAGATGGGGCAACCGTGGCCTGGCTGTGCAGCGTTCCTCCCTCCGCGCGGACATTCGCTACATCGCGCGACGGAGGGGGATTTGGTGCCCGTGGGATGTGCCGGAGTTGGACGCCGACGACACTCCTACCTGTGCTCGGGAGTTTTGCCGGCGCTTTGGGCCGATGAGCGAGGGTCTGGGCGGAGTCATTATGTACTGTATCCCGAAGTGTCGCCTTCGCCATGAGTTCGTGCTCTGGGCTAGGTGTCTTGATGATGTGTCTACCTTTCGCGTTTGTAGGATTAGGGTGTTGCCTTGAGCGATTCATCTAAGCTCTGGCTCTTTAGCTTTTGGATGGTTGTAATGAACTTTGGTTGTATATATATGTTCAAATTTTTCTTTTTCTTCGTGTGTATCGGGTAGCCCCCGGGAAAGGGGTTTCTTTGTATGTCGTGTATGGAAGAAAAGCTCTTTCCCAAGACTTTGCGATATGTGAAAAAGAAAGGCTTCGATTGAAATGCTGTAATGGGGAATTTTCAAGGGTAGAAACGACGTAGCTGTTGTATGTTCCAGGCGTTGGTGAAGATTTTGCCGGCGAAGGTTTTGAGTCGATAGGCCCCTGGCCTTATCACTTCGTGGACAATGTAGGGTCCTTCCCAGGGTGATGTGAGCTTGCGCCGCTCCTTGTTGCTCTGGATTTTTCAGAGTACTAGATCCCTTGGCTGAAAGTCCCTTGGTCGGACGCGTCGATCGTGGTACCGGCGTAGCGCCTGTTGGTACATGGCCGAGTGTAGGAGGGCGGCGTCCCTAGCCTCGTCGATCTGATCTATGGCATCTTCCAGGAAGGTTTCTGCCTTCTTGGGATCAGATGCCTCCACTCTTGGAGATCCGTACTCGAGGTCTGTGGGTAGGACGACTTCTGAGCCGTAGACCAGGAAGAATGGTGAAAAGCCGGTGGCCCTGCTTCGTGTCGTCCTCAGGCTCCACAGGACGAAAGGGAGCTCTTGGAGCCAGTTTTTCCCATACTTGTTTAGCTAGGCAAAAATCCTTGCCTTGATCCCCTGTAGGATGAGTCCGTTGGCACGCTCGACTTGCCCGTTGGATTCTAGGTGTGCAACGGAGGCCCAATCGACCCGTATATGGTTCTCGTCGCACCACTCTAGGAATTCATCCGCAGTGAAGTTCGTTCCATTATCGGTGATGATAGAGTTGGGCACTCCGAAGCGCTGGATGATATTTTCGAAGAAACTAACAGTTTCTTCTGCCCTATGTTTGTGATGGGGCGTAACTCGATCCATTTGGTGAACTTGTCGATGGCGACCAATAGGTGTGTGTAGCCCCCGGGTGCTTTGTCGAATTTTCCAACCATGTTGAGCCCCCAAACCGCAAATGGCCACGTGAGGAGGATGGTTTGGAGTGCCTGGGCAGGCATATGAATTTGCCTGGCGAAGAACTGGCAACCCTCACAAGTGCGGACCAAAGCATGCGCGTCGGCCACGGCCGTTGGCCAGTAGAAACCTTGTCGGAACGCGTTGCCCACGAGGGTTTTAGTTCCCGCGTGGTGTCCGCAGACCCCTTGGTGGATGTCTTGCAACAACTTTTTCCCTGTTCGGTGGGGATGCAACGTTGCAGGACGCCGGTGGCGCTTCGCCTGTAAAGTTCGCCTTCAACAAGGAAAAAATCCTTGGCTCGTCTGGTGAGCCGTTTAGCTTCCACCTGGTTCGTGGGGAGCTCACCTTTAGTCAGGCGATCTATGTATGGTTGTCTCCAATCCTTTTCTTCTGGTGTTGGTTCTTCCGACTCTATGTTCATCGCCTCTGTTACCTCGTTGTTGCGGGTAGTCGAGGTATCGGTGGTGCCTAAGGCTGCCAAGGAGATGGCGTCGGGAGAGCTGGAGACCTCCAATTCTCTGGTATCGATGGATGGTTTAGGTTGGTCACTCGCAAACACCCCAGGAGGCACGAGTTCTCGGCTTGAAGCTGCCTTTGCGAACGCGTCGACTTCTTCATTCTGACGTCGCGGTATGTGGTTGAGCTCAAGACCGTCGAACTTGTGCTCAAGCTTTCGCACCTCTTGGCAGTACGCCGTCATGCATGGATCGACACAATTGGATTGCTTCATGACTTGGTTGACTACCAGTTGGGAGTCACCGTGAGCATCGAGCCGTCTGATGCCTAAGTCGACTGCGATCCGTAGCCCATTAAGCAAAGCTTCGTACTCGGCCTCGTTGTTGGACGCTGGGAATAGTAGACACACCATATATTTCATGGTCACCCCGTGGGGTGACGTCAAGACGACCCCAGCTCCTGCACCGGTTTTCATGAGCGACCCGTCAAAATACAGGGTCCAGTACTCGTGTTCAACGGCTGGCGTGGGGAGAGTCGCGTCCGTCCACTCGGCAATGAAATCGGACAAGACCTGTGACTTGATGGCACTCCACGGCGCGTAAGCAATATTTTTATCCATCAGCTCCAACGCCCACTTGGCGATGCGATGGGCGGCGTCCCTGTTCAGGATGACCTCCCCTAACGGTGCATTCTCACGACTGTTACTTTGTGTGATCCAAAGTAATGTAACAGTTTTCTTTTAGTCACGATCACCGCGTATACCAATTTTTGAAGATGGGAATACCGGGTTTTCGAGTCGCTTAGTACTTCGCTGACAAAATACACATGTCTTTGTACTTTGAGCATGTGCCCTTCCTCTTCCCTTTCTACGACAAGGACCGTGCTTACCACCTGCCTCGTAGCGGAGATGTATAGCAGGAGCTCCTCGTCGTTAGTAGGGGAGACTAGGATCGGGGCGTTGGTCAGCAGCTGCTTGATGTGGTCAAGAGCTGACTGAGCCTCAGATGTCCACGCGAACCACTCGGATTTTTTAAGGAGCTGTACAGAGGCAAGCTTTTCTCGCCGAGGTGGGAAATAAAACGACTAAGCGACGAGAGGCATCCGGTGACCCGCTGTACCCCCTTCACGTTATGAATCGGCCCCATCTTCTCGATGGCGGTGATCTTTTCGGGGTTAGCCTCTATCCCTCTCTCGGAGACGACGAATCCTAGAAGCATGCCCTTGGGGACCCCAAAGACACATTTTTCCGGGTTGAGTTTGATGTTGTTCTTTTTGAGTTTCGTGAAGGTGAGAGCGAGATCGGCCACGAGCCCATCAGAATGCTGGGTTTTGACGACAATGTCGTCCACGTAGACCTCGACAGTCTTGCTTACGAGCTCATCGAAGCATCGGATCATAGTCCGCTGAAAGGTGGCCCCAGCATTTCAGAGTCCGAAAGGCATGGTGACGTAGCAGAAAGATCTAAACGAGGTGATGAACGATGTCGTGAGCTGGTCCGACTCATTCATCTTGATTTGATGGTACCCTGAGTACGCGTTGAGGAAGCAGAGGAGTTCGCATCCCGACGTCGCATCGACTATTTGGTCTATGCGAGGTAACGGGTAATCAACGCACATCCTCCATTTCCCGTTCTTTTTTCGTACCAGTACAGGGTTAGCGAGCCACTCGGGGTGGTACACTTCTTTGATGAAACCCGCGACGAGGAGTTTCTTGATCTCTTCTCCGATTGCGGTACATTTTTCTTCATCAAAGTGGCGTAGTCGTTGCTTGACGGGTCGGGAATCCGGCTTGATATGCAAGAAATGCTCGGCGACGTCCCTAGGTATGCCCGGCATATCCGAGGGCCTCCATGCAAATACGTTGATGTTTGCACGAAGGTAGTCGACGAACTCGCTTTCCTATTTGGGAGAAAGGGAAGTGCTGACGCGCACGGTCCTTTCTTCCCCATCCCGAGCGTCAAGAACGACCGTCTTCGTGGACCCCGTGGGTTCGAAGGATCCGACCTTATTGGTGTTCGGGGCCTCTTCTCGCAACGCACTGGCCTCGGCCGCCATCTCAGCTGCTAGTTGATTTGAGTCCACGAGCGCCGATGCATACATGCAGCACTCGACGTCGCACTCGTACGCACATCGGGGCGCCACGCCCACTGTGATGACGCCCTTAGGGCCCGTCATCTTCAACTTTAGATAGGTATAGTTCGGAACAACCATGAACTTGTCATAGAATGGTCGCCCAAGTATGGCATGATACGTTCCCCTAAAACCGATGACCTCGAAGGTCAATGTTTCCTTGTGAAAGTTTCTCGGTCCGCCGAAAGTGACGGGCAGATCGATCTGTCCAATGGGGTCCGCCTTTTTACCTGGGATTACCCCAAAAAACGGAGCCCCCGAGGGTCGCAGACATGACCGTGATATCCTCATTGCGTCGAGGGTCTCAGCATAAAGGATGTTGAGTCCATTGCCCCCGTCCATTAGGACCTTAGTGAGGTGCTTTGTGCCAACGATGGGATCAACAACTAACGGATAACGTCCAGGGTACAGTACATAATCGGGATGATCATTACGGTTGAAAGTAATAGAGGACTCAGACCACTTGAGAAAGGTGGGAACAACAGGGATGGTTGCGTATACCTCTCGGCGTGCGATCTTCTGTTGATGTCTGGAGCTGCACGATGTTGGGCCGCCGAAGATCATCAAGGTCTCGTCCGTCGGGATGTAGCTGTCATTCTTTGCTCCGCCATCCTCGTCGTTGTCCTCTTTCTTCTTCGTCCACCTCTTCTTCCTTGAGCCCCCACCAAGAAACTTCTTCATAAGGTTACAATCTTTGAGGAGGTGCTTGACAAGGTTTGCGTGGTTCGGACAGGTCCGTTCCAGCATCTTCTCGAAGTGATCGTTGGCCGGTGCGTCATGCTGCTCCTCGCCTTTCTCGGTGGCGGTGACGAATGATGAGTCGTATCGTTGTCAGTTGCGCCCCTTCTTGTGCGGACGAGTGGCCCTTCTGCCTCCACTTCGTCGCGCTTGCTGCGGCTGGGCGTGCCCTGGAAGACAGCGCCGACTGCTTCCTCGCCCGAGGCAAGATTTGTGGCGATGTCGAGCAGTTCCTTCGTCGTCTTGGGTTTTTTGCATCCCAGTTTGTGAACTAGGGATTCGCAAGTCGTCCCTGACAGGAAAGCCGTGACGACATCATCGTCGGCTATGTCCGGGAGCTCGTTACACTATTGAGAAAAGCGACGAATGTACTCTCGGAGGGTTTCGCCTCGCTTTTGCTTACAGTTCTTGAGGTCCCAAGAATTACCAAGACGAACGTAGGTCCCTTGAAAGTTTCCAACGAAGGTGTCTTTCAGGTCCCCCTAGTCCCGTATCTTCCCTTTCGGGAGGTGCTCTAGCCACACACGCGCCGTGTCTGAGAGGTAGAGCGGCATATGGCAAATTATGAAACTCTCGTTGTTCGCTCCGCCCGCCTCGCAGGCGAAATGATAGTCCTCCAGCCAAAGGCTAGGGTTCGTGAGCCCCGTGTACTTCTGGATGTAGGTGGGCGGTCGGAAACGCGACGGAATCCGTGCGGCATGTATGCACGCGGAAAAACACTGTGGTCCGGTGGGCTCTGGGCTAGAGTCCCGGTCCTCGTCAGGGTCGTGTCGTCCGCCCCTACATGGATGTCGCCCGCGTCGCTGGTCATCGTCGTCGCTATCGCTCGAGCCGTTGTCGCCGCTTTCGAAGCGCACTCCGCGGCCGGGGCGTCACCTGACCAGCTCTTGATCCCTCGCGAGGGTTGCCCTTTGTCTTTGGCGAACGGAGTTTTCAGGCTGTAGTGTGTTGGGAGCACTAGAGAGAGCCCCTGCTCTCTGTTGTGCTGAGCTTTTCGCTTGCTGAACCGCCACGCGGTCGAGGAGGAAACGTAGCTCCCCCCTGAGCTTCTTTTCCTCGGGCGTTGTAGGCTCCGGGAATTGCCTCATGAGCATGGTGGCGGCCGCTATGTTTTGGTGTGCCCTTGGAAAGGTTGGTGGAGACGCGTCGTCCTCGATTATGCGACGTCGCATGTCCCGAGCTCGAGCCTGGGGATCGACCTCCGGTCTTGGTTGCAGTTGCTGCTCGAGGAGAGCGCGCTCGTCGTCGAGCTCCTCCTGACGGGCTTGCATGGCGTCTAAGTTGACGTGCGGTGGCGTAAGAGCCTGAGGGTTACCTAGGAGGATTTCGTTGCCATCCTCGTCGACGTCGCGCACAGCTCTCTCAGGGGTGGCCTCCCTTCCATCGCACATGAAACACTCCCGTGAGGGAGCCTCGCTGACCTCTGGGGTGACGTGCTTAGTTCCCATACTATCATTGTCGGAGAGAGCCAAGTCATCCTCAGTCAGGAAATCGTAAAATGAGTCGATGGTTCCCACGAACTCGTCGTCGCTGACGTCGGTCATCTTCAGAGCGATAAGCCGCTCGAGGATGGACGCGGCGCTGACGAGGCCGAATGGGTATGTTACAGGGACACCTTTGTCTATCGGCGCACCTCCCTCGATCTGGATGGCGGCGTCGACGTAGGCGAGTGCCTGTTTCTACGCGCGGACCGGAGAGGAGCGTGGTGACCGTTGGCCCTCGGTGTGCTGACATGACCTATGCCTACGAAGGAGCGGGCGGTCACTGTCCTCGGAGGACTGTTCATCTGAGGCGTAATATGTCGCTTGCCGCGGGACGGGCTTCCTCTCTGTGGCGGAGTTGGGGAGAAGGTTGCTGACGCGTCCCTTGGCGTCCTAGTGGGCCCTTTCCGTCGAGGTGACAACCCCGAGGCAGGCGTCGCTCGGCAGGGCTTCGTCGCCGTCGGAGCTGGGATCCGAGTCCAGGAGGTAGTCGTACTGGGAGCGTACGAAACGTGTCACGGCGTGCTCGGCCGCGTGGTCGGTTTCGTACTCGTCGCCTTCAGAGTCCCCCATGCCGCTCATGAACACCTCGAGCGGGTGGAGTCCTCCGTCGCCGTTCTGGAGGATCTCTTCCCCAGGTCCGGTGAGGTTGGATCCGAGGCCTCGTGGCCCTAGGTCCTCAACTAGTGCGTCCCTGCAGGAAGCAGGGTGGTCCTTGTTCGACCATGCCACGGTGTCGACGGCCTGGTCCGGCGAGGATAGCACGCGGGTGACGGTACCATACGCGGAGCAGGCGAACTCCAGGCTCCCGAAGCGGATGATGGAGAGCCTAGGGTTGCCGGAGTCGAAGGTGGCCTTTCGGAACCGCTAAATCGTTGTGACACGCGATGCCCCCTACCTGGCGCGCCAACTGTCGGTGTTTAGAAACTACCAACGAGTAAATTTGTACGTGTGTTGGGTTCCAAATGGTGAGACAAAGAGACAAGAGGTTTATACTGGTTCGGGCAAGAAATCCCTACGTCCAGTGTGGAGCTGCTTGTGTTCCTTATCTCTGCTTGCATGGGGCTACAAGATGGTTCGAGAGAGGGGGTATGAGCCCCAGGTCTCTGGATGATGTGGAGAGTGAGTATGCTATCGGCTAGCTGTGTTCTTCGAGGGTGTGTGTGTGATCTCTTCTGCTCTGGAAGCTTGAGCCTTGAGATCTCGGATCCGGGCCGTTTCAGTCACCCCCCCAGTCCTCTTTTATAGTCTCTTTTATAGTCGCAAGGAGACCAGGAGAGTTACAAGTGTGCGTTGAGAAGTATCTACCTAGGATACCGAGCCCTTTCCTTCCTCATGAAGGATGTTGGACACTTGTAATACTATATTCCTATTGTCTTCGTACTTGGTCGGCGGAGGGGTATCGTGTCGGCCCCTCATTGCATCGCTGAAGGATACGGGGGGGGGGGGTCCGGTTGAACTCGTAGCATAGTAGAGGTATGGAGTTCGTTGTACCAATTATAAGTACAAGGTTGTACCTTCTTATAGTTCTTTTTGTATACAGTAGATTCCTTCGCCTTGGGCCAATGGACTCCGTTACTCAATGGGCCCCATGTACCCTACGTACCTCCATGCGGAGGGTTCTTGTAGGGGCCCAGAGGTGCGAGAGGTTGCCGTCGCTCCGTAGGTCCCGTCTGTCACGGGGCCCTGTTCCGTCCTGTCCCTGATTGGGGAGCTCGACGTGTCCCCGTTCAGGTAGGGGCTAGGACGTTATCCTGAGCCCCGGATTACACGGGGCGTACGATCCCTCAGAGTACTTGCGCCCTTGGTCTTATCGGCGTTCACATCGTCAGCAGTCAAGGAGTGGCGACTGCCACCTTCTAGATGGGGGCAAAAAGGTCATTTCTCTACCGTAAGTATCCTTCACGTCTTCCGTGAGTTGCGGAGCCGTCTCGCTCTTCGCGTCGGGCGAGACGGAACCACGTCGGTCACGGGGCACGTCTGTCTACCCAGGCCGGCGGGGATTTGGGAGGCCTCGCGCCTCCTTCTTCATGGGCCCATGGTGATTTATGCTAGATGGGCCTTCCACCTATTTCTAGATGATTGTCGATGGGTTTTTAGTTTGTTGTTTTGTTTCTAAAAGTTTATCATTAAATTAGATCTCCGACAGGAGTTCATGCCAAGTTTGTTGGTGCACCATGGATGGCTTCCAAGAAGTCCATTTGGGTACCAAAATCTTTGGTAACTAACCTTGGAGGACCCAAGCAAGTTTGGGTACCTAAAAAGAATTGATCTTTCTTGTAGGTCAATTACAAAGCCAGAGGGAGGCATTGAGTGCTTGATAGTGGGTGCACTCAACACATGACCGGTGATGGAAGAATGTTCAACTCAATCAACCAAGATAATACACAAGGTTTTGATAGTATCATATTTGGTGATAATGGCAAAGGCAAGGTGAAAGGACTTGGGAAGATTGCTATCTCCAATGATCTAAGCATTAGCAATGTGCTTCTAGTGGAAAGGCTTGAGTTCAATCTATTGTCGGTTGCCCAATTGTGTGATCTCGGTTTCAAGTGCATCTTTGGAGTGGAGGATGTGGAAATCATTAGTGTAGATGGTTCAAACATGATCTTCAAGGGATTTCGATATAAGAACCTCTATCTAGTGGATTTCAATGCTAGTGAGACCCAACTCTCTACATGTCTCATCTCAAGATCTAGCATGGGTTGGTTATGGCATAGAAGGCTTGGACATGTTGGCATGAAGCAATTGAACAAGCTAGTCAAGCATGATCTAGTGAAGGGCTTCAAGGATGTCACATTTGAAAAGGACAAGCTATGTAGTGCATGTCAAGCCAGAAAGCAAGTTGGCAACACTCATCCAAAGAAGAGCATCATGAGTACAAGCAAAGCTTTTGAGTTATTGCACATGGATCTCTTTGGGCCAACTACTTATGCAAGCATTGGTGGCAATAAGTATGGATTTGTATTAGTGGATGACTTCACAAGATACACATGGGTATTCTTCTTGAGTGACAAGAGTGACACATTTGATATCTTCAAGTCATTTGTCAAGAGGTGCCAAAATGAGTTTGAAACAACTATCAAGAGAGTTAGAAGTGACAAGAGTTGATGAACTTTATGATGACTTTAGGATCAGCCATCAATTCTCTCTAAAGTACACTTCTCAATCCAATGGGATAGTTGAAAACAAAAATAGAACTTTGATTGACATGGCAAGATCAATGCTAAGTGAGTACAATGTTAGTCATTCCTTTTGGGCCGAAGCTATCAATACGGCATGCTACTCTAGCAACCGTCTCTATTGTCATGGAATGCTTGAGAAGACTCCCTATGAGCTATTGAATGGAAGAAAACCAAACATTGCCTACTTTAGGGTGTTTGGATGCAAGTGTTACATCTTGAAGAAGGGAACAAGGTTGAGCAAGTTTGAGAAGAAATGTGATGAGAGATTTCTACTTGGTTAGTCAACAACTAGCAAGGCTTATAGAGTATGGAACTTGACTAGTGGAATTCTTGAGGAAGTGCATGATGTTGAATTTGATGAAACTTAAGGCTCTCAAGATGAAGAAGAAAACTTGGATGATGTGAGAGGTGACAAGTTGGTCAATTCAATGAAAGATATGGACATTGGTGACATTAGACCAAGACAAGTCCAAGATGAAGATGAGGATCAAGTGACCATACCAAGTGAGCAAGCTAGTGCTTCTCCAACTCAAGATCAAGCAAGTGCAAATGAAGATCAAGTTCAAGCTAGTTCATCATCTCAACCAAGCAACATCAACATTCAAGTGCTACAACCTACCAACATTGCAAGAGATCGTCCTTTGGATCAAGTGATTGGAGACATTCAAAGTGGAGTTCAAACAAGATCAAGATTGGCTTTGTTTTGTGAGCATTATTCTTTTGTCTCATCATTTGAGCCAAACAAGATTGATGAAGCTTTGAAGGATGTTGATTGGATAAATGCTATGCATGAAGAGCTTAACAACTTCACAAGAAATCAAGTTTGGGAATTGGTGGAAAGACCAAAGAAGCACAATGTCATTGGAACCAAATGGGTTTTCAAGAACAAGCAAGATCAAGATGGAATAGTGGTGAGGAACAAAGCAAGACTAGTATCTCAAGGTTACTCACAAGTTGAAGGTCTTGACTTTAGGGAAACATATGCTCCGGTGGCAAGATTATAGGCAATAAGAATCCTATTAGCCTATGCTTGTGCACATAATATCAAGCTATACCAAATGGATGTTAAGAGTGCATTCCTAAATGGGTATATCAATGAGGAAGTGTATGTTGAGCAACCACCCGGTTTTGAAGATGCTAAGAAGCCTGATCATGTGTTCAAGCTCAAGAAGGCTCTCTATGGGTTGAAGCAAGCACCTAGAGAATGGTATGAGAGATTGAGAAGCTTTCTCTTCTCTAAGGGGATCAATATGGGTTTGGTTGATACTACCCTATTCACCAAGAAGATTGGAAATGACTTGTTTATCTTGCAAATCTATGTGGATGACATTATCTTTGGATCTTCAAATCAAGAAGAGTTTGGGGAGATGATGGCAAGTGAATTTGATATGTCAATGATTGGTGAGCTAAGTTACTTCCTTGGACTTCAAATCAAGCAAATCAAGAATGGTACATTTGTGAGTCAAGGCAAGTACATCAAGGATATGATGAAGAAGTTTGGGCTAGAAGAAGCTAAAAGAATTAGTACTCTCATGGGGACTAATGGACATTTGGATAGTGACTCAAGTGGCATGATGGTAGATCAAACACTCTATCGGTCTATGATTGGAAGCTTACTCTATGTGACCGCTTCAAGGCCGGATGTCATGTTTAGTGTATGCGTGTGTGCAAGATTTCAAGCATCTCCTAGAGAGAGTCATTTGAAAGTCACAAAGAGAATATTGAGATATCTCAAACATACACAAGAGGTTGGACTATGGTTTCCAAAGGGGTCAAGGTTTGAATTGATTGGATATTCGGACTCCAACTATGCGGGTTGCAAAGTGGATAGAAAGAGCACTAGTGGTACATGTCAAATGTTGGGAAGGTCACTAGTCTCATGGTCATCCAAGAAGCAAAATAGTGTAGCACTCTCTACCACCAAAGCCGAATACATTAGTGCGGGGAGTTGTTGTGCACAACTATTGTGGATGAAAGCCACTTTGGAGGACTATGGAATTCAATTCAAGAAAGTTCCATTGCTTTGTGACAATGAAAGTGCGGTGAAGCTTACAAACAACCCCGTCCAACACTCAAGAACAAAGCACATAGATGTGCGACATCACTTCATAAGAGATCATCAACAAAAGGGTGACATTTTCATTGACAATGTGGGCACCGATGATTAATTAGCCGACATATTCACCAAACCACTTGATGAGAAGAGGTTTTGCAAGTTGAGGAATGAGTTGAACATCTTGGATTTTTCTAATATGAGTTGATGCACCCCACCTATGACATGCCTCTACTCCAACATAGCAAGGTACAATTGATTGACATATGCATTCATCCTTTGACTAGTCTTGTGTAGAGAATATAGACATCACTCATGATAAGCTCATTCATAAAAATCAAATGTTTCAATGTACATATGACATCACTATTGCTTCTATGAGTTGATTGATCTACTGATGGCATATGACATGTTTGATAAGCTTGCAACCTCACATGTTTAGTCTAGAATGCTTATTCTTGTACTTAACCAATATGGCCAAGATAACCATTACAAGATGTGTGAAGAAGCTTGTCCATAGTTTAAACCGTGTTAAGTATATAGGACAAATAATCTAGGTTGAATTAAAATTTATATTCACCCCACTCCTTTCTAAATTGACTTGATAAACAAATCTCTCTAAGTATCCTCAAGTGATACATATTACTACAAGTGGTTTCCTTTGTGGTAATGTGGGACAAAGGTGGAGAAATTGTGATAAAAATGCTAAGGGGGAGAAATGAAAAGGAGAAACATGATAAGTAAGTTCAACAAGTGGTTAAGGGGAGAAATAAGATTTTGGAAAAATGATTAAGTTAAAATTTGAGCACACAAGTAGGGGGAGCAAGCCTATGAACAATTTGTTGCATTTAATTGTGCATTCACTCATATGCTTGCTTGCATTAAGCCTGTAATACTCTTCAAGTGTTTTTCAAGTGGTTTCTTGCTTGTGTGGTGCATGACTAGTAGTAATCTTGATTGATGATTTGATCACTAGCATGCATAGGAAGTTAGCTAGATATCCTCTCTTGTTTGTATTGTGCTATTCATTTGGTATCGAGCTAACCATGTTGCTAAGGGTAAAATGAAAGGCGTACTTCGATTGGTATCGTGATCCAAAGGTCTATTCTTAAAACCTTAGCATCATGTCATAGTTTGCTAGATGTTCTCCCTTCCAAAAGTTCTATCTAAGCATGTGTGCAAAGCTTGATTCTTATTCATAGAAGTGCACACATGTAGGGGGAGTTAACATTATCAAACCAACTTAGAAATGATTGACTACTTTCTTTTTCATCTCAATTTGTCCAAGTGGTATCAAGCATTTCAAGTTGCAAAATCATATTTCATATCATTTTATATGGGTTGTCATCAATTACCAAAAAGGGGGAGATTGAAAGATCTCTAGTGTTTTGGGTAATTGATGAAACCTAAGTACTAACCTAGCTCTAAGTGGGTGAGTAGGCTTAGTACACTATGAAGAAGTGAGATTGACAAGTGATGGAGCAAGGAGGAGGCTAAGAGAAAGCTATCTAGAAGCTCATACTTGGAGAAGAAGAGAAGAGGAGGAGACCCTAAGCTATTCAAGGCAAAGGTATTGCTAGGGCTTTTCTATTTTAGTGATCAAGACACCAAGTGGGTGTGATCACATTCAGGATAGGTAACCGTACTATTAAGAGGGGAAAATAGTTAGTGGTTACAACTATCAAGTGCCATTAGGTTGATCATGACTGCATTGCATTTAAAACCTAATGAACAATCCCTTATAAACTTGATAAAATATGTCAACACACATGCACAAGTCAGTGGAACACTTAGTGGTGGCACATGAGATCAAGGGAAGAAAAGAGAAGGAAATTCAGCTCAAGAAAGAGGCGTCAGACCAGTTTTCTTAGGAGCTCCGGACCATAGGAGGTGGTCCGACGGTCGCTCCTAGCATTGGCTGGCAACAAGGACAAGCGTCGAACCAGTGTTCAAATGGTGCTCCGGACCATAGGCGAGTGGTCTGGAGGCTCAGTTAACAACAAAGCTGGAGTCAAAGGGACCTCCGGACCAGTCTACATGGTTTGATGGCTTGGTCCGACGGTCCAGTCCGAAGCTCGGGTGCTCCCTACGTGAAAAGTTCAAGGCTCGGTGGAGGCTCCGGACCAGACAGCATAGTCCGATGGACTAGTCCGGAGGTCGGGTGCTCACTGTGTTGAGACTGAAGCTGAGGTGAAGGCGTCGGACGAGGCGTCGGACCATGGGAATTACAAAGCGTCGGACCAGACGCTATGGTCCGACGGTACAGACAAGTGGTCCGACGGTCTGTTTTTCAGAAGCCCAAGTGCATAACAGCTAGTTCCTTTGAGGGGGCTATAAAAGGGTGTGTGGCGGTTCAAGGCAGTTCTCTTGCTCATTCTGATATTGCATACACTTGAGAAGCTTGTTGCACACACTCCCACTCATCTCTAAGTCATTTGATCATCCATTTGAGAGATTTGAGTGTTCTAGTGCATTGCATGAAGTGATTCATCTTAGTGGCACTTAGGAGTTGATACCGCTGCTAGTTTCTTGTTACTCTTGGTGATTGCCATCACCTAGACGGTTTGGAGCAAGCGGTGTGGATTCGAGAAGCTTGGCGATTGTGCTTCGTCGATCACAATATTGTAAGGGGTTCTTGTGCCTTCCCTGCGGGAGATCGCAAAGGTAACTCTAGTGGATTGCGCGTGTCTTGGAGTTGCCCTCATCTTGTGTTGGTTGTGCGGCACCCGGTGATGGATTTGGCGTGTGATGCCAATTAGCTCGTGAACCTCCAAGTGACTGAGCCGACACAACAAGGACGTAGCTAGTTGGCAAACTAGTGAATCTCAGGAGAAAAATCAAGTGTCAACACTTTGTCTCCTTTGTGATTGATTGGTGATCTTGGAGCTTTTATTGTGATTGGATCAATCCTCTACTCGACGGTATAATCATCTTCACCTCCTTTGCATTTACCTTATTCATACTTGTCTTAGTATTTTAGGTTGTGCCTAGAGGGCTACTAGACTTGAGTAGGTATTGGGTGATCCTAAACTTATTAGGATAGAAATTGTGGTTAGGTGACTTTGCATCCTCTAGTTGGCTAGTGCTAGTCTAGCTTGACTTCTTAGTGTTCTAACTTGTTGTTGAGTTTGTTTTAAGTTTTGTTTTTAGAGTATTCATCCCCTCCTCTAGCCTTGGATATGACCTTTCAACATCTTGGCCACCAGCGAAGCTCGTGAAATCCCGTAGATTTGTGCTATGGCTAATCCAGTTCGAGACGACTTGGAGGGCAATGGCAACACCATCTCAAGGGTTGTCCCGTGGCGGATTCAGATAATCTTCTTCCTCTACGGGATCAAGTGTTTGATTGGGGGCTACTCCAACAACTACTAGTTCACTGACAGGAACCAATGTGAGCAAGTCCAATATTGCTCTTTTCCTCTTCTAGCACACTTGAACACATAACGAGGGTTGCGGTGCATCTGTTCCCAATGAAATTCTATTGTTGCTATGTTAAATTACGGTGCGGTGATGTTGGTGGGAAAGTGTCAGAGGGCTTGTGTTGCGGAAACGGTTTTGGTATAAAATACCTTGGCCTAAGGCTGAGGTCGACCACGTTTTACCCTATGATCTTATTTGGCTGTGCATGTATCTCTCAAATCATATATATTGAAGTAGATAATATACTCCAACCCATGTGGTTTGAGGGAGATACATAATGACTTATTTAAATGTATATGTATTTACTTAATCCACATATTGAAGTGTATTTTACCTGATTTCTACTTCAATCCGGTATAGCGGTGTGACACCTCGTGAGAGGAGTGAGGGCGCCGCCGCCGGGTTACCATTGGTCTGCGCCGTTTTATGGATGGGCCAAGACGGGGATTGTTTCTATGGGCCGGTTGAACGATCCACTGGGCCGACCCGCACCCGGATCGTTGATACAATCATACAACAAGAGATGCAATCAAGCAAGCAGCCAGCCAACGCAGTAGCGATGCGCGTGCCTCCATGGTGTAAGCGTAAGCCGCCGAGCGGCGAGCCGCGCCGCCGATGCTCTCATCCCCGTCGTCCTCGTCCGACGCTGCACTCTTCACTCCTAGGGTCGCCGCCGCGCTCCTCGCCCGTTGCACTTCCTGCGTCGCCGCGGCAGCGCTGCACGCCCGCCTCCTTCGCTGCTCCCGCGCTTTCTTCCGCTCCCCCTACCTCGCTAACTGCCTCGGCGCCGCATACTCCCGCCTCGGCGCCGCACCGTCCGCCGTCGTGCTCCTACGCTCCGCCGCCAAGCCCAACGTGTTCTCCCACAACATCCTCCTGTCGGCGCTCCTCAGCTCCGGCCTCCTTGCGGACGCGCGCGGGGTGTTCGACGGGATGCCTCACAGGGACGCGGTCACCTACAACGCCATGCTCTCAGGCTACGTCGCCGGCGCACTTCCAGACGAGGCGTTCCGTCTCTTGTACTCCATGATGGAGCGTGGCGTCAGACCAACCGCCTTCACCTTCTCCATAGTATCATCGGCAGTTGGCTCTGCTCGCCACGGCCAACAGCTTCACGCTGCTGCTGTCCGCTACGGCCTGGCACACTGTGATGCCGTAGTCGGCAACGCACTTATTGATATGTATGGCCGAGTTGGCCTCTTGGAGCACGCAGCGCGTGTCTTATTTTGCATGGAACAACCAGATGTCACATCCTGGAACTCTGTCATGTCTGTTTACAAGGATCAGGCTCTCAGCAGTACTGTCTTTAGGTGTTTCCGGTCCATGAGGAGCAAAGGCTTTTCAGTTGATGGCTTCACTGTGTCCATCGTGCTCAGTGTTTGCTCGGATGGGAAGGATTTTGCCAAGGGTGACCAGATGTTGGCACTCTGCATTAAGACGAGCGTCCTTACAAACTCCATAGTTTCTAGTGCTGTTATTCACTTCCTCTGCATGTCTGAAAGGCTGTTTGATGCTCTTCAGCTTTTCAGAGAAATGCCAACATGGGCCTCAGAGCCTTGCAATATACTGATATCGGGCTATGCAAGGAGTGGCCTAATGGAAGAAGCCCTCAGCCTCTTTGCGGCGTCTATGCGAAATGGTATTGTTCCAAACGAGTTCAGTTTTGCGAGTGTGTTGAGATTGAGTTCCTGCTTTGGTTTAATGGAACAGGGAACTCAAATCCATTGCCTTGTTTGCAAGCTTGGATTTCAGAATGATGTAATTGTTTCCACAGCCCTCACTGACATGTACTGTAAATTGGGGTTAACGAAGCATGCCAGGAAAATCTTCAGTACGGTTGGTGCCAAGGATTTGGTGTTATGGAATACAATGCTGCTTGGCCTATTGCAAAATGGAAGAGCTAAGGAAGCCCTTGTAATATTTAAAAGTTTGCTCAAGTGTGGCATCCAACCTGATAGAATCACTCTTTTTGGTGTCTTATCTGCATGCGGTTTAGAAGGTTCGGTAACTGAAGGAATGGATATAATTACCCTTTTTAAAGTTAGGTACCATATTATGCCTAGCCTGGAGCACTATACCTGTGTGGTCGACATGTTATGCCGTGCTGGGATGTTCAGAGAGGCAGTGAATTATGTAGAGAACAACTTGCCGAAGTTTAGTGCTGCTACTTTCTCTAATATTCTGGAGGCCTGCGTAGTCCAAGGGAACACTGGCATGGCAGAGCTAGTTGCCGAAAAGATGGTGATGCAAAAATCCCGATTGTCACTACCGTATATTGTTTTGGCTCAAATTTATGGTGCCAGATGTAAGTGGGAAAAAATGGCTGGAGTGTGGAGATCAATGGAAAATCAAAGAGTAAAGAAGGTTCATTCATGCAGCTGGCTCTGCATCAAGAATCATATTTATGTGTTTACGTCGGAACAGATATTGCACCATGGAAAAGGAGCTACCTATGAGGTTTTGGATCTTCTATTTTGGGACATGACAGATCATGAATATGATCCAAGTTTTGTAGAGCCCAAGAGCAGCGAAGGATTAGGTTGTGTCCAGTTGTTCCTTGACTAACCTGCTTCCTAACAAGTTACCTTGCCTTGCCTGTACTGAAGGTTCAGAGTGTCACAAGCTATGAACTCAGAAAAGGTGCTTTCAATTATGTGAACTCCTTTCATAGAACTGTAGCTTACTTCTTTTCCATTTCTTTTTGATTGGACTTGTTATTTAGCAGGTTGCAGTAAAATTTTACTAGACTATGATTAGGCTGTTGCAACTTGGCAGTTTCTTTGCGTGAACTGCATTGTTGCCGAAGATTTGGAGGTATGGGCAGGTAAATTTCTTCTCCCTCCTGTCAATCGCTGCATAGAATTCATCAATACTAGAAAATCATCTGGGCTTTAAAAATTTCAAGTTTGCTGGATAGGTTTGGTATTTTTATATATTTGGTTTGCAGATCTTGAATTTATGTCAGCTGGTTATTTGTTAACTAAACGGCAAACTCTACATATCCACACCTAATTCCTACCTTTTCCATGGTAGGGAAAAGGTTCAACCCAGAATCATCTGGGCATGCTCTCCTCAGCTATAGGAAGCCTAAGCAATTTTGAGGATGCGTGAGTATTCTCATGGAGAGCCTTTGTCAGTCTAGTGTTTGTATATGTCTAACAATTAGTTTCCCTGTTACAGTCTGCTGGACAACATGTAAACGGTCCAAACACTGTGGATCACCTTGAAAGCCTCCTGCATTTGTGAGTGGAGCATAAGCCTATCTGTGACAGCTTGATTTCGTTATTGTCTTGTGTCTTAAGGTTCTAGTTTAGTTTGTGCTCATTGTGTGCTTATGTTTTTTCAGAAATTTGTAATATAATAACTTGGTGGGTACTGAGATCTTGTGTAATACGATGCGAGTAAGGCTGCATTTTTTACGTTTGTTCTTCTCTAGAACATAAGTCAAAAGTCGTTTCATCTGCGGGTTCTAATGTGGAGCAGGATGGTAAGAGACTGAACTGATGGCAATGAAGTACCAACATGAAGAGCCGACAGGTAAGACTGCAAACTAGTTGCCTCTCAAAATTTCCTATATTTAGTAAGGGAAATAAAGTGATAATACTTGGTTCAATACTCAGATAAATTTTATTTGTGATTCAACCTTGTATTCTTGATGAGGATGATCCTGCACCTAATCGATTGAACAGTTTGTGGAATTTTATAATTCATGTTCAAAACCAGGGTGAAAAGATCCCATGAATGAATCAATCATGTGGAAAGTAATAAAATGTGATATTTTCTTCTTCTTGCGAGGATGTGATGATCTCTTTGTAATGTCATTGTATGTAGAGCGTGGAGGGCTAAAAATAAAATAAATTTCAGTCTTGTAATGTCTACTGGGAGGAAATACATATGTGCATAATTTTGATACCTCATTCATATTAATGAGGATGGGGATAAGGGTTCTCATGCTTGTAGCACTGTAGGGTGTCATGTTTGAATGCATTCAATTATTTTATGGTGAAATTATTATTTTTATTTATGGCAACCTAGAATCATGGAGTTTAAGAAATCTAAACACATGGATCATCTTATCATGTGGTGCATTGACCGACGTATCTGTCTTGAACTAATTTGGAGACCATTTTGATAAAATAAAAAATTCGCGACCGTGCTGTGCCATAGCTCGGCCATTTTGATAATTATCTGAGGTTACCCAAAATGCTTAGTGATCCCAGATGGAAAATTGAAACAACATTTATTAATATTATGAAGTGAGCCATTTCAATCAATTATTTAAAACCTTACAATGTGAATGTACTTAAATGGAACCAACACAAACTATATTTCATAACCTGTCAGAGTTTTAGAGTGTGCAGAAATGGGGTAAATGTTTTGAATTTTGTCTAACACTTAACACTGGCAGGTCAACATGCTGACCAAACTTTGGAGCTGGTCGACACGTGGCTGGAAATGAGGCTGAGCTCATCTGTTTTGGTCTCCACTCCAGCTCTCTCTCCTCTCCCTGGATTCCATCTACCGGGCTCACTTCCTTTGCTATCTCTGTATCTTGGCGAGCTCGCTGTGCAGTCAATATCCGTCTCCAGCACCTCAGTGCCATAGTGCCAGTTCAGCTTGCCCCTCCTGCCATTACCTCCCATGGCTGCTGCTTGCCTGCTTCCCTTCCGTTCTCGTGCTTTGCCATCAAGATCCAACGCTACAAATTCACCATGAGCTCACTAGCTCAGATCCAATGTTACAGATTCACCATGAGCTCATCTATGCGCTCTGGCAGTCCTCTTTCCCGTCTCCAGGAAAACCTAGTAGTGCGTGGTCACCATCTCCCTCTGGTTGGCGGCAGCACGGACTGATGAGTGTTGCTTCGCCACAAAATCTTCAAAGCCCAGTGGGCCCGCCTCGGTTCTGTTCTTGCTATCGTGCTTAGTGTATGTGAGAGAGATCTATTTTGTCTACAGTACAATCTGTGCTCGCGCATCATAATTCAGATTTAAACACTTGATCTTGTAATAACTCGTAAATTCAGATGATTTTGCCTTGAATTATTATTCATTTTTACCTAATGAACCTTAATCCACATCAATAAATATAGTAAGTGCGTAAATCTTGCATTCCCGGGTCCTGGCTGCCTTTGCTCAGAAGAACTGAGCTGGACTGTGGTGACTCTTTTGGGCAGGACTGGGGTAATGCAACTATGCACCAAGCCCAAGGATATTCAAACGCAGCTGATTTCGACTTCCAACTAATTTTTGAAGTACAAATTTTGCATGCTTAATGCAAAGCAAGTGCAAAGCGTATATGCTCATGTTCCGTCAGTCCTTGGGGCATCCATAAATTGTTGGCATTTATTCGATGTGCACGCATGCGCGTGCTTATTTGCTGATGGTGCATGTTGAGTGTGTGTCTACCTACTTTTTGATAACAAAACAGATAAACAGAGTCAGAGAGAATTTCTGCATTCCTCACGGACTCATGGACGTATATTAAATACAGAGGGAACCCTGTCCTCTTTTCTCCTCAAGGCCGAGCAGACCCTTTCTCGCGCTCTCGACTCACCTGCCTCTACAATGAAGGCGCCTCCATCTTCTCCCCTCCTATTGTTGCTCCTGCTGTTCTTCCCTTCCAGTGGCCTTGCCGCCCCCAAGGATTTCAACTATGAAGGTTCTCCTTTGTTGTGGTTTCCAAGGACTCATTTTGTTTTAGTGGTGTCTGTCTCTGTTATTTTTTTTTTTGGACTGTAAGGTGTTGATTTCTGTGGTACTGGCAGTGCAAGCTCTCATGATGATCAAGAGCCTCCTCAAGGATCCCCATGGCGCGCTAAAAAACTGGGACCCATACTCCGTTGATCCTGTACCTGGTCCTTTGTCTCCTGCTCACCAGAGAATCTTGTCACTGCACTGTAAGCTAGACCCCCTACTCTCTCCATCTATTCCTAGCTCCAAATCAAACCCATCATGTCTTGTTCAACTCATTGTTTTTGCTGCTGATAAGTAAGCTGATGTTGTTTTTGAGTATTTTGTGGTGAGAGAAATACATTGTACCAAGACTGATAACCTAAGCTGATAAGCCAAGCAAACAAGGGAAGCATAGTCTCATGTTATGTTTGAATGTTTGGCAGGGAAGCTCCAAGCAAGAACCTTTCTGGCCAGCTCTCCCCGAGCATAGGGAAGCTGACAAAACTTGAGACACTGTGAGTGTTGTTTCCATGGATAGAGCAAGTCTAAGTGTTGAGTGTTCTTTTGTAACTTTTTTCATTGGGAGGTGTTCATTTTTTTTTTCTGTCCCAGTCTGCTGCAGAACAACAAAATAATTGGGTCAATCCCAACAGACATTGGCAGGTTAGCAAAGCTCAGGACACTCGTTCTGTCCAGTAACAAATTACATGGTACAATCCCAAAGTCTTTAGGCCGCCTTGAAAGACTCCAGTACTTGTAAGTGAAGAATACGCACCAATTTTCAGCAGCGTGTTTTTCTTTGAGCCATTTCTCATGCTTGTCTTCTTGCCTGGGTAAATCATAGCCTGGTTTGCACTCACTTTGCACTCTTGTCTTTCAGAGACTTGTCGTACAATAACTTGAGTGGTCCAATGCCAAAAACGTCTGCAAGAACGTTCAAGTAAGTATCTAGTCTTGTTTTCATCTCAGACGTATGGCATTTATATAGGAAGTCAATGGTTTGGAAGAAATTTGTAGAAAGTTTGAAATCTGTGGTTTTCTGTCTGTTGTTTTCTTTCAGCATAGTCGGGAATCCTCTTATCTGTGCTGCAGAACAGGACTGTGACAGGACCGTGCTGAAACCAAAGGTCTATCCCTATATCGCTGGTGAACAGTAGAAGCCCCAAGCTGGGAGTTGCTTACATTATGAAGGAGGATATATATACCCGATGAAACTCAGTACTAAGGTCTAGCAAGAACACCCAGGTTGAATAAGCCATTGCTGTTCCGGCAAAATGGCAGTCACGTAATCGAATACTATTACACAGTTCTTAGCCAGCCCTGTTGTCTCTTCTTGCCGGCTAGTAGTATGCTGTGAACTCACTCTTCACACTTCGCATAATGATTATTACGCAGTTCTCCTCCGATCTTACATAAGGTTTTGCAATTGTCGTTCGATTCAGTAACCAGATCACTCTTGTGTTTGTTCTTCCCTACAAACATATTTTTTTTTATGTCGGACACCGTTCTTCCAGAGAATATATTTTATCGTGAATCGGTTGGATAGCATCAGGTTTTCCTTGGTGCTGGCGCTGGGCACCACAATTTTGATGTTAATGTAAAGCAGGCCTCGACATTTTAGGGCCTGTTTAGAACGCAGGAATTTCACAGGAATTGTGCAGAAATTTCACAGGAATCAGTTCATTTTCACAGGAAAAAGTACAGGAACAGGAATAAATCTCGCGCTCCAAACAGGCCCTTAGGGGGTGTTGGATCATTTTAGTCCATGTCACATCGAATATTCATATGCTAGGATAACTAAATATAAATTAATTTAAAAACTACTTATAGAAGCGGTGATTAATTCAGAAGACAAAACTATTAAGCCTAATTAATCTATCATTAACACATATTTACTGTAGCACTATATTATTAAATTATGAACTAATTAGATTTAATCATTTCGTCTCATAAATTAGTCTGAATATGTACAATTAGTTTTATACTTAGTTTATATTTAATACTTCAAATTAGTGTTCAAACATTCGATGTGATATGGACTAAAATTTAGCAGAGGTGAGGCAAACACCACTAAACGTATCAATGAAAGATCGTTAGTTCTTTGCATGGAACAGCCTCTGCAAACTAGTACGGTACACTGCAGATTCTCTTATTTTTCTAACCATATACTCCTTCGTCATATAAAAAATTTCGTTTTTAACTATTGTTTTGACGGTTCATCTTATTCAATTTTTATGTAAATGATAAAATAAATAAGTCATTGTTAAAGTATCTCTAATGTAAAATGAGCCATAATAAAATAAATAATAATTATACAAAATTTTGTAGCATGATGGATGACTGGTCAAACAAGAAACCTGTAAGTCAAAAATGACACTTTCAATAAGAGAGGAGGAGTATATATTTAAATTGTATTATCTTCGTCTCTAAATATTTGTCACCATAAATTACGTGTCAACGACTTTGACTCGATTTATAGAAAATACGAGTAACGTTTATATTCTAAATAAATTTATTAAAAACTATATTCAAAATATCTATATAATGATATTAATTATGTACCATAAATATTATCATTTTAATTTATATTTAGTTAAAGTTGTTTATCGAGAAGTGAAAACGCCAATTCACAGAGGGAGTATGCGTAAAAGAATGACACCGAATCTTCTAAACACGAATCTAAGGGGTAACTCCGGCGGGAGAGCGTGGCCACGTCGCCCGCTTTTCCCGACCGTCTGATCGGCGCGCGGACGATCCAGATAGTGCGAACCTAAGCTATTTTGCAAAACAACCCCTCAAACTTTAGGGAATCAACCCGCAGTCCGATCTCTCTCTCAGGATATGTTTCAAAAAAAAAACCCTCGGACTTTACTAGAATCAACCCGCACTATAGGTCTTTGCCTTTTATGGGCCGGCTTGTTCGTGCTCCCTGGGCCTTAGTGGGCTGAAATCGGCCAGATATTATTTTTCCTTATTTATTGATCTTTTCTGAATAAATTTGCTAGAACTTTAAAAATTCGTATTAAATCACCAAACAATCATAAAATAGAAAATAAATTTGTTCTAAATCCTCATGAATGGATATATTAAATAGATTCATAATAAAACATGGTTTAGTAGAAATTTATTGTTGTACATGTTTGCCTATATTTTTAGCGGTAAATATGAAAATCAAATAAAATAAAAAAAATAGAAAATCGAGTTATTTAGAACTCCTCATGTCGCTTATATGCAGTATAAAATTTCATATTTCTATGTCGCATTTCCTCATTCCACGATTACATTAAGCTTCCATGAAAAGATGCTCCTCCGTTCTTAATAAATGCAAGTACGGTCAGAGGTCAGAATTAGATTCCTTCCCTTCGTTTTTTTTTGACATACGACACGACACAGAATACGATTCCAGTAAAAGCAGATTAGTAACTTAGTGGGGCCTCAATCCCGGGCGCCCGGAGGCTTCGACCACCTGCTCGTCGCCATCGACAAGTTCTCAAAATGTATCGAGGCACGCCCTCTTGCCCAGATCAAGTCAGAGCAGACAGTCCTATTCTTCACAGACATAATACATCGGTTCGGAGTGCCCAACACGATCATCACCGACAACGGCACCCAGTTCACTGGGAAAAATTCCTGGACTTCCGCGACAGGAGTCAAATCCGTGTGGACTGGGCGACTGTCGCGCATCCCCAAACGAACGGGCAGGTCGAGCGTGCTAACGGGATGATCCTGCACGGGCTAAAACCGAGAATCTTCAACCGACTTAAAAAGTTCGGAGGCCGTTGGGTCGCGGAGCTTCCAGCCGTCCTCTGGAGCCTCAGGACGACTCAAAGCAGAGCCATCAGTTGTTCCCCTTTCTTCATGCTCTACGGTGCAGAGGCCGTGGTCCCAACCGACCTGGAATACGGTTCTCCGCGGGTGAAGGCATACGACGAAGAAGGCAACCAAGCGAACATGGAAGACGCCGTGGATCAGCTGGACGAAGCAAAGGACATCGCCCTCCTACACTTGGCAAGGTACCAGCAGGCCCTCAGGAGGTACCACGACTGTCGCATCCGAAAGCGCGAGTTCAACGTCGGCGACCTGGTGCTTCGGCTCAAGCAGAGCAACAAAGGCAAGCACAAGCTCACGTCGCCATGGAAAGGGCCGTACGTCATGGTGGAGGTCCTCCATCCCAGAAGCTACAAGTGTCGACGAAATACGCATCGCAGTCTACCTAGGGGGTACCCCACGGTAGTAGATTGTAGGCGGAGGTGTGGCGACGATGATCAAGCGTAACACAGAGAGCGTAGACACGACGATTTAGACAGGTTCGGGCTAGCAAATCGCCGTAATACCTTACTTCCTGTGTTTTGGTGGCTGGATTGATATGAGTATTAGGTTACAGGATCCGTAGATGAGATCTAGGGGATCGTATGAGGATCTAAGAGATTGTGTTTTGGGGGGTCCCCTGTCCCTCCTTATATATGCCGAAGGGACAGAGTTACCAGTAGCCAATATGATACTATTCGTGCGGTGCACGTCGTGTGCTGTACGTCTATGTCTTGTGGGCCGGGCCATCTTCTGGTCGGTAGGCCCATAAGGTCCATGGGGATATGCCGAGGTATATATCCCCAATAAGTCCCCGAGCACGTTGTATTCTTCTGGCCAGTTAGCAGCGTAGTCCTCAGAGATGTGCACCTGGTCGCCATCACGTGATGCCGTTGTTGTAGGGTTTCGACCAGGTTAGCTGGTCGGGGCACTGCTCGGAGAAGACTCCCGACCAGGTCGAACTGGTCGAGAATGTCGTAGCTTGATATGCGAGCAGGTTTCCTTCGATGAACACTGCGGCTACTCGTCGAGAGAATGTGACGTGCTGAAGAAGAAAAAAATTTTGAACGACTTGTTCCTTGGTGAAGTGTACCTACTTAGACTCTGCAAAACCAACATGGAAACATCAGAGTTTGTCGAGAAGAAAACCAATACATTCACCGCAAGGTGAAGTGTACCCACTTAGTCCCCGAGCTTGGTAGTAGGTGAAGTATGCACGTGGTGCCAAGATTTATAAAAAATAAAGAATGCATAAAAATTGTTAGTCGAAGACTGAAACATAAGTTTTGTAGAAAACAACTGCGAATACCCATAGTCACCGAGCTTGATATAAGGCGCGCGACGGTTCTTGTATCAGGATCATAATGTTATGTATTGTTCGCAGTCCCTGAGCCAAGTCGTAGGACAAACGGAGGACTCGACGGCGAGGGTCGGCGAGGTTGGTGATGAAGGTTGATGATGTTGGCGTTGGTCTTGACGAGTCGACGACGAGGGGCGACGAGGTCGTCGTGAACCGTGAGCCCACGACGAGTTGACGATGAGGGCAGTCCCCGAGACTGTAGTTGACGGTGAGGAGCGACGAGGTTGGCATGAATCTTGTCGAGGAGCGACAAATTCGGCGTGAACCGCGACGAGTCGGCGATGAAGCCAGTCCCCAAGACTGTAGTCGGCGACGAGGAGCGACCAGGTCAGCATGATCCGTGGCGAGGAGCGACGAAGTCGGCGGGAACCGTGACGAGTTGGCGACAAGGAGCAACAAGGTCGGTATGATCTGTGGCGAGGAGCGACGAAGTCGGCGGGAACCGGGACGAGTCGGCAACAAGGAGCGACAAGGTCGGCGAGAGCCGTGAGGAGTCGGTGACAAGGAGCGACGAGGTCGGCATGATCCGTGGCGAGGAGCGACGAAGTCGGCGTGAACTATGACGAGTCGGTGATGAAGCCAGTCCCGAGACTGTAGTTGATGACGAGGACATGAGTCGTTAGGAGACGGAGGCAGGCGTGGCTGCTGAAGACCTTCTTTTAGACATGGAGTTTTTTGCTGCGGGGTAGCTGTTGTGGAATACAAGGTGTTCACGGACTTGTAAGTGAAATGTGTCAAAGCTGTATTATCGAGTTGGTGAGCTTTTATTTCACTTGTATGTCCTCTCGTGCCTGCTGAGTCGTGAGCCGTAGTGATGAACAGTTTGGCCTTGGGTCTCAAATGGTCCAGATCGTAGGGCTAGCACCACTGCACGCGTAGGATATATAAGGACTCCCAAGGAGGTGCACAGCTGGCAACCCGTGGCATAGAGGGCGAACAACTCATGCACTCTTAGGGAGATCCTAGTGGACAGGGCCTTTTTCCGAGATGCTCGATCGTGGCGTAACCAGGGCCTGTGGAGACCGTTCCTGCAGACGCTGGGCGAAAATCCATGATGCATGTAGAGTCGTCGACCGTACCGTGGTCGTATACAGATTCTGGGAGCATAACCTCATGGCTCCCGACCCAAATGATATCGCACGGCTTCTGGGGAAGTATCATTTGGGAGGCTTGTCAATGTAGTTGTAGCGCTTAGGGTAGCTACTTCTATTCGCTATGACTCATTGGCAGGCCAGCTTCAGGTGCTTTCTGGTTATGGCCAGGCTATTTGGAGAAACGCCGTATTGCGTTTTGGCGAGGTCGTCGAACACTGTGGGAGTGTTTGGAGAGGTCGTCGAATGTCGTGAGCGTTTGGTAGATGTTGCCGAATATCATGACGAGTTGGCGACGAGGGCTGTCAACGATGTTGGCGACGAGGGTCGCAGTGTGTTGTTGATGAGGCCGACTGTGGGGCGAACCATGGCGACAAGGTCGGCGGCGAAGAACAACCAAGGTCGTCGATAGGATGGCGGTGAGGAGCGACGAGGGCCACCGATGGGGTCGACGGTGAGGAGCGACGACGATCATCGACAAGATCGGCAGCGAAGAACAACGAGGGCCGTCGATGGCATCGGCGACGAAGAACGACGAGAGCCGTCGACGGGATCGGCGGCGAAGGACGACGATGGCCACCAACGTGGTCGGCGGCGAAGAACGGCGAGGACCATCGACGTGGTCGATTGCGAAGAACAGCGAGGACCCTCAACGTGGTCGGCGGCGAAGAACGACGAGGGCCGCCCACAGCGTCCGTGGCGAAGAACGATGAGAGTCGTCGACGGGATCGGCGGCGAAGGACGACGATGGCCACCAACATGGTCGGCGGAGAAGAACGACGAGGGTCGTCGACGGGATCGGCGGCGAAGGATGTCGAGGGCGGTCGACGGGATCGGCGGCGGAGGACGACGCGGGCCACCAACGTGGTCGACGGCGAAGAACGGCGAGGGCCACCGACCGTGTCGGCGATGAAGAACGATGAGAGCCGTCTACGGGATCGGCGGCGAAGGACAACGATGGCCACCAACGTGGTCGGCGGCGAAGAACGACGAGGACCGTCGACGGCGAAGAATGACGAGGGACGTCGACGGGATCGGCGGCGAAGGACGACGATGGCCACCAACGTGGTCTGCGGCGAAGGACGACGATGGCCACCAACGTGGTCTGCGGCGAAGAATGGCGAGGACCGCCAACGGCGTCAGCGGCGAAGAACGACGAGAGCCATCGACGGGATCGGCGGCGAAGGACGACGATTGCCACCAACGTGGTCGGCGGCGAAGAACGGTGAGGACCGTCGACGGCGTCGGCGGCGAAGAATGACGAGGGCCGTCGACGGGATCGACGGCGAAGGACAACGATGGCCACCAACGTGGTCGGCGGAGAAGGACGACGATGACCGCCAACGGCGTCAGCGGCGAAGAACGACGAGAGCCATCGACAGGATCGGCGGCGAAGGACGACGATGGCCACCAACGTGGTCGGCGGCGAAGATTGGCGAGGACCGTCGACGTGGTCGACGGCGAAGAACGGCGAGGACCATCGACGTGGTCGGCGGCAAAGAACGACGAGGGCCTCCAACGGCATTGGCGGCGAAGAACGACGAGAGCTGTCGACGGGATCAGCGGCTAAGGACGACGATGGCCACCAACGTGATCGGCGGCGAAGAACGACGAGGACCGCCAACGGCGTCGGCAGCGAAGAACGTCGAGGGCCGTCAACGGGATCGGCGGCGAAGGACGGCGAGGGCCGTCGACGGGATCAGCGGCGGAGGACGACGAGGGCCACCAACGTGGTCGACGGCGAAGAACGGCGAGGGCCGCCAACGACGTCGGCTCAGCCTGGGCATTCGATCTGACCGAACCGATCGGTTCGGTTCTTCGGTCTTTACAAAAATTCGGTTACCTAAAATCGGAGACCGATCGGTTAGTTCAAAAACTCAGGACCGAGCAAATTCGGTCTCGGTTAGTTCGGTTCAGTCTCGGTCATGACCGAACTAACCGGACTGCAAAAAATAACAACTAAATAATGTAGTTTCTAGTAATTTTAGCAATATTTTTTTTCTATTTCAAGGAAAAATAACAATACCACATATAAATTAAACAAAGTGATAAGGATGATGGTCACTAAAATAAATATTATATCACAAATAATAGTCTAAATTACACATTACGTCAATAAAATTGAAATATTCGGTTAGTTCGGTTACCCGAGACATATAACCGATCTAACCATAAAAAGTTCGGTTAATAAAAACTCGGGACCGAATTAGTGACCGAAAATTTCGGTCTCGGTCATTTCGGTTTCGGTCTCGGTTATTTCGGTTCGGTCTTCGGTCTTCGGTTAATTATGCCCAGGCTGAGCGTCGACGGCGAAGAACGACGAGAGCCGTCGACGGGATCGGCAGCGATGGATGATGATGGCCACCAACATGGTCGGCGGCGAAGGACAGCGAGGACCGCCAACGGCGTCGGCGGCGAAGAACGACGAGGGCTGCCAACGCCGTCGGCGGCGAAGAACGACGTGGGGAGCCATGGCGAGTTGATGACGATCTCCAAGGCAAGGACGGTGCCACTATGACAGAACCTTTTAAGAAAGGGCCCACTTGCCAGGATTAATAGTCCATCCGACTTAATCCGAAACAAATGATTCAATCCTTAATTAGTCCGTCAGGTGTCAGCACTTTACAGTGGGTCATTCACCTCTTTCCGAATAGGATCTCCTCATTACAAACATTGCAGAAGTAATACGATAATTTATATTACATCAAAGTAGCGGAAATTTGAAGTCATATTACAAACCATAAGTTTTGAAACATAACTTAAGTGTCATACGATAATAAAACATCAAGCTGCTGACAGAGTATAAACAAACAACCGAGGTACTCTTGCCCAAGAGTCAAGCAAAGATAACTAATCTTCTTCATCCTCAACTGAAACAACGGTCATGCAGCACGAAGCCATACAGACCGGATTGGGACCCTCATCTGCAATAGGGGTTAACAAACCCTGAGTACGGGGTACTCAACAAGACTTATCCGACAAAAGAAAATATTTGATGGACAAAAGATATGCAAGTCATAGGATTCAAGTTGTGATTTGCAAGAATCAAGCATTTTGCATAGAAGAGCATTTATAAAAAGAATTAAAATTCATTTAATTCGTTCGAAAGATTACTCAAGTATCAATCTAAATTTATGATTGATAACAGGGTAATAAACCATCCATGAAAGGAACCAACAAGTATTCAATTAAAGTTTTATTAACTACGTTGATAAAAACAGGGTTATGTTTCCATATCCGAGGAACACGACGATTCGAACCGGTTTATCCCAGCTGGGGCTTCCCAATCACACGACATATGCAACACTAAAGCACGCATATGACTACTTTTCCCTGGATCCTCTATCCGAGAACAGGGGTCCGCCACCCGAGAGCACAGTATGCCTCCATCCAGTTCCTCGAACTTGGAGGGTACACACTACTCTCGCCATCTCTCCACTCCCAGTGCAGGTTAACCATCCTTTAGACTAGATTAGCCAGAGTCCAGCTTCCCCAAGGTATGTGATAAATACTCCAAAGTCGCAACCCATGGACTTTAACAAAGGACGGTCCCTAATGACACAGGCGGAAAGAAACCCGCTCACCAGACACCGCTGATGGCTCCCAAACACCGTGTCCACCCGGTCCCAATTTATTACTTCCACCAACATCTCAAAAGAGCATAACCATTTGCCGAAGCAATACACTATGTGTAAGTGTGCGGAAATCACTTACTAGAAAAGATCTAAGCATACTAAGCATTCGTTTTGGCAAAAGTTTTGAATCTTTAAACAAGTGTCATGGTGTAAGGTTCAATCATCACAAGGTTAAGGCTATGCATCAAATAGGAATTTTAATAAAATAAGACAATGCAATAATAGAAACCATAAGTGTATTTAAATAAAAGATTTTTAAATACAAGGTAGGGTTTGAATGCACCGGGGCTTGCCTTGGTTGGAGGGATACACAAACTCGGGCTCCGATTCAACAAGAGAGAAAACCTCTTCACTAGAGGTATCCAACCCAACCAACGAATAATCTACATGATAATATGTCATGTTTAGATGATGCTTGAAATAATAGACATGATGCTTTGCAACAAACAAATATGAACTTAAGAGATGACTAAAACAGATTACAACCTTGAGTACAACTTTCCTTCATGCAAGAAAGTTAAACTAAAGTATAAAGCAATTTAATCAAACTCTTATTACTTGATTTCTTAAGTTAATAATTATGTCCAAAAGCACTGAGAAAACAACACATTAAAATACATGTCCAAATTGTGGTTGTCACTGGACAAATAACCATTTGCATCAATCAATACAAAATCACTCAAAACCTAAAGTTATTAGGGTTTCTAATCATTCTATAATTAATTATACAAATTGCCATGTATAACAGTTTATCCAAAAATTCCCAAACTTTTTGTACAGAAATATATAAATATATAAAGGTTACACAAAAATTTCCAGAATTTTTGGAGCATTACACAGAGCATGAAAAATCATGGAAAAGCCATTTCTTAATTACTTTGAGCATTTTTACAGGATTAAAATGTACTGAACATGGACATGTTATATTTTTATTAAATACTACACATCACAGAGAGCATACAGAAATTTTTACATAATTTATTTATGCATAGAAATAAACATACAAAAATACAAAAAAGCATTACCGTGCAAAACTAGAAATTAGGAAAACCCTTCACTGCTCTCACTGATGCCTCGGTCCCGCGCGTCAGTGACCCCAAAGCAGAGCAGCGACGCCGGTGACCACAAAACACGGCGGCGCGTCATCGGCGACTACCAAGCGGCTCAAACAACTCATGCGCTGGACTCTACGCGTCACCCCGAACCCATCGATGTACGATAGAGCCCTTTCTATCCCTTAGAACACCCTCACCGGCGACATCCGCGGCGGCCCGAGCTCGGTCGCTCGTACGCCGGCGAGCACAAGCCGTAATTGGCTCAACCAACAACCCCAGCATGCTTAGCGACTCCAAACAACGCCGACCGGAGGAAGAACGAAGCAAAAAAGCTAGCAAAACGACCTCGCCGACGGCCATGGCAGATGGTGGAGATCTGCGTAACGTGCGCCGGCCAAAACACGCACGCGCTCGCAAAACCAACACCGTGACTGGACTCAAGACAGCTAGGCGAAGCTAGCGTAAGACTCCGACTCGAAAACGATCAACTACAACTACCGACCGACGAGCGCACCGTCGCGACGGCCATGAACCGCGGCGGCGCTCATGGACAGAGCCCGACCGCTCGATTCAAGAAAAACCAACCACGCGGATAGCTCGAGGTGCTTACCCCGGTTGTAGAACACTTGCTAGCGCGGCCGGAGATGAAGCAGAACGACCGGTCGATGAAGACCGTGCCGGTGAAGAAGATGAACCGAGCGGCACGTCGATGTTCCCGAAGCTACGGTCCACCATTTGCAAAACGGAGGATAGCAACGGAATCAGTGAAGAACAAGGGAGATGAAACAAGAGCCAGAAGAACAATGTGGCTCCTGTGTAGCCGGTGAGACTGCGAACCAGAGCGGCGGCGCTCTCGCCGGAGCCGAGGAAGAAGACGTTGCGCCGGGCGATTCACGCGTTTGCAGCTTCAACCGACTAGTGCGGGAGGTGTACTAGGTCAATGCGAAGGCCATTGCGGTGGATTGGGAGTTTGATAGTGGATGAAAAACTCAGACGAGCTCGATGACGTGAAGTGCTCTCTCGGCGGCGTGAGCAGAGCAGAGCAGATGGCGTCGAGGCGTGGAAAGAGAGGGTAGTGGTGGGAGGCGTCTCGTTTTGAAGATGGCAACGGAGCCATGGCGTTGCCACGCACCTGATGCGATGCCCGATGAGGCCAGGAGGCGCGTGGTGGCATCGGCAGGTGGCCGGCCAGGTGTCACTGCCATGGACGAGCTCGACATGCAGGTGTTCGATTAAAAGTCTGAACTAACCCTGAGACCATTTTGCAAAATGCACAAGCTTCCAAGGGTTTTCATGAAAAACTTTGAACACAAAAGTTTCTCCAAATTTCATGATCTACACTTTTGACAACATGCACATTTTCAAATTCGGCCTAGAAATGAAAATGCATTTTTGGAAATTTGAAATCCTTTTTAAAAAGATTTACCCCCTTTTAATTACTCTAAAAACTTGAATAACACTTGAAAAACTATAAACACAACAAATGCAATTCAAACAGAGATCTATCACATTGCTTAAACAACAATATGCAAATTCCTTTTAGGTTTTGAAAATCATATTTAGGGTTTAATCCACCCCCTCTGGTAATTAGGGTTTGGATTAGAATTTGAAAGTTTGAATTTGAAAAGATGACCAACATTCATATATATGATCAAACACAACCAAGTAAACTCATTTTAGTTCAATGCATAACAAGGTTCTCAATCAAGTGAATGATGCTTAATGCATTTGATGGCATGATCAATTTTTAATTAAGTGATTAAACACCAGGGGTGTTACAACCCTCCCCCCTTAAAGAAATCTCGTCCCGAGATTAAGGAGTGAAACAAAGTAATGGAAAAGGAAACGTATCAAAAACTTTTCTCTTTCACATCATCTTTGTTACAACTATGACCAGGTCTTACAAATAGCTCATACTATAGAAGCATAAAATTCTAGGAAATTCTCTAAAAGATAATCTTCAGATTCCCAAGTAGCTTCTTCTTCAGAGTGTTGGTTCCACTGAACCTTATAGAACTTGATGGTCTTGCGACGAGTAATTCGATCCTTTCGATCGAGAACCTTTACAGGGTACTCAGAGTACGTCACATCAGGTTCCAGTTGCACTCCTTCAACTTCAACGATTGTATCCTTAACTTGAAGACACTTCTTCAACTGGGATACTTGAAACACATCATGCACTGCCGAAAGATTTTTAGGCAACTTCAAACGATAAGCCACCGGAGGAAGGCACCGTTTCCAGGTTTCGTATGCTAAGGAAATCATATGCTAAGGCCATTTCCAGGTTTCGTATTTGAGTCTGTTCTTTACGGATTATTGGTTCCTGGTATTCCCGCGGAGGAAGCCACCGAGCCCCTGGGACCCGACGAACGGACCCGGGTACTAGATGAAACTGATTTGGGGTGAGCCACGACATGGGCCACTAGTCGAAACCCTATCGAATGGGAACCAGCACCCCACTCAAATTTTCCCGATATCAACTCGATGAGCATCCATTGTTCGTCCGCCTTGAGGATAGCATGGTTCGGCTCACATTCCCCCTTCCCGCGGAGGGATGCGCGGGGAACTCATAAAAGACGATACAGCCCCCGAGACAATTTCTCTACTTCGGGTAGAGACTTTGGGGCTGGCATCCATTGTGCTACATGATCAAGGCAACCCCACGCGCGTGCACGGGTGAGCCCTGCCTGATTTCTAGGGCCTCGAAAGGTGGTGCCGATACGCCCTCACCCAAACGCAATTAGGCCCGCCAGCCCGCAGGTCCACCGTCTCCCAACAGTGGTGTCGCCACTAGCAGGCCCAAGGAATGTCTGGCTCAGAAGACTGCGCGGGCGGACCGCACAATCTTTCCGGTAGATGCATCCTTGGCTCCATGCAAAGGGAGACGATGAGGAAGCACCACCGTCTCGTGGGACGAGATGACGGGGAAGAACTGCACATACCGCACGGCTTCCCCTGATCTCTCCTGGCCGAAAATATGAGACGGTGACGCTCCCTACGCAGAACTTCCTCTGAATCCGGTGTTGCTATCAAAGGGCCACCCGCTAGGGCGACTCAAGGGCTTCTCCGACGAGGCCTTGGAGGAAGAAGATAGGGCAAGACATGCTGTGAGGGTGTGTAGCTCCTCGCAGCCGGCCGCCCCTAGTTATAGCCTGCCAGGGCACTCATGCGACAGTAGGCCCGTGAAGATACAACACTCGCCTCCCGACCAGACGCACTTTTAAGAGGGTGTGGCGGGACCATAAATGGCCAAGCAGACGGTAGGCTCAGGGCGCGCCGTTTGGAGTTTTTACCACTAAGCGAGCAGCACTCTGGCGCCACTCCTCAAACGGGAAAAACACGGCACACCCACTTTTGGGCTACATGGGAGCGCAGTCAGACCTCGATGCCGACAACATAGCTTCGACCGGTCAGCCATCCGTACTGGCAAAAAGACAGCACAACGCAGTCCCGATTCAACACTTTAGAAGCACGTCAGCTCAGGTCCAACAGTGCACCCCGCGGCAGGGCTGGCGTGCGAGCAGAGCTCTGACCCCGGCCTATGCAGCAGTCCACTTTGTTTCCCTTTGCCCCATATGGAGGGCGAAGGGCCAAGCACTGTACAAGTCTTCCGGATAAGCCCTAAGGAGGAAAAATCCTCCTCCTAAGGACTCGGGGCTACACCCAGCAGGTGCGCTCGTGCGCACCCACCGGAATCCAAAAACTTAGTCAAGACACCATAAGCACTCCCGGAAGCCTCCGGTGTAGTCCATCACTACATCGCAGGCTCGGGGGGGGGGGGGTACTGTCGGATACCTGACAATATGGTACCCAAAATACTGCACTTTGAAAAAACAAAATCACCCTCGGGGGCTCCTCTCTCCCAACCAACCAAAAAAAACAACACTCCCTCGAAGGATCTCCCGCCTCGCCCAAGCTATGGTGACGTCATCCGTGATGCCATCTACCCTCGGGGCTCCTCTGCATCGTCCGAGCCAGGATAACGTCATCCGTGACCCCAGTTATCCTTAGAGGCATCGCAGCGACAACTAACCCATGGCGCCCTAGCCCATATAGTCAAAAGGTCCACAGTACCCCTTGTCCTTGGGGATGGGGCTTCAGAGCATGAACCGCCATGCCTGCCCCTGTATCCTCCCTGCGGTACAAGGTCCTGTGCTGCCTAACCGACGACTTACGTGCACCATACCTGCGCCATACCTCCGACAGACATTTGAACAGGTATTAAGGCGTCATCAGCCCTGTACGACGGAACACGAGGGGGTCTGTCTCTGTGCGGCCAACCCTCGCCCATGCCCAAATCAGGGAACAGTGGTGTTCACTGTCACAAGGCGCATGGATACAACTCCATCAAGGACGAACAGGACCCGGACACATGTCTACAGGCGCAATCTTCCCTGGGAAGGAAGGCGAACAGAAGCCGAAGCGCTCCCAAGAAGACAGCCCAAGCCGGGCCCACGTTTTCTCTCTCTCCCTCTCTATTGTACTCCTCCATCTCTCCCTATGTATAAAGGGGGAGAATGGACCTCCAATCTCTATCTATCTAAACTCTTTCAACTCATTCACACACACTCATACTCGCATTCACGCGAGCTCTCACCAGAACCAAGAACCTCATACGCACGAGACCTGGGAATCGCTTTCCCTCTCTCACCATTGCTTGTAGCTCCCCTCTACGAGCTCTCAATGCTCGGTAACACGACTCCGCAGCAAACTGGACGTAGGGCGTTCGTGCCTGAACTAGTATAAACCCTGTGTCCTCTGAGCGTAACCATCCGAACTCCGACACGCTTAGAAATTTACTTGTTGGCTGTCTAGACCCCACCATTTTAGACACTGACAGTTGGCGCGCCAGGTAGGGGAACTTTGCGTGTCACCCGTATTTTTGAGTATCGGATGGCATCTCACCACATCGATTTCGCTCCAGGCTCCATTGTTCATTTTGATAGCCTAGACTTCCAGTGCCACGGGCAGGGGACCGATCTAGTCCTCCGTCGCCCCATGGCATCCTCCGAGGTAGCCGTGGATGCCATCTCCGCGTCCATGGCCCACCTCAACCTGCCTCCCTCCGGGGGGCAAGTCACCCATGGGACAGTCGTCCCGTGGGCCGACTATCCTCAGTTCAAGCGCCAGCTCGACACTCTGATGGGTCCCCGTCCAACCCAAGAGTCCCTGCACAACCTCTACTTCGCATTCGTCAATGTGACGACGCAGCTCGCAGGAGGACAGCCGCTCTCTCCCGGGCTCATCAATGCGCCCGTCCCGAAGGTGCTACCGCACGGTATGCGGAATGCCGCCGCCACTTATTCAAAGATGGTAGCCGCAGGTTTCCATGCTGACCCCGCGGAGGGGACATGCATTGGGCTCACATCCCACCACCTCCGGTCCGTCTCCGACCTCCTCACGAGCTCGGAGGCCACCTCTTACGCAGACTCCTACCGTGGGAGCGTCGATCCCTGGGAGCCCCTGGACTTCGATAGTGTAGGGGATATGGAGGCCTCCTATGGTTTCTTGCACGCCAGGGACCACTTACTCGGATTCGGCTCAGGCGACCACAACGCTGGCCGCGGCCGCGAGAGTTTCGTCTACACCGCACCGCCACCCGCAATGGCTGTCGACGCTACCCTCATCCAGGGCATGGACGAGAACGGCAACAATGTCCACGCGCCCGTTGGCATGACGAGGCCAACAACATCTGCGCCGCGAGGCAACCCGCCATCCGCGGATCCCCAACAACCCTATCTCGAGGAGCCCCGCGATGTGGGGCTGCAGGAGGCAGCTCGAGGAAGGGCAACGACGAGCAAAGTTCGAACGCCTCCATGACATTGCCACGAGCTATGCGTCGGGCGAAAAGGCAGTCGGTTCAATCTTCCTCCCCGATAAGAAGAAGGGCAGGCCACGACGCGGCAGCGTCTCCGCGGTCGCAGCGGCAAACTGCTCGACTCCCCACCCCAGGGTGGGGAGAAGAGGGGCAAGCTCGACTACATGCCCACCAGGTCCTGCCTGTACCATGGCAGGTCGGTCAGGCACACACTCCAGCAGTGTGATATGATGGCCAGGTTCTTCAAAATCGTTCAAGATAGGGACGAGGGTCGCAACAATTCCTAGCCCCGCGTAAACGAGTGCCTCATGATTTTCGGCGACTCAGGGACCGATGATCGCAAGTGTCGGCAAGAGCAAGAGAGATGCGAGGTCTTCGTGGCCACCCCTGCAGCTCCTGTTTTCCTTGATTGGTCAGAGTCTGACATCACGTTCGGTCGAGACGACCACCCGATCCGCGTTACCTAGTCGGGCCGCTACCCACTCGTCGTGGACCTGATCATAGGGGACGTTCGTTTCACCAAGGTACTGATGGACGGGGACATCGACCTTAACATCATGTTTTACAACACCTTTGAGGTCCTGAAGATACCCAGGAAGAAACTCCGACCGGAGGGGTTCCCTTCCTCGGAATTGTCCCCGGAAAACCAGTCCTGCCCATAGGGCAGATCGACTTGCTCGTGACATTCGGGGAGTCGAATAACTTCCGGAGCGAGCTTCTCACTTTCGAGGTCGTGCAGCGGTTTAGTTTGAGTGGCTTGATTCTAACCCTTTGCGAAAGCAAATATGTGCCTGTCTATCAGCTTGTGGTGTGCAGGTGCTATGCCTAGTGATAGTGGTCAATGGCGTGGAGAAGGTCAAGTAGAGGCTTGCCGTGCCGATGGACTGAGAGTGGTGAAGGGCGGAAGCGGGGCTCGGACTGAGGGACCACGGGCGCCGGCGGACTAGCTGTGGTGGCTAGTACTTGGCACCGGCAAGTGCGAGAAGACATGGAGGTAGACCAAGTCGGCCGAGTCAAGATGGTGGACGCGTGAGTCGAGCGGAGGCTCAGGGGACTCAGAGTCCGACCGAGCGAATACAAGGTGGCTCCCGTCGAGTGGTTTGGTGGTTTGGGCCTCAAAACCATCCGCGTCGGTTTTCGAGTTTGGGCCGCAAAACTCAGGGTTCGGAGTTGAGCCCAAAGCTACTGATGGCGGGTTTCCTGGGTTTGGGCCTCAAAACCTAGGCGGAGCTTCCGAAGAAGCGGGGATGGCACGTGGCGGAATCCTGGAGGTTGCGTCGAGGCAACGGCAACTCCCGGCAGGAAGCGGGGCCGTCCATTCAAAATGCGGGAGATATTTTCTGGAGCTTGGATTGCAATGCTTAGGCTAGGTAGTTCACTCAATGTATCTAGGGGGGTCTTTGGGAAATAGCCAAAGTCCGATAAGTAGGGGGTGAAGGGGTATCCCTCATCCCATCTCTTGAACCCTAATCATTTTGCCCCAACTCTTTCTCTATCTACCCTCTCTCTAGTTCATGAGATCCCTAGGTTGATTTCACCAACCTCTGTAAGAACTTGAGTTTGTTGCGAGGAATCGGAGGCTGTAACCTCCGTTAGCCATGGCGGCGTTGATTACTTGATCGTGTCCCTCGTTTTTGCTTGTGTTCTTTATTTTTGCTTTTGCTCTCTCTTTTTCCCAAGATGAGAATTCTTGTTTGAGAAAAGCTTTGCAAATTCCGTTTGAACCAAGTTATTAATACTTGTGAGGAGAAACTTTGCACCAAAGGAATTTTCCTAAAACCTCACGAGTACGCAGATCGGGCAAATTCTTTGCGGTGTTCTTCGTTCTTGAGTTTCTCCCCCAAATCCTTTGTTTTCCTTCAATCCGAACCAAATCGAACGATGATTTCTTCGGGATAGCTCCTCCATAGAACTAGAATCATTTCTACCAAGTTGGGTTGCTAGTGGAGATCATTTGGTTAGGATTTGGGAAGATTTGGCGGAGAGAAAAATGATTTTCGCTTTTCCCGCGTTCTGCTCGGGGGCGCCGGACGCTCCGTCGAGAGGCGCCGGACGCTAGGTCGTGCTGACGTCACCATCCGTCGCTCGCTGTGTCTGCACAAGTTAAGTTGGCGCCGAGCGCTCGC
This sequence comes from Microstegium vimineum, assembly GCA_022036555.1. Taxonomy (NCBI): domain Eukaryota; kingdom Viridiplantae; phylum Streptophyta; class Magnoliopsida; order Poales; family Poaceae; genus Microstegium; species Microstegium vimineum. Next base: position 35,189,940 of record CM039125.1, on the reverse strand, counting down.
CATCGTCCGTCGACCACACGCCAGACACGTCCGTCGGTTTTAAGAGTTGCAGAGCTCTTTGTTCTTTTGCGTCGGACGCTCAGCAGCTTCTGTTGGGGTACCTCCAGACGCGTCCGTCGACTGGAGGAGTTTTCTGTTTCTTCTCTGTGTGTTTTGCGTCAGACGCTCGTTAACGTCCGTCGAGTGTCCGTCAGACGCGTCTGTCGCCTGACTGACCTCTCGGGTTGCTCTCTGTTCTTACATCGGACGCTCGGATTCAGCGTCCGTCACACTGCTTCTCAGCGTCTGTCGGCTGCAGTTTCTTCTGTTTTGCCTCGGGTTCTTGCCTCTTTTCATAGGGGCCGGGAACTTGGTTTTCGGGGTTTCCGGTGAGTTTTGCTCCACTGCAGGTGAGATCTCGTTTCTACGTTTTCGTCTGAATCCCCGCTCGTGTTGCTCGGGGGAGGTGGAGCACCCAGTAACTGGGTTTGGTTTTTGGGAAGAGTGGCCCGAATATTTCGAAAGAAATTTGAGGCTCCCATTCACCCCCCTCTGCTCGCCGTTCTCGGTCTTTCATACGCGAAGTTCATGGCCATCCCCAACAACACCTACCACAAGCTCAAGATGTCGGGACCACATGGAGTCATCACGGTCACCTCCGAGCTTGTGGAAGCGTACCAATGCAACGTGGACAGTTGCAAGAACGCCATGGCCGAAGTTCGATGCTCAGAGCTAGCGGCGGCGTCCAAAGCCGCGAGCAACAAGAGAGTCAACTCTAAGGGCACGGGGAACTACACCCCCCTCGAGGGGGTAAAGGAGATCCATTTGGACCCGTCCAGGACGGACGACCGAGTGCTGCGCATCCGCGCCTCCCTAAATCCGGAGCAGGAATTGGCACTCGTCGATTTTCTCCGCGCAAACGACGACATGTTTGCGTGGAGCCCTTCGGAAGTCCCAGGCATACCGAGGGACATAGCTGAACACGCTTTGATGATCCAGCCCAGCGCCCGACCGGTGAAGCAGCTCCTACACCGGTTCGACGAGGAGAAGCGGCGAGCTATCGACGAGGAGCTCCACAAGCTTTTGGCTGCCGGATTCATCAAAGAGGTATTCCATCCTGAATGGTTATCTAACCCCGTACTAGTTAAAAAGAAGAGCAGTAAATGGAGAATGTGTGTAGACTACACCAGCCTGGACAAGGCATGTGGCAAGGATCCATACCCCCTGCCGCGCATCGATCATATCGTCGATTCCACCTTGGGGTGCGAAACGCTTTCTTTCCTTGATGCGTACTCCGGCTACCATCGAATCCAGATGAAGGAGTCCGACCAGCTCATGATATCCTTCATCACACCGTTTGGCTCTTTTTGCTACGTCACTATGCCGTTCTGCCTCAGGAACGCGGGAGCCACGTACCAGCGGTGCATGCACTCGGTTTTTGGGGAACTCATCGGGAGGACCGTCGAGGCATATGTGGATGACATTGTGGTAAAATCCAAACAAGCGGAAACCATGATCACCGATCTCGAGACTGCGTTCAAGGCCCTGAAACTCAAGCGCGTCAAGCTCAACCCTGAGAAGTGCGTGTTCGGGGTGCCGCGCGGCATGCTCCTCGGATTCACTGTCTCCGAGCGTGGCATCGAGGTCAACCCTGATAAGATCTCTGCCATCGCTGGTATGGGGGCGATTCGCAACGTGAAGGGGGTGCAGCGGGTCATGGCGCGCCTCGCATCCCTGAGCTGCTTCATCTCACGCCTCGGCGAACGAGGCCTCCCCCTTTACCGACTTCTCAAGAAGACTGGAAATTTCACCTGGACCCCCGAGGCACAGGAGGCCCTGGACAAGCTCAAGGCAATCCTCACGAGCGCACCCATCCTCGTCCCGCCAACGCCACGTGAAGCTCTTCTCCTATACCTTGCCGCCACCACCCAGGTGGTGAGCGCTGTCATCGTCATCGAAAGGGAAGAGGAGGGCCACACGCTAAAAGTCCAGCGGCCGGTGTACATCATCAGCAAGGTACTATCCAAGACCAAGACCAGGTACCCTCAGATTTAGAAGCTCCTTTATGTGGTCCTCATCACGCGAAGAAAGCTGGCCCACTACTTCGACGGCCATCACGTCACCGTCGTATCGTCCTACCCTCTTGGGAGGTAATACAGAGCCGTGAGGCTACGGGGCAGGTGGCGAAGTGGGGGCTTGAGCTCATGGGGGAGTTCATCTCCTATGCGCCGCGGACGGCCATGAAATCCCAGGTTCTCATGGACTTCGTCGCTGAGTGGACCGAAATCCAGCTACCGCCGACGACGGAGAACTAGGAGTTCTGGGTCATGTACTTCGACGGGTCACTGATGAAGACCGGCGCCGGCGCCGACTTGGTTTTTGTCTCCCCTCTCGGGTCCAGCTCAAGTACATGATCCGTATATTCTTCCCGGCGTCTAACAACGTCGCGGAATACGAGGCCCTGGTTAATGTGCTGCACATAGCAACGGAGCTAGGCATAAAAAGACTTGACGCGCAAGGCGACTCTCAGCTCGTAGTTGAACAGGTCATGAAGGAGACAAACTGCCACGACCCTAAGATGACGGCGTACTGCCAGGCGGTCCGCCGTTTGAAAGAAAAGTTCGACGGCCTGGAACTCAACCACGTCGCCAGAAAGTACAATAAGGCGGCGGACGAGCTAGCGAAGTTGGCTTCCGGTCGGGGTACGGTTCCACCCGGAGTCTTTGCCAGCGACCTCCACAAGCCGTCCGTCACCTGGCGCGTGGATCTCGAGGTCGGGACCCCGGAGACGCCCGCGACAGAGGTCATGGACATCGAAGGGGTGCAAAACGCCGTGGACAACGCACTGACCGGCGATGACGATCCCCTTCCCGACTGGAGGATTCCCATCCTGGATTGGTTAATTCAGGAGCATCTCCTAGACGACAGGAACAAGGCACGCCGCATCGCACGATGCGCCAAGTCCTTCATCATTATCAACAATGAGCTCTACAGGCGCAACCCTACATGGATCCTGTAGCGTTGCATCCCCACTGAGCAGGGCATGAGCCTGCTGGAGGACATACACGCAGGGGACTGCGGGCACCACGCGCCCCCCCCCCGCACGATCGTCGGAAAGGCTTTCCGCCAAGGTTTCTACTGGCCAACGACCGTAGAAAACGTCACAAAGGTAGTGCGCGCATGCGAAGGGTGCGAGTTCTACGCCAATAAGACCCACCTGCCCGCACAAGCACTATAGACCATCCCCCTCACATGGCCTTTCCCGATCTGGGGTTTGGACTTAGTGGGGCCTCTATCCTGGGCGCCAAGAGGCTTCGACCAACTGCTCATCGCCATCGACAAGTTATCAAAATGGATCGAGGCACGCCCTTTTGCCCAGATCAAGTCAGAGCAGGCAGTCCTATTCTTCACGGACATAACACATTGGTTCAGAGTGCCCAACACGATCATCACCGACAACGGCACCTAGTTTCACCGGGAAAAAATTCCTAGACTTCTGCGACCGGAGTCAAATCCGAGTGGACTGGGCGGCTGTCGCGCACCCCCAAACGAACGGGCAAGTCGAGCGTGCTAATGGGATGATCCTGCACGGGCTAAAACCGATAATTTTCAACCGACTTGAAAAGTTCGGAGGCCCTTGGGTCGCGGAGGTTCTAGCCGTCCTCTGGAGGCTCAGGACGACTCAAAGCAGAGCCATCGGTTGTTCCCCTTTCTTCATGCTCTACGGTGTGGAGGCCGCGCTCCCAACCAACCTGGAATACGGTTCTCCGCGGGTGAAGGCATAAGACGAAGAAGGCAACCAAGCGAATGTGGAAGATGTCATGGATCAGCTGGACGAAGTAAGGGAAATCACCCTCCTACACTCGGCAGGGTACCAGCAGGGCCTTACAAGGTACCACGACCATCGCGTCCGAAAGCGCGAGTTCAACGTCGGCGACCTGGTGCTTCGGCTTAAGCAGAGCAACAAAGGGAAGCACAAGCTCACGCCGCCATGGGAAGGGCCGTACGTCGTTGTGGAGGTCCTCCGTCCCAGAAGCTACAAGATTGCCACCATAGGGCCTGACAGCCAGGTCTTCTCCAATGCCTGGAACATCGAAAAGCTACGTCGCTTCTGTCCCTAAGTACTTTCCCCCAAATCGTATGTATACGCATGTATCTTCCCTTTAGAAAGGATCCGATATACGCGACGCAAGCGGCGCGTAGCCCGAACACTGAGCGAGACACGCTCCCAACTCGCGGGTTCACGTCTCACCCTGGGGCTGGATAAGGGGCTTCTTTCCCTCGATTTTTTTCAAAAAAAAATCTTACCTCGCCCCGACCTCCTCCCAGGGCACCGTCGCCTCTTGCCCCGACACCACTCCCGCTCGAATCCTTTCCCCGTCCGCAAAAGCGTCTTTTTTGACATTCGTAGGGACACCAAAGAGCGCAGTCGACGAAAATCACCCAGGGCCAGGGCCACATTTACCCCTCGAGTGCGAGCAGGGCTCAATCCGACCTCCGACCCGGCTTACCTGACGTACGTAAAGATCAGACGGACGCCTACGTATTGACATCAACGGGGATGGCCTCTGGGCCCAGGTAAGACAAAGGGATAAGGGCTATAGACGCCCCGACGGCCCACTACGGTCTAGAGATACGGAGGCCGATCGAGTGGGGTTCGAAACGGCCGACTCAGGACAATAGAGCGAGGGGCGAATAGGAAATGGACATGCTAGCGGTCATCAGCCTGCCAATCGTATGCTAAGGCCATTTCTAGGTTTTGTATTTGAGTCCGTTCTTTACGGATGATTGGTTCATGGTATTCCCCCGGAGGAAGGCACCGAGCCCCTAGGACACGACGAATGGACCCGGGTACTAGATGAAACTGATTTGGGGTGAGCCACGATATGGGCCACTAACCGGAACCCTATCGAATGGGAACCAACACCCCACTCAAATTTTCCCAATATCAACTCGATGAGCATCCATGGTTCGTCCGCCTCGAGGATAGCATGGTTTGGCTCACATTCCCCCTTCTCGCGGAGGGATGCACGGGGAACGCATAAAAGGTGATACAGCCCCCGAGACGATTTCTCTACTCCGGGTAGAGACTCGGGGCTGGCATCGCACGTCACCACGGTTCTCGCAACCAGGTGAGAAAAGGGCGGACGCATAAACCTCACACGTCAGAGGTCCGTACAGGTAAAACGCCAAACATCCATTACATTTTATACACTAATCCTTGCAAGGGTCACATGTTTTTCAGGTATCATTACATTTTATACCGTGAGGGCCAAACCCAATCATCAGACACCAAAACGATTACAAGGTGGACTGAAGGGGGATCCCGACCGAGGGCCAAAGGAAGGAAAAAGCAGGGCATGCATCTAATGCCCTACGCACACCGGTAACGCCGCTCCGAGGGCTGCCTATCAGGCGAATGCCCAAAGAGCCAACTGCCGATGTTTCATCTCCTAGGACGGAACAGCGACAACACCACCACCACCACAGACCTACGCGGTCGGCTGCGCCACCGGACAAAAGCATGACGAGTTGGTCAAGCATTTGTCCGGGTCACGCTTCAAATGCCACGCCGAGGAGTACCCATCGGTCCGGTGACACGCCCCGCCTCCTCTGGGAGGGCGTTCACCAACACTGATGGGCGTTCAGGGCCACCACCATGAAGCTCAACTAGGCATGCAACACTAGTACTTACACAGGTGCTACATGATTAGGGCAACCCCACGCGCGTGCACGAGTGATCCCTGCCTGATTTCTAGGGCCTCGGAAGGCGGTGCCGATACGCCCTCACCCAGACGCAACCAGGCCCGCCAGCCCGTAGGTCCACCGTCTCCCACCAGTGGCGTCGCCACCAGTAGGCCCAAGAAATGTCTGGCTCAGAAGACTGCGCGGGTGGACCGCACATTCTTTCCGGTAGATGCATCCTTGACTCCATGCGAAGGGAGATGATGAGGAAGCACCGCCGTCTCATGGGACGAGATGACGGGGAAGAACTGCACATACCACAGGGCTTCCCCTGATCTCTCTCGGCCGACAATATGAGACGGTGGCGCTCCCTACACAGAACTTCCTCTGAATCCGGTGTTGCTCTCAAAGGGCCACCCGCCAGGGAGGCTCAAGGGCTTCTCCGACGAGGCCTCGGAGGAAGAAGATAGGGAAAGACATGCTGTGAGGGTGTGAAGCTCCTCGCAGTCGGCCGCCCCTATTTATAGCCCGCCAGGGCACCCATGCGGCAGTAGGCCCATGAAGATACAACACTCACCTCCCGACCAGACCGCACTGTACGTCAGTACCCACTTTTAAGAGGGTACGGCGGGACCATAAATGGCCAAGCAGACGGTAGGCTCAGGGCGCGCCATTCAAAGTTTTGACCACTGAGCGAGCAGCGCTCTGGCGCCCCTCCTCAAATGGGAAAAACACGACACTCCCACTTTTGGGCTACAGGGGAGCGCAGTCAGACCTCGATGCCGACAACACAGCTTCGACTGGTCAGCCATCCGTACCGCCGAAAGACAACACAATGCAGTCCCGATTCGACACTTTAGAAGCACATCAGCCCAGGTCCAATAGTGCACCCGCGGCAGGGCTGGCGTGCGAGCAGAGCTCTGACCTCGGCCTACGGAGCAGTCCACTTTGTTTCCCTTTGCCCCATAGGGTGGGCGAAGGGCCAAGCATTGTACAAGTCTTCCGGATAAGCCATTAGGAGGAAAAATCCTCCTCCCAAGGCCTCGGGGGATACACCCGGCAGGTGCGCTCGCGCGCACCCACCGGAATCCAAAAACTTAGCCAAGACACCATAAGCACTCTCGGAAGCCTCCGGTGTAGTCCATCACTACATCGCAGTCTCGGGGGTACTGTCGGAGACCTGACAATAGGGTACCCAAAATACTGCACTTTGCAAAAACAAAATCACCCTCGGGGGCTCCTCGCCCCCAACCAACCAAAACAAACAACACTCCCTCGAAGGATCTCCCGCCTCAACCGAGCTATGGTGACGTCATCTGTGACGCCATCTACCCTCGGGGGCTCCTCCGCATCGTCCGAGCTAGGATAACGTCATCCGTGACGCTAGTTACCCTTGGAGGCATCGCCGCCACAACCGACCCGTGGTGCCCTAGCCCATATAGTCAAAAGGTCCACAGTACCCCTCGTCCTTAGGTATGGGGCTTCAGAGCATGAACCGCCATGCCTGCCCCTGTATCCTCCCTGCGGTACAAGGTCCTGTGCTGCCTAACCAACGAATTACGCGCACCATACCTGCGCCATACCTCTGACGGACATTTGAACAGGGATTAAGGCGTGATCAGCCCTGTACGACGGAACGCGGGGGGTCTGGCTCTGTTCGGACAACCCTCGCCCATGCCCAAATCAGGGAACAGCGGTGTTCACAGTCACAAGGCGCATGGCTACAACTCCATCAAGGACGAACAGGACCCGGACACATGTCTACAGGCGCAATCTTCCCCTGGAAGGAAGGCGAACAGAAGCCGAAGCGCTCCCAAGAAGACAGCCCAAGCCGGGCCCACGTTCTCTCTCTCTCCCTCTCTATTGTACTCCTCCATCTCTCCCTACGTATAAAGGGGGAGAATGGACCTCCAATCTCTATCTATCTGAACTCTTTCAACTCATTCACACACATACACTCATACTCGCATTCACGCGAGCTCTCACCAGAACCAAGAACCTCATACGCACGAGACCTGAGAATCGCTTTCCCTCTCTCACCATTGCTTGTAGTTCCCCTCTACTAGCTCTCCACGCTCGGTAACACGACTCCACAGCAAACTGGACGTAGGGCGTTCGTGCCTGAACCAGTATAAACCCTGTGTCCTCCGAGCGTAACCATCCAAACTCCGACACACTTAGAAATTTACTCGTTGGCTGTCTAGACCCCGCCATTTTAGACACCGACAGAATGCACACTCCCATTGGTGACTCTCGGATTTTATCGAGGTATTAAAAAACTCATGCTTCCCTAATCCTTGTTAGATCCCATCACAAGATTGTTGTTGCAAGGGCCAAGCTCCTGGTTAGGTAACTATGTGGTAGCCTCTAGACCTTCCCCATATGCAACTGGATCTCCGAGATGTCATCTCTTGGACCGATTCCCATCGTCACTATCGAGTTTCCAACCAAATCATCATAGGAACTGTTTTTACTTCGGTGCACTATAGGTGGACACACCACACAAACACAGTTGGTGTGATCTCACAAGACTTACAAGCCTCTCAAGATACAATAATGGTGTACACAAAGGACTTAGTGGAAAGCGTGATGTAAATATCACTAAACACTAAGTCTAAGTCTAAATGCAAAGCACTGATATGGTTGCCATCTAGCTTAAGCATTTCACAAAGCACTATTGCTTATCACCTAGTCTTTCCTTAACCGCATGAGGTGGCTAGAGAAACTAGAGATGAGTCTTATCCCTTATACTACTTCCTTGAGATTCAACACCCTTGAAATGCCCGATTAGGGTTTACATATAGCCCCAACACAAAAAATAGCCATTGGTAAAGTGCTACGGTTCCTGTGCACTCGCTGAATATTCCGGTGGGGCCACCAAAGATTTTGGCACCTCTCTCCAATAACTAGACACTAGATGACCGTTGGACAACCCTTCCTCTGATGCCAACAATTCTCGTGCCACTAGAGTTTTTAATTTAGTGAGCACCCTATGCTCTCAATTACCCTCTCTAGACATCACCAAAGATGCTACTCCTCTAGTCCCCATGCACTAGACTATTATAGTGAGCCTTGGTGTAGTACCTGTTCTTTGGTGCTTTTCTTTTCTCCTCATCAGAGAATTCCGATGATTGCTTGAGATGACATACAACACCATTGCCCATCGAGCCTCTTCTCTGGTGCTCGATAGCACTTCACCCCTAGAGATTTCTTGTGGGTGTTGAACGCCTATTGATTGAGTATGGCAGACCCTTTTCTCCTAGTGTAGTTGAATAAACAACCACCACATTTGTGTAGCCATCGTCTTTAGTTTTGACCGTTCAACGTGTCTTTTGGTCTAAGCTTCATGTACCTAGTGTCTTAGATTTATAGCATGTCTTAAACATAGCTTATAGTGTCTTGATTGAGGTGTTGATCGCTTTGATCCTTCACATTGCCTAATTCTTCCAAGCTAACCTTGCATCCAAATTTAGTTTTCCTTATATATACTAGCAAAGAATATTAGGTCATTTGATCACATGTTGTCAATCAACTATCAAAATCAACTAATGGCCCTAGCATCATAACCATTTACCTTGCAATCTCCCTTTCTGGTGATTGGTAACAACATAGCCAAGGCAAACAAATATTAATATTCTTTTATATATAACTGATCAAAGTTTGAAAAAGCTAACTCCTCGAAAAATGAGAATGACTTCTATTTTGAGACGGAGTGAGTAAGTATCTTCAAATAGTCAACCATAGTTTACAGTGTCACAATAATAACATATAATATGCTATATATGCATAATCTATAATACAATAGCCTCAACAAAGGGTTATTTATTGCAAACCACCATAAATAAACCATCAAAAGAAGGGCAGGTGTACATGTACAAGTACAACCACAACCACCGCCGGGTTTCTCATGCAGTCTTGAACATATATCCTATATAATTATCCTATGTGTTGACAAATCTGCAGGTCTTTCTGACCTCGCCACCGGCAGGGTTTGTGATGTTCCCCATCTTCACCATGGAGTCGGAGAACTGCTTGAAGAAGGCCTCCGGGTCGGCCCAGTACTTGTTGACGGTGTCGGATGTCGAGTAGGCGGCGATGCTGGACCACATCTCCTGGTCGGAGTTGAGCAGGCCCTCGCCCTTGATGAGCGTCTCGAAGTAGGCGTTGTCGAACACCGCGGAGGTGTAGCTGTCCATGGCGCTGATGTTGTCGTCGCCGTCGTCCCGCGGGCACACCTCCTTGAGCTTGCTGAGGTACTCCTCGGACGACGGGTTGTACTTGGACGTCATCTCGAAGTCGCCGTAGACTCTGTCCCGGAAGTTCGCGCACCTGGCGAACCCGATCGTGTGGGATCCTAGTAGCCATTTTTTTATATATTACTATTAGTAGCCAAGCGTTGGAATCGCTATGGATAACTGGTGGTTTTGGCAGAGGAATTGGAACACAGCATACCGACGAGGGCCACCATGTCAGTGGCGTCAAGGCCCTTCTCCCAGAACTTGGCAATGAGTGTGAGGAGGCCTTGCTGAGCAGACGGGATGTCGTTGTTTGCTAGGTCCAGGCTCGCCTTCTTGGAGTCCAACCGTCCTACTGGGACATCCCAGTAAGGCCCACCAACCTGGAACACATAGTTTTCAGTCGTCAGTTCCGTATTTAACACACATGGATACAGTACAGGGTGTGTGTGTAGTGCGATATTAGCTAGTGATTGTGAGATTTCTCTGACAAAAAATAAGGTAGCTAAGGAATATTTATATAAGATCGGGTAGATATTTGTTGTTTGGTTTGGTTTACCAGCACAACCGCATCCCTAGCTGCAATCGCCAGCAGGTCCGCGCAGGAAACGGCTCCAGGGCACTCAGCTTCCAGCTTCTCCTTGATCTTGTCCACCAGCTCGAAACCTTTCAGCGAATTGACGTTCTGCTCTGCCTGCTTCTCTCCGATCAAGGTCGCTGTGTCGTCGAGCAGCACTGATCCGTCGCAGCCCTGCAAATTAAGGTGACGATCGTTCAGAGTTCAGATATATAGATGCATGCATGTTCAGCTGCTGCATTGGCCCAGCAGCTTGGTCAGCATGCACAGTCATAGACGAAGTTCCCGAATCGGTGGATCCAAAGAACGTCGTATATGATGAAATTGTACCACGTTGCCGGGACACAGAGCGTGTGAAGTAAGTTAATTAACCGGCCATATGCAATGCAAGAACAGAGAGAACTGGCTGAGGACTGACCTGCACGAAACAGTCATGGAAATGGAGGCGGAGCATGAGCGCGGCGTTGCGCGTGTCAGCACGCACCGCGCACTCCATCTCCGTCCGGACGACGTGCTCCACGTTGGGGCACGTCTTGGAGTAGTATTCCAGGCTCAGCTTCGACGAGTCCTGTGCCGCCACCAGCGAGGGAACGCCGGCCAGGAGGAGACATGCCATAGCCACGTATAGTGCAAACGCCGTGCCCCTGATGAAGCACAACACCCCCGTGGCCGCCATAGATCCTTGGCTCTCACGCACCAACTTCAAGCTGTCGTGTTTCCTTGGCAGCAGCTGATGTTTCTATTGCAATAAGCTTGGGACCCTGCATGGGCTTTATATATATACAGGAGTAGCAAAGAGAGACAGTACGTGGTGCTCAGGGGAAAAAGGGTCAAGAGGGAGATGAACCAACTCTGATGTGTGGTTGGTGGAGTAAGCAAGCTGAAAGGATCAGTATATTTTTATGTTTTTGCAGCAAAACTTGCTATGCATGGGTCAAACCTTGCATTAATTAGCCCGCGTTTGGTGGTTATGGGTTCACCAATCGTGGAAAACCTTCAGTGTCTGTCTGCCTGAGATGCATCAGACTATTCTTCTTTCATGCATACTCTCTCTCTCTCTCTCTCTAGTTAAACTACATATCATTTGGATGTTTCCAGGTGTCACTACCGGAGATAAAAAAAAATCCAGAACCACAGGTGTCACATGCAGATTTTGGATTGCTGCTTGAGTGGTGCTTACACTTCGCTTGTGCTACTGCTACTGTAAAATAAGGTTCCCATATATATGAACGAAAACATGTACTGTAGTAGTTGAGCAGGGCTACCTCTAGACTATGTTTGTGTTACGTACACGGCTACGGTGCTTACGCTACCTCCATGTATCCGTCAGATGATCAGACTGCAGACTTCATAAACAAGGACATGAGTCCATTCCCTCAATACCACTGAAACTTATACTGCTCTCCTCAAAGCCATCCAAATTTTCTTTCTCCCTTCACTGCCATCAAATAATTTTTTTATTTCCTTGGTCGCCATTCTTTCAGATTATAGTCAAGTGGTTGTCAAGTTTCATTAAAAATGTCCCTTTTACCCTCCGAGTGACAGTACAATTGCTATATTTCCTTAGATGCCATTGGACACTATTTTCATCCATTCCTATACATAAGGTTACATTGAACATTTATCCACCGCAAGAATATATACATTTATATGATAAGAAAATAGTGTATAAAAATACGTATGTAACATATTTATTATTACTTAAAGAAGAAGACAGCCACCACATGGCTGACACATTTTAGTGAGCTGAAAATTAAATAAGAGACACAACAATAGTTCAGGTCTCTACATTTAACATCAACATGTGCTAGTCTTGCACATCATCATTACACCATATGGTCTAAGATGGTACTGAGATAGGCAACAAAGTACAATACCATAAAGAGTATTACAGTTATGCTCACAACCAAAATAAGATGAGTATCAGTTTCTCATCAATGAAGCTACAATTGTAACCACACAATATAATAATAGTTTCAGCCCGAAACAAATAAGTATATGTAGCTCAGATGCAGCTTAAGAGGACAGCAAAATAAGCCCCAATAGCTAAATATTCATTCTAGGATTTTTCTCTTGCTTCTAGTGCCAACTGTAGGGCTTTCTGGAGTCTTCCTTTTAGTGTACGTTGCAGGACTATTAGGTGTCATCAATCCTTTCAACTTATTGTGGCCTTTGTCTTCTTTGCATTTGGTTTTGCTAGTTTGTTTTCTTTTTTGTAGGATGGGAGGTAGCAGGTGGTGCGGTAGTAGTGTCACAAGAAGGAAATTGTATGGAAAGTACCTCAGGTTGGATAGAACCACATATAGACCTACACTTGTTGCCTCAGGTTAATTAGAAAATTAGTTAATAAAAAAAATTAGAAAATTAGCAAAGAACAAGAGATGTGAAGAATTAATATGATGTACAAGAAACTTAAATTGATTTTTTCCAGAACTCAAGTTATCTGAGCACCCTTTGGTTGCATTATAAATTACAATTTAAGTGGAGTGGGTTTTGAAGTATAACAAAAAAATCAACAATTTGTGTATTCACATACTTTGCCTAGGAGGAAAATACATTGGAGTTTGTCCTGAAGTAGAACCAACAAGTGCAATACTCATATCTGGTGATTCTTGGATAGCTTTATTCTTTTTCTTCTTCTTCTTCCTTGATTAAGGAAAAGGTACCTTTTTGACGGTTGCATCCAGCACCAGGGGAAAACACCCCATATAGGGGATGTTTGCCCACTGGTTGCTCGTGTCGAAGGGGAGATTGGGACCTCCAACCAGGGGCGGTAGCTGGGTTCGGCGGGGGTTTTCTTGGTGGAGATGGTGAGCACGCGACGGACGATGAGCTTCCTGTCCCTCTTTCTTTCTATGGAGAATATGCCACCAAAAATGGTGTTGACCCCTTTATCATGAGTTTCAAATGCTACATTGTCATTTCATAGTGGTTGATGCCCATCTTTGTTGTCATCTTTGCGATCTTCCTTCTTCTTATTCTAGAATTCCTTGGTGAGACTAAGGTAGTCCTTCATCTTGGGCTTGTTGTTCTTATGGAAGGGGTAGGGTCTATTGAGGACCTCTTATATTGCTCATCTTAGTTGTGCTTGGTGCAGGGTTCAATGACCACGGCGAGGGCGTTCTTAGGGCAGCGATGGTGGAAGTGTCCCATCTTGGAGCTTTCCACGTGGTCACGGTGATCATCGTGATGGTGATCATTATTGCAGTAATCATTAGGACGATCATCACCATGGTAGGATGGTAGAGGGGGTAGGTGAGTCCTAGCATCGGCTTCGTCAGCGTTGGCATCGTGATTGGTAGTAGAAAGCATCTCCCAATTCCCTTTGGTGGTTTTCAATTAAGCTTAGTGCAGATCTCGCGGTGGTCGAGGCCTTTGGTAAAGGCTGTAATGACCTCAGCCTCGGTGAAGTTTGATATGGAGTTTCTCATCTCGGAGAATCACCAGATCAAGTTGCCGAGAGATTCAGAGGGGCCCTATTAGATCCTATTTAGATCATGCTTGGTTCATGTGCATGTACATGTCGCCATGTAGTTGTCATTAAAGACTTTCTTGAGCTTCTCCCAAGATTTTATAGAGTCCATCTTAACTTTGGTGAGCCAATTCATGACGGATGGCACAAGCATAATAGACAAGTAGTTAGTCAATACGCTGGAATAATCCAAGGCGGTGCAGACCATAGTGGCATAAGTAGGTAACCATTATGTGGGGTCATCTTGCTATCATAGGGATCAACCCAAGTGATCTCGAAACCCAAGGCCATGAGACAGTTTGGAGCGCCCTGGTGAAGGAAGGGGTCCCTTCAGATCTTTGACATTGCCATTGACGATAGCTAGTTTAAGGACCTCTTTTAGATTGCCCCACTTGACGTCATACTATTTTGTTTGAGGGAACTGGAGGAGCCAAGGCCCTTATAGGAATTTATTGAAAGCAAAAGGATACAACATAAGAAAAGTTCCAAAAAGAAAATAAAGGAAAAAACGAAACAAAGAAGGAGACGAAGAAAAAGAAAGAGAAAAACAAAACAAGGGAGCGCATCAACGATCTAAGTTCAAGCTAGCTAACCATGAACCAAAGCTTGACTGAAGACTATGCTTAACTCTGAAGTGTACCAATTTGAGCTCCTGCAAGAGAGACCTACTGCAGTTCTGAACATTTGGCTGAATCCCATTGAAGATGAGCCCATTTCGGTCCATCTAGATTGACCAACATAATAAGATGATTGCTAACATAAAAAACCTTTATTGTCGGTGAAGTGCCTCTTCCTCATGGCGGTTAATACAACATCCATTGATGTGAGAGCAAGCATCACGGACATAGTGGAGATACTCATGGGCATCACTTGCAGGATGGTTAACCTTTTGATTGGCGTTGGGGTTGGCGTGATGAGGCGCCTAATTGGGGTTATTAACACAATTACCCTTGGGACCCACCTCGGAGAAACTAGTCGAGACGACGGTGGTCAGCGAAATAGCTTCTTCCACGATGATTGGACTTCGAGGCAATAGATCAGTGATTCAAAATCACATAGTAGGATGGGGCCTAATTGTAGTGGACCATATTGATTTGACAATGAATTGTTTTGATCATCATGGCGATTCCTGGAGTCTGCTCGAGTTTCTCGAGCTCGTGGGTGGCTACAACGAGATTGGCGCTTAGCGTCCAAAAATCATAATATTCTTTGACCCCTAAAAAATTAGTGTCGAGATTCTGACGGAGTAGGGGAATTACCCCGCGAATCGACTTTCCCATCATCATCATTGGGTTGGTCTTTGTTTGCAGTTGCCTAGGAAGCAACAATGGCTTCTTCATTTGCGTGATACTATGCACGATCGATGTTCTTGTTGAGGCATAGTTGGCACTCCTAATCATTTCCCCATCACGGTACGGCTCATCGGTTCTACGTGAAAATTCCTCCCATGAACCTACCGTGAAAGAAGGAAAATTGGAGGAAGTCTCGGAGGTCGTTTCCATAGAGCTTTGAGATTCATAGCTCGTGATCTCTTCCAAGATGGTGTCGAGAGACTTTTCATTAAACTAGCAAATTATCACCATTTTTCTCATAGGTGGGGCTTGGTTGGTATCATGGTCAGTGAGTGGGCAATATCGTCGGGCTAATCAGTGGTTGGATGAATCTCCCTAGTTGGCAAATTTTCCCCTAAGGGCATCTTGGTAGGAGGAGGTGAAACTAGTGATCCCAAACAACATAGCAATTAAGGCACCATATCCTAGGCTATGCGGACTAGGCAGATTGGATATGTGAGGAGAATGACACTGAACAGCAAGATGATGATGGATCGTGCGCCTTTCTAGCGTTACCATGATGATGAGAAGCTCCTTAGTCATCCTACAATGGCAAGAGTGTATGGAGTAGTTGGAGCATGTCATTTGATGATTTGTATGTGGCAGAAACGCCTTTTCATCTACAGGTTGGACAAGGGTTGATTTGACAATTGACAAGTAGTTGGAAAGCTCCAAGTTTACCTGGTAGATAGGTGCGATCAAGGCATCATTGTTGATTTTCTTCCTCGAGTTGTGAGAGAGCAACCAACGAGTTGATGATGAAGACATCCTCGGAGGCGATTCTGAGATCAGATCTACTAGCGTAGGCACATGCGTGATCAACACAATAGGAATCTACATCGCTTCAACGATCTTCACATCACTATTGTCATTGATGAACTAGGAGATTGACCCAACCATGAAGGTTTGGCTAGGCTTCCAGGAGAATGGAGAGGTCAGAAATCATACCATCTTGTTCACCATGAAACAGTACACACACCCCTACTTGATGTGCCAACTGCCGACTAAATGTGCTCGGCAATCCACTGTGGGGGGTCCCCATGATGCTAGATTGATTGGAGGGATGCGTGAGATAAAAAATAATATGGCAATAGGGACATATTAGTTAGACAGGTTTAGGCCATTAGCACGACATAATACCCTACTCTTGTGTTCTGTTGGTGGCATTGGCAATCGTATTAAATGATGTGAGTTATCACTACGTCAAAAAAGGTTAACCGCAACGGGCGATTTTGGTTTCCCGCAGCGGACAAACGCGTCTGTCGCGGTGACAAGGTCACGATAAATCGTGGCCTCACCACGGCGGACACCTTTGCCCGCTGCGACAAACTTATTTACTGCAGCGGACGCATAAGGATGCCCGCTGCGGTTAATCCTTTTAAAAAAATAAAAAAAAGAAAAAACCCTAGATGGCCTGCCGAGCCCATCGGGCCCATGCCGCACGCCGCCACAACCCCGCTCCCACACCGCCGCCGCGAGCCAGCGCCGCGCGCCGCCGCAAACCCGCTGCCGCTGAAAGGTCCTAAGTGATGGCTAGAGGGGGGGGGGTGAATAGCCTAGTTTGAAAGCTAAAAACAATCTCAACAACAAGTTACATAACTAAGAGGCGAAGCTTGACTTGCACTAGCCTACTAAGGGATGCAAAGCCACCTAACCACAATTTCTATCCTAATAAGCTCTAGGATCACACAATTCCTACTCAATTCTAGTAGCCCTCTAGGCACAACCTAATATACTAAGACAAGAATGAATGAGGTAATGCAAAGATAGGAAAGATGATTATACCGTCGTGGAGATGTTGGGGATGAACCAATCAAGTGAATACCAATGAAATCAATCAATCACAATAGACAATGGTTGACACTTGATTTTCTTCTAAGATTCACTAGTTTGCCAACTAGCTAGTCCCCGTTGTGGCAAGACACTCACTTGGAGGTTCACGCGCTAATTGGCATCACACGCCAAACCCGTCACCGGGTGCCGCACAACCAACACAAGATGAGGCTATTGAAACGCCACGAGCAATCCACTAGAGTTACCTTTGCGATCTCCCGCGGGGAAGGCACAAGAACCCCTCACAATCAACTTGTAGTCGATGAAGCACAATCACCAAGCTTCTCGATCTACCACCGCTGCTCTAAACCGTCTAGGTGATGGCAATCACCAAGAGCAACAAGAAATCCACAGCAAGAACGCCTCCCAAGTGCCACTAGATGCAAGCTATATGCGAAATGCACTTGGATCACTCAATCTCTATTAGGTTTTCACTAACCAAGCATGGAGATGAGTGGGAGGGAGTTTGCTCAGCTCAAAGGAGTCTCAAGATGTTCAAATGTGCGAGAGAGATCACCCCAAGCCGGCCAACACATATTTATAACTCCCCTCAAAGTCTTCTAGCCGTTACCCTGTTAAGTTGGCGACGGACGCTCTTCAGGGGGGTGACGGATGCTCCGTCGCTAGTATCCGACGCCCTGTCAGAACTAGCTGTTGGGCTGCTTCACGGGCGACGGATGCTTCGTCCCAGCGTCCGATGCTTGTCTTCAGCCTACTCGCTTGCATAGCTCTCTGGAAGCCCGACGGACGCTCCACGAGATACCGACGGACAGCGTCCGTCGCACTCTGAATTTTCTCTGTGGCTTCAGTGTGGCCGACGGACGCTACGTCATACTGACGCCAGCATCCAGTGCCATCGTCTGACGCGTCGGACAGCGTCCGACGCCCTGATCTACAGCGTCCAGCGCCCCTGCTTGATCCTCATTTGTCTCTGATCTTTTCCAGTCTTGCTCCAATGTGCCAAGTACTAAGATACCTCTTTAGTGAACACTTCTTGGCATGTTTTACTTGTCAATTAGCATGGTGTATGTCACTAGGTCCTAAATGCACATGCAATATAGATAACACCTAGTGGCACTTGACAAACCGCACTCACTTTTGAATTTCCCCTCTTAATAGTACGGTTGTCTATCCTAAAAGTGATCACACCCACTTGGTGTCTTGACCACCAAAAGAAAATCCCTAGCTTATACCTTTGCCTTGTTTAACTTAGGGTCTTTCCACTTGCCTTCTTCTCCAAGTGTGAGCTCTAGGTCTCCATCACCTTTGCTTGCTCCACCACTTGTCATCATCTTCAATGAGTGTACTAAACCTACTCAAACACTTAGAGCTAGGTTAGTACTTGAGGTTTCATAAATTATCCAAAACACTAGAGATCTCGCACCCGCGCCGCGAGCCGCTGGATCTACTGTCGGGGCTGTCTCGCCGTGTGGATCCACGTCGTGGAAGGCGGAGTAGACGCGGAAGCCCTGGATCCGCCGCCGTGTGGATCTGCCGTCGTGGGAGGACGAGAAGACACATGTGGATCCGCCGTGGTGGGAGGAGTAGACGCAGGGAGTCATCGTGTGGATCCCGCGTCACGCCGGGCCGTCATCGCCTCCTGCGCCGCAAGCCGCGCATCCCGCGTCGATCTGCCGAGGCCGCGCAACCCGCGCTGCCGCTGTGGGCTCGCGCCGCCACGCGCCGTCTGCGCTCCAACGCCGCCGCACCACGAGCCGCCGCAGCCCCGTGCGCCGCCCCTCGCGCCGCCGCTGTGCCGCCCTGGGCGCCTCTGGCCGCCGAGCCGCCACAGTTCTGTGCTCGCTCGTGGAGTCGTGGAAGAAGAGAGAGATAGGGATACGTGAGGGAGAGAGACGGCTGCGCTTAGGGGCTTGGAGAGAGAGGGCTAGTTGTGGGAGTAAACCCTAAGTCATGATTTTATATGTGGTGCAAATATCGGGGCTCGCCATGGGCCTGTTGGGCCGTGGCATTAACCGTGACAGGCCTTTAAGGTTGCCCGCTGTGGTAAATTGATTTACCGCAGCGTGCATCTTAAGGCGTCCGCCACGGTAAATACCTTGGCGGACGCCTTAAGATGCCCGTTGTGGTAAATCAATTTACCGTAACGGGCAAAATTGTCCACCACGGTAAATCAAAAATGCCCGCTGCGGTAAATAATGTGATTGACTACAACGGGCAAAATTGGTGTCCGCCACTGAGGGCTTATAGGCAACGCTGCGGAAGCTCGATTTTGACGTAGTGTATGAGGGGGTCCTCTACCTTCCTTATATAGCCAAAGATGGGGTTAGACATCAGTTATATCTACCAAATAACCGGCAAGCAAAAATAGATTAGAGGAATCATAGGATCATAACATATCCTAACAGATTACACTATGTATTTAGGATATCGTCCCGGTGCATTGTCGTGCATGCCAAGCAATAATGTACCCCACAAGACTTCGTCTTATAAGCTGGACCATCCCTAGTGCCACAACACCTGCCTTATGTCGTGGGTATCCATGGTTGACCCCCCATAGAGCCCCTAGATGCACAATAATATTAGTGTCATACATATGAGTGTACAACATGGCAAATGTACTAGAGATTGCATATTGGATAGTGAAAGCAATACCTTTTATATTTCATGCTCCAAAGTCATTGTGTTTCCATTTTTTTCAAGTGTGCCAGTGATGTTCATAGCCTTGGCAAATATCACATTTGTGCTTCCCTTTCTTGCGTGTTGTGCTGCCATTGCTCCTAGCACCCCGTTTGAACATACACTCTTCCTCCACCTTCCTCGAACAATACACTGTCATCATCCATGGATCAATATTTTCAGTAAGATACTCAAATTTGTGTTTGATTGCATAATGATTTAGCGCCAACTTGAATTGTCTCATGCTTAGATATGTCCTACCAACAACTAGGGGCAAACCTATTCTGTCAGTAAATTTTATCTGCATCATTTCAAGTCCATTCAACCTCCAATCACCATGGTTTGGGTGTGGAAATCCAAATGTGTTCCAAGGATTATTTTTTTTGCATGGCTCACGTTGAATGACATATTGAACACTAGAAATATTCTAAGAAGAAAGAAGTACTTAGAAAATTACAACTGTGCCATGTACCAATGCACTTCAGCCCATCCCAACAGTATGAATATCATGCATTGCTGAGATTAAATCTATCGACATATATGACTAATTCATATATGAAGGCTACCTCTAGCATTTAATCACATGGTAGCATATGTGGTCATAAATACATAACTTGGCCTGGACGTAGAGGTATATTGATCCATACATTACCATTCAAGTGAATGGCATCCATACAATAGCACCCCATATGGACAAGGAAATAGAAATATGATGCAACCCCAAGTTAGTACTTACTAAGCCACCTGAGAGTCCTAGGTTGGGCATAATTGGAGGTTGACGCTAGCATAGTTTTGCAAAATAGTTTTGACAAACTTGTTTTTAGTCCAAATAAGTTTTCAAAACCAAAACTTTTGTTTTTAAAATCTATGTAGATGACAGTATTTACTCAATCTTGCTCTGATATCATTTCTGTGACAGAATCCCCTAATTCATACAAGATCAAGTACGACTATCACCGCTAGACGCGTTGACAAGCACATGCAGTCACCTATATGAACGTGGAAGTATGCGGAGTGTCCCGAAAGACCTCGGTAAATCAAATTACAACCAAGATCACAAGATTAAGTAATACAAATCAAATACACAGAGTTTTGCAACGAAAATATCTTTTCAAAAGAGTTTACAAATCAATTTTCTTTTTAAATGATTAAATAACATAAGTTTAAATACATTGCTAGCTTAAAAATGACACCCTCCAACAAAAGTATAAGGATAAGAAGTTACTATAGAGTCACCATGCGCATCGGTAGTTAGTTACATCATCCTTTGCAGGAAAGACCTTCAGCTGCAACATGGGTTAACAACCATGAGTATGAGAGTACTCAACAAGACTTACTCGGAGAAAAAGGTGAATAAGTAAGGTATGTAGGATATTGGGATTGAAGGTATGGTTTGCTAATATCAAAGTTTTTGCATAAATGAGCATTTGTGAAAACATTTTTCAAGTTGGTCTTTCCACCAAAACCAGTTACTCAAGTACCGATCTCAATGTCGATCGATAATGTGGTAACATCTCCATAACCAACAAAAACTATTTACAACTATCCAGTTTAAGTTTCATTAATTATGTTGAGGAATAGTGAGTCGAGTCTCCATAACCGAGGACCACGACGATTAGAATCGATTAAGCCTAGTTGGGGATTCCTTATCACACAACATATGCAGCGGAAGCCAACATATATCAACCTCCCTCCGGAACCTCCACTAGAGACCAAGGCCCACCTCCCAAGAGTATAGTACTCCACACTGCCCTACCCCGTCCCCAAGGACAGTTTACCTAGTAGGGTGGGTACACATCAACTCACGGAGTGGATGGATCCGAAGTTCAGCTTACCAGAGCATATGACTAGTACTGCAAACTCTCGTCTCATCGCTTCAACAACGGACGGTTCCTAATCGACACAGGAGGAAAGAATCCGCTCACAAGACCTCCACGTCTTGTGGCTCACCAACTCCGTGTCTGCCCGGTCTCAGTTTATTACTCCCAACATTCCATTATCCATTTCAAAAGTTCAAAACATTTGCCGAAGCAACATGATTAGCTCCTACTCTCACAGATGACGAAACATCATCTGACTTCTACCGGTATAAGCATACTAAGCATAGCAGACAGAACTTGTATTTCAAAATAGGTATCAAGGTATAGTATTGAATAACAAGGTAGGCAATTCATCAAATAGGTAATCATTTTCTGAATATTCAAGGCAAATAATTAACCATAAGTATAAAGGAAATATTTTTCAAAACACAAGTGTTTAAATGCACCGGGGCTTGCCTGGGTAACAACACTGGGTTAGCGTTTGTTAGATGACGTCCGCTTGACGAAAATCTCTTATCAACACTTGAATTTTGAGATGTATCCATCTTCTGGATCCACTCATCAACATTGTTTTCGGGTGAAATCCACGAATTCCTGTCTTCTGGTTAACTCTACTAAACTTGGTCTTCGGTTAACCTCACCAATCACTATCTTCTAAGCCACTTCATCAAACTCTGTCTTCGGGTTTGACATAAACCACCACATATGCATCTATCGTACCTTAATGGGATGCAGAGATGCAAGCGTATGAATGCGAAGGATAGTAACACAAGATACACCAATCTAATCACACATAAATACTCAAGACAAAACAAGATTATGCAAGACTCAAGCACTTTTAGTAGTTATTCAATGTTTATGTCTATGACCTGTTCTTCAAAGGTTATCTTTGCATCTTTAGGAAGAAACTTGATTATCCATGTCCGATGTAGGGAACATCAGATAAGTTATGTGGAGATAAGCAAGGAAAAGCGCACATGAAGATATCACTTCGATGTTGTTCCATAATGGATCATGACCAGCAATCTCGATACCAGCGCGTGCTGAGCAGCACAACCATGTGTATGCATTCCACAGGAGGCTCTCAGTTTCGTTGCGACACCGTAGAGTCTAGTGATGACACCATCACCAAACACACCACCAAAGTGAAATTTCAAGTGACACTGACTTAGTT
This sequence comes from Microstegium vimineum, assembly GCA_022036555.1. NCBI lineage: Eukaryota > Viridiplantae > Streptophyta > Magnoliopsida > Poales > Poaceae > Microstegium > Microstegium vimineum. The sequence continues at coordinate 35,167,197 of CM039125.1, read as the reverse complement.
GTAAGAACAAACACTATACAACCGAAGTATAGCAATCAAAGGTAGTCACAAGAATTGGAGTCAACGAGAGATGTTCCAAGGCATAGATAACAAAGCGTGGGATTCACGATTTAAACTGATGCTTAACAAAGATGAAAGAGACTTGCATGATTAAGGTGTAAGAAAAATTAATTAAGCCTTGAGTACAACTTTCCTTCATGGTCTAGTTGTAAACTAAAGACTTAATTAAGGGTTAAATTTTAATTAACTTAAACTAATTAAGTTAATAATTATATCCAACAACACTGAACAATATTAAGTTTTATTTTCATTAATTAAGATCAAAGTTTATTTTGATTAACAAGTCAAGTTAATAATTGTATCTAAAAGCACTGAGTAAAGCATTACATGAGCAATCATCAAACAAGTCCAAAGTCATTGAAGTTAATGACTTTGATTAGCAAACAACCCTAAAAACCACTCAAAACCCAGTAGTTAGGGTTTTCTAATTATTTAATACTTTAATTAGAGACTTTATTATTTATTATTTATTAAACAATATTTCTTAAATAAATAATTAGTTGCTAATTGGGACCATGATTAAGTCATTAGTTCATTAGTTAACCTTAAAGATCATATAAGACCCAAATTAATCATTAAGTATTAACTAGCAATTATTTATTAATTAATTTAATATCTCAAAATTAAACTTTATCCAAATGAGCTCAAACTTTTAATATAGAATCTACATGTGCTCAATAAGTTGCATGATTAATTTGGAACAATATGTTATTTATGGAAAAACATTTAACATTTAATATTTTAATTAAAACCTTTATTATTTACGAAATGATAAACAACAAAACTCAACCAAAGAATTAGTTGCCAAGGGACATTATGATTATAACCTAAGGTCATCAATCAACCCAAAAGTCCATACAAACCCTATGATTATCACTAATTACATTAATTAAACTAATAACTCCATTTAATTAATTAAATAAGCATTTATTTACTAATTAAACTAATATGTCAAAATTCAACTTCATTTAAATTAGGGTTTTGAAATTGATTTACCCCCTTTTAAATTACTCAAGATTTTTGAATAAAACTTAAAAAACTCCAAAACAACTTTTGCTTGGATTGAATAGCTCTACAACTTCGCTTAAACATTGTTTGTCAAATTCCTTTTAGTTTTTGAAATCCATTTTTGAATTCGAATTTGGACTTAAAATCCAATTACCCCTGTTGCAATTACATTAAAGACTTTAATACAAGTTAAAAATATTTAAACATAGCTTTTGCTTCTTTTGAAAAGATCTACAAAAAGGTCAATACACTCAAAGTCCAATTCTTAATAGTTTTTAAAATCCATGTTTAGGTCAAATTTTAACCCCAAAATTAGGGTTTCAGAAAAGAGTTTTTCAACTTTTTTATTATTGAATTTAAACACTTTTCATAGTAGATAAAGCACTCTAGCATTTCTATGCTCACTCAAATAAACTCTTTTAGCTTTTGAAATTCTCTTTTGGGGTGACTATTTCCCCCCCTGGTTAGGGTCTTGCGGAAAAGTTTTGAAATTTTATTTCTTGTTTTCATTTCAAACATCCACAAGTGATTAAGAAACACAATCAAATAAACCATTTTTAGTTATAAGCATGACATGGTGATTGAACATAGAAAGGTATAAATAACATAATCAAATACTTTTGTTGATGCAATTGAAACTAGTTCATCCTATCCTGGCGATACTTGGTCACAATTTCATCAACAAAGTCCTTGAAATTGCACATGTCAGAGTTGACAACCATGTTGATACGAAAGCATTAAACATCCTGCCTACTTCTACATTTTCCTATAAAACTTATTTCCAATGAAAAAAATTCGATTTTGGTTCCATCTATTATAGATGGCATAAAACTAGAGTTATTTTTGGATTCTGCTTCTTATCATATGTTAAGCGCAAAATTGTGAACTAAGACCAACTCAAAAACAAATGCACAAAAACAATACCCTAGAAGAAGCCAAGATTAGTCAACATCTACTGCTGCCATCCTTGGTACCTGCTTGGGCACCCGCTGCCTCCTGGTGACTGGCTCGGCCACTACCAGCCCACGACCCCGAGTACGGGACATGGTCGCCTGCTTGCGGTGGCCTCCCTTGCGTGCCGCTGCCCCACGCCTCACCCGCGGCAATGCTCGCCCCACGCCTCACCGGACATCGACTGCCAGCCCCTCTGAGATGCATCTAGGGTTTGGGCTTTAGGTCGACACTAGCTCACGTGATTCAATTTGGAAGGACGAGTTTGGCGAAAATGAAAACTGAGGGGAAGTAACTAATGGTGGGACCATTCTATATGTCTCAGATGGGCATATTGGCCATCACAGTTTGATGGACCAGTCTATTATTCTGAAGGTGTACACTTGTAAAGTGAAACTACTTGGGAAATCGATCCAATAACAACCAACAAAACTAGGAATCGACGGAATAGCAACCAACGAAACGAAATTTTGATTTGATTGGAATCAAAGGAGAAACAGGGGACTAATAATTCCACAAAGACGAGTATTCCTAGCTTGTATGAAAGCCGAAAATAGCATCTCAGAAAACTCCTTACCTGCACATGCATTCACTTTACTAGTCACCATCTGCTAGAATTCCTGAGCGGCGGAACCCACTCTGCAGTTGCTTAGTCCTGGCAGCTCACCGTCGATCACCACCTCTACTGATCTGCTGAAGATATATATACGCACTCGTGCAATGGAATAAAGATAAAGATGGTTTATTTGAAAGGGGGGGAAATGTGCTTTTCACTGTATAAAACTAAAAATAGAACTGCCCGTATGGAGGAATATTGATTCTCAAATCCCAAAATAAGGTGTCATGTCTTTTTCCAAAGAGAGGAATCAATAGCTGAGGGCGCGCGTAGTTTGTGCAGTGCTCTGTGTAAGGATATTCACCTGGCTAAGAGCCTAAAAATTATGTACAAGACTAGTTTAAACATGCAAAAAGTCATGTATCCTAGCATATTTTCATTGGTTCCCATGTGGAGTCAAACCCTTAAACAATGCTATGAAAGTCATGTAGTTTAAACATACAAAAAGTCATGTTGCTTTTCTAATTTACACTAGCATATTTTAAAATTTTAAGGATACTACTAGTGTACTACCTCTGTTTCTAAACATACGGTCGTTTTCATTTCCCGAATAACAAATTTAAATAAATATATATTAAAAAATATTTCACATAATTAATATGAATAAATATTTGAATCTAGTTTTAGATTAAGATTAAGCTAGTACAACTTGACTTATACCCCAAATCTCTCCTTATTTATTTAATAAGGGAACAAAGTTCTAGCCTCTACCATCCGAAAATGGTACACACAACGGAGAGTGATCGATACAAAATAAAGCCATGAGAGACACACACTCAAACGAAAATAAGACGGAGTTCAGTTCAAGTAGTAAGCCATGCGTCAGAACAGGAGCACTAAACACCAATACAGTTTGAGAAGTGTTGACACAAAATGTGACGCGCTGCGTCTCACACACAGCGAGCCGGAATGCTTAGCTTCAATCGAGTGCTCGGGTGTTTTCAATTCAAAAACGTGCCAGTCAGTTTGACCTGAAACTAACAAGGGATGAAAATCATTAGATACAAACTGGAACATGTCAGGTGATACCAGACAGTTCCATATGTACGACCCTGAAGCCACTTACAACGACATACAACTATGAAAGCTGTCTGTCAACAGATCTTATAGGTGATTCGGCTAAAACGAGTAAGTAGAACGCCAAGGATTGATTGCCGAATATGCATGCATGGGGAAACAACATGCGAACGAATCACAATTGAGTATAAATTAAAGTATAACCAAGCTCGGCAATCAGCCGAATTGAGGTCCATGATGAAGGAAATACGTAAGCAAACATGATTAAACTAATCTAAAGCTTGCATCTGCCGCACGACACCCAGCGTCATCAAAGCTTAAACATGGATAGCATGCATGAACCCGCAACACGTGACAATCTAGATTCAAACTAATTCGGCTATTCATAGATATAAAATCTACTCATGGAAACAACATGAAAGCAATTTATTATAACATAGATAGATCTATATAAACTAACAAGAGCCGAACGAATCACAATTGAGTATAAATTAAAGTATAACCAAGCTCGGCAATTTAGCCGAATTGGGGTCCATGATGAAGGAAACACGTAAGCAAACATGATTAAACTAATCTAAAGCATCCATCTGCCGCACGATACCTAGCGTCATCAAAGCTTAAACATTGATGGCATGCATGAATCCGCAACACGTGACAATCTAGATTTAAACTAATTTGGCTATCATGAATAATAGATCTGTTTGCAGAAACAATATAAAAGCAATAACTGTTACAAAATAGATGAATCTACAAGATGAAGAAAGCCGAACCGTATCAATCTAGATTGGGCAAAAAAGGGGTGTTACAAATATATAAAGGTATCTAAAAATATGCAACACGATAACTTAATGAATCTATTAGATTTTGCCAAATCTGATAGAGCCGATAACTATCTTGCTTAAGCTAAGCATATCAAGCAAATACCCGTCACACGGCATCTACTTGCACGCGCAACATAAGTGAAGACTTCTTGATTATCAAGCAAAGATCCGCCGCACGATCATTGATAATAAACAAGACTACTTGCATCAATATCTAAATCCACCACATGATACTAGACATGATAACAAGGTTGTTAAGGCTTACGGAGGTCGACGGATCAATGATTCCTCTCGAAGAACTCGACGGCACGACAAAAGGGACTCGAAGTTGGCACGGGGCCGGTTGTATTGATCTGAGAGATGATTTTTTACAATGGCCAAGGGTTTATATTTATACCCGTGGACTAATGACTTTTGGCTAACCGATATACAAAACTCACGTATCTAAATAAAAGGAAATAATAAAACATACAGACTCCACGATTTCCTTTCTAGCAGAGTTAACTCCCTTGCACTTGGGCCAATGCGGTTGATGTCGTGGCCTTTCCAAGAATAATTAGAGACGTGCTTGACCTTCCAAGTATTAATATCTGATCAACCATATATATACATATACGTATATGACATATATCCTTTTGATCCTCGTATATGTATATATATCTTGATTTTTCTTTGCACTTGGAAGGTCAAGCACGCATATCTCTCTTTCCTTAAATATTCTCCATGTGCATGCAGATTACAAAATAATATTCTTTGGCCACCGAGTAATTCTTGAACGTCACAACTCATAAGCTTCCTTTGAATAATATCCCCGGCTACTAAACGTCAACGGCTGATTCCTTTCCTTCTTTGCATGGATCCAAGCACGACCAATCACAAAGCTTCATGTTTCCATCCGAGACATGTAGATTTCCTTAAATAGCTTGGCCAAATATTTTCCTCATGTGTAATCTCCAGTATATAGATAGACTGTAATAAAACCATCTTAGATTGTAATAAAACTATCTTTCTCAGCATAATTCCATAAATAATAATTCATATACTGCTGCTTGAACGTGACGCATCTCGCGGCAATATTTCTCGACAAACCAAATTCTGGTGTCAACAAGAAGTTCCAACGAAACTTCGCAAAGACGGACATAATCAGTGTTTCCCCAGCTTTTTTGAATGATGAGTGTTCTTCCACTTTATGGAGAATGGACCATTGACAGGTCCAAAATGTCGCCATGAAAATTACATACATGTAAGTATTAGATTTAGCTTTATTAAACATCATATCGTTCCTATTCAACCAAATCGTCCAACAACAGCTCCTAATTAATTTTTTTCTCGATCGGGTGATTAACCCATTTTTCATTAAGAGGAATTGTAAACAAATGTTATAGAAACATTACAACCGTGTTACCATTCTTGCTAGCGAGTCACCAGGAAGATCGGAACACTCGACAAGCAAATTGTCACATACTTAGAAATAGGGTACCCAAATTACCAGACTCCACAAAAACAAAAATCACCATCAGGGGTTGTTCTGCCTCGCCCGAGCCAAGGTGACGTCGCCCAAGACGTCATCAACCCTCGAGGGCTCTTCCTCCTCGCCCGAGCCAAGATGGCATCGCCCGTGACGTCATCGACCCTTGGGGGCTCTTCTGCCTCGTCCGAGCCAAGATGGCATCGCCCATGACGTCATCGATCCTCGGGGGCTGTTCCGCCTCGCCCGAGCCAAGATGGCGTCGCTCGGGACGTCATCAACCCTCGGGGGCTCTTCCGCCTCACTCGAGCCAAGATAGCGTCGCCCGTGATGTCATCGACCCTCGGGGCTCTTCCGCCTCGCCCAAGCCAAGATGGCGTCGCCCGTGACGCCATCGACCCTCGGGGGCTCTTCCGCCTCGCCCGAACCAAGGTGACATCACCCAAGACGGCATCAACCCTCGGAGGCTCTTCGGCCTCGTCCGAGCCTAGGTGGCGTCGCCCGTGACGTCATCTACCATCGGGGGCCCTTCCGCCCCATCCGAGCCCGACAAACGTCATTCGTGACGACCCTCGCCCTCGAAGACTTCACCGCCATGCCGCGGCCCAAGGCACTCTAGCCCACATAGTCAAAAGGTCCACAGTACCCTCCGTCCTCAGGGATGGGGTTCAGAGCATGATCCACCATGCCGACCCCTGTTCACCCTACGGTACAGGGTCCTGTGCTGCCTAACCGACGACTTCCGCGCGTGATATCCACGCTATGGCTCCAAGGACACTCCAACAGGGATTAGGGTGTCATCAAGCACTGTACGACAGAACACAGGGGTGCCTGGTCCTGTGCGACCAACCTCCGCCCATACCCGGAAAGGGGGAACAACAGGGTTCCCGGTCACAGGGCGCATGGCTACAGCTCGTCAGGGGCGAACAGGACTCGGACATGCGTCCACTGGCGCAATCTTCTTCAAGAAGGAAGACAGGATGAAGACAAAGGCTTCCTTCGGTAGTAGCCCAAGCCGGGCCCACGTTCACTCCCTCTCTCTACTGTACTCCTCCATCTCTCCCTACATATAAAGGGAGGGAATGGGCCCCCAATCTCAGGGGGACTCAACATTCCAATTCTCATTCACACACACTCAAACTCGCATACACGTGAGCACTCACCAGAACAAAGAACCTCATACGCACGAGACCGGGGAACCACCTTCCCTCTCTCACCAAAAGCTTGTAGCTCCCCTCTACGAGCTCTCCGCGCTCTGTAATACAACCCCGCAACACACTGGACGTAGGGTGTTCGTGCCCGAACCAGTATAAACCTCCGTGTTCTCCGAGCGCAACCATCTGAACTCCGACACGCTTAGAAATTTACTCATTGGCCGTCTAGACCCCACCATTTTAGACACCGACAGTTGGCGCGCCAGGTAGGGGGACTTTGCGTGTCACTAGTATTTTTTAGTTTCGGATGGCTGATCGCCACGTTCGTTTCGCTTCGGGCACCATCATTCATTTCGGTAGCCTGGATTTCCAGTGCCACAGGCAGGACGCCGACCTGGCTCTCCGTCATCCTACGACATCTCCTGAGGTAGCCATGGACGCCATCACCGCTTCCATGGCCCACCTTCATCTGTCTCCCTCCGGTGAACAAACCGCTCACGGGGCGGCCGTCCCGCGGGCCAATCATCCTCAGCTCGAGCGCCAGCTGGACATGCTCATGGGACCCCAGCCGACTCAGGAATCCCTGTACAACCTCTACTCTGCATTCGCCAACGTGACGGCACAGCTCGCGGGAGGGCAGCCGCTCTCCCCCAGGCGCGACAAAATGCCCGTCTCGGAACCGCAACCTTTTGACATGAAGAATGCCGCCACGTCATACGCGGAGGCGGTGGCCACTTGGTTCCACGCAAACCCAGCAAAAGGAAAACGTGTGGGACTCGTGTCCCACCACTCTTGTTCCACCTCTGATCTTCCCTCAAGCCCCGAGGCCGCGTCTTACGCCAACTCGAGCCTTGGGAGCGACGACCTCCTGGACTTCGACGGTCTGGAGGATCAGGAGGCGCTGCGCGGCTTCCTCCATGCCAGCGATTATCTGCTCGACACCGACTCGAGTGGTCCCAGCGAAGACACGACCGCGAGTGCTTCATGTGCGACGCATCGCCACCCGCGGTCGCGGTCGGCCCCACCCATGTCAACGAGGAGGACGAAGACGGTGACGACAACCACACGCCCGTGGACTAGACAGGTGTTCCGGCACCTAACCGGCGGCCCGATCCGCAGTCCTCAGAGGCCTGGCAGCAGCAGCTTTGCAACCTTCGCGACGTAGAGCAACAGCTCGCAGAGCACCAGCGAAAGGTAACGTTTGAGCGTGAGAAGCTTGAACGTGAAGCCGCCAGGGACGCCGTAGAGCCCCGCGCTCGTAGGGAGGCCCGGGCGATATACCACCGCATCATTAACGATGAACATGGCACACCGCAGTTCACGCGAGCAAGCCAGAACATCGCGGCAGCGAGGATGTGGCTCCGCAACCTCCCCATCCCGGATGCTCCTGATGGCAAGCTTGCCCACGACGAGCTAAAGACCCTCCTGGAGCGGGCCGCGGAGCAACAGGCCGAGAGCTCCGCTTCGCGGAGACGCGGGCTCAGCGCCGCCCCCCGACCGTTGCGGCTTCGAACGACCGCGAGGGGTCGGTCCACCCGGATCCCGACCCGGTCAGACACCGGCGCCCGACGGTGCACGCCCGCGTAGGCGAGAAGCGCGACGTGCGCGACACGCTCAACACGCGCAAGCACGCGAAGCAGGACGGCGCAAGCCGGGGCTACCACGTCCGACTTGGTAGTCGATACGACAGCGATGAGGACCGACCTCCCACGCCAGAGCCACCGGGTCCCCTGGTATTCATCCGCCACATCCGGCGCACGCCGTTCCCGCACCCTTTCCGACAGCCAACTAGCGTCGTCCGGTACTCCGGGGAAACGAACCCCGGGCTCTGGCTCGATGACTACCGACTTGCGTATCAGGCTGGCGGCGCGGACGATGACGATTTCATCATTCGCAACCTGCCTCTCCACCTCTCGGACTCGACCCGCACGTGACTCGAGCACTTGCTTCCTAACACCATTGATGGGTGGGAATCCCTGCGACAGGCTTTTGTCGGGAATTTCCAAGGCACCTACACGCGCCTAGGGAATCCCTAGGATCTCCGCAGCTACAGGCATAAGCCGGACGAATCCCTCTGGGAATACATCCGCCGTTTCTCCCAGCACGGCCGGACAAAGCTCCCAGCACAACCGACGCGGACGTGGTCGGGGCTTTCCTCGCAGGTACCACCTACAAAAAGCTGGTCCACAAGCTAGGCCGCAGCAACCCACGTACTGATGAGGACATCACCGGCTTAGATATGACCATGCCAACCACTTCTATACCAAAGGTGAAACCATTCTATAAGAGGTTTATCATTGTTACATTTGATGAATGGGTGCTGCACTATGAAGTGTGTATGTTTTCATTTTCAGAATTGCTTACATGGATCAAGGAAGGGATAGATTGCATATGGAAAGCATGGATGGTCAATGAAGTTGATTGGGGACCAAATCCAAGTGTTCCTAACGTTCTCCACCAGGCCACCACGTCATATTGGATCCAAGGAAACAAAGAGTCCAAGTCCAACACGTTTTGGAAAGTTCAATTCGGACTGCAGAAGAGTCCAAACTTGCGACGGTCTCCACGACTTCATACGGACTCCGATTGGGACGTTATAGGACTTTTTGGAAAGCTTATCAAGTCTACTTTCCAATGGGTCCGGACTCATACCTATATCCTATCAGATGCGTGCGCAGTAGACAATTTAATACCGAGATCTTTTCTGCCAATGGTGCTGCGTCACCCTATTTTGGGCCGATGGCCCGTGTATCAAGTTGAGTCCATTAGGGACTCATCCTAGGGTTGTAGGACGACACTAGGACCCTTGTGGTCGTCCTCCCTCCTCCTTATATCCCCCTAGAGCCGCCACAAATAGATTGAGTTTTGTTTAGATGAAAGTTTAGCTGCTGCTACTTCCTTGTAGACGCGTGTGTCGACTAGACCATCCGTTCTACTTGATTCGGAACCCCACCTTCATGTGTATCACATCTGATCCTTCATCTCTTATTTGCAATTGAGTGCTTGTTCTACTTGTTCTTGCTTGTTCTTCGATTGCTTGCAGGAATAACCCTAGTGGTTTGGTTGGTTGTGATCCACAAGATCGTGAGCAACCGCTGGAATTGGTGTATCGATCGCTAAGGCGCAGCGTCCTTGGATGGTTGTAGTCGGATCGTGAACGTCTCTCCAGTCAAATCGTAGTTATCAATCTCCACCGAAAGATCGGGACACACATACATTCATCAAGTGGTATCAAAGCAAGGTTCATCGGTGAGAGATTTCAGTTTGCTATTAATTTCCTATAGTCCAGAACAACCAATAAAAATAGTAGATTTGTTTTCCCATAATCCTATAAACCCTTTGTGCCTTTTACTAGTATTACTTAGTACGAGCTTGTTGTGTTTGGTTTACATCGGTTGAGTCATGTTGCTGGTTTTAGGGTTAGGCTTTTAGAGTTTCGAGTTCTTGTCACGTTTTGGTCACTATATTTGTATACATATCCACTGTCATCACCACCACCATACATATTTCCACTACACCATATATATCTTCATTGCAATCTACACCTTTGCTGCACCATATCCATCTCCGCTATTTTTTTTTCTACACCACGAAAATCTGATTTGGGCACACACAGATAAATCTCCATTGCCATCATTGCTACCATATATATCTTTGCTGCACCATATCCATCCACCCTATTTTTTCTCATCAAGAAGATCTGATTTAGGCACACAAAAAATTAGGATAGCTAGTTCTATTCTTGTTCGAGAAACACATTGTCAATTGCTTTTGTTGAAATCTGATTTGTCAAGTTTCAGATTTGTTCTAGTTGAGGAGAGTTAAAGAAAAGGTATTTGAGGAGAGGTAAAGAAAAGAAAAAAATCAGAAAGAAAAAGAAAAGAAAAGAGCATAACAGAAAAGAAAAACAAAGAGAAAGAGAAAAGAAACAAAAGAAGAGAAAAGAAAAAAAAAGAAGAGAGGAGGAAAAGAAAGGGATTGTTTTGCTTGCTATTCTTGTGCCTTGTTTTTTGCTATACCGTGACTTCGTTTGTGTCTAGGCTCGCGTCTCTAGCACTGTCTAGCCTAGGACCAGCACGGTACCTCCGTTGAACGATTTCTCAACTTGCTTTTGTGACTAATGTGGTGCTAGTACTTCCTTGCACATTATTGTTTAGCCCTCCTATAGCTCCACATATCCGGATACAGCTTGACAGGTGTTGTTGCTGCGGTGTCGATACACTTCTTCCAGGGTTTCCGACTTGTTGGTTACTGCCACCTCTTGTTTTGCTTGGTAAGAACTTGTAAGAATTTGTTTGATCAAGTTGAGAGTGAGAGAATTACAGCAACCACATCCTACTAGTTGATAGGGACATAAATATTATTGTGTATGTTTCTTGTTTTCTTCTAATCATGGCAGGAAACTACATGAAATTAGGAGATGATCAGGTTGCATATTCGAATCACTTTGCTAGTGGTATGACAAGTGATAAGCTTGCTACTTACGAGGTATGTGATGCTTTGCTAGATAAACTACAATCTGCACTACCTTCTTTTGAAGGAAACTATGATTCTTATGCATATATTGAATGGGAGCTACATGTAGACAAGGAATTTAAAAAGTATGATCTATATGAAAAACAAAAGGTTAAAGTTGCTTCAAGTGTTCTTATTAAGTATGCTTTAACTGAGTGGAAACACCTTTGTAGATTTGCTAATGCTCCTCAATCATGGAAAGATATGAAAAGACATTTTAGAGATGTTTTTGTTCCTATCTATTATTCTGATATTTTGTATGGAAAATTGCAATCTATAAAACAAGAAAACAAAACTGTAGCAGAATACTTAGATAGACTGAAATTATGTTTGCTACGTTGTGGCTTTGAAGAAAACGATGAGTTTCTAGAACATAGATTTTTGCAAGGTCTTAATGTGCAAATTCAGAATATCCTTGTTGATAAACATTATAAGACTTTTGGTGAGTTGTTTGATCTTGCTTGTGAATTTGAAATAACACTAAAAACAGATCTCACAAATACTATAGAAGCATATGTCTCTCCTATTACTAACAATTTGCAGCAAGCGGATGCCAATATACCAATTAGCATTGATCAATCTGAGATTAGAGGTGACACATTAAAGGAGAGCATGAATCTAGCTGCAAAAACACCATTTGCAAAGAGCATCAAAGGTAAGTCAGACAGTTATAACATAAATCAAGGTGAGCATACTTTTGTAGAATTACATTTGTCCACTAATCATGATATTATAGATCAATCAATTGTGGAGCCCATCGCTGATTTTCCTTTGTCACACTTTCATATGCTTAATATTCCATGTGACAAAGAAGAGTTGTGTGATAATGAATTACTTATATCCATACCACAACTACCGAATAAAGCTAAAAATTCTAAATCAATGAGTGTTGAATTCCAGCATATTGTTCATATTGTAAATGAAAAAGAAGAAATTCAATTGTTTTCATCTTTACATACAATAGGGTACATTGAGTTTGATGATCTTTGTGAGCTTAGCAATTTGCAGAATAAACTGATTGGTAGATTTGAATTGCCATGTTCTTCTAATGTTAGTTTCCATGCTATTGGAAAATATAATTGTAAAGAGGAGTATATGGTATATCGAATTTACATTTGCTCAGTTCTGCAATCTTCTTTTATTGTGAAAAGATGTGATCAATTAGAGGTATGCAATAATTATAAACATGCCATGTCGAGCTTCTCTAGTTTTATTATGCAGAAACAGGATAACAAACAAGAAAGGGAGCCCGGTTTGCTTTTACCTACACCATATTCTCCAACAGTAGTCAAACCGAGGACGGTTTGCTGTCAAGAAAGGGAGAATGATGAGGACATCACCGGCTTAGATATGACCATGCCAACCACTTCTATACCAAAGGTAAAACCATTCTATAAGAGGTTTATCATTGTTACATTTGATGAATGGGTGCTGCACTATGAAGTGTGTATGTTTTCATTTTCAGAATTGCTTACATGGATCAAGGAAGGGTTAGATTGCATATGGAAAGCATGGATGGTCAATGAAGTTGATTGGGGACCAAATCCAAGTGTTCCTAACGTTCTCCACCAGGCCACCACGTCATATTGGATCCAAGGAAACAAAGAGTCCAAGTCCAACACGTTTTGGAAAGTTCAATTCGGACTGCAGAAGAGTCTAAACTTGCGACGGTCGCCACGACTTCATACGGACTCCGATTGGGACGTTATATGACTTTTTGGAAAGCTTATCAAGTCTACTTTCCAATGGGTCCGGACTCATACCTATATCCTATCAGATGCGTGCGCAGTAGACAATTTAATACCGAGATCTTTTCTGCCAACGGTGCTGCGTCACCCTATTTTGGGCCGATGGCCCGTGTATCAAGTTGAGTCCATTAGGGACTCATCCTAGGGTTGTAGGACGACACTAGGACCCTTGTGGTCGTCCTCCCTCCTCCTTATATCCCCCTAGAGCCGCCACAAATAGATTGGGTTTTGTTTAGATGAAAGTTTAGCTGCTGCTACTTCCTTGTAGACGCGTGTGTCGACTAGACCATCCGTTCTACTTGATTCGGAACCCCACCTTCATGTGTATCACATCTGATCCTTCATCTCTTATTTGCAATTGAGTGCTTGTTCTACTTGTTCTTGCTTGTTCTTCGATTGCTTGCAGGAATAACCCTAGTGGTTTGGTTGGTTGTGATCCACAAGATCGTGAGCAACCGCTGGAATTGGTGTATCGATCGCTAAGGCGCAACGTCCTTGGATGGTTGTAGTCGGATCGTGAACGTCTCTCCAGTCAAATCGTAGTTATCAATCTCCACCGAAAGATCGGGACACACATACATTCATCACGTACCACCGAGCGACTCCTCGACATCGCCACTAGCTATGCGTCAGGAGAAGAGGCGGTCGGTGCAATTTTCCACCCAGACAAGGGAAAGGGCAAGGATGTCGAGATCGCCGGTGAAGGCAGCTCGAACCGTGCTCAGAATAGGAACAAAAAGAGGGGCAAGCCGCAGCGTGGCAGCGGCGACAACGTAGTCGCAGCGGCAGACGTCCGCAAGCCTCCCCGCAAAGCCGTGCCCGTATCACAACGGACCGGTCAAACTCACACTCCAGCAGTGTGAAATGATGGCCAGGTACTTCAAAACCGTCCCCGACAAGGACGAATGAAAGGAGTCAGAAGGACTGGACGGGGACGGCGGTCGCGAAGACTCTTAACCCCACATCAAAAGGTGCCTCATGATCTTCGGAGGCCCAGAGGCCTACAGCTACAAGCGCCGGCAGAAGAAGGAGCGGCGCGAGGTCTTTGCTGTTGCCCCGGCAACGCCGACGTACCTCGACTGGTCGGAACTCGACATCACGTTCGGTCGAGATGACCATCCGAGCCATGTTCCTCACCCGGGCCGTTATCCACTCGTCGTGGATCCGATCATAGGGAGCGTGCGCTTCACCAAAACATTGATGGACGGGGGCAGCAGTCTCAACATCCTGTACTACAACGCCTTCGAGGCCCTGGGCCTACGCAAGGAAAAGCTTCGATCCTCGGGGGCTCCCTTTCAGTGGATCATTCCCGGGAGATAAACGGTACCCCTTGGGCAGATCGACCTGCCCGTCACGTTCGGGGAGCCGGACAACTTCCGGACCGAGTACCTTACCTTCGAGGTCGTGGCATATCGTGGGACCTACCACACCGTTTTGGGGAGGCCGTGCTATGCGAATTTCATGGCCGTCCCAAACTACACTTACCTGAAGCTAAAGATGTTGGGGCCGTGCGGCATCATCACAGTCTCCTCCGACGTCAAGTTGACGTACCAGTGCGAGGTGGACTATTGCGAAAAAGCCATGGCGGAGGTGCGCAGCGAGGAGCTGGTGGCGGTGATCGAAGCCGCTGACAAGATGGACGTCGACCCCTAGAGCGCGAAGAGCTCGGACGCCCACAACACCAACAGCTATGTCTCCTTCCTCATTATCATCTTGTATATCTATCATCATGTACATACGCATGTAACCTCTCTTAAGAACAAAAAGTTTGAGGAATAAAAACGAGGGAACCCTCGGACCAACCGCTCAGCAAGGTGCACTCTCGGCGCGCGCCAGAACACACCTCGCTCGGGGGCTGGGAAGGGGGTCACCCCCTGTCTTTCACTCCAAAAAACTTTTTCGTTCAAAAAACTGCTTTTGCCGATCCGCTAAGCGAAAGCTAGATTTCCCCCACCGAGAGAAGAGATCTCGCCGGACCGTGCCAAAGGGCCGCGAAATACTCCGGCTCCCTGGAGCCAAGTATCTCCACTCGACCTCACACCCGAACAGATCAAAGCTCCTCCCAGAGAAAATCGGGCAAGTAGCCCAAGCAAAAAAGCAAATGAAAAAACCAACAAACAAACAAACGTACAGCAAGCTCACTAAGGAGCCGCTAAAAGTTGTCCAAAGCCCCCTCAGGGGCACGTCACAGAACAGCTTAAGTTTGTTTATTACAAGGGCCCTCGGCCCTGATCTTTGACCACGCAGGGTCACTCCTCCGGCGGCGGGAACACCTCATCATCAAGCTTGGCGGCCAAGACCACCGCTGGCTCCTCCGCGTCGGCCTCGATCTGATCAAGCAAGTCCTCCGGGGCGTCTGGGGGGTACCCTTCGCTCACGAGCGCGGGAGTCATCGCGTCGTAGAGGCAGGCGGCGATCGACATCGTGCGGTGGACCCCGACGCGCAGGGCCTCCCGGATCCGCGCTTGGCCCCGCTCCCACAGCAGGCCGACGCGAGTTCTGGCTGCTGCCGGACCACCCTCGACAGCTTGCACGCCGAAGAAGTAGCACACCTCGCGCACTGCCTCACGCAGCGCCTGTGCCTCCTGAGCGCTAGCTTGCAGCCCTGGAGCAACAGCAAAAAGGACCTCAATCTCTAAAAACATACTCCACACGACACCAAGGCAGGCGGGCAGACAAAGGAGACGTACCTGCATTCTCTACCCCTAGACCAGTGACCGTCGCGCGGAGCTGTCAGGCGACCGTCGTCAACTCACCCACCCGAGAGGAGAACTCCAGAATCCTCCGCTCGGCATCAGTATGGCGCTCGCGCGCCTGGTTGGACAGGTTCTCAAAGCGGGCCACGGCGCTATCCCGCTCCCGACGGTTGTCGTCACGCTGGCGTCGCATAGCGTTGCGCTCCTCCTCCATGGAGTTCAGCACCGAGACGTCCCGGCGTCGCGCCTCGGTTGCGGTGTCGCGCTCGGTCGTCAGACGCCCGACTTCGACCTGATGCGTCGTGCGCTTGTCCTCCAGCATCTTGCGGATATCCTCAGCACCAGTGAGCGTAACGTCCCGCTCCTGCTCGATTCGCTCAACGTCGGCCGTGGTCCGGCGCGCGGACGCTCGGGCTTCTTCCTCCCTCGCCGTCGATGCCTTCAATTGCTCCTCTAGCTCGACCACCCTGCTGCGAGTGGTCTGGAGGATCTCGGCCATGCCCATCTCCCCGGCTTCCATCCATGACCCAGGGGCCCATCCCCCAACCTCGCGATGGAGGAACTCCGACTTCTCGGCACTCATCGCCATCAATATCTGCGCAAAAAGGATGTTAGGAACCCGACCAATGCGGAAGAAATGACACTTACGTTTGGGCGGCCCCTCACATCGCTATGATGAGTGAGATCGTCGTTCATCGAAGCGACCGATCTCTGGAGAACCTCCACCGCACGCGCCACGCGGCGGCCATGTTCCCGGCGAACACCCGCAACGCGTTGCCAATGCCGGAGTTTGCGCCGGTCGTCTAGAATTAACATCGGCTCCCCGGGGTTCTCCTGGTTGACCCAGGCGACCGGGTCAGCGTCCCCGAAGGAGCGACGGTTGGCGCCAAGCCGACGTAGGGCCCCGAGAGCGTCCTCCCCTTGGGCACCGCCCCCCTCACCCGATGAGGTCATTTCGGGCTGAGGAAGAACGGCCTTCGACGCACGCGTGGTTGCCAGCTCCTCTTCGGTATACAGCTAGGGGACTAGCACGCCATGGGGCAGCCTGCTGCGGAGAAGGGGGTCGCCTACGCGCCTTTCCTCCCTCGCGTCGGTTGCCGCCGCCACGTCCTCCAGCTCCGCCTCCGACCGGCACCCCTGACGTCCGTCGCCACGGCAACATCCAGGCCACCCTCTTACCCGGAATCGTCTATGACTACCACTCCCAGGAGAGAGGACGGCAAGGCTTCCGCGGGCCTAGAGTCAGTAGGCGCCCGCGATGCTGCGCCAGTCGCAGCGGCGCCGCGCGGGGTCGGTCCACCCCCACGTCCGGCGGCGTCCGCCGAACATGCGGCCAACGCCGCGGTGCTCCGCTCCGGACCAACCAAGGGCGCCTCCTGGCGCATTTTCTTCCAGCCCTCATGGTCGGGGCTCCCACCGATCCTGCAAGGTCCATCCCGCGCTCAGACCGTGAACAACCACATCCCATTGGTAAAACGGAAAAGAACCAAGGGCGACACGAACTTACCGCGAGGAGAAGACGTGACCACGGTTCGAGGTTCCTGAACCGCCGCTCCGTTCGTCGTCCCCACCTTCGGTGGGCCGGATGGGAACAGGAGTAGACGGAGTGCCGCCGGCAGCGCCACCCCCGGAACTACCAGGGGCCAGATGTGCGCCAAGCACCCTCACCGACGGCGCTACCACCATGGTCGCGCCAGCACTCGGCCGACTCACCGTCCCCGCCGTTCGAAGCACAGGGACCACCTCTGATAGAGGGCGTATGTCGTAGTCGTCATCATCGTCGTCATCGTCCCCAAGGGCTTCCCAATCCAAGTCCGCCGCGCCTTGCACCGGTGGAGCAGGGAGAGGCGCGGCCACGTGGCGAGCCATCGAGAGGGGCCCCTGCAGAAAAAATAATTAGTGGGGTGCGAGTCGTCACTACCACATGAAGGGAGCGCGGGGAAAAAGGCACCACACCATAGTCCCGACTTACCAGCTCGACAAAGTTGAGGTCGAGGCGCAATGGCGGACAACGGAAAACACCGTCTTCGTTCAGCGCGTCCCCAAGCAGCCTCCGGGCGATGTAGATCGCGTCCTCCAGCTCTAGCTCCACCTCCGCCATAGCAGATCCCTCGCGCGACGCCCCGGGCACCATGTCGCCCAACAGATGCGTCCACGCCATAAGCGGGAGCACCCGGCGCCGCAAGAACTGCGCCACCGTCCCCGAGAGGTTCAGCTCCTCATCGCAGAGCCTCCTCAAGCCTCGGAGATAAGGCCGTATTCCCGAGAGCTCCTCCGGGGTCAAGTCGTCGCTTCAACTGGGGAGCTCTTCTGCGAAGCGTCGGCCTGTGTACTCCGAGAGCAGCGCCTCGGGATGGTTCCAAATGTAGAACCATTGGGAGTGCCACCCCCGGTTGGACGAGCTCGTTCGCGCCGGCATGTACAGGTGGGAGTTAGCAGAACGGAGGCTGATGACGCACCCTCTGCAGGACGCCACCCACCTCATTCCCTCCGAATACAGGAGGAAAACCGCTGCCTTGAAGAAGAACCTCCACAAGTTGAAGTCTGGATCCGTCCCCAACATGCCTTCCGACATGGCCGCAAAGGCCGCGAGGTGAAGGACGGAGTTGGGGTTGAGATTGTGGAGCTCAATCCCATAGTGGTGAAGAATCCCCATGAAGAAACGAGACGGCGGCGTCCCGAATCCACGCTCGTGGAACGGCAGGAAAGAGACCACGTACACGCTCGATGGGTCCGGCCTCTCAACGCCGGTGGGGACGATCCATTCGGCGTCCTTGTCGGCGGAGAGTTCCGGGCGCAACATCCCCGCATCCACCACCGCAAGCGCCCGCTCGTGCTCAGCCTCACACCCGGGCCAGCTCTTCTTCGGAGGTACGCCATCCATTGGAGGTTCTCTCGGAAAGCAGCGTGCGGCGCGACGCAAGAGGTGGTTAGGACGGATGCACTACGACGCAAACCCTAGCTCTGGAGGACTCGACGCGAGCAAGACGAAGCAGTGAACGAGGCAAACAATACAGACCCGCGGCGCACGAATATTTATAAGGGGCAGGAAGACGGAACGGTGTCTTTGCAGCTCCCCGCTAGCACGACCCCACGACCCGAGTCGCATTAAATGTGGCCGCTCGGTCACGTTCACTCTACTATGCGCTGGAAAACTGGGAGCCGCGCATGACGGCAGGTAACTGACACCACTCGCCCTTCTTCCTCGTTTCGATCCGTATCCTGTGTTCATCATTGCAGGATCTACCCCGGGCCCACCGCGCCGCGTGCACAGATTTCGCCCACGCGTCCCCGGTCCGGGCCCGCGCCTCCTGAGCGCGAGCACGTCTCAGGAGAGCCCCCCGACTCGGCGACCCACGCGGAGGTCGTAGGGACGCGCACGTGGCACAATGAACGGCGACTTCCCATGGGCCCAGGAAAGCCAAAGGGATAAGGGCTATAGACGCCCTAACGGCCCACTACGGTCCAAAGTTACGAAGGCCGGCCCAGCGGGGTTCGAAATGGCCATCTCAGGACAACAGAGCAAGGGGCAAATAGGGAATGGACACGCTAGCGGTCATTAGCCTGGCAATCGGATGCCAAGGTCATTCCCAGATTTTGTATTTGAGTCCGTCTTCATGGATGATTGGTTCATGGTATTCCTACCGAAGGAAGACAACAGGCCCCCGGGACCCATCGAACGGACCCGGCTACTATATGAAACCGATTTGGGGTGAGCCACGACATGGGCCGCCAGCCGGGACCCCATCGAACGGGAACCGAGCACCCCACTCAGATTTTCCCGTTATTACCTCGACGAGCATCCATGGTTCGTCCGATTCGAGGATAGCATGGACCGGCTCACATTCCCCCATCTCACGGAGAGATGCGCGGGGAATGCACGAAAAGACGGCACAGACCTGAGATGATTTCTTCGCGCCGAGTGAAGACTCGGGGGCTGCCGCCGCGCCCCTCCTACCGGTTCAGCAACCGGGGAACGGAGCGGGAGAAACAACGCACTACGCCTCGCTCGTTAGAGGTCCACCAAGGTAAACATAAAACATCTCTTTATTATTTCAAATACATGAATTCTGACCCTTGCAGGGGTTACACGCTCTCAAAGAGCCACGGAGGACAAGCCCAATCATCAGACACCAAAAAACACGAAAAATGTTTACAAGGTGGACTGAAGGGAAATCCCAGGCCGAACGGCCAAAAGCTAAGGGTGCCCAAGGGACGCCCGCGCTAAAAAACGCGCCACCGCCCAACGCGCCTATGTGTACAGGTCGAGCAACCCAACCGCGGGGCTCGAGAGGTGCTCGCCTGAAGGGCAAGGTCGCCTCGGACAGCGGCGCTACGACCCAGGGGACACCTAGACCAGGCATGTTGCAGCTATGGGAAAACAACAGCCGCCTCGTCTTCAGGAAACCCCGGGTCACATCCCCCCACCGGAGTCATTTGGGGACTTCAAAGCCAAGTCGCCTCAGCTCCTCCGTGGGCGATGCCACCGCCGGCGAGTGGTCCCGAGCTTGCCGTATACCGGCGACTCCGAGCCCGCCCATCTCGCAGACAACGGCATCACCCACTCTAGGAGTCGTGCTAGAACAGCAATGACTTTTTCAGTGGACACATCCTTGACTGCACTCTCGTGGGGGGAGCACGCCACCACTCCCCGAGTGTGGAGAGCAGGATCCAGCCAAAAGGATGGACTCCACACTTTCCACCCTCCGGAAGCGATTCGTGCAGGGGGTGGTGACACCCTCTTCCGCCCCGAGGTAAGGATAAGAGGAAGCTATGCATATCTCGTAGAGCTTCCTCTTAATCCAGCCACTAGGCGGAAGGGGACACAAGCACCCCCTACGCAGAACTTCCTCTTAATCCGGTTTTGCTCTCAAAAGGCCGTCCGCCAGGGAGGCTCGGAGGGCTCTCCGACGGGACCTCGGAGGAAGAACTTAGGGCAAGCCATACTGTGAGGATGTGTGCTTCCCCACAGCCGGCCACCCCTATTTATAGCCCGCCAGGGCACTCATGTGACAGTCGGTCCGTGAAGCTACAGTTCCACCTCCCAACCACATTACACTGTGCGACGACACCCACACTAAGGGGGCACAGCCGTGCAGCAAGGCTATAAATGGCCAAGCAGATTGCGGACTGAGGGCACGCCGTTCAGAGTCTGGACCGCAGAGCGAGTAGTTGTCTGGCACCACTCCTCAAACGGGAAAGACACGGCACATCCGCTTTTGGGCTACAGGGGAAGGGGGCGCAGTCCGACCCCGGAATCCGACAAACATATCTCCGACCGGTCAATCGACCGTACAGGCCGAAAGACAGTACAACGCAGAGCCGACTCGTCATTTCAAGACGCGTCAACCCAAGGCCAACAGTGCAACCCGCAGCAAGACTGGCGTGCAGCTAGAGCTCTGGCTCCGACATATGGAGCAGACCACTTCCTCCCCGCCTCGTAAGGGAGGCGAAGGGTCAAGCATTGTAGAAGTCTTCCGAATAAGCCCTTAGGAGGAAAAATCTCCCTCCTAAGGCCTCGGGGGCTACACCCTGTGGGTGCGCTCGTGCGCACCCACCGGAATACACAGAATCAAACCAAACCACCATAAACGCTCTCGGAAGCCTCCGGTGTAGTCCTTCACTACATCGAAGGCTCGGGGGCTACTGTCGGATACCTAGAAATTGGGTACCCAAATTACCGAACTCCACAAAAACAAAAATCACCATCAGGGGCTCTTCCGCCTCTCCCGAGCCAAGGTGACGTCGCCCAAGATGTCATCAACCCTCGGGGGCTCCTCCGCCTCGCCCGAGCCAAGATGGCATCGCCCGTGACGTCATTGACCCTCGGGGGCTGTTCCGCCTCGCCCGAGCCAAGATGTCATCGCCCGTGACGTCATCAACCCTTGGGGGCTGTTCCGCCTCACCCGAGGCAAGATGGCGTCGCTTGGGACGTCATCAACCCTCGGGGGCTCTTCCGCCTCACCCGAGTCAAGATGGCGTCGCATGTGACGTCATTGACCCTCGGGGGCTCTTCCGCCTAGCCCGAGCCAAGATGGCATCGCCCGTGACGTCAT
Organism: Microstegium vimineum; assembly: GCA_022036555.1. NCBI lineage: Eukaryota > Viridiplantae > Streptophyta > Magnoliopsida > Poales > Poaceae > Microstegium > Microstegium vimineum. Next base: position 35,145,087 of record CM039125.1, on the reverse strand, counting down.
CGACCCTCGGGGGGCTCTTCCGCCTCGCCCGAGCCAAGGTGGCGTCGCCCAAGATGTCATCAACCCTCGGGGGCCCTTCCGCCCCGTCCGAGCCTGACAAACGTCATTCGTGAGGACCCTCGCCCTCGGAGACTTCACCGCCACGCCGCGGCCCAAGGCATTGTAGCCCACATAGTCAAAAGGTCCTATTGACGCCGTTTTTTGTACGGGTCAATATTAAACCAAGTATATTGATCAGCAAAGAGGTAAATGTTGTTCCTCATCGGCATTAAGGTGCTATCGGTTTAATTACTGATAGAAGCAGAAGAATCTACCGATGGTGAATGTAATGGAAGAAGCATCGAAAAGGAAAGAAGATATGTTTTGCCGATAAGAAAGAATTACCGATGGAAATAGGTTGGTGTCGCTGACGTCAGCAGGAAGTTGCCGATGGCAATAGAAGGGAGTTGCGGATTGAAGGAATCTGCCGATGGAAAGTTTCATCGTAGGGAAGACAGATAAGGAAACTGGTGATTTTATGCTAGTATTATTGTTTTAGTTTGAGTCTGACTCTTGCACGAGTCATTTTATTTCCTTAAAAATAGGAGTTTTGTTTAGGATGAATCGTGTCGATGTATAACTCCTTTTACCGGAGTATAAATATGTACCTAGGGCTCGTACGAGAAGACATTCAATACAATCAAATAAATCTATTATTTTCGTCTTACTTTTCAGCATCTACTTTTTTCGCATTAGTTATAGTTTATCTACGAGTTCTAACGATCTCGACGGGCTGTATCTACATGATCTCCGTCTACCTCGCGAGTTCCGCTTTTTGAGCAATCTGAGCCTTGACGTTCGGGCGTATCGCTGTCGTCTTGTTCATCGTTGTTCTAGTTATCGTCCTTGTTGATTAACTGGTCAAATCAACTGGCACACCTTTGGATATCGAGTTCGGGTATAAGCCTAAGGTGTTCGCAGATCCGACGTTTTTTGTGTCAACACCTCTTTTGGCACACCCGGTGGGACCCTAGATACATCTCTTGATCAAGATCATGGGTGGTCCTACTGACGTTGATCCAAAGAACGTCATTGAAGTCTCCGAAGCAGATCTGAAAGATGATCAGAAGCAAGCTATGGAGCAGGCTATGGAGGAATACAAGCAGCTATATATGAAGTCCTTCAGCCTAAGCAGGAGCGGCGAAGCTATCCAGAAGCACGATCCTCCGTTGCCGCGGCAGGTCACTTTCGACGCCAATCCTGGTAAATTAGAAGAGATGGTTAATTCTGCATTAAATCAAGCATTAATTAGGCACTCTACGGTGTTGTCCAATACTGTATACAATGTTGTTATGCAATCTTTCAAAGAAGGACAGACATCCCATTACGTTGGTCCAGCATATCATCAACCTGGATCGGCATCTATTGTGACTCCATCGGCGGTCCCAGCAGCATCTTCCCAACCTGCAAAGCCGTCTGCCGGTGAAGTTACTCCACCCAGATCAAGCCATGCGAGCGTCGTTCGGCTAAATACAGATCCGACAGCATCGGAGATGTCAGGACCCGTGATCCAGAGTCCACCAATTCCTGCTAGCTGGTGGGGATATAGTATGCCTCCAAATTCGTCTGCCGACGCTAAGTTGATCCGAGGTGATAATGCGGCGGGGAAGGCCCCTGTGGAATCGGCAATATCAGCACAGCCGATGAGTCTGGTGATGCATTATGCCACGTCTTCTCCAAACATGCAGTTGCCGCCAGGGAATCTTCAGATGGTGGTATCCAAGATGCCTTACGGGCAACCATCAAGATTTGGCAATGGCAAACCATCCCATGATGATGAGGAATCATCAAACTGCGGTATTGGTTCACCAAGGGAGCCAGTTTGTCGATTTTTCCGGGGTGCAGGAGCAGCAGGCACCGGGTAACAATCAATTATCGGCAAATCATATGCTGATGACTTATAATGCTGCGTGGACTAGTCCAGTTCAGCAACAGGTGGTACAACCTGGATACCAAGTAGCGGGAGCACAACGGTACCATTACCTAGCAAACTCTCAGAATGAAACATCGGTATATCGACCGATGAATATCATGCCGCAATATGGCCCAGTGAGTGTCCAAGGTTATACATCGGCAAATCAACCGGTGTCTAATATTCAGCAGTGTGGTGCTGCACCTATGCCAATTGGATCAACTTATCTGCCGCAAAGGCCATAAGGAATGTATCTGCCAGCCCAGCCAGTTAACATTCAGCCGATTCATCGGCAGGATCAGGATGCGTACTAGGTCGACAAAATAGCCGAAGTGATGAAAGAACAGTTCGGTATCAAGCCTAAGGTCAATATGTACTCTTATCGAACGACGTACCCTCAGGCCTACGACCTGATTCCTCTCCCAAATCGGTACAAGGTGCCGGATTTCACAAAGTTTTCTGGCCAAGATGACACATCGACGATGGAGCACATCAACCGCTTTATTATCCAATGCGGAGAGGCAGCTAGCAAAGATGAGCTAAGGGTGATATTGTTCTCGTCATATTTGTCTGGATCGGCGTTTACGTGGTTCATCTCACTTCCTCCAAATTCTCTGATTACTTGGGCCGACCTAGAGAAGTAGTTTCACCAATACTTCTTCTCTAGCGTTCATGAGAAGAGAATTACCGATTTGGTCAAGCTTAAACAGCGCAATAACAAATTGGTAGAAAGCTTCGCCCAAAGGCTTCAGGATGTAAAGAACAAATGCTACCGCTTAGTGCTGGATGATCGGCAATTGGCAGATCTAGCCTTCTAGGGGTTGTTGTCACACATTAGGGACAAGTACGCATCTCAAGAGTTCGAGAGTCTGAGCCATCTCGTACAGAGAGTTGCCGACCAGGAAATCAAAGCCTTCGAACCTAGGAAGACTTGGAATAAGAAGGTGTCCTTCATCGAACAGGAAGAGGAGTCTGAGTCAGATGAAGGGACAGATATCGGCGTTGTTGAATGGGTGAAGGATAAGAAGCCGATATCCTGTCCGTTTGGTCAGAAGGAGGCTGAAAGATTTACTTTCAATACTGCTAAAGCCGATAGAATCTTTGATCTAATGCTTCAAGAAGGGCGGATTAAGCTAGCGCCTAATCAAGTAATTCTATCGGCTGAAGAGCTTAGAAGGATGAGGTACTGTAAATGGCATGATGCAACCTCACACAGTACCAATGATTGCAAAGTTTTTAGGCAGCAGTTGCAGTCAGAAATTGAATCTAGGCGAATCAAGTTTGAAAACTCTAAATCTCAGAGGCCGATGAAAATTGATCAGCATCAATTTCCAAATAATATGGTCAAAACCAGTGGAAAAGTCAAAGTGCTGACATCTGAAGTAGCCAAGAAAAATTCATCGGTGGACCCTGAACATCAAATAGCTATGCAGGATGTAAAAGGAAGGAAGCTTGCCGATGAAAGAAAAGGTAAAAGAATTGCCGATGACGGTGGCAGCTCCAGGGGGCCTCAAAGACATGCGTCATATGGTGTTGTAATCACGCACAGGAGGCCACAACGAGAATATGAGCGTTCGCGAGAAGAGCAACATCGGCAGCAAGAAGAAGAGAAACGCCAGGAGTGGTATCGGCATAAAGATCATTGGAAGTGCCCCTTCTTTGTTCATTGTTGGGAAGAAGGCATCAAATTGCCCAATGCCGATAGTTGTCCTGAATGCAATGAGTACTATCCTACTGATCGGTTAGAGAATACGTCTCGCTTTGAAGGTCAGGGATCAAGCTATGCTAGGCCGATCAGAGGAAAAGAATCTGTACATGATCGGCTGGGGGGCAAATTCAGTGTGCATGACAGGCTTGGCAAGTGCATCCGTCAAAAGGATTTCGAAGAGAGGGCTAATGCAAGGGTGCCCAATGAAGAAATATTCTCTAGAGATCCAAACATAAGTGGTAACACAAGCCAACACAGTGAGAAACAGTACCAACCTATTTGGAATACTAAGCTTCCTTAATGGTATCCCAAAGGCCTGACAAAAACTCAAAGAAGGAGGATCCAGCGTGAACTCCAGAATGATTTGGGTTATATCTCTTTGAAGGGAGAACCTCTAGTTTGGGAGTGGAGGCCAAAACGCCAAGAGAGGAGTCCATCGGCAGAAATCAACATGGTTGTTATGTTGCCGATGGAATTTATGGCACCCACTGATGCTAACGGAGAAGTTGCTGATATGGCTCAGCTAGTGCTAGATCCTATGGCAGCTGTCTTTGAAAAGCCTGCCAATGATGAGAGGCAGCATCTGAGAGCCTTGTTTGTCAAAGGTAAAGTCGATGGGCAACCAGTGTCAAAGATGTTAGTCGATGGTGGAGCGTCGATTAATATAATGTCGTATGAGCAGCTTGGGAAAGGTGACCAAGACTTAGACATGAAGCTAAAAAATTTTGAAGGCAATGTGTCACCAGCTATGGGAGCAATATGCGTAGAATTAACTATCGACAGCAAAACTTTGCCGACAACGTTTTTTGTGATCAGCGGTAAAGGTACCTACAACTTGCTCCTGGGAAGGGATTGGATTCATGCTAATTGTTGTATTCCTTCCACGATGCATCAAAGCCTCATGCAATGGGTCGAGGACAAGATTGAAGTCGTCCGAAGTGAAGCCCCATCAATGGTTGCATCGGCAGAATCGGAAACCTATGAGCAGACCAAGTGCATATCAGGCGAAGCTTGGGATACTGAGTTTCTCAAAGTTGCCAATTACCAGATCATACCAATCCAAACAGTTGTCTCTGAGGAGGAATTTTAATCGGTTGGCCAATGATGGAGAACCTAGGTAGGGGTTTACATCGGATAGATTAATTTTCATTAATGTCAGGTTGGATTTTCAATGTAAACAATCGTTGAATGATTCATTAGAAGAGCATAGGGTTTGCTTTATTTGGAATTATACAGAGATACTTGGTTTGGACTGAAATAGTCAAACGTCGGTCACATGTTAATTTGGTTCCAACTACATCGGTAATAAATACACCGATGTAATCTTGATGTGTTGATCGATTTTGAATTACGAAGTTAAATAAAGCTTCATGGTCGGGTCAAATGGTATGTCGTGGTACAATCAAAGTACTTATCCAGATGGTGTAACAAAAAGATAAATCAGTCTGCTCTTGGCAACACTTATAGTTTGGAGACCCTCGGAGGGGTTGCATTTACCGGAGCAATCAATGGTAAATATTTGAAGAAATATTATCCTAAGTATCTGGATGGATGCGCAAAGTGATACAGATATAAAGTACCGATGAAGAAACCAAACATCGGTAGAAAAGGTATTAATGTTATAATACAAAGGATCAGTCGTCAAGTTCACAATTGCCGACACAATAAGTTACAACAGGGATTGAATAGATGAGATCGCACGAAGGCGAATTTAGTCCGCTTCCTCTATCTCCCTAGCATCATCATCGACAGAACCCTCAACCAGCTTGATCTTTCTTTTCAGCAGGATGGCCTGGCGAGCATCGGCATCCCTTTCTTGTTGTAAAGCTTTAGTGGCATCAGGGAGTTGAGCCTTCTTTTGGTTGGCTGCGCCTAAAGCTTCGTCGATTTTCTTCAGCTCCGACAACTCTTCTTTCCGTGCCGATAGACGGGTGATTTCCTATTCAAGCTCGATACCAGAAGCTTCCAAGCGACCGATGCCTTTGTGTTTTTCTTCAGCAGTTTGCTTGAATTTGAGCATTTCTTCTTCGACCTTCGCTTGGGCAGCTCTATCGGCAATACGGCATGAAACCTTTTGATACTACAGTTGCCGACTCTCAAGGAACGCTGCTTGGAAGAGTGTTTCTTCAATATCGGCAGGAATATGACCTTGAAGTGCCTTGAACGCTACCCTTACTGTGCTAGAATCTTGGACTAGTTGGGATGTGCTTTGTTGCAGTAAAGGTACCAATGCTTCAAGCTTGGATTTTGTTTCTGCCGATATGACATGTGAGGCTTGGACAGAACTTTCTTCTTCTTCGTCTTCGTCTGGTATATTGATAGTGAAGGAGAATAAACTATTGGGAGAGTCTTGGGCCTAAAAGGGAAAGAGTTAGGGTTTCTTGATTGAAAGTTTGTGTCTTACGAGTTTTTGACAGATGGTCGATTTACCTGCTTTAGAGCAATTTCTCGCCTTGGACTTGGCGGGGCGGCTGGCATAACAGTATCTTGAAAATCGGCAATGGTTGCCGATGAGCTTGGCTCTGTGGATGGAACGTGTGGTACTGGTGTTGATACCGATGTTGTTGGCGTTTCTATAACCAACTCCTACGGTGCTGATGCTATCTCTTGGATGGAGGCCTCGATTGGTGTTTGATCAGAGGCAGGTGCCGATGCTGGCTCTTGTAGTAATACATCGGTAGGAGATGTTGCCGGTGACGTGGCTGAGGTTGATGGCCTTAGGCGTTTTGGTCGAGGGGTGGTACTTGATGAACCTTGGTGTTTCGGCTGTTGCGCTTGGGGGGCATCGGCAGGCCGAGTTGGAGGAGTTGGTGCACTCGGAACGGTTGCCAATGAACTTGTTTGCTGCAAAAGAAGACATGTGGTGCAAGTTGAAAATTAATTGAGAATTACCGATGAACGTTTTGTGATCGGCATGAATAAAATAAAGATTTGTTACCGTAAAAGGTTGCGCCAAAACGATGGCAGCAGCTGATGGAGTAACAGCAGCCCCAGTTGGTGTTGACTTCAGCTTAAGGGTGACCCTCGATGCTTTTCAATGCATAAGGGAAGCAAATGAAGGTGCCCTGCTGCCGATTACCGATGTAGGGTTCATCGGTCGCAAGTTGAAAGTTTTGCCGCTTCTGCTTTTTCTTGGGATTGGGTCGTCAACCTGTTAACAGAAAATAAGATACCGATACATTTAAAAGGGGTGATAGGAATAAAATCAAAAATAAACTTACCACGTCATCAGGGACGATATGATCGGCGTCAATCAAATGCCTATGATAGTGTGACGACGCAGCGAACATTTGATCTTTCCATTCTTGCCACCAGAATTTATATGACTCAGTGATGAAGGATGTTGGTGCCCAAGTAGATAAGTCAATATTAGTTGTGTCGGCATGAGGAAGAAGATGAACAACCTTGTCCCAGTCCATGACGCTGGTGATAACTTCTCTTGGCTTTACCACATTGGCATAGCTAAGATTGATCGGTAGTTAGCCAAACGAAAATTGTCTTGCTGCTGCCGATGGGTAGTAGAATTCATAAGTGGCATGAGTATTCTTCCCACTCCCAAAGATGTTGACTGGAATGGCTCGGGGAGTAAGGATAGCCCTCAGAATTCCTTCATCATTCTATATATCTGCATCGGCAAGATTGAAAGGGAGTGGGAATCGGTTGTTCGCATCGGTGTAGGGCCACCAAGCGCATTCCGCAACAGGAATACCACAATAAAATCTCTAGAAGAACATGCCGAATTGGCCCTTGTTAGCATCGGTTCCCGGGAGCACTATTATGGCTTCTCCAAAATTGAGTGGGGAGCGGGTTGCCAATTCATCATCGGCAAGTACATAATCCTCGGCTAAGTCCCTTGGAAATTGCTGACTGAATAGGTCAAATTGAAGACACTTATGCATATGGGCGTTTAGCCACATGTTGATAAACCACCAGGGGCCTCCAAGGTTGCCGATGGGTTCACCTAGCAATAACTTCTCCGACACGTGATGCATGAGGTGATAGACTAAGCTGAGAAGGTATCGGCCAAGAGGAAGTCTTGTTTCGTGGGCCAAAAGCTCTGCTGCAGGGAGGTACATGTTGGTGGGTCCGATTGTCTTGCCGCAGAAGATAAACTTCTCCAGCCACATATTCAGGAAGGTAGCATGCTCCCTTTGGTTTACCGATCCGGTCTTGTGATATTCTTGAACATATCCGGTCCAACCACCGATGTTGCGGGTAATTACCCGATGTTCGGGCTTTCTGATGAAAAGAAGAGCATCATCGGCAGAAGAGATGTCAAGGCCAGTGAGCATGTATACATCGGCAAGTGTAGGAGTGGCTGGTCCGTGTCTGAATAGGAAGGCATTCATCGTGTCAGACCAGAAGTAGGAGGCAGCTATCATCATGTTCTCATTCTTGGCTATATCGGCGAGAGATAGCCTGATGCATTGGTCCAAGTTGCGTTCTGCCCAATAGATTTGTTGCGTTCTGACCATCCTGAGGTACCAGTTTTTCCACCCTTTGGTAGGTTTGGGCCAAGATCGGAAAATGTCTGTCCATAACCCTAGATTGAAATGTGCGGATTTGAAAGGGACGCGGTTGGTTTCCGCATTGATGATTTCGGTCGGATCGGTATCCCCCATCGGGCCCAAGCAACAGAGGTGTGGTTGATCGGTAGGGATCACTATTTTGTTGCGCATCTCCTAGGTTCAGAAAACAAAGAGAAGATGGAGAGAAAGGATTGAGAGGCGATGCAGAAAGATAAAACTGCGGTATATATAACAGGGAAAGAGAAAAAATTACCGCGGAAGCAGTAAAGTTGATCGCCATTGAAGCAGAGTTCTTGTAGGGGTCGTACCTCCTGATGAAAGAAGAAACGCCGATGGAGTAGTGCTCTTGGGAAATAATGTTGGGATGAAGGTGAAAATGTGAGCTCAGGGTAAAAGAGAGGATGGATGGTGGTCTTTATAGGCCTAGTTGAGGGGCATTTTCGAGTTTACTGAGCAGAGATAAGGAAGGATTTCGCGATGAGTTTGCGTGGTGATCAAGGAGTTCGTGCTACAGTTGCGGGAGTTGTTGGTAACTTCCAGTTTTTTGCGCGCGGTAATCGAGATGATGGCGTAGGCGTTTTTGGAGGGAAAGATTGCAATAGAGCAAATTTCGGCGCATAAGATATTTTATACTCCGAAATTGGGGGGCATGTGTTGACGCCGTTTTTTGTACGAGTCAATATTAAACCAAGTATATTGATCGGCAAAGAGGTAAATGTTGTTCCTCATCGGCATCAAGGTGCTATCGGTTTAATTACCGATAGAAGCAGAAGAATCTGCCGATGGTGAATGTGATGGAAGAAGCGTTGAAGAGGAAATAAGATATGTTTTGCCGATAAGAAAGAATTACCGATGGAAACAGGTTGGTGTGGCTGACCTCAGCAGGAAGTTGCCTATGGCAATAGAAGGGAGTTGCGGATTGAAGGAATCTGCCGATAGAAAGTTTCACCGTAGGGAAGACAAATAAGAAAACTGGCGATTTTATGCTAGTATTATTGTTTTAGTTTGAGTCTGACTCTTGCACGAGTCATTTTATTCTTAAAAATAGGAGTTTTGTTTAGTATGAATCGTGTCCATGTATAACTCCTTTTACCGGAGTATAAATATGTACCTAGGGCTCGTATGAGAAGACATTCAATACAATCAAAAAATCTATTATTTTCGTCTTAATTTTCAGCATCTACTTTTTTCGCATTAGTTATAATTTATCTACGAGTTCTTACGATCTCGACGGGCTGTATCTACAAGATCTCCGTCTACCTCGCGAGTTCCGCTTTTTCAGCAATTTGAGCCTTGACGTTCGGGCGTATCGCTGTCGTCTCGTTCATCATTGTTCTAGTTATCGTCCTTGTTGATTAACTGGTCAAATAAACTGGCACACCTTTGGAGATCGAGTTCGGGTATAAGCCTGAGGTGTTCGCAGATCCGACGCTTTTTGTGTCAACAGGTCCACAGTACCCTCCGTCCTCAGGGATGGGGTTCAGAGCATGAGCCACCATGCCGACCCCTGTTCACCCTGCGGTACAGGGTCATGTGCTGCCTAACCGACGACTTCCGCGCGTGATATCCACGCCATGGCTCCGAAGGACACTCCAACAGGGATTAGGGCATAGCATTGTACGACAGAACGCAGGGGTGCCTGGTCCTGTGCGAGCAACCTCCGCCCATACCCGGACAGGGGGAACAGCAGGGTTCCCGGTCACAGGGCGCATGGCTACAGCTCGTCAGGGGCGAACAGGACTTGGACATGCGTCCACTGGCGCAATCTTCTTCAAGAAGGAAGATAGGATGAAGACAAAGGCTTCCTTCGGCAGCAGCCCAAGCCAGGCCCACGTTCACTCCCTCTCTCTACTGTACTCCTCCATCTCTCCCTATATATAAAGGGAGGGAATGAACCCCCAATCTCAGGGGGACTCGACATTCCAACTCTCATTCACACACACTCAAACTCGCACACACGCGGGCACTCACTAGAACCAAGAACCTCATACGCACGAGACTTGGGAACCGCCTTCCCTCTCTCAACAAAAGCTTGTAGCTCCCCTTACGAGCTCTCCGCGCTCGGTAATACAACCCCGCAACACACTGGACGTAGGGCGTTCGTGCCCGAACCAGTATAAACCTCCGTGTTCTCCGAGCGCAACCATCCGAACTCCGACACGCTTAGAAATTTACTCGTTCGCCATTTAGACCCCGCTATTTTAGACACCGACACAAATCTAATAGAATGTACTATACGGCCATAGAAAAGAGCAACTAAGGCGACTAATCCTCATCTAAACGTCAGTCACAACCACACCCTTTCTCCCCCACCTAATCGGAAAGAGCGCATCCATTGCGTCCCTCGTCATGGGCGAAAGCGGCAAAGCAAAAGTTCATTGAAACTCTTCAAAGGATGCCTCATCGGGGACCTCCGTCAGTGTTTCAAGGCCTAGCCTCTTCATCATGACCTTCCTCGCTTGGGCTTCTGGTTTTGGCTCCCTGAACTTAGTCTTGGCCGCTAGACGAGCACTGCGCTTGGGCACAAAATCATCGTCCGCTGCATAGTTGATCTTCCTAGTCACCCTCAACCGAGGAGGGGACACGATGAGAGTCTGCTGCAGGGGCCGTCGAAAGGAGTCGATGAAATCCTTGACGACATCAGCAGTCATATCTGGAGTGGCGGTGACAGGAGGTTGGATGACATCTGGGTCACAGCCCGACGACAGAAGCGCCCCACCGGAACCATCAGTCTCCAAAGGAGAAGGCAAAGGAGGGCCTGAGGTCGTGACAGGGGAAACAAACTCATCATCAACCCAACAACAAGTTGTCGGATCCGAAACTTCAGGAGAGTTCAGAGTTGGCTGCACATGGACGACCGACACATCAACGCTGTTAGGCCGACAGCTGGTGGCATGGCCACCCATATTCATCCATGGAGCCATTCCCCCAAGTGGAAGAGGAGGCAAAGCCACTTCCTCAAGCATCGGGTCCAAGGATGTGCACACGACCTGACACGGGGATGGCGGAATCCAATCGCCAAAGTCACACGACTCTAGAGCAGCACAAGTGTTGGCCATCGCCACCGCCGCACCTGAGTCCACCAGCAGCACCACGCCAGCGGGCGACACATACACCCCATCGAGCGGCGGGAACTCAACCAAGCTCAGCCGCTCGTGGACAGAGCGTCGATTAGCATGTTGGCCTGGGTTGGCCTCGGCACGTCGACGGTTGTTGAGGCTGGGACGTGCGGTGCAGTGCCTCGACAGGTGCCCGCTACACCTGCAGCGGAGGCACTTGAGTGGATCCCGACAACAAGCAACCTTGTGGTCTCGCGCAAGGCACCGAAAGCAACGACCGCGAAAGCACGCCAAGGTTGCATGGCTCTTCTTTGATGCCTCAAGGACTTCACGCGTATCGACAGATGTCCGCAACACTGGCAGGCCTCGCTGCAGGATGTCTTGCCACCCGTGCGCATTCGACGGTGTGACGCAGTGGTGGCGAGACACCCTGGGCCCGAGCCGTCGTTGAGCTGGAACTCGTTGAGGTGACGGATGGTTGTTGACACTCCGGAGAGGGAGACCATGAACCAGCTGAGGCCTATGGCTCCTGCGGCCATGCTTGCTCTGCGATGAAGCAGACTGAGGACTGTGAACATGGGCCTCAACATGGGCTCGCACCAAGATAGACTTGAGCCGAGGTCTGCAGAAAGCAGCCGGTGGCTGATCGTTGACGATGCCTCGGGCACAGGAGACGTGCTCCCGCAGCCGATGACGCCTGGACCGCCTACGGCCCCGCACACCAGCGCTAGGCCCAACCTCGACCACGGACTCGTCGGCAGAGTGTACGTCCCCACCCCCAGCGACCCGAGCACGAGGTAGCGGCGAGCCATGGCGAAGCTTGTGACAAAGAGCAACGTCGGACTCAAGCGAGGCAGCAGAGTCGTAGTCGGAGCAGTCGTAGAGGTCCTCAGACCAACGAAGAGACTTAGGGCGTCCAACTGAGCGGATCTCAGAGGAGAGAGGAGTTGCCGATGGGGAGAGGGAGGAGCCCATGGCAGCGACTGCAGGCAACCTGGTGGCGCCCATCACGACTTCGTCATCGAGGCCGAGGGAGGTGCCCGCAGCGGCGGGGACTGGCGTCCGCGGCGCCGGCGACGGGAAGGGAGTCCGCGCAGCATCGACCTCGTCTTCTTTCACGTTCTTGCTGTGGCAGAAGTGCTCCTCACTGTGGCAGAAGTGCGCGATGGCGGCGACTCGATCTCCATGAGCTGCTCCTCCGTCTTGGGCGCGGCCTCCTCACTGTGGCAGAAGTGCGCGATGGCAGCTGTGCGAGGAGTGGGAGGCGTAGGGGCAGCCGCGGCGACGGATCCCGGCCCGGCCGCCGTGGGGGCAGCGCGGGGCTCCGGAGCCACGAGAACCAGAGGGAGTGGGGGAACCTGTCCACAAACTCCATGGATCGATAGATCAGGTTGAGGGGAGTTCAGATATGAGTCTGCAAGGGGAGATGTGGCTGGTGGGTGGCTCGCCGGCACGGGGCTTGCGGCGGCAGCGGCGGCCTCGCTGGGTGCGAGGGACAGGTCAGGGGGGTTGAGATAGGTCCATACAGCTCCTAATTAATAAAATTTGCTTTCAAAGCTTTAAGTCCAAACCATAAAGTCAAGAACCTAACAAATTAGCAACGCGAGTATGTGGTCGAATTCCAAAAGCGATATATACAGTGTTCTAAATCGCTCGATCCTCATATGTACCGATAAATAAATACCCCAGGGGTCAATGCAACCTATATCAGAAAACAACGAATCAGCAACAAATCGTTCAGATTTTCATATAGCATCCACCGTTTTTTACACTCCGGCCCCGAAACAAAAGTTGAGTTATTTACATTGAAGCAGATGGAAATTATGAGCTAGATTCTTGCAACAAACGAGAGCTTCGTTCCTCAACAGTCAACCCCCGGCCGGATGAGGTGAGGTGATGCAGAAAATATTATTCCTAGAGCCGCCGGCCTGCTCTGAAAGTGCGAGTATAGCTAAGAAGGCAAGGGCGCAGTAGGCCACAGTAGCAGCGACTTGGTGGTTAGATATTTGCGGATGGGTAGCGCGGCAAGGAAACTATCTGGTGACCTGGCAGGGCGCTTTGCGGCTTTTCCTGTGCATCTGCACCCGCTACCTCACGCTTGAGGTTCCAAAGGTGCAATGGCTAAGACCAAAGGAGGGGGGAGTGGCAACGACTGCCACAAAACCCACCTCATGCTCATGCTTTGGAATCCCTCTTCCCTTTCCCTTTTGCCAAAGACCTCTCTCTACTATTCTACGCACTGCTCTGCATAAAGAGAAGGGCAGCAGCATCTTCTCCTCCGGCCCCCTCCCTTTGCCTTCTCCTTTATACTATATACTATATACCACAATAGCTTCGAATTCTCCGACTTTAGATTAGCTTCAGTCCAAGGAATGTTAGTGCCAATCATATACTAGCTAGTTCCATCAGATTTGGGTCCAGCAGCAACGTACTACTGTCGAGTTCAGATGACCGGCCGGCCTCCTAGGATTTCTCGCTGGAAAACACCAATCATGCATTGAAAGTTCCTAGAGTAGTAGCAAGTAAAGCTGGTCAAGATCGATCATCAGGAGAGGGATTATTACGTACCTCAATGCAAGTCAAGCGTACTCAGGCCTTGCATCGCCAACGAAAGCATCAAATCTTTATCTGAAAACGACTCGACCTCTGAGCATTGGCTCTCGCGGTCGCGACATCCAAAGGAAACCACAAGATAGGCCACACAGCACTGCTCCGCCCCAAGAATGACGACAAGTGTCACGCCCTGGATTCCTCTGACACCCCTTTAATCCTCCCCCCTTCCTATTACTACTACTTGCATTGGTTGAGTTGCACCTATCTAGCGTTGGTGACTTCACTTCCCCGGCCTTCCCCACAAACTCATACACGTACGACGGTCGATCCATCCATCACTCACTCACTCACTTCAACAAGACAAATAATAGCTAGGAGCCAGCCAGCCATGAGAGGTAGAGGAACAGGAGAAGACATGTACACCCACATATAGTGAAGCCGGGAACACACTACGACAGTCGGCCCTGCAGCTACATACTACAGTACATGGTGGTGGTCTTGGTGGCGCAACTAACAAGTGCACTCCGTCCGATCCGTTCATGAATTATAACTTCGGCACCAACGCTATGCACGAGGAGGTCGCTGCTGGAAGAGGAGGAGGCGGCGGGGAAGGGAGCTGCCCAGCATCAGCAGCATGGGCCAGGCCCTGCGACGGGTGCCGCGCGGCGGCCAGCGTGGTGTACTGCCACGCCGACGCGGCGTACCTGTGCGCGTCGTGCGACGCGCGGGTGCACGTCGCCAACCGCGTGGCGTCGCGCCACGAGCGCGTGCGCGTCTGCGAGGCCTGCGAGCGCGCGCCCGCGGTGCTGGCGTGCCGCGCAGACGCCGCCGCGCTTTGCGCCGTCTGCGACGAGCAGGTCCACTCCGCCAACCCGCTCGCGGGGAGGCACCAGCGCGTGCCCTTGCTGCCACTACCCGCCGCGGCTATCCCGGCTGCTTCCGTGCTCGCCGAGGCAGCGGTGGCCGTGGCCTCCGTGGGTGGTGACAAGGAAGAGGAGGTGGACTCGTGGCTGCTCCTCACCAACACTACAAAGGATCCAGTTTCAGACAACAAAAATTGCAATTGCAGTAGCATCAATAACAACATCAGCAGCAACACCAGCACCTTCTATGCAGATGTTGACGAGTACTTCGATCTCGTCGGCTACAATTCCTACTGTGACGACCACATCAACAGCAACGCAAAACAGCAGCTGCTGCTGCAAAAGGAAATTGGAGACAAGGAGGGAAGCGAGTACGTCGTCCCTTCACAGGTTGCGATGGCCAATGAGCAGCAGCAGCAGAGTGGCTATGGAGTAATTGGGGCAGAGCAGGCGGCCTCCATGACTGCCGGAGTCATTGCTTACACAGATTCCATCAGTAACAGCGTGAGTACTTCATCTATTACTTACTACTTCATTTTGAAAATGAAGTAGTAAGTTAAAAAAGATTGCACCTTTTTCCATGTTCAGAATTAACGTCCATAAATTAAACCCCCATATATACTACCATACCATTAATGACACCTGCAATCCCCTTTATGATTCGAATATCTCAGTGACCATTTGCCATTATTCCATCTCAGATATCTTTCTCATCATCAATGGAGGTGGGTATAGTACCAGACAACATGGCAACAACGGACATGACAAACTCCAGCATCCTGCTGACACCTGCTGGAGCCATCAGCCTCTTCTTGTCAGGTCCTCCGCTTCAGATGCCACTTCACTTGACCTCCATGGACAGAGAGGCCAGGGTCCTCAGGTACAAGGAGAAGAAGAAGAGCAGAAAGTTTGAGATGACCATACGTTATGCAACGAGGAAGACATATGCAGAAGCACGCCCGAGGATCAAGGGCCGCTTCGCCAAAAGATCCGCTGATATGGAAATCGAAGTGGACCAGATGTTCTCAACTGCAGCTCTGTCGTCTGATGGTAGCTATGGTACCGTTCCATGGTTCTGAAGGGACTGTGGTGACACATTATTACCATATATATACTTATAGGAACATGTGTTGACCATATATAGTGATAAGGTCGAGTACGTACAATTAGTTGGAGTAAACCGATGCAGATGCTATGAGTGATATTGTGTTTGTTTGAAAACATAAATGAACAATTACCTTAGGTTGAGTTTTGGTTTGTAATAATTGCATATATCACTACTGCAGAAATCATTTGTAGAGACGGTTTGGCAAGCCGCCTCTACCAAAGCATGCCTACAAATAGCCAATTTGTAAGGATGTCTTACGATTTGTAGGGACGGCTACATATAGAGCCACTCCCTACTAATCTATTTTTCAGAAATCATGAATCCGGGTAAATAAAAATGGCAACATAATTTTTATAACCCCGGATGGCCCCACTGATCTACCACCCCACTTCATTGAAAGTCATGCCATTTTTCTTATGCTTCGCGGCCAATGGGAATCAAACCCGTGACCTCCCCCTCGAGCAGGTTCTCCTCCAACCACAATACATCACCCTCACTCATATCTATAATGGATTTTCTTTCTCCTCGTATTATCCTTAATCGAGTTTAAGTTGTTTATTGGAGACCCTAAACAAATCCAAATCAAAAGGTTGTCAACTACAAAATTGTATAACTTTTCGAGATCTATAACTTTTATTTTTGTTGTTTGTCCATCCGAGATCATTTAAAAAAATTTGAATTTCAAATGTGAGAAATTCAAAAAAAAAAACTTTCCTTTGACAAGATGATTACAAATAAAAAAATGTCAACTTAGAAGTAGCATAACTTTTTGAGATCTACCTCTTTCATTTATGTTATTTCTCCATACAAGATTGTTTGAAAATTTTTACTTTTGAATTTCAATTTTGAGAAATTCAAACATATTTTTCCTTGACAAGATGATTTCAAATGAAAAGGTTGTCTACTATCAAGTTGAATAATTTTTTGAGATCTACAAGTTTTTTTGTTATTTGTTCATCCGATGAAATGGTAGTATATATTTCTGTCTTATAATTTATGAACTCTACGAGAGATGTAAATTTGTGAATAATGTTTACTACCACTTTTCGGGTGAGTAGATAACCAAAATAAAAGTTGTGGATCTTGATCAGCTTTACAACTTTTATGTTTATTATTTTTTCACCTGAAATCATTTACTGCTTCAAAATATTGTTTGAAGTTGCCATTTTTAAAATCCAAAATTTGAATTGGTAAAACAAAGTCACATGAAAAGATAACCAAAATAATAGCTCTAAGCACACAATACATTGATAGAGCATAATCTTAGAAAATTTTAGGGAAAATTTATGAAATTTGAAGTTAGTATGTCGGAGAAAGACTAGTTACAAGTTTTGGGCGGACATTAAAAACAGAAATCAGACTTCTTCAATAATTTAAGGATTGAATTTCAAACAACATTTTGAACCAGTAATTGATTTCCAATGAAAAATTGTAAACAACAAAGTTCAAAAACTTCTAGTGATCTATGACTTATTTTGATCTTCTCCATCTGAGGTCATTTGAATTTTTTGAATTTTAGTACTTTATTTTTAATATTCGATGTTGATTTCTAGGGGTAGTTCTATATCCATCCGCCTCTACAAATCTGATTTATAAGAACGACTCCATATAAAGCCGCTACTAGAAATTGGGGTATTTACAGGGAGGGCTAATATTACCAGCAGCCCCTACAAATGGATTTGCAGGGGTGTTGCTACAAATTGTTTATATAGTAGTGTATATAGCAGGTCTATTTATACTTTGAGTACCTGGTCAATTACTCTAACATGTTTAAGTGAAAAGAAAGCCAAGAAAAAGAATTGGAAATTAATGTGCAAATGATTCTTTTTTACCACATATTAGTAACAGTAATGGTTTGCAATAGCACTACTAATGTAAACTTAACCAAGACAGGTAGCATAACCGGCTCGGCTCAAAGGTCACAGTAAATTATTTTTTATCGAGGTAGGTTACGTGCCCGTCTCGGTAAATCAAGTAAAGAAAACAAAAATCTGTGGTAAGCTCGCGGAGCCCATCCACGCACTGTCGTCGATGCCATTGGCGCTCGTCATCCGGTCTCCCCACCACTGGATCCGGTGTCTCCGCCACTAGATCTGTCCTTCACACGAGTGTCATGAACCCCCGCAATTGTCGGATCCGCCGAGGCGCATGGACCTCGGCTAGACCCGCTGGTGAGGCCTGCTTTCCAGATCCACGTCATCAGCTCGCTAGATCTGCCACCCACCTGCTTGATCCAAGACCAACTTGCCGGATCCACGTCGCTAGGCCGGAGGGAGCTCGTCGGAGAGGCAGGCGTAACCACCAGCGCACCGCTTGGGAGACCAAGTCGGAGGGGCATGCACTCTGAAGATCAATCACGTCTTGCTGCTCTAGAGAGGGTGAATCACCGCGCGCCATTGCTCGCTCTGGTGAGAGAGAGAGAGAGAGAGAGAGAGAGAGAGAGAGAGAGAGAGTGGGAGGAGGCATGCATCATCTCGCTGCTATCTCTGGAGATGCACCGCGCAGGTAAGGGACAGAAAACGGAGGGAGGAGGCTAACATGTGAGTGGACAAATGGGCTAGGGTTTCATCTATTATATATATATATATATATATTGTAATGTTGTTGGGCCAAGATTGGCCGAGGTGGATGTGAGTGGGCTCGACCATAGTAAAGGAGGCATGTCTCCGAAAATGAAGGCATTGGAGCCTCCCTACGTGAACATAAATTGATTTTGTGAGGTAGTTAATTGTGACCATCACGGTTAATAAAAACTACTACCTCGGTTGTTAATGACATGCATTGATCGAAGAGGTTGGATTTTGCATACTCCCTCCATACTAAAAAATATGGTTGTTTAGGACATGATTGTGATAACCAAGAAGTGATTAATGGGGGGGGGTTAGTTTTCCATCTCTGCCCCTAATAAATACGGTTGCGGGTCTCTTTATACAAGAAAGTTTAATAGCACAACTGGCTAGGACTCAGAGGCTTGAGCGTTGGGTCTCAGGTTCGTCAGAAACCACTATGCAGGCTCAGGACATCACGTATTGTGAGAATAGGAGAACATCCCAGGACGTCCAATATTTTGAGTATGGAGGGAGTAGGCATTGGTTAATAAAAGGGTTTCACCTGACAAAATCATTTGTGCAGTAGTGCAGGAACGTGACTTTGTGATTTGAAAAACTATAGCATGAATGTTTCATTTATACCATGAGTAACACTGAGAGTCAAATGTACCTAAACCATTAATAGACACAAAAGAACCTCACGCTATTTCCTGAATGAATCGAGAGAATGTATCAGAAAGTGCTTTCTCATGCTCAGTGCATTATATTCCTCTTTCCTTTAACTAGCAACCAGTGCACGAATCTTGGCGACTTTATTTCTCGAATGCTACTGATGGAATGGAACGTTCACCAAATATCTGAGGTATCTCGATCAGGACGCTGTCTTATACAGCTTTTCATCTCTTGTTAAACTTGACCACAAATCTAGGCCACTAACAAATCAGCTAAATCACTATGCATTTAAATGTCCGTGGAACTTGCTCCCTGATACACTATTACACACACCGCAATCAAAGGACATCCACAAGAAGCGCGCCACCAATTGAGTGCCAACCATCGTTTACAGTTTAAGCAGTCTATTTGTTTAGTTTAGTTAGATTTAGTTCAAACAAATCTACCGGCAAAATCAACGACAATGAGCTTGTTTGACTTGGCTCTATTTGTTTGGAGCATATCGACTGCATCACAAAAGGGTCCTAGGCCACCAGGGAAGAATGTGATGGAAGAATGAAAATAAATATTTTTTATTTTAGTGTTAACACTAATTAGATTACACACCGGGAAGGAGCTAGATCACTAGCACTACTACTGCTGTAATGATTTGTAGAACAACTTAAGAGGGTTTGCAGGGCAGCTTGGTTAGCCGCCTCTAAGCAACTTCAGCTACAAATCCATGTTTTGTAGTGGAGGATTTGTAGGGATGTGTCGCCCCTACAAATCAATTTTCAGAAATAAAAAAGGTTTAAATAGCATTTTTTTTAAAAAAAATCTTGGGAGGACCACTCCATTTTTTTTTGGAAACAATCGCATCAGCCGAGAATCAAACATAAGACCTCCCCTACATGCGTAGCCTTACCTACAATTACACCTCATACTCACGTGTGCCTTTAGTGGATATATTGTGCCTCTCATATTATTCTAAACCGATATTAAATTTGACCCTAAACAAATTCAAATAAAAAATTATCAACTATAAAGTTGTAGAACTTTTTAAGATTTATGGCTTTGGTTTTTTGGAGTTTCACTGTTGGAGGACTTTATAAAATTTGAATTTCAAATTTCAAGAATTCAAACATAGTTTTGTTCCACAAGATGATTACAAATGAAAAAATAGTCAACTACAAAGTGTATAACTTTTCAAGATCTACAATTTTCATTTAGATTATTTCTCGATCCGAGGTTGTTTAAAAAATTCTAATTTTAAATTTGAGAAATTCAAACACAGTTTTCCATGATAAAATAATTTTAAATGAAAAAAGTTGTCAACTATAATGTTATATAACTTTTTTGGATCTACAATTTTTGTTTTGGTTGTTTCTCCATCCGAGGCCGTTTAAAATTTTTAAGTTTCAAATTTGAAAAAGTCAAACATTGTTTAGCATGGTACAAATTCAAATAAAAACATTGTCAACTACAAATTATAGAACTCATCAAGATCCACAACTTTTTATGTGATATTTTCATGTGACTTGGTTTGCATAATTCAAATTTTGAATAAAAAATAATAACTTCAAACAAGACTTTGAAACAACAAATGATTTTAGCTAAAAACATCACCAACAACAAAGTTGTAGAACTCATCAAGGTCTACAAAAACATGAATTTTAGTCATTTCTCTGTTCGATAAAGTGTTAGTATACATTGTTTACAAATTCATAAATTTCATTTGTGAACAATGTTTATTATGCCTTTGTCGGATGAAGAAATGACTAAAAGAAAAGTTGTAGATATTGATCAATTTCCTTGTTGATGACTTCTTCAGCTGAAATCATTTGATGTTTGAAAATGTTGTTTAAAGTCGTTATTTTTTGAAATAAAAAATTTAAAATGTCCACAAGAAAAGATGACTAAAATAGTAGATATAAGGACATAGTAAATTGACATAACATGATTTTAGAAAATTTTAGAAAAATATGAAGTAATTTGAAGTTAGTACGAGGGACAAAGACTAGTTGCAAGTTTTAGTTTAAGATTAAAAAGAGAAATCTGAGTTCTTTAACAATTCAAAAAATGAATTTCAAACAACATTTTGAAGCATGAAATGAATTAAAATAAAAAAAATTGTAAACAACAAAGTTCTATAATTTTTCGAGATCTACAACTTTTAATTTCATCATTACTCTATTCGAGGTCATTTGAAAAAAATCAAAATTTTAGTATTCAATTTTTAATATCCGACTTCTATTTGTAGGGGCGTCTCTTACAAAACAGATTTCTAGAGTTTGCTAGATATTATGCCGGCCCTAGAAACATGGTCATTTGTAAAGACAAGTTATAACACTAGTAGCCCGTATAAATGGATTTGTAAGAACCGTTCGTTTGGGAACCATTTGTAGGGGTGGCTCAAAATAGAGCCTTGAGCCGCCCTAAAAATTATAGAGGTTGTTATAAATAGTTTCTATAGTAGTGTTGATGCAAAAACATGGATCCTCGTGAGAGAACAGACTTAGAGGAAGCCAGAAGATCTGCAGACCCGCTTGGCTTCTGGTGAGGGGATAGATTGGTTCTGTAAATGATCCAATACATGCTAGTTAATTTGACTGCTACATTGACAAGAAGAAAGAAAATAATCATTAATTTAATCAATTTGATTGCTACAATTGACAACGGGAAGAAAGTAATCACTAATTTAAGACGGAACATAGACAGTTCTAATATGTGGTCAAATAGCCGATGAGTAAGAGGCTACCGACTAAAGAGCCGATATCTTAGACATACTTAAAGTATAGAGGAAGATTAACAAGGATGATTAGCAATTCCACAAGCAAAATAATTTTAGATCGGCTAAGTCATCATGTATATGTGATAGATACAAAACAACCTATAACAAATAAAATCAAATAAATGTCATAACACACGAAATCAGCTAAGTAAGCGATATAAAGAATAATGAATCATAACACGTCAACAATCAGTTGTCTCAATATAAAAGATATAAAAACTTATTAAACTCTCACTATTATTGTTACCAATAAGGTTCGAATGGATCGATGCAGTTATAACAATGATAACAGATTAAATCTTATAAGCTAACAAAACCATTCATATTTTGGCAAAGTATGGGCTACGATCATGTAAGCACATGTTATCGGCTAAACAGCCAATGCACGCATAGTGAACGATTGAGATCACACCTTAGTCTTAAATAATTTAGTTAACTAATAAAACCCAATGTAAAGCCTTTAGCAGTGAGGATCGAAGCGCTACTGCTATAGCAAAGTACAATAGATTAGAGATCGTTAATTAATAAACTTATCTAAAACCAAACATGTTTCAAACATGCACTATGCTAGATCAAGATCAAGATAGAAGGGCCAATAAAACATAATTAGTTATCCACACAAGACTTAAACATGACATAGTAACACGATGAATAATTGAACAGATAAAATACTGATCTATTTCGATCCTGATCAGAGTAGATGTTGATTTTACTATAATTTGTAAGAAAATAATACCAACTATAGCAAGATTGACAACTAGTGAATATGCTAAAAACAACAAGAAAACCTTACTAATATCTAATTGATTCAATAACATGTAATTAAACTTAAATCAAACAGTGAGGTCACAACGATACCACGTACTTTGTTTGAATAGAGTGAGGTCACAAGGATACTGTTCTACTTGAGAAAGATAAAATCGATAACTAACTTATACCAAAACTTATAGTGGGATCAAATGATATAGCCGTACAAAAAAAATACAAGTCATGACGATATTCACATTGAACCAGAACTCAGACTTAATCAATGCAGCCCGGTTTGCGAAAGCAACTCATCGGAATTTATTATATACTCCTACTCCTAATGCATCGCGAAAGCCGTAAAGGTTTGTTTGGCTAATTGAAGTATGTTTTTTTTATAGAGGCCGAGGTTTTACTATTTATAACCTTGGCCTAAACATGAGTTATAGTCAAATATGATTACAAAACTTAGACTAGAAGAAAATATTCTAAATTAATATATCTTGGACTCCATCCTTTCCTTTCCCATAGAGTCCGACGTGTCTTTCCAATTGGCTGAAACCGTCTTGAACTAGTATCCTGATGGCGTCACCTAGATAACTGATTCTGCTTCAGGTGATAATGGTGTGAGCATTAAAACAACTGATTCCCTTTATATTACAGCTTTATGCAATATCACACATCCCTTTCCATAATCTAGTGTAAACACATGTGCCCTAATTTTGCGATAAATGATTTTATTCCAAAAGTTTCACTTCGTTCTTCATCCTACCATGGGTATCCAAGGTTTGATTCCTTCCTTCCGTCACGTCAATTGGCATGTTGCCACACTAAGTCATCATCCTTATCTTCTGGGGTTCCATATGCGTAGACTAATTCCGTAACCAAACCATTCATACCTTAGAATTCATGTCGCACTATAGCTTCATGGGTACATTATTAATTTTGTTAGCGTTTTGCTTCGTGCAACCGGTATAAAAAGGGAGAATTAGGAATTAGGCCCTGAAAACAAAACTGTTTAGGAATCAAACCTTTTTGTTTCGAATTTGGGAATCTGGCCCCAAAACAAAAATTTCTTAGGAATCTGACCTTCTGTCAGTTTGGAACTTTGAGGGTACAATGACCATTTTACCTCTGATACAAAAAATAAAAAAATAGGGGTTGGCTTATTTATACACTATAAATATACAATAAATAAGCCAAATTCTGTTTTTTTTTAATTTTTTATCAGGGTAAAATGGTCATTGCGCCCCCAAAGTTAGCACTTATACTCTAAATATACAATAAATAAGCCAAATTCTATTTTTTTATTTTTTTTGTATCAGGGGTAAAATGGTCATTGTACCCCAAAGTTAACACCGTTAGGCCTTCAAACTGACAGAAGGACGGATTCCTAAAGAATTTTGGTTTTGGGGCCAGATTCCCAAATTCGAAACAAAAAAGACTTATTCCTAAACAGTTTTGTTTTCAGGGTCTGATTCCTAATTCTCCCGTATAAAAACCCATCGGCATCTAATAGAAATCACACTACCACAATGCCTCTCTTTCTCTTTTCTTTTGTAGCTCCAGGGCACTCGTCCCTCCATTATCCATATATCCACGAGACTCTTTTTTTAACTAGACGAAATCTTATGATAGGAGAAAATGTGTTGCTTATTCGATCCCTTAGCCCAGAGAGGAAACCTACTGTCGTAACAAGGGGAAATCTAGGGCGTGTTTGGCAACCGAGCTATCGCCGGCTCGACTCGTGGGCCTGTCCGAGGCCAGCCAGAGCCTGTCTAGACTAGTGCAGTCATCTTTGTTTGGTGCTAGTACCAATAATTGGACCAGGCCCGGTTGTGATTGTGTTTGGCAGAAGGCCACCGTCACTTTGCTGAGAAGGCTCAGCCGTCCAGGAGCCCAGGAGAGCGCATGAAGCGTCCATCCGAGCCTGGCTATCAAAAAACGGACTCCCCCATCGTTTTTCTAGGGTCTGGCTCAACATGCTTTAAGTTTCGTGCAGCACAGACTCCAAGGTGAGTACAGGTGCACCAAACACGCAAGCTTGCACCTGGGGAGCTCGGAGCCGCCTTTGGCCCGCTACCAAACACGCCCCTTGTGACACTACTTGAGTCTTCTCACCTTCGGCTTAATGTTACTCTGAAGTCATGGACACCTTTTCCTTCTTAGCTTGTTTGAGCTCAGACGTTCAATCCTATCTTGAGAGGTTTCCCAAAATTTGCGTAACCTTTAAGGTCATTTTAATTGTGTTCCGAAACTTCACCTTGGGTGTGTTAGGGGCTCAACGAGCTTAGACGATGGTGAGTTGGTGTACTTTGGAAATATGGTAGACTCCTGAGATTTTCTTTTAGGACATACCAGCGTGCTTTTGAAGGGGTATCGATATGTTTGTTCAATGTATTCAACTTTAGCCAATGTAATTTGTGTGTGTAAAGGACCACTAGCTTTGTGTTAATGATCTATTTTCAACCTGTGATGGCTTATTAGCCAATTCAGCTTTAGTAGATTCATTTAGCCAATACCATAAGTTTCTTGGTCTCAATATTGTGACTTTAATCCATCGACCACTATGCGGATGCACTGCGTTTTAAACCCATAATTATTTTATTTGCCTATATCCTCACTTATTCCTCAAACTCTAGAGCGGCGCTTCCCCTTCCATTAATTGGGAATATGACACCTCTTCGTCTTTTGAGAAATCCACCATATTTATTTTTCTTACTATAAATAAAGTCCAAGGGTCCTTGATGCTAATCACAAATGCATTTATGAGAACCACATTTCTCTTCTTTGTTTCTCTTGCACGTAGTTGTTGTTCCTTCTTCGCAAACAACCCATGGTCAGAGAAAATAACCATGTCAACCTTCTGGCAGCAGACATTCGTGTCCCCGCATGCTTGGGTAATATAAGAACCATCAATCTTATCTCACCCTTTCCTTGAATTTGAACAGTTATGTTCACCATGGGAGTAACCACCCTCTGAGTTTCAGGGCTGGTGAATCCTCTAGCGTCACCACAGGTGCACATCCTGCTCTATTGGATCCTTCTCCATCGGATTCTTCTTTAGGTTCCTCCGTTAACTCCTTTGAATCCTACAATGGAGAAGACACTTGTCGTTTCCTTCGTGAGATGAAGCTAGCGAAGGAGCATTATTTTGAGGCCACAAAGGAGATCGGCCAAATGGAGATCCATCCTAGGGGTCCAGCAAATACCCCTCTCTGCTTCTGAGGATGGACTCATCAATGTCTAGGAAAGGCTCTCTTAGTCTGATACTCAAGTGGCAAGAGTATGCAAATCAATTGAAGTGACAATTGCAAATTAATTATTAAACAATCAAAGTTGGTTTTCACAATCGATGATGGTGACTGTTCAAATACAAATTGATCTAAAGGAAAGCCCAAACCCTAACTTGGGTGACCTAAACTCAATATAAAGTGTTTGGGGGCATGACACCCTAGACGTGCCCCACTAATGGCTCTAAGGCCATACATGGCCCAATGAACCAGAAATCATGATACAATGCCCTAGTAGATTCTGGACGTTGACTTGTTTTGATGTTAAACCAAATCCATTGGTTAGCTTATGAATTTATGTTTCCATCCATATGTGGATTGTGGAAAATGGAGTCCGATGTGCCTTGGGCTATCGTTTTACTTTAGGCTGCTTCGGGAGGCCAAGACAATCTTGAACTCAAGTTGGACTGGGCCCATAGCTTGGTAGGCTTGTACATCCTTGGTAGTCTTGTCTGCCTCCACACCTATCTCCAAGTATGTCATGAATCTCTTTAATGTTCCTAAGGAAGGTAACATCACTAGGGAGCAATCCATTCCTAAAACTATTAAAAGATCTCTTAGGAACGAGTTCACCTCTAGATTTAGTTGTCGCATTTAAGCTCGGGTTATTGGACCTTGCAAAGTGATTGGAGCACATTGGGTGTATCTAAAGGAGTGATGTCCTTAATAGAATCTATATGTAACAATGGTGAAGCTATGTATCTGCCCCTTCTCTAGATGGGGTGGGGTTGGGAGGATGAGTTGTCTGATCTGCAACCACTCCGTAATGTCCATAACCTTTTGCATTACTGGTCTTGGTCATGAGCATGGATCAAGATTATTAAGCTCTAGGGGTGCCCGCCTCATCCACACGTTCCCCTCCTTGCATGAACCATTCATCTCGTCCACTTGCGTCGTCTATGGTAGGGTCGGCCGCCATGTCCACGCACTTCCACTGGTAGCGGAGCAAATTTGTGTACGGTTGCACGTGGGATTGGGCTTAAGCATGAGTCATGCACGAGGGCAAGGGATTATTGTTTGACTGGCTGGCGAGGCTAGGACTGGGGATGGCACTGGGGCATTGGGCTATATAATAGTGACAATGCTTGGTGGGGTTGGGTTGTGAAGGCAGCTGAGAGCCGGGCAAGGGACTCTAACAGGGTGATGAACCAGAGTAGGGAGGTTGGGAGCTGTAGCGGACCAGGAGCGAAAGGGAGGGGCATGGCATGCAGAATTGTCGGTGTATCTAGTGTTGATGGTGCTTTACTGTATTGGACCCACCTTTTAGAAGCGCTAGATGAACGATCAGGTTGTGGTCTTTTGATCGGTAGACTTGGACATTTGCTGGCAGTACATGGGGCATTCCAACCCAACAACAATTATTAGTTCCAGGTAGTGGTAGTAATATAGACCTATGTGTCTGCATGGACTACCTCAACTTGATTATGAACCCACTGGACAAGAATCTAGTGCAAGTTCGAAGGTACACACTGATTTGCACGAATCCAATCACCACTAAGTACAAAAGCTTACTATGCAGGCGGTTCGAAACGCATTTGTACAGGCGTTTTCCCGAACCACCGGCGCTGGAGGCCACATTTCTACTGGTAGTTGCTTGAGAACCGCCTGTAGAAACCCATTTCCACATGTGGTTCTCTTAGTGAATCGCCTGTGTAAATGACTCATTTACACAGACGGTTCACTAAGAGAACCGTATGTGGAAATGATTTTCCAGTTTTAAATTTTTGGTATTTATATATTATTATATTATTTAATATATACATATATATTGTTATTGAAACTACTAAACCCTATTGGATGGTGTTCAAATATATAGCAACATGTAAATTAAATATCTCATACATACATTTCTTTCTTCAAAGTACCATGCTCGCAATAAAGTTACAAGTGTATGACACATTATATACATGAGTCTCACGCTCACACACATAAAGTTACAAGTCTATATACATCAAGAGTTTGGATTTGTCTTCTAAAAAACGGACCGAGTAAGATTTAGGCTATAAATCTCTGTTAGCGCTTCGTACTCGGGCATGGCTAATTCACTTTCATAATCATGATATTTCCCTACACTTGAGATGACTTGTTTGATGAGGAAAAGGCACACGTCCTTAACTATGGCGTACAATGTCTTTTCGTTGATGGTCGTTGCCTTGGCTTTTTTCTTGGAAGGTTTCTTCTTAGTTGTTGTGTCTCCTCCTGTCATGTGCTCGCACATGTAGTATCCACACAGGACAGATCCTGTTGGTTGCTTGTGACACTATAAAACAGAAAATTAAAGTGGTTATCCACATAGTACATGTATGATATGTATTCATAAGAGTAAGTTTTCATACTTACCGGCCAGTCATATATAACTTCCAATGCCCCTTTTTTTTTCTTCGATTCAACCTTTCCACCGTGCATTATATAAAACTGTCATGCCCTACGAACTCGAATACAATCACCATGTTAATTATTCTTAAAATCTCATAATGCAAAAGTATACGTGCATATCTCAACTTACATCTCTAGCATCTCAATGAAATGTCCATAGCTTGATGGTGCGTAATTTGCAGAGTCTAATACCACCACCCTTCCTTTTTTAGGATAAATGACGACGCAGATCCAGTGGTCCCTGCATGAATCAAATTCATGATACATTTGTGCATTGAAATATTATGTAGTTTGATCACCCAAAGTTATACGGTGCCACTACCCAAACTCATATACTTACCCAAAGTTATACGGTGTCACTATCGATTTCCTGTTTTGATACTTTTTCATACACTTTGAAATGTAGAAGGAGTACTTAGCTTCAAATTAAACTGTAATTGTTTCTTTTTTTGTGGCCCGTGCTTCACCTTCTAAGCCCAATAAATCGTCGTTGTTTTCCCCGATTCTGAATGTGTGCCTTTCTTCGCATATATCAATTGGGTTCAGATAGACAATCCTTTCCTCGGCACAATAATCGAGGTCCGTACCATAAGCTTGCTCCTACTCATCAAATAGCATTCTACAAGGCACATGCATATGTTAGATATTGAACATTTACAACTGCAATCCATGTATAACTATGTAACACTTACAATGCAAACATGGTTATTATCTGTACGTCCTAGTCTCTCGAGGTTCATCATCAACGAAATGTCTTCAAAGCTAATCATGCACATATTATGATCACTTTGAAATGCCTTATATGGTATAGACACGTTGATGGCGTGAATGCCAGCAGAAGAGGCTCTCATGTACTAGTCATGCATCCTTTTTACATTGTTTGAGACCTTTTGGAGTTTCTCCCAGCTTAGTAGAGGCTTTCCCACCACATAGTTCTTAGGCACAAACTTGTAGTCTTCCCAAGTTGGCACCTTGAATTTGCAGGGAATTACCTTAGGCACCGGCTGTGCTGACTTCTTCAGCTCAGACAACTCGAGGAGTTCACTAGTGCGTTTTTGCCCAATTCCTTTCAAAAATCTGGTCGTGCCAGGTGTTTTTTTCTTTAGCTCGAATTGGGAAATCAACTTGGGGATAGAAAACTTCTTCTTTGGCGGCGCTGGTGGATCCGGTGTTTGTTTAGGATCTTTGGGTTGTGGGGAAGGTGTGGATTTTGTGGTGGAGGTGGCAGAGGTGATGTTTATGGAGGTGATGATTGTGGCGGAGGTGATGAATGTGGCGGAGATGACGGAGGTGGCGGAGGTGGGCTCGCAAGAGAATGGATTGGTGATGGTGGTGGGTTTGGAAGAGGATCAGTCGGTCCTGATGACTCCTCATCTTCTATCTCTTGCGAGGACGGTGGCGGCTGCCTCAGCTGGACGTCTCGCCGAGGCCAAAGAATGAAATTCTTTATAGCCTGTCCGAGTTTCTCAATGTCCTCGGGACCGGGGATGTCTAACATCTCGTCCTCATATCCTTGGACCACGGTCGATACTTCTACTCTACAGTAGTCTTTAGGAATGTTAGCACCGTGGTACTTGCGTCCTGGGATCGCTTTGTCCATGGCTACTTCCTTTGTACGATGATTGTTAATGTCATATCTTATGACTAGGGAGCAAGCCACGGGAGTAACAATGTCGTCAACCAGATATTGAACATTATTCCCTGTAGACGCGACACTGCTTGGTACCTCGACAACGGTCTGCTGGGACTGTGACAACCTGTGTCAAGCTTGTATTAGGATCATCATTAGCCCTAAGCATAAGCATTGTATTCATAATTTTCATATAGCATCATTTCATATGTATGTTCTTTTGTTGTGAAATTAGAAGTGGATAGGAGTTTTATGCTCTTACTTTAATTAAACTTGTTTAATTAAGTTTGATATCATCTTTTCAAATAAAAGAAATTCTTTTCCTTAAAATGGTTTAATTAGTGTTAAACTAGAACCTCTTAAAATAATAGTTTTCATGAAATATGACCTAGATGAAAAATGTAGAGAATATTATTCTGAGAAACTTTGATTTACAGTTCAAATCTTAGTTTTGAGTTTTTAAAACAATTTGAATCAAATTCAGTTTGAAGCAAATAAAAGAAAAAATAGAAAAGGAATGGGAAAGCTGTAATGGGCCTCGCCCACCCATTCGGCCAAGCCGGCCTTGCACCAGCCCACGCGCACGCGCGCACGCCTGCGCCTCCTCCCACGCAGCGCGCCCGACCACGGCCGCGTCGTACGACGGCAGCCGCGCCATGTGGCGCAATGTTCGTGCCGTACGCCGTCGACACGCCAGTAGCCGCGCGGCGCTCTCTGCAGCACTGCGCCGACCACGCTGCACACCCACTCGCCGCCTCTGCACCGCGCCGAGGACCGCGCCACACTGTGCCATCGCATCGCCGTCGCGTCGCCGGTGCACCAGCACCCAACCGACTCCCTGTCTTGTCACACTCGCACTCGAGCGCAAATCCGCACTAACGGCGCTAGGACCAAGAGCGCAATCGCGCGCTCCACTCGCCTCGCCCCGCAGACTGGCAGCACCGCTGCACACCGCTGGCGCTCTGCCGCCGTTGCGTCGAGGTCCCACCGGCCGCGCCGATCGGCCATGACCGCGCCAAAGGGGACGCACACCCCCTCTCACCCTCTCGCACTCGCATTCGCACTGCCCCGCTCACTATCGCCCGCTCTACTCTCGCTCTCGCCGCGCCAAGACAACAGCGCACCCGAACACCCCCTTATTCGCCACGCCGCCATTCGAGCTCCTCTGCTCGATCCACCTCGCACACCGCTTCGCCTTCGCGTTGCACACGCCCTGCTCGCCTCAGTTCCGCCAGCCGAGCCCCACTCTCGCCGGAACGCCACCGCCGCTCCTCGGCTCGCAGTCGCCACCGCAACCTCCACGCCATGTTCACTCCTCTCTCGGCCACCTCCGTTGCCTCCATCTTCGTGGTAGCGCCACCAGAGGTAGTCAAGGTGAGAACGCCTTTGCTCACATGCTCGTTTGCACTGGAACACCACAACGCCGTTCGCCGCATGCCATTGCCGCCGCCGCGGAGCTTGCACGTGGCCGGACCTCTTCGAAGCTCCTCCAGCCCAACCAACACTTGCGCTGCACTCACCGCATCACCGTGGTGCTCACGCACCCGCTCGCCTGGCAAAGCACCGCCGGTAACATCCCCGCCGCATCACACCGCCGCACTGCGCCGCCACCGCACGCCGCCGGTCGCCTACACGGCCGCGCTGGCTCAACCAACTCCACCAGTCGCTTCGCGTCATCACCCCGAGCACGCCAAGCACCGCCCCGCCGCCGACAAGCTCACCGTCGGCGAGAACGCGCCGGTTAGCGCAACCCTCTGTTCTCTACTCGCTGGCAAGTGGACCCAGGTTGACCACTGGGCCCCGCCTGTCAGCCGGTCGCACACACTGGGCCAAGCCCATGCACTGTACACGGGCCTGTTTGAGAAATGCAATCCCTTTTACTCATTTTCAGTAAATGTATTCATGTTTGTTTATTTAATATCTGGAGTTTGGTAAATCCTTAAATGATAAAATAAATTGTGTTAGTCTCTATAAATGAATATCTTTCTGTTAAAAATATAAAATAATTTTTGGAGAATGTCTTCAGTACTAATGTTTAAATAGTTTATTTCTGCATTTATTAAAGTTTAAATGTGTTGCCGCATGAAATGACCAAATAAAAATGTAAGGTTTTTATGCTTGGTTTGTCATCCTGTTTAAAAACCAGGAAAAATATAATATGCCATGCTTCTGTGAAGAAGTTAATTAAGAC
Organism: Microstegium vimineum; assembly: GCA_022036555.1. Classification (NCBI taxonomy): domain Eukaryota; kingdom Viridiplantae; phylum Streptophyta; class Magnoliopsida; order Poales; family Poaceae; genus Microstegium; species Microstegium vimineum. The sequence continues at coordinate 35,113,091 of CM039125.1, read as the reverse complement.
CTATTAAAATGTGTTTCTGTTGTTTTCTAAGATTAATTCCCGTGGTAAATCTATGATTAGATAAATCATGAAACTTTTTGTATAGTCTTTGTATGGTATGTTGTGTGGCAGAAAAAATACTTGTAGTTAAAGTGTTCTTTTCTAGAGTTTTCTTTGGAAAATCATATAGAAAATAATCTGGTAGTGTTGATTATGGTACTTTCTTGATAAATATATTCTTAAGTAAAGAACCTGTTAAAAATAAGATAGAGCATGCTTCACCCTGTTAGCCAGTAGGTCTAGTTCAAAGTGATTTTTCTGCATTTAAATTCATCTTTTTGTAGCTGGTGTTTGGTAGCTTTGCTAGGAGTGAAATTTCTGCAGTAGCATCCAGTAGGCTTGCTCTGTCCTCTGTAATTGTGGTAGATTTTTCTGAGTAGTCTATGATGGGCTTGCTATGTAAAGTGGAGCTAGAATGAATAATTCAGTTAATCCTAAAAGCAATCTTTGAGTGTTTAATTCTTGTTCAAGCATCATCCCTGCACCATAAGTTTACTTATATGCATTGCAAACATTTAGGATCAGTAGAGGAACCCCAGGTGCCACTTCCAGAGGAAGGAGTCCAGGAGGTGCACGAGCTGAACGAGGAGTACCACGAGCTCGACACTAACCTCCCTGAGTGCCTTGATCACCAGCCCTCTACCTTCACTTAAGGCAAGCCCCGGAGCATCGTTAAGCCTCCCAGTATTTTTATAATTAATCTACTTGAGTATTTTATACTGTGATGCATTAAGTGACAGGAGTTGATTGAATCACAAATTGATGCATTACCTTCCTTGACTATTGAATTACATACCTTGTGTAACCTGTTAAATAAAAGTAAAAGCAACATCTTAGCATGCTTAGATCAAATGGTTACATTTATATTTATTCGTATTATCCCATGGGGGTAGTACCGATCACGGTTGGCTATATTTGCTATCGTGGGAAAGAACCAATGGTAGTAATGAAATGCGCTCAACTGGAAGGCAAGGGCATCAAGTGGTATAGACTTGGGGGCAGTGCGTCCGTTGGATCGTATAGGTTTGTATACGATGGTGGCCCTCTTACATCTTTGAAAGCGCCCTTTCACATAGGGGCCATTGCGATCTTCGACCCCGAAGCCGAGTAAACACTGTCCGGGCCGACTCTCAGCCTACTGCTGCACCCTCTAGTTTGGAGACACGATCTGCCCCGTGGTGGCCAACTGATGTCTTCAATTGGGTGGAACTACACTGAGCTCACGACGGTACCACCTAGACTTTGTTGAGCGGTAACCCAATGCATGGACCCGACGGGGAAAGTGTGGGCGTGTGTTAAAGGTAATCTTGTCAGCTGGTTGTATATCGATTCGAGTCGCAGCCTCCCACCAGATAGTGGGGGATTATGCTGAGCTTCACCACGGTACAACTCCATGTGACATCGTAATGGTTTTACTAAAATATGGACAAAGGAATTGGATATGGTATTATCTTAATTGTTTGATTAGATCAAGTGAGTGCTCTATTACAGGTGCAAAACCTAGAGATAAATAATAGGATGGAAAATGGCTGCTCTCTAATCTTTAAAGTTATTTCATACTGCTCGCGTTTCCGCAAAAGTAAAGCTTATCCAGATCCACATATATAGCCATGCATATCCTTGGAGTCTTTATTTTCAGTTAGACGGGTAAGTCTAGCTGAGTACATTCCCGTACTCAGGGTTTATCCCGTTTGTTGCAGATGGTCAAGTATACTTTGGCTATTGTAAGCATTGTCTCTATCCTGTCGAAGGAGAAGAGGAGTAGGCCTTGGGCAAGGTCTTCTACAAGCTCATCTTTTGATGTTGTCGGATATGATCTCGTTGGTACCCCTATCTATTAATGGTATTAGCGTGGAGTAAAACTTTGGGTTCGATTTTCAAAACTATGTTTCATTTGGCCACATGTGTTGTGGCATAAGTAGTACTTTATTTGGAACCTAATGTTGTAATAACTTTTATTCCGTACTTCAAGTATTTCGTTTCAACTGTTTGTTCATTCGAATGTGCATACCCGAGTTTGCGTGATCTTGGTCGGATATACGATTGTTAGAAATCCTTCAAGATTTCCGGACTACCGGGATTATATGGGCTCAAGTGCTTAAGTGGCAGTTAAGTCGGCTACTTTGGTACTTGATCTCTTATAATTTGGACGGTTCTGCCACAGGGACACCACTGGGACTAGCTGCATCTGGGGTGCCTGAGTGCTTATTTGTTGATTTGACACCGAACTCGCCAGTTTCTGCATCAACTGAGGAGGAGGATCATCTAGCAATTTCTACATAAACTCTATGAACTCTTTCTTAGCCTCCTCCTTCCAATAGCTAGCAATTTCTTCCTTGTATCGATCACGTTTTCTGTACTCACCTTCCCACTGAGGGTCGAATCCATCCTTCCATCCTTGTTTGGATGAGACACCTCGAACACGGCCAGGATGCTTGGGGTTAGCTAGACCCTCACTAAGGATGTCTCTCGCTCTCTTCGTGGCTTGAATGTACCTTCCCATTGATTGGCTGCCACCGCAAAGATGTTCTTTGCTACTTCTTCAACCTCAGGGTCATAAAAGGACAAACCGGTGTCGGTTTCCTTTGGTTTTCTAGCTCGAATCCAATTCGTGGACCTTTCACCAACTTGTTCGGACAGCACCGGTAACCCTTTCTCCTTCTTAGCAGCCTCTTCTTGTTGCCATTTGGGAGCCTGACCTTGATAACCACCTGAGCCTAGACGGTGGTGGTACTTATTCTTCTTTGCGAGAGCGGAGTTGGCTTCGCTCAAAGCTATGAATTCTGCCTCTTTCCTCTGCTCTAGAAAGACCGCCCACTGGCCTTTAGTAATCTTGTACGTTGTTGTAGGGTCCAACCCTTTCTTGGCAAACTTGGTATTCAAGTCGGACCTCCAGTTTCGCAAACTGACCGCACCCTACTTCAAGGTATAGTCCTTTATCAGTGCCTCTGGGATGGCTCGAGGAAACTGGAACCTCGTCTTCAATTTTTCCCAAATTCTTGTCTTGTCATCCTCTGACACATTGGGTCAGGTCTTGTTAGTGACGTCAATAATGTCCCTAACACAGAAGCCAATTGCGTTCCGGTACTTGGATAGGACCTCCAAAGGAGCTGTGGGCTGTCCGGTTGGGCTGACTTCTAAGATGGCATATACGTCGTCTGGAAACTTGTTCAATCCTCTCTCATCTCATTTGTCACCGCTCCGCTTCCTTTTCCTTGATGGCTCATTGCTCGTTGTCGCGGTCGGTTCGGGTGCGTCTTCGACACGTTGTGAGATCAACTCTTCCATCTGAGCCAATGCCCTCTGAATATAAACATTGTGAGTTTAATGGTGATGGTTTTAATAGACATGTAATTAAATAAAAACATGAAATCATATAATTACCTCCTCGGCTTCTGGATCATAATCAGGGTCATGGCGTAATTCACGTTCAAATTATTCTCGAGCCTTCCTCACTTCGATCTGCTCGAAGTCGTCGCTAGGGCTCCAAGTGTTCTCCGGAGTTGATTGGTTCCCTTCTTCTTCCTCCATGGGTCGGACGACCCCAAGCCTTGTCCCATTTGGTGGGTATCTTGTACTTGCTCCGTGGGGTCGGACCCTGGGCCTGTTCCTTGTGAATGGACCCTTGTGCTTGGTCCTTGTTGCTTGGAGATGTCATCGTGAAAATCTAATAAAGGATAGACATTTATATAAGTATTTACATCTATATCTAATAATCAAATGTCTATACAAATGTCAGTGAATACAATATTGGAAAAACATTTAAATAAGCATTCAATTCTGACCCCATGGTGAATAAACATGCATTGCAAATAGACACAAGAGGTATTTTTCTCGGGGAATAAACATGAAATTTCTGGTGAATATATATAAGGTCTTTTTCTTGGGGAGTCATTTTTCTATTACAAATACATACACGAGGTCATTTAATAATTACAAGCCTTTATTACATACAAGAAGCATATATATATATAAGCATTTAACAATTACAAGTATTTATAAGCATTGAATAATTACAAGCATTTATTACATATATTTACATCTAAGCAAACAAATATATAAGAATTTACAAGTATAAAGAAAATAAAAAAACAAAAAAAAACGCTAGTAGCACCACCTCTCTCTCTCTTTCTCTTATTTTCTCCTAGGCCCACGGCCTTTTCCTCTCCTCTCTCTCGGCCACGGCCCACGGCCCAGTAGCACCACCTCTCTCTCTGTCTCTCGCTGCCACCATGGGCCCACATGTCATTTCCATCCTCCCCACTGCGCGCTCCACCGCCGCCGCTGCTCCACCACTCCACCACCGCCACCGCTCCACCGTACCGTCACCACCAGCTCCAACGCCACCACCAGCCACACCCCCGTTACGCCGCTGCGCTCCACCACCCAGCGCCACTGGTCCACCGACCACCGCCACCACTCCACCGCCGCCACCAGCCACACCCCCGCCCGCCCCCAGCACAGTCACGCGCACAACCTCCGGCCCACACGCGCGGGAGTGCCAGTGCCTACCGCGCTGCCGCCACCACTGCCCACGCGCCACCGCCATCATTGCCGTCGTTGCGCAGCTGCCGCCGCCACCACGCCGCCACAGAGAGGGAGAAGAAGAGGGAACCTCCGAAGAGAGCACTTACCCCGGCTCACGTGAAGAAGACTAACAGAGATGGCCGGCGACGATGGGAAGGGCGGCGCGGTGGCTCATGGAGATTTTTGGCAGCCTGACAACGTGTTTTCGAAACGACTGGCGCCTTGTGACTTAGAAATTTTCGCGAGAGTCGCGCGGGACATATATAGGAATCCGATTTCTACAGGCGGTTGGTGTTGACCACCGCCTGTAGAAATGAAATGCATTTCTACAGGCGGTTGTCAACACCAACCGCCAGTAGAAACAATTTTGCAAAAACAATTCAATAAAATTTTAAAAAATCATATCTTGAAAAATATTGTTCCAAAAATTGTGAATTAAATTTTGTGTTGTTTGTCTTGACAAGATATACATGTTAAAAATATGAAATGAGATTTTTAAGATACTTTTATATGTAGCTATATTTATATGTCTAATATCTCGATTAATACATAAGATTCAAAAAATCATATTGTCGGTGTATAAAATGGCGGGGGTCTAGACAGCCAACGAGTAAATTTCGAAGCGTGTCGGAACTCGGATGGTTACGCTCGGAGAACACAGGGTTTATACTAGTTCAGGCATGGACTCCCTACGTCCAGTTTGCTGCAGAGTCGTGTTACCGAATGTGGAGAGCTCGTAGAGGGGAGCTACAAGCAATGGTGAGAGAGGGAAGCGGGTTCCCAAGTCTCGTGCATATGAGGTTCTTGATTCTGGTAAGAGCTCACGTGAATGCAAGCGTATGTGTGTGTGTGTGAATGAGTCAAGAGTTCAGAGAGAGAGATTGGAGGTCCATTCTCCCCCTTTATACGTAGGGAACAGGTCAGCCTGGGTAACCCCATGGTCGTGGACAACGAGGAGGTCCAACCGGCCGCGGCGCCAGGAGACGTAGCGGCGGTGGCCGCGGTGGGTGGCATCGATGAGGGCGGCCCTAACGTCGCGAACGGGACAACAGGCGTCGTGGCCGTGACGTCTAAGGCCGAGGCAGTGGATGCCGGCGCGAGCGAGGAGGGCCTCCTGGGCAGTCACCTTCCTCCCAACGTGCTGGCTCGGGACGTGGCGGTCCCCCGGTCGTATACTGAGGAGGAGCTGGCGGCCGCGCGTGTGGCGAAGGCCATTCTCTCCCAGTCCAGCGCGACCTCGCCGTGTGAGGTGGCTGGCGCTGGAGGAGAAGCCATCCCTGGGGCCCTGCGCCGTCTCCGTCCCGACCATCGTTCCTTCGGGGACGGCGATCGGCTTGCCTGGGTTGATCAGGAGAACCTGGGGACCCATGTGTTCATGATGGACGACCAGCGCGAGCTTCACCACTGGAATCGCGTGGCAGACTCCCGTCGGGAGCATGACCACCTTATCGCGTGGAGCGTGGAGCTGATCCAGAGGGCGGTCGCGTCGCTCTCTGATGACTTCTTGCATCATGGAAATGTGAGAGGCCGCTTGGTCGTAAGTGTTTGTTTTTCTCTTTGTTGTTGACTTCTTGACGTCTCCCTCCGTGTAGATCTTGATGGCGACGAGTGTCGAGAAGTCGGAATTCCTCCGTTGCGAGGCCGGCCAGTGGGCTCCCGGGTCGTGGACGTTCGTCGGAGGGGGGGCGTCGTGGCTGAGGATCTTGTCGTAGCTCTCCGTCGCGTGGTGGAGTTGGAGGAGCAGTTGAGCGTCTCTGATAAGACCCGATATGGATCGGTAAGGGATTGACCCAATCTTCACGACAGTAGGTCACAAATCGAGAGATAACTTGCTGCAAACAGCGGAGGATAACTAGCTTTATACCTGACCAAGGTTGGATGCGACCAAGCGACGGGGAGAGAGGCACCGAAACCGCAAAGACTTCGACTCGATCTCCGAACGACCATAGAACCACAATCCAGAACTAATCCACACAATATGACGCAGCAAACGGAAGCCATAGAGCACGAAGTAGGGGATTCCAGAGGAATCACTTCAGATGTCCAAGAAGAACAAGGAAGAACAAAGGTTTGAGTAAGCATTCGGCAACTCGGCTGCAATGGGGTATTGTTTATCAAATTATCAAAAGTTTTCTAATAGCTTAGTTGCAGGGGATATATATACTAGGAACAACCCTCCTAGATAGGTATGAAAATGAAAAGGAGTTTCTAAAGATAGGCTATGTGAAAGGTCACCGCGAGATGGTTTCCCGAAGTGGCTTTGCATGACTGTTGGCCTCCAGAGCAGTTTCTACTAAACTGATCATAATTATTTATTGGTAAGTCCAAATGACGAGCCGTTTGTTGTGTGTGAAAGTAGACTTGAAGATCTTGCCAGACATGTATACCCTGCATCACCAAACATTTTAGAGTGGTACAATTTTGCAGAAAAAGTTAAACCAACATTCTGTCCTGTGAAACTGTTGGCCTTCTGAGCAGTCTTGACTAAATCGTGTATATCTCTAGATTGGCATGGCCAAAAGGGGTGGGGTTTGTTGCATTGGAAAATAAACTTTATGAGCTTTCCAAAATGTCTTCAAGGGCCTCAAAACCTTCTCAGAGTGCAGAGATATGGACATTTCTTTAACTGGTCCATTTTGGAACCGAACTGGTCCGTTTTGGACAGGTTCGATTCTTCCTGAGAGAACTAGTCCGTTTTTTTTGTCTGTAGCTTTTCTTCATGTAGAGTAACATTCTCCTATTGATGTGTATACCTAAGTACAATAAAAGTAGAACACTTAGGTAGTATAACATTCTTAGAATTATTAAAGTTAATTTCAGTTAGGAATGAATTCACCTCTTCATGTAGTTTAGTGGCACGACTACATGTAATTGGACCATTATTTGTATCATTTGTATAAGATGGTGAATCTTATTCATGTTCCACCATATGATGAGCTGGCATGTCCTCATCATCCTCCCCCTCTTGAAAAGGAGTCATCCTCGACTCTAATTCTTCTAGTCCAAAGAATTATGCTAGGACATGGCTTTGTAGTATTGAGATAACATCAAGGTCTCCTTCCATCACACCAAGGTGTTTGAATCTATAATCATATAAATCAAGTAGTAGCCGTATAGGTGGAATCCAAAAGGAATTAGAATAAAGTGTAGCTTTCACCTTGAATGGATACTTAAAACAAATGGTGAATGTTGATTGCCTTGGCACGGTCTCATCATCCCCCCTCCCTTTATGAAAAGTCGTCCACGACTTTTGTTTACCTGAAAACAATCTAGAGAAAGTAGAGGATGGATGTACATGATAATTCCAATAATATATTATTTCATTTTGTCCATTTTGTTGTTTATAATTCACATTCACATTATTTCTATGTAAGAAATACTCTCTCAACTTTGAAGAACCTGCAAATAGTTTTGAACATGGGAGCACACAGATTTCTTCCAACCCAATTATTTCATTCATGTTATCATGTTTAATCTTTGCAAGGTCACATATATCAAAAGATAAGAATGAAACATTATTGACATGCATATTGTAAAGCTCAAAAGAGCACCTATCAAACTCTATGGTTCCAAAAGATGATGAAAATTTTTCTAGTGGAAGAATGGAACATGTTTGCTCAAGATTTGTTTCTTTAGATAGAAGATATGAACAAGGGAACAACATTTTTTATTCTTTATAGAAATTACAAGACAATCTTTTCATCTCAAGTTCAGAAAAATATGGCTCAAAATAATTATTACAATGTCTATTTAACTTCGAATCAGCAAGCTTATCACAAGTTATGGAAATAGCACAAGCATAGAACTTACTTTCAGCATGATGTCCAATCAAATTGAATGTAAACATGTAACTATAGGGAGTATTCAAAGATTTTAAGGATGATACATTAAAAATATTCTCAAGGATTTTATTGATGTCAACATATTTATCAAACATGGCATAGCCCACACAAGAAGGATGAGAATTTTTTGTGAAGAATTCATCATGAGTATATACTTTCACAAATTTATTTTCAAGCAATGTATCACATATATGAATGCATAACATCATGTGTATTAACCATATCAAAGCATAGAAAAGATCATGTATGTTTGAACATTGGTTATCAACATGCAAAACTTCAGCACATAGATGAGCATGTGAATCAATCAAATCAGTGCAAATATTTTGTGTATAGTCAATCCCATCTGAACCATCTGCTTCATAACAATTATTATCTATTTTCATTTGCAAACTCAGATCTGAAATGTTTTCATTACCTTTTATAGTTTCTAATGGTGCAAGTATAATGGATTGTGCCTCTGAAATTTTACCATTTTCCTCATCATGGTTCAGGTTTGGAGCAGCACACAATTGGTTCGAATAGATGGGTACCTTCTCACTTTCCTCAACATGTATGGTGATGTCAACAATAGCCATCTCTTGCTTATTCTCGTTGCAAACCTGCACATTTGGAAAGACAACCCTAGGAGTAGAGATAAGAGTATTAGTTTCAAAAATGTCCTCACATGACCTACATTCTAACTCTCCATTTTTCTGTGGTGTATCTCTTACACTCGCATTGTGGATACTCTCAACCTCATAGTGTGTGGAATCACACAACTCATTTGTGGTTTCACTCTCTTTCAGATTGACAATATGGCTCTCATTCTCACATAGGTTTTGATGCACAATCACTTCAATATCTTGTGAAGCAACATATGCATATATATCATTGTCCATGGCCATCAATTCATCTTCCTCATCAAATATTGGGGGCTGGTCATAATTCACCACATCTTTTGCTTCATGAGCCTGCATCACACAATGAACAAGACTAGAAGAAGGTATTATCATGTTAGTAGTAAATAATTCCTCACATGTTTCTTCTTCTTTTTCGCTCAATTTTTGTGTATCTCTCTCACACTGAATGTTGTGGCTCTCCTCCTCACATATAGTGGAATCTCTCATATTTTCATTTTGAACTCTTGCACTCAATTTTGGTTGGTGGAACTCTTTATCACATGGGTTTTGCTGTCCATATGATCTTCCATGTGCCTCTTGCTAAATTTTTCTTTGGGAGGACATATAATAATCTTCATCATCAATGAGCACACGGGGGCGAAAACTATGCCCACGAGCACCTCTTCCATGTTGTCCACTATGGACAACCAGACCACAACGAGAGTTGGACCGGCTATGTTGTTGTGGAGTCCGCCCGCCCACAGCAGGAAGATGTTTATCGAACATCATCTCCATGGCCTCCACTAGAGAGTGTTGTAGTTGACGAAACTCAGTCCGTGTGACTGGTGATTCTTTTTCTCCATATCGACCACCACGAACACTTGAATTGGATCTTGTCATATTAGCACTTATGCAAGAAAAATGGATAGGTAAATTTGTGGAATCACACAACCTCACCTCTTACTTACCAATGTTCTTGCTTATTCTCAAGGACAGTGAGCGTGCTTAGTGCAGCAGTTCAACAGATGTGATCGAGAGGTCGAAAGGATTACGAGTCGAACGTCCCGGTTTCAGATTTTGGTGGCGCTATAGGTGGCTTATCAAGGGAGGATACGGTACTGCAACCCAAATGATTTGATGTGCTCAAAAGATATGAAGTTGCTGCTATTGAAAACTACCACCAACTTGAATTATAAACTAAATTTTTTCAGCAAACAACTGAACGAAACCCCTTCAACTTCTCTTCTCTTTTCTCTTTTTTTTGACTCTGTTCTTTCTTCTCTGATTTTTTTCTGAATTTTTTTTATACTAACAGGGGGTGTGGAGACAAAAGAAACACGACACAAAGATATATGAAGATGGTAACTAGCAACTTGATGAACACAACAACACAAAGGGCTATAGGATTTTTTGTGTGTGGCTTTTTTAGTGGACTGTAGGATATGAATGAAGACAAATATATGTGATGGATAAAATGAAGGTAAATATGTGATGGATACATGTGCCTCACCTCTTACCTACTGTGACAACCCAAGCTTTGATTACCACAAGACAAGACCCGATATGGATCGATAAGGGATTGACCCGATCTTCATGACAGTAGGTCACGAATCAAGAGATAACTTGCTTCGAGACCCAATGTGACATCAACCGCCGAGAGCGCGATGACGTCGTGGCTCGCTTCGAGGACCTTTCGGCCCGTGCGCACGAACGCGGCGTTGACGCTGATCGGAGGATCCTGGCGTTCTCCACACAGGTTGGAGAATTGACCATGGTTGTCTCGCAGCTCTGCGCGACGGCCGGTGGCCTGTCGAGGGAGAACGAAGGTGTGTTGCCTTTTCCAACCCTTTTTTGTTCTGGTATGATCTATCCTTTTGCTCGGAGGTTGAGGCTTTCGTTTTGTTGTCCCAGAGTTGCGTGCTGGTGCGCAGGAGTTGCAGGCCCTGCGCGAAGCGGTACACGGAGTGTGCGACCTCTTCGGCATGCCGGTCGCAGGAGATGGACCCGAGTCCGCCCGGAATCGTGTTGGCCTGTTCTAGGAGTGGGGCTAACCTCAGATCCAGGAGACGCTGCGTATTGGGATCCATCGTACGATGGCCATCGCCGCCTGCCTCTACGACGTGGTGACCCCTACGCTCGTCAGCGATGACTACCGCCAGGACGCCCCGGAGGACCTGCTCGACCGGATCGAAGCTGCCGCGGAGGAGTAAGCGGCGATCCTGACCGCCAAGCTTGATGACAAGATCTTCCCGCCACCAGAGGAGTGACCCTGCATGGTCAGTGGTCAGGGCCGAGGGCCCTTGTAACAAACAGTTTAAGTTATCCTGTGATGTGCCCCTGGAGGGCTTTGGACAACTTTGATAGCTCCTTAGCGAGCTTGTTTTAAGTTTGTTTGTTTGTTGGTTTCCGCATTTGCTTTTCCCTTTGGGCTACTTGCCTGATTTTCCTTGGGAAGAGATTTGATCTGCTCGGGTGGGAGGTTGGGCGGAGGTACTTGGCTCCGGAGAGTCAGAGTACCTCGCGGCCCTTTGGCACGGTCCGGTGAGATTTCCTCTCTTGGTGGGGCGATATCGGGTTTTCACTTAATGAATCAACAATGCGGTTTTTGCGCAGAAATGTTTTTGGATAGAAAAATAGGGGGTTCCCCTCTTCCCAGCCCCCGAGCGAGGTGTGCTCTGGCCCGAGCCGAGAGTGCACCTTGCTAAGCGATTGATCCGAGATTTCCCGCATTCTTATTCCTCGAACTTTTTTATTAAGAAAGGTTACATACGTATGTACAGAGTGCTAGGTATACTAAATGATAGTAGAAAAAATGACATAACTATTGGTGTTGTGGGCGTCCGAGCTCTTCGCTCTCTAGGGGTCGACATCCCTCTTGTCTGCGGCCTCGATCGCCGCCACCAGCTCCTCGTTGCGCACCTCGGCCATGGCGTTCTTGCAGCAGTCCACCTCGCACTGGTACGCCACCTTGAGATCGGAGGTGAATGTGATGATGCCGCATGGCCCCGACATCTTGAGCTTGAGGTAAGTGTAGTTGGGGACGGCCATGAACTTCGCGTAGCACGGCCTCCCCACCATCGCGTGGTAAGTCCCGTGGTAAGCCACGACTTCAAAGGTGAGGTCCTCGCTCCGGAAGTTGTTCGGCTCCCTAAACGTGATGGGCAGGTCGATCTGCCCCAGGGGTACAGTCTGTCTTCCGGGGATGATTCCCTAGAAGCGAGCCCCCGAGGATTGAAGCTTTTCCCTACGTAGGCCGAGGGCCTCGAAGGCGTTGTAGTACATGATGTTGAGGCTGCTGCCCCCGTCCATCAGTACTTTGGTGAAGTGCACGTTCGCTATGATTGGGTTCACGACGAGTGGGTAACGACCCGGGTAGGGAATGTGACTCAGGTGGTCGTCGCATCCGAAAGTGTTGTCGGACTCCGACCAGTCGAGGAAAGCCGGAGTTGCCGGGGCGACCGCGAAGACATCACGCCGCTCCCGCTTCTGTTGGCGCTTCCAGCCGTAGGCCTCTGAGCCCCCGAAGATCATGAGGTACTTTTTCACATGGGGGTAGGAGTCTTCGCGACCCCCGTCCCTATCCTGGCCTTCCGACTGCTTCGGTTCGTCCTTGTCAGGAACGGCCTTGAAGTATCTGGCCATCATATCACACTACTAGAGTGTGTGCTTGACCGGCCCGTTGTGGTACGGGCATAGCTTAGTGACCATGTCGTTGAACTTGCCCGCCTTCTTCCCGCCCTAGGGACAGGGAGTCTTGCGGTCTGCCGCTGCGACAACGTTGTCACCACTGCCGCGCTGCAGCTTGCCCTTCTTCTTGTTCTTGTTCTGGGCGCGGTTCGAGCCACCTTCGCCAGCACTCTCTGCTTCTTCGCCCTTCCCCTTGTCAGGGTGGAATATTGCACCGACCGCCTCTTCGGCCGATGCCCAGCTCGTGGACCAGTTTTTTGCAGGTGGTGCCTGCAAGGAGAGCCCCGATCACGTCCGCATCGGCCACGGTCGGGAGCTTTGTGCCTTACTGGGAGAAGCGACAGATGTAGTCCCAAAGGGACTCATCTGGCTTCTGCCTACAGCTGTGGAGGTCCCAGGGGTTTCCTGGGCGCGTGTAGGTGCCTTGAAAATTCCCGACAAAGGCATGTCACAGGGAACTCCACCCATCAATGGTGTTGGGGGGTAGATGCTCGAGCCATGTGCGGGTCGAGTCCGAGAGGTGGAGAGGCAAATTGCAGATAATGAACTCGTCATCGTCCGCGTCGCCGGCCTTGCAGGCGAGGCGGTAGTCGTTGAGCCAGAACCCGAGGTTCATTTCCCCGGAGTACCGGACGATGTTGGTTGGTTGCCGGAATGGTTGCGGGAACACCGCGCAGAGAATACAACGGATGAACGCTAAGGGGCCCGGTGGCTCCGGAGTGGGAGGCCGGTCCTCTTCGCTGTCATATCGGCCTCCATGACGGACGTGGTAGCCTCTACTTGCGCCATCCGGCTTGGCGTGCTTGCGCGCGTCAAGCGTGTCGCGCACGTCGCGCTTATCACCCACGCGAGCATGAACCGTCGGACATCGGCGTTCGCCCGGGGCGGGATCCTAGTGTACTGACCCCTCGCGGTCGTTGGGCACCGCACCGGCTGGGTGGTCGGTGCTGAGCCTGCACCTCCGCGACGCGGAGCTCTTGGCTTGTTCGACTGTGGGCCGCTCTAGAAGGGTCTTCAGCTCGTCATGAGCGAGCTTCCCGTCGGGAGCATCAGGGACCAGAAGGTTACAGAGCAGCATCCTCGCTGCCACGATGTACTGGCTTGCCCGTGTGAACTGTGGTGTACCATGCTCGTCGTTGATGATGCACTAGTGTACCGTTCGGGCCTCCCTGCAAGCGCGAGGCTCTGCAGGATCCCTAGCGGCTTCGCGCTCGAGCTTTTCGTGCTCGAACGTCACCTTTCGCTGACGCTCCGCGAGTTGCTGTTCCATGTCGTGGAGGTCATGAAGTTGCTGCTGTCGAGCATCCGAAGGCTGCGGGTTGCCCCGTGGCGCAGGTGCCGAAACACCCGTCTCGCGCACGGGCGTGTGGACGCCATCACCGTCCTTGTCCTCATCCTCGATGAGGGTGGCGTCGACAGCCGCTGTGGGTGGAAGCGCGTCGCACATGAAGCACTCGCGACCACAGCCCTCGGTGCGATCGCTCAAGCCGGAGCTGAGCAGGTAATCGCTGGCGTGGTGGAAACCATAGAAGGACCTTATCCCCTAGACCATCGAAGTCCAGGGGCTCCCAGGGATCGACACTCCCACGGCTGGAGTCGGCGTAAGAGGTGGCCTCCGAGCTCGTGAGGAGGTCGGAGACGGACCGGAGGTGGTGGGATGCGAGCCCAATGCATGTCCCCTCCGCGGGGTCAGCATGGAAACTCGCAGCTACCATCTCTGAATAAGTCGAGGCGGCATTCCACATGCCGTGCGGTAGCACCTTCGGGACGGGCGCATTGATGAGCCCGGGGCAGAGCGATTTTCCTCTTGCGAGTTGCACCATCACATTGGCGAATGCGAAGTAGAGGTTGTGCAGGGACTCCTGGGTCGGCTGGGGCCCCATCAGAGTGTCGAGCTGGCGTCCACGGCTACCTCGGAGGATGCCGTGGGGCGACGAAGGACCAAGTCGGCCCCCTCCCCATGGCACTCGAAGTCCAGGCTACCGAAGCAGATGATGGAGCCTGGCGAGAAATCAACGTGGCGAGTAGCCATCCGAAACTCGAAAATACGGTTGACATGCAAAGTCCCCTACCTGGCGCGCCAACTGTCGGTGTCTAAAATGGCAGGGTCTAGACAGCCAACGAGTAAATTTCTAAGCGTGTCGGAGCTCGGATGGTTATGCTGAGAGAATACAGGGTTTATACTGGTTCAGGCACGGACACCCTATGTCCAGTTTGCTGCGGAGTCATATTACCGAGCGTGGAGAGCTCGTAGAGGGGAGCTACAAGCAATGGTGAGAGAGGGAAGCGGGTTCCTAGGTCTCGTGCGTATGAGGTTCTTGATTCTGGTGAGAGCTCGCGTGAATGCAAGCGTATGTGTGTGTGTGTGTGTGAATGAGTCGAAAGAGTTCAGAGAGAGAGATTGGAGGTCCATTCTCCCGCTTTATATGTAGGGAGGGATGGAGGAGTACAGTAGAGAGAGGGAGAGAGAACGTGGCCCCGGCTTGGGCTGTTGTCCTGGGAGTGCTTCGGCTTCTGTTCGCCTTCCTTCCCGGGGAAGATTGCGCCTGTAGACATGTGTTCGGGTCCTATTCTTCCTTGGTGGAGCTGTAGCCATGCGCCTTGTGACCAGGAACACCACTGTTTCCTGACTTGGGCATGGGCGGGGGTTCGCCGCACATGGCTAGGCACCCCCGCGTTCCGTCGTACAGGGCTGATGACGTCCTAATCCCTATTCAAGTGTCCGTTGGAGGTGTGGCGCAGGTATGGTGCATGTAAGTCGTCGGTTAGGCAGCATAGAACCTTGTACTGTAGGGAGGATATAGTGGCGGGCATTGCGGCTCATGCCTTGAAGCCCCATCCCTAAGGACGGGGGGCACTGTGGACCTTTTGAATATATGAGCTAGGGCACGTGGCGGTGATGCATCCGTGGGCAGGCGGCGTCAGGAATGACGTCGCCCTAGCTCGGACGGGGTGGAAGAGCCTCCGAGGGCAGATGGCGTCACGGATGACGTCATCCTAGCTCGGACGAGGCGGAAGAGCCCCCGAGGGTAGATGGTGTCACAGATGACATCATCCTAGCTCGGACGAGGCGGACGATCCTCCGAGGGAGTGTTGTTGTTATGGTTGTTTGAGGGCGAGGAGCCCCCGGGGTAATGACGTCATCTCGGTTCAGAAGGGGCGGAGAGCCCCCCGAGGGTGATTTTGTTTTTGCGAAGTGCGGTATTTAGGGTACCCTATTCTCAGGTATCCGACACATATCTTGAGAAATAATGTTCCAAAAATTATGACTTAAATTTTGTAGTGTTTATCTTGAGAAGATATACATGTTAAAAATATGAAATGACATGTTTGAGATACTTTTGTATTGAACTAGAGTTTAACTAGGGTTTAGGGTTTAGGGGTTAAGCTTTAAGGGTTAAGGTTTAAGGGTTTAGGGTTTAGGGATATACATGTTTTAAATATGGAATGACATGTTTGAGATAGTTTTTTATGTAGCTATATTTATGTGAACACATGGTGGATAAGTACCCATGTAGTTCAGTTTTGTGATGAGTGATTGCCCAACACTTGAGCGGCTTACTTCTAATCTTTGCGAAAGCAAGTGTGTGCCTGTCTATCGGCTTGTGGTGTGCAGGTGTTATGCCTAGTGACAGTGGTCAATGGCGTGGAGAAGGTCGAGTAGAGGCTTGTCGTGCCGATGGACTGAGAGCGGGGAAGGGCGTAAGAAGGGCTTCGACTGAGGGACCATGGGCGCCAGCGGACTAGCTATGGTGGCTAGTATTTGGCACCGGCGCGTGCGAGAAGACATGGAGGTAGACCGAGTCGGCCGAGTCAAGACGGTGGACGCATGAGTCGAGTGGAGGCTCAGGGGACTCGGAGTCCGACCGGGCGAAGACAAGGTAGCTCGAGTCGAGCGGTTTGGGCCTCAAAAGAATCCAAGGCTTGTTTGCGAGTTTGGGCCTCAAAACTCGGGGTTCGGTAGTTGAGCCCAAATCTACCGGTGGCGAGTTTCGTGGGTTTGGGCCTCAAAACCTAGGCGGAGCTTCCGAGGAAGCGGGGATGGCACGTGGCGGAATCCTGGAGGTTGCGTCGAGGCGACGGCAACTCCCAGCAAGAAGCGGGGTCGTCCATTCAAATGAGTGGCTGAGGGTTACCGACTTGGATTACAATGTCTTAGGGCTAGGTAATTCGGTCTTGTATCTAAGGGTGTCTTTGGGAAATAGCCAAAGCCTCGTTAAATAGAGCATGAAGGGGTATCCTCATCCCATCTCTTGCATTACTCTCTCTCCCACCTATTCCTAGGTTTTCCCTCCCCTAGCTTCTTCTTGCTTAAGATCCACCGTGTCACCGGTATAAGAACTTTTGATTGTTGCGAGGAATCGGAGGCCATACCCTCCGTAAGCCATGGTGGCTTCGTTTTCGTGATTGTGTCCCTGTTTTGTTTGTGTTCTTCGTGTTTTGCTTTTGCTCCCTCTTTTCCCAAGATGATTTCTCTTTGTAGGGAGTAGCTCTTGCAAATCCGTTTGAACCAGGTTGTGCGTAATCGTGAGGAGCTTCTTTGCACCGAAGGAATTCCCCTCAAACCTCACGAGTGCGTAGATCAGGCGTTTTCTTTGTGGCATTCATCGTTTTGCTCTCTTCTCCCCCAAATCCGAGTGTTCCCGTTTATCCTCTCCAAATTGAGCGATGATTTCTTCGAGATAGCCCCCCAGCTGCATAGGATCATGCCTACAAAGTTTGGCTGCAGTTGGTGATCATTTGGTTGAGTTTTGGGAAGATTTGGCGGAGAGAAGTTCGTTTTCGCGGGGAACAGTTTTCTGAGCGTGGGCTCCGGACTATCCTCCGGACCACTTTGACTAGGCTCCGGACCATAGGCCACTGGTCCGGTGGTCAAGTCCCGGGAGGCTGTCGAACTGTTCAGAGCATCGGACCAGAGCCGTTGTTCCAACGGTGAGCACCGGACGAGTGGTCCGAAGCCAGAGACCTTAGTGTACTCTTTTGCTCTATGGCGAGTGTGTGCACCGAACCACTTCCTATAGTCCGAAGGTGAGAGTCGGACTAGGTGTTCGGAGCCTAGGCACTTACTGCATGTTTTCTGGGCAGGCGTCGGACTTCTCAAAGGAGGCATCGGACTAGTCCGGTGGTGCTTTGCTGTGCACTGAACCAAAGGCACCGGACCACTTCCATTGGTCCGGTGGTCTTGACCAAGGTAGTCGGGAGCCTCCTGTGGTTTGTTGTTTTCTCCGTTTGTTTCACAGCTTGTTACTCTGGGTTCGTGGATAGCTTCGTTGTGCTCCTAGGACATCTCCTAGAACATCCACCCCAATTGTGGGTCGTGAGCCTAGTTTGTGCTTTGGGTCGTGCTTGGGATAAGGGTCAAGATCTTTCGAAAGGAATTTTTATTTGGCTCCCATTCACACACCCCCTCTCGTCGCCGTTTCCGGTCCTTCAATTGGTATCAGAGCCGGTTAAGGATCAATCCACCTTACAAGGTTCTTGATCCGCGAAGGCGACATGGAGCGAGGTGCTGGTAAACCTCCTTACTTTGATGGAACCAACTTTGCCTATTGGAAGGTGCGCATGTCCGCTTACCTCCAAGGGCTTGACACGAAGTTTTGGGAGATTTGTGAGAATGAGAACTACGTGGTTCTTGAGGCTCAGATCACCGATGCCCAGGTTACGCAACATGCATCTAATGCAAGAGCCCGTAGCATTCTCTTCTCTTGTCTTTCTCTTCCGGAGTTTGAGCAGGTTTTGAGTCTCACTACGGCACGGGAGATCTGGAAAACACTCTTGAGATATCATGAGGGCAACCCTCAGATATCATGAGGGTAACACTCAGATCAAGTCCAGACTCTTCGACACGTACCATAGAGAGTACGAGAACTTTTCTCAGTTGGCCGGTGAATCTGTTGACGGGATGTTCACTCGCTTCCAATCTATCGTCAACAAGATGCGTGCTAATCGAGCCAACTTGCCTTATGATGATCATGAGATGGCTATCAAGCTTTTGCATGCTCTTGATCGGAAGGTATGGGAGATGAAGGTGGCTGCCATTTAGGAGTCGCCGGGCTATGATGCCCTGACCGTGGATGAGCTGTTCAGCAAGCTCAAGTCCTCAGAGATTGACTACCAGACCCGGGCCAAGCTTGAAAACCCGTCGAAACCATCTATGGCGTTGGTTTCTGGCCCTGGCGGTACGTCTTCTTCCTCCTCTGACCCTTCACACTCTTTGTTCGCTTTGTCTTTGATTTATTTGACAGAGGATCAAGTGGAGGCTCTTGGAGATGATGAGCTGGCTTTGGTCATTACCAAGTTGTCATGGTTCCACAACTACCGTTTGAACCGTCAGCGTGGTGGCTCAGCTAAGGGGTGCTACCGTTGTGGTGATGAGGATTACTTCATCGCAAACTGCCCCAAGAAAGCTGCGGGTGACTTCACCAAGCCCAAGGACAAGCGCGAGCACCACTTCGAGGACAAGAACAAGCCCAAGGGTGGCTACCACCGAAGGTCCTCCAATAAGGTGATCGACAAGGTGAAGGCCAAGCACCGAGCCTTCCTCGCCTCCCTCAGCGACATCGATGCCTCCTCCGACGGAGGTGCTTCTTTGAGCGATGATGAGTCCAAGGGAAAGGTTGAGGACAAGCTCAACGGCCTATGCTTCTATGCCGACGCCAAGCACGGCGGCCTTTGCACCATGGCGATTGAAGAAGGCAAGGTCGGCAAGCGCAAGGAAGGCCCCGATTACGACTATGACTCCGACACGCCCGAGGTACCACCCACCGTCAAGTCCCTCTCTCTTGAGATTGAGTCTCTGAACGACGCCTTGATGAGTCAAGATGCGTTGCTCAAGCATGCCACTGTTGAGAGGAACGAATTTAAGGCGAAATACCTTAGCGTGCTTCATGATCTAGATTTTGCTAAGGCGTCAGTGGTGGTTATTGAGGAGGTAGAGTGTGATGCTTGCGCCATTCACATGTCTAATCTTGTCACTCTCCAGGACAAGTATGGCACTCTACTTGAGGAGGTAAGTGAGCTGAAGGCTAGGCCTAGCTTACTTGGTGCGTGCAAGTTTTGCTTAGGCTTGCATTCCGAGCTGGCACAGAAAGATGCTAGGATTGATGTGCTAGAGAAGGTCAGCTCAGATAGCACTAGAGAGTCAGATCGCTTTGAGGCTTTGGAGCTTGAGATCACGTCGTGCAGACACGACAAGATGCGAACCGAGGAAGAAAACACATACCTTCGGTCCATCTTGAGCTGGGTGTCTTGCCGAGAGCCGCAGTTGGGGATGATGCTTAGCCAATGCAAAAGGGCTAGCAGCACGGGATTAGGCTTTGCTATAGGTGGGAAGGACGATGGTTTGTTCGGTAAGATCGGTGAGTGCAGTGGTTTGAGCAAGAATGAGAAACCCACCACAACTCCCAAGCTTACCAAGATCACTCCACCTAAGCCTACCGACCCCTCCAAGTTTCCTATGAGAGATGGTGTGTTTAAAGAGCCACCCAAAACCACTCAACAGAAGCAAGTATGGATTGCAAAACCGAACCATCTACGCAACCCACTTGACACACTGCCAGACATCTCTAGTGATCCCCTTCCTAAGAAAGCTAGATCCACCCAACCCAACAAGCGAGTGCCTACCAAGAGTGTGGTGAGGTACCATTGTGAGTATTGTGAGCGGGATGGGCACTTGGCTGAGTTTTGCTTTAGGAGGAAGAGAGATGATCGGAGGCAGGTTGAGTTGAACAACCGGGACATGTACCACCCACGAGTTGGGGTGCGTGAACCGGAAGTTCAGAGTCGCACTTCTAGGCCTAGAGGTACAATGCCTCGAGGTGCTAGGCCTCAGGAAGCGAGACCACATGGTGGTCGTGCCCGGCGGGGTACTGGTCGTGACCCATACGACTACAGTCCTCGTGGTGGTGGCTTTACGCCACCCTTCTTTAGCGGACCACGGTTTCCCTATCATGGTGATCGCTATTCCCCTGTGGGGCAGGAGATGTTTGGTTTTTCTCCTAACCCAATCTTTGGGCAAGTGGGAAAACACTGGTATCCTTCACAGTTTACTAACCCCAGTGTTGGTCCATTTGCTCACCCTATGTCTTTTTATTGATGTAGGAAGGAGGACTGGAGGAGACTTGGCTTGTGGATTCCGAATGCTCACGCCATATGACCGGAAGTGCCAAGTGGTTCTCTAGCCTCGACCCCGTGCACCACACCGAGTATATAACATTCAGGGACAAAAGTAAAGGTAAGGTTGTCTCCCAAGGGTCCATCCGAGTGAACTCTTATTTTGTCCTCAAGGATGTTGCTTTGGTTGCGAATTTGCATTTTAACCTTCTTTCGGTTTCGGAACTCCTTGATGACGGTTTTGAAGTGAGTTTCAAGCCTAATCTCTCTCGGATTTTGGACTCTCGTGGTGAGCTTGTTTGCTGGATTTTACCCTTTGGGAAGGTTTTTCGTGCGGATTTGGTTTGCCATCCTTGCAGTCATGGCAAGATGGTTGCTGCTTCCCATCCTCCTGTGACTGAGATCATGACCACTCGACCCGGCGAGCTCTTGCACATGGACATAGTTGGTCCAGCTCGGGTTAGGTCGGAGGGAGGGAAGTGGTATGTTGTGGTAGTCGTTGATGACTACTCGAGGTACTCTTGGGTGTTATTTTTGGAGAGTAAGGATGAGGCTTTTCCACTTGTTCGAGATCTGATTTTGAGATTGCAAAATGAGCTACCTGAGAATGCCATGAGAACTATCCGCAGTGACAATGGCATAGAATTCAAGAATGCTCACTTTGCAACTCTTTGCTCTTCTTTGGGTCTTGATCACCAGTTCTCCTCACCTCACACTCCCCAGCAGAACGGTGTTGAGATGGTCAGGACAATGCTCGATGAGCATAGGACTCCTAGGCGGTATTGGGTCGAAGCACTCAGTTCTGCTTGCTATGTTTCCAATCGCATTTTCCTCCAAGCTTTCAAGAAGAAGACTTCTTATGAGTTGTGATTTGGGAGACCACCCAAGGTAAGTCACCTACGGGTGTTTGGGTGCAGGTGCTTCATCCTCAAAAGGGCGGTAAGTTGGATAAATTTGAATCACGGTCTTCTGACGGTATCTTTCTTGGTTATTCTACTCACTCTCGTGCTTATCGTGCACTTAACCTTGAAACTAACCGAGTGATGGAGACTTGTGAGATTACCTTCGATGAGACTATGCCATGTGTTTCGACTACTTTTGAGCTTGCAGGTGATGATGAGGTGAACACTAGCATCTTTGTGGAGGAGGAGTAGGATGATGCCGATTGGGGTGACCTCGAGCCAACTCCACTAGCTGCCCTCGTCGACCCTGAGACGTCCACTTTGGCTCACGGTCCACATCCAACTACTTCATCTACATGGGGTCCATTCGAGCAGCTTCCTCAGTCGGTGCCCGTTGCACCTGAGGGAGCTCCAGCTGCTGTCGAGGGGGAGGCCACTTCGTCCAGGCAAGGTTCCCGCCACATCCAGCGGCAGCACCTGCCGGAGAACATCATCAGCGACATTGACCGTCAAGTCACGCGGTCCAGGTCCTATATCTCTCACTTTGCTCATTCGGCTTTTGTTGCTTCTTTTGAGCCCCGAGATGTTGGACACGCTTTGATGGATCCGGATTAGGTTAATGCCATGCATGAGGAGTTAGAAAACTTTGAGCAAAACCGCATTTGGGTTTTAATTCCTCCACCACCTAGTTGCCACCCCATAGGTACCAAATGGGTTTTCAAAAATAAACAAAGTGAAGATGGGCTGGTAGTGCGCAACAAGGCTAGGTTGGTAGCTCAAGGCTGTTGTCAAAAGGAGGGAATAGACTATGAGGAAACCTTTGCTCCCGTAGCTCATTTAGAAACCATTAGAATCCTTCTAGCTTTTGCGGCTTCTAAGGGTTTTAAACTTTTTTAAAATGGACGTTAGAAGTGTTTTCTTAAATGGCTACATAGAGGAGGAAGTTTATGTTAAACAACCTCCCGGTTTCGAAAATCCCAAGTTTCCAAACCACGTTTTTAAACTTCACAAAGCTTTGTATGGTTTGAAACAAGCACCTAGAGCATGGTATGATAGGCTAAAAACCTTTTTGCTTGCTAAGGGTTTTAAAATGGGATCGGTAGATAAGACGTTGTTTCTCCTCAAGCAAGGCAAAGACACTCTCCTAGTCCAAATATATGTGGATGATATCATCTTTGGTGGTTCTTCTCATGCTCTTGTTGCCAAGTTTGCAGATATTATGAGCAGGGAATTTGAGATGAGCATGATGGGAGAGTTGACTTTCTTTCTCGGGTTACAAATCAAGAAAACCCGGGAAGGGACGGTTGTGCACCAAGGCAAGTACACGAAGGACATCTTGAAGAAGTTTGACATGGGTGAGGCAAAGCCTCTTTCGACACCCATGTCAACGACGACTGCCTTGGATGCGGACGAGGAAGGAGAGGCGGTGGACCAGACGGAGTACTGCAGCATGATCGGGTCGCTTCTGTACCTGACCGCGACCCGATCGGACATTCAGTTCGCCGTCTGCTTGTGTGCAGGCTTTCAGGCGTCACCACGGACTTCGCACAAGCAGGCAGTGAAACACATCATGAGGTATTTGCGCTTCACTCCCGAATTTGGACTTTGGTTTTCCACCTCTTCCTGTCTTGAGCTTTGTGGTTATTCTGATGCCGACTTTGCCGGATGTCGTCTTGATCGGAAGTCCACTTCTGGGACTTGCCAGTTTCTTGGGTCTTCTTTGGTTTCTTGGTCTTCTCGCAAACAGTCTAGCATGGCACAAGCGACGTGCGGAGCTGAGTACGTTGTCGCGGCTAGTTGTTGCTGGCAGTTGATTTGGATGATTGCCACTTTGAGAGATTTTGGTCTTGAGCTTACTAAGGTGCCTCTGCTGTGTGATAGCACGAGTGCAATTAGTGTGGCCAAAAATCCTGTGCTTCATTCAAAGACCAAGCACATTGAGGTCCGCTTTCATTTCTTGCGAGATCATTACAAGAAGGGCGACATTGACCTCCGGCATGTCGAGACCCACAACCAGCTTGCTGATATTCTTACAAAGCCTTTGGATCAAGTTGCGTTTTCTCGCCTTCGGGGTGAGTTGGGTGTTTTCTTTCCTTTTTAGAGGAGGAAAGTTTTGTGTTTCATAGTTCTTTTTGGTTCTTTTTGTCTTTTCTTTGTCCTTCTTCTAAATTGGTGTTTTGTTAATGTTAGTTGGTGTCATTGTTGTGTGCATCTCATTTGCATTTGTGACATAGTTCATTTTAAGCTTCATACTTATAGCCAATATAATGAATCTATGCTCTGTTTGAGGTGCTTTATGTGTCTATGGTATTGCCTAACTTAGACTCTTTTTGATCTATATGATATGCAATAGAGCTAAGTTAGAAAAGCTTTAAAACTGAATTTAAATTCACCATGTCACCTCTGAAATGGCACTAGCATGTGTAGGCTTTTAAAGATCCTTCTTGATTGTCTTATATATAGCTTGTAACTATGGCTCTTCATTGTTTCTGTCAACGCCGTTTTTTTTTGTACGGGTCGATATTAAACCAAGTATATTGATCGGCAAAGGGGTAAATGTTGTTTCTCATCGGCATTAAGGTACTATCGGTTTAATTACCGATAGAAGCAGAAGAATCTGCCGATGGTGAGTGTGATGGAAGAAGCGTCAAAGAGGAAAGAAGATATGTTTTGCCGATAAGAAAGAATTAGCGATGGATACAGGTTGGTGTGGCTGACGTCAGCAGGAAGTTGCCGATGGCAATAGAAGGAAGTTGCGGGTTGAAGGAATCTGTCGATGGAAAGTATCATCATAGGGAAGATAGATAAGGAAACTGGTGATTTTATACTAGTATTATTGTTTTAGTTTGAGTCCGACTCTTGCACGAGTCGTTTTATTTCCTTGAAAATAGGGGTTTTGTTTAGTATGAGTCGTGTCCATGTATAACTCCTTTTACCGGAGTATAAATATGTACTTAGGGCTCGTATGAGAGGATATTCAATGCAATCAAACAAATCTATTATTTTCGTCTTACTTTTCAGCATCTACTTTTTCGCATTAGCTATAGTTTATCTACGAGTTCTTACGATCTCGATGGACTGCATCTACAAGATCTTCGTCTACCTCGCGAGTTCTGCTTTTTGAGCAACCTAAGCCTTGACGTCCGGGCGTATTGCTATCGTCTCGTTCATTGTTGTTCTAGTTATCGTCCTTGTTGATTAACTGGTCAAATCAACTGGCACACCTTGGAAATCGAGTTCGGGTATAAGCCCGAGGTGTTCGCAGATCCAACGCTTTTTGTGTCAACACCTCTTTTGGCACACCCGGTGGGACCCTAGATACATCTCTTGATCAAGATCATGGGTGGTTCTACTGACGTTGATCCAAGGAACATTATTGAAGTCTCCAAAGCAGATCTGAAAGATGATCAGAAGCAAGCTATGGAGCAAGCTATGGAGGAATACAAGCAACTATATCTGAAGTCCTTCAGCCTAAACAGGAGTGGCAAAGCAGTCCAGAAGCAAGATCCATCGTCGCCACAGTAGATCACTTTCGACGCCAATCCCAAATTTCAAGAGATGGTTAATTCTGCATTAAATCAAGCATTGATTAGCCACTCTACTATGTTGTCCAACGCTGTACACAACGCTGTTATGCGATCCTTCAAAGAAGGGCAGGCATCTCATTATGTTGGTCCATCGTATCATCAATCTGGATCGGCATCTACTATAACTCCATCGGCGATCCCAGCGGCATCCTCCCAGCCTGCGAAGCTGTCTGCCGGTGAAGTTACTCTAAAATCAAGCCCTATAAACGTTGTTCATTTGAATACAGATCCAGTAGCACTGGAGGTGGCAGGACCTGTAATCCAGAGCCAGCCAATTCCTACTAGCCGGTGGGGATATGATATGCCTCCAAATTCATCGACCGATGTCAAGTCGATCCAAGGTAACGATACGGTGGGAAAAGCCCCTGTGGAATCGGCAGTATGAGTGGAGCCGATGAATCCAGTGATGCATTATGCTACGCCTTCTCCAAATGGGCAGTCGTCAATAAGAAGTCCTTAGATGGTGATACCCAAGATGCCTTATGGGCGACCATCAGCAAGTGCTCTGCCGATGCAACAAAATAGGGCAGATACAGGCTATCCTTTAATGATAAATCCTCAGACCGGGGTATCAATACAACAAGGAGGTCAATCTATTGATTATCCTAGAATGCAAGGGCAACAGGCTCCGAATGGATATCAATTATCGATAAATCACATGCCGATGACTTGTGATCTTGGATGGAATGGTCAGACATCAATGCAACAACAGTTGGTGCAACCTGGATATCAAGTGGCAGGAGCACATCAATACCATTACCTAGTGGATGTTCAAAATGAGATGTCGATAGTATCTCAAAATACTCCAGCTGGTGTCCAAGGATATACATCGACAGATCAGCCGATGTATAATGTTCAACAACATGGTGTTGCGCTTACGCTAATTGGATCGGTTTACTTACCACAGAGGCAAGAAGGGATGTATCTACCAGTTCAGCCGATAAATATACAGCCAACGCGTCGGCAGGGTCAAAATGTATACTGGGCCGATGAGATCGCCGAAGTGACAAAAGGACAGTTCCGTAGTAAGCCTGAGGTCGATACATATTCTTATCGAACACCATACCCTCAGGCATATGATTTGGTTCCTCTTCCAAATCGGTACGAGGTGCCGAATTTCACAAAGTTTTCTGGTTTCCAAATTACACTGATCCAAGCAGTCGGTTCTGAAGAGGTGTTTTCATGGATCAGTTCGCTGATGATGGAAAGCTTGGGTAGGGGTTCACATCGGCCGATGAGTTACTAGAAATAGACATCGGCGATGGTAGCAAGCCTAGGCCAACATTTATTAGTGATAGGTTGGATTCCCAATGTAAACAACAACTGAGTGATTTGTTAAAAGAATATAAAGATTGTTTTGCTTGGGATTATACAGAGATGCCTGGTTTGGACCGATCAATAGTTGAACATCGGTTACCTATTAAGTCAAGTTTTCAACCACATCGGCAGCCAGCGCGCCGATGCAATCCTAATGTGTTGCCTGATATTAAAGCTGAAATTACAATATTAATTGAGGCTGGGTTTATTCAGCAATGTCGATATGCCGAATGGATTTCTAACGTAGTTCCTGTGTATAAAAAGAACTGGAAGCTTCGTGTTTGTATTGATTTCAGGAACCTTAATAAGGCTACACCGATGGATGGATACCCAATGCCTGTTGCCGATCTGCTGATTGATGCTGCTGCTGGACAACTTCATGGATGGTAATGCTGGATATAATCAGATATTCATGGCCGAAGAAGACATATCCAAGACTGCTCTTAGATGTCCAGGGCATGTTGGTTTATTTGAGTGGGTCGTCATGACTTTTGGATTGTAAAATGCCGGTGCTACTTACCAGAGGGCGATGAACTTTATTTTTCATAAGTACATTGGCACATTGGTTGAGATTTACATTGATGACGTAGTGGTTAAATCCAGAAACTTTGAAAAGCATCTTGCTGATTTACAGAAAATTCTAGGATGCACAAGGGAGCACGGGCTGAAGATGAATCCTAATAAATGTGCTTCTAGTGTATCAGCAGGACAGTTTCTGGGTTTCATGGTGCATCAAAGAGGGATCGAGATCGGCAGAAAATCCATCGAAGCAATTAATAAGGTGATTGCTCCTACAAATAAGACTGAGTTACAATCCTTGATCGACAAAATTAATTTTATTAGGAGTTTTATATCCATCTTGTCTGGGAATATTAAATATTTTAGTCCGTTGCTAAAGCTGAAAGCCGGTCAAGAATTCGTATGGGAGGAGGAACAGCAGTCAGCCTTAGAAGAAATAAAGAGATATCTGGTGAATCCTCCAGTCTTGGTTCCGCCTCAACATGGAAAACCTTTCAAGTTGTATTTGTTTGCCGATGATAGTGTTATTGGATCGGCCTTAATTCAAGAAGTTGAAGGGAAAGAACGTGTGATTTATTATTTGAGCAGAAGGCTAGTAGATGCCGAAACTAGGTATTCGGCGGTCGAGAAATTATGTTTGTGTCTATACTTCTCCTGCACCAAACTGAGGCATTATTTGCTATCGGCTGAGTGTACTGTCATATGCAAGGATGATGTGGTTAAGTATATGCTATCGATGCCGATATTGAGTGGAAGGATCGGTAAGTGGATTCTAGCGTTGTCGGAGTTTGATTTACGGTATGAATCGGTTAAAGCTGTTAAAGGGCAGGTAATGGCCGATTTTGTTACTCAGCATTGTGGTACAGTGAGTTCTGTGGAGATTACTCCTTGGACTTTGTTCTTTGATGGATCCACATGCAGAGAAGGAGCAGGTATCAGTGTTGTCTTGATTTCTCCCCAGGGGCAGAGATACGAAATCTCGTTGCCGATTGTAGCTACTTCGACGAACAATCAGGCTGAATATCAGGCTTTGCTGAAAGGGTTGGAATTGCTTAGAGAAGTACGTGCCGATGCTGTTGAAGTCTTTGGCGACTCCATGCTGGTGATTAATCAGTTGATTGGGGTATATGAGTGCCGAAGCGAAGTTTTGGTCGCATACTATGAAAAATGTTTGCAATTATTGAAAGAGTTCAAGGAATATCGTCTTGAACACGTTCCCAGAATGCATAACGAAGAAGCTAATCGGTTAGCACAGTGCGCTTCAGGATATCAACCGATTCAAGGGGTGATGATATCGGAAATGGTTGCCGATGATTGGAGGAGAGAAAATTGCCGATTACTTGAAAGAACCATCCAAAAAGGTTGAGAGACGTCTCAGGTTTCAAGCTACCAAGTATGTGCTCCTTGATGATGAATTGTATTATCGGGAAATTCATGAAGGAGTGTGTGGAGCACATCAATCGGCATTCAAGATGAAATGGATGATTAGGCGGAATGAATATTATTGGCCGACAATTCTTGAAGATTGTTTTAAATATTTCAAGGGATGTCAAGATTGTCAGAGGTTTGGTAATGTTCAGAGAGCACCTGCATCAGCAATGAATCCTATCATCAAACCGTGGCCATTTAGAGGATGGGCCATTGATCTCATTGGCCAAATTTACCCACCGTCGAGCAAAGGGCATAAGTTTATACTCGTTGCCACAGATTACTTCACGAAATGGGTTGAAGCCATCCCTTTGAAAAATGTGACATCGGCAAACATGATAGATTTTGTGAAAGAGCATATTGTTTACCGGTTTGGTATTCCTCAAACTATTACGACTGATCAGGGAACCATGTTCACGTCGGGGGAGTTTGATGAGTTCGCTGTCAGTATGGGGTTTAAGGTATTAAACTGTCACACCCAATTTTAAGAATAAAATTGAATGCGAATAACTCATGTGTGCCCAGAGATCAATCACACACATAAGCCGACAAATCTTTAATTAGTACCATCACTGAGTGCTTATTACATAACGAATAATATTCTTAAACATAACAGCGGAAAATAAAGATAACTCTCGCGACGAAGCTCCACTTCACAGGGGACGCCGACTGGTTGACCACTAGCCTAGTACTCCTCACGGTAGTCTTCAAAGCCATCTGAAGGGGTTGAGAAAGCAAGAGTGAGCACTTAAAGTACTCAGCAAGAGTAACATAGGGTTATGAAGCTCAAAGGCTGACACTGTCTGCACTGCGGTTGCTTTTAACTTGGTCAAGTTTTACCAACACTTAGCTTTAGTTATGCAAACCCAATTATTAACCACATTATAAGAGTAATAAACAACATTAATAATTAAACAACATGATCATCTACACTGTGAGTTTTCCAGGCCGCTCGTGACCGTGAGCACGGCTATCCAGATAGATTTACACTCTGCAGAGGTTATACACTTTACCCACAAGCCATGTTGCCCATATGCCCGGGATAGCTAGTCCCATAACACTGCCAAGGTGAGTGGGCAGGGAACACTATGAAGTCTTTCAAAAGCTCTTTCTAGCATGTAGCGGACCCTACGGACACAATGCAAAGGGGAATATGGGACACCCCGATGGTACCACCCGCAGCGGTCCCCACACAAGCTATACCCCATAACCAGCTCGGCAAAGGTGCCTTTCACGAACTACAAGCATGCTAATCCAAACTTCATACTTAACTAAAGCCAGAGCCATTATAGCACTCATGATTGCATTTAAAATCCCAGCTTTTGCCCTACAGTGGGGTCCTATTCCATGTTGCTATAAAAGTCAATTTTATCTCATTGTTGCATATATTATTAATCAAGATTCATCTCAGATTCATTATTGTAAAGCATAGCAGAGCAACCCATATGCATAGAAACCCATGGTGACAAGGTAAAAGGATAACAAAGCTATGGTAAAGATCTATATAGGAATCAAATTAGACACATGCAATAATGACTAGATGAATTAGGGTGAATAGGTAACAAGGATGATCCCATGTTAAACTTGCCTTGATCACAAAGCTCCTGATGATCCCGATCTGCTGCAAAGAACTCTTGCTCACCGAAGATCTCACCGGCTGTACTCGATCAACATCACCACGCAATCATCCGAACAATCATACACGAAGCAATAAAGATATGATCAGAACATTACACCATAAACAATAAAGAGACTTTGAAAAGGTTATAAAACAGATCTATACTTTACTACGATCACAAAGACGGGAGAATCACACTAAACGGATCTAAAACGAATAAACTATAGATTAAACAAGAGTTTGAAAAGGGCAAGATTAAAGCATTAAAGAATTAATTTACTTTGATTTTCAAAAGTAATTAACATAGATGAAATCTATACTACTGGATAGAGCATAAAATTACGGATCTAACGCAACTTGAACGGATCGATTTGGATTTAAAACGATTAAAATATAGGCATTTGAAAATCAGTGGCAAAACTGTAAATAGGGGTTTTTATTTAAAAACGAATTAAAATAGATCTGAAAAGAGATTACGTCTTCCAGAGAGGAAAACGTAAAGATGAAAGGCGCTTTGGACGGCGGGTTGAGAGTCAGAGAACCCGAGGGTCTCTTTAGCAAAACTGCCAGATCGAAGGGGTATCGAGGGATCTGGTTCGTTGGATCTGAAGCCGATGGCTCAGATTAGAACAGAGGGAGAGAGAGGGCGGTGCTCCACCAGAACAGGGCGGTGCACGGTGGCGGACATGGTCGAACGGCCGAAGCTCGCCGGCGGGGGTCGATCGGGAGCTCCAGTGCTCTGTTTTCAACTCCGAGGGCACCGGGAGAAACAGGAGAGGGAGGAGAGCTCACCTGAGAGCTCGGGGGGGGGGGGGGGGGGGGTCGAGGACGGTCGGGAAGGACCAACAGCGCGGGAGTAGCGGCGGCGGAGGTCTTGTACACGGCGGCGCAGGGTGACCTCGAGCTAGGGTGCTCGGTTTCGCATGGGATTTGGTCGGGGTGGGAGAGGATGGAGCCGCGAACTCACCTAGATGCTCAGAGAGGCTCGATCGAGGGCGGAGGATGGCCGTCGACAGTGAACAGCGGCGGTGGAGCCCCTGTGCCTGATGGCGAGGTCCAACAGAGCACAAAAGAGAAAAAAGAGAAGGGGGAGGCGTTCCGCGGTTACGCGAAGACGCTGCGAGGGTCGGAGGGACTTACGGTGGTCGGAATCGCGCAGAACGGCGGATCGACGGCGAGAAACAAAGCGGCGACAATGGCGGCCGGCGGCGCTGCTACTTTGGCTTGCAAGGCGAGGTGCTGCAATGGGAAAAGACGGCACGGGGGCGGCGCTATTCATAGGAGCAGAGGGGAGAGTCCCACGCGGACACGACGCGGGGAACGCGCGGCGGTTGCACGCGGCGCGGCGCGGCAGCGAGCAGAGTCCTGCTCGGACTCGGCGCGAAGGAGGAGGAGGGACTGACAGGCGGGGTCGAGGTGTCAGAGAGAGAAGTGGTCGAGCAGGCGGTCGAGGCCGAGCGGGGTCGAGGGGAGCTGGGCAGCGGTCGAGGGGGTGACCGGCCCATGCGGGAAGGGAGTGAGGGGGAGAGGGAAACAGGCCGTTGGGCCGAAAGAGAGAGAGGGAGGAGAAAAGGATTTTCCTTTTTATTTTATTTTGCAATTGATTTTCTAAATGGATTTGAATATTTTCTAGGGTTTTGCAAAATCAACCAACACAAGAAAATGCAACAGCATGAGATGCACAAACAAGTTAACCCTAGCATGGTATTTAATTTTGTTTTATTTATTTAATTCTATGCTCACAAAATTATTTGAAATAAAACAAATTTAAGCAAATTCAAATCTAATTTCTATTTCAAATTTTAGGGTGTTACATAAACTCTTATCCTTATTATGCTCAAGCTAATGGTTAGGCCGAAACAACTAATAAAGGAGTGATCAAGCTTATCAAACGTAAAATTGAGGAAAACCCTAGGAGGTGGCATACGGTGCTGAATGAGGCTTTGTGGTCATATCGGATGGTGTGTCATGGTGCTACTAACGTTTCACCATATCAGTTGGTGTATGGACATGATGTTGTCCTGCCTTGGGAGATTAAAACTGGTTCCAGACGGTTATTTTCTCAGTATCAGTTAATAGTCGATGAGTATGATATCCTTATGAAGGATGAGTTAGAAGATTTAGCAGGTCATCGGTTGAGAGCCCTAATCAGTATTGAGGAAAATAAGAAGATGGTTGCCAGATGGCATGATAAGAGAGTAAAGGTAAAGGAATTTGCCGATGGTGACTTGGTATGGAAATTGACTTTACAGATTGGAACTAAAAGTTCGAAGTTTGGGAAGTGGTCTCCTAATTGGGAAGGTCCTTTTCGGATAAATCAGTCTGTGTCTAGCAACGCTTATATTTTAGAGACTCTCGAAGGAGTTGCGTTTTCCAGAGCAATAAATGGCAAGTATCTAAAGAAATATTATCCTAGTGTCTGGATGGATGCATGAAGGCGATACGTATATACTGATAACAAAGTTATCATACAAGGAACATCGGTAGGAAGACATTAAATGTTATATTACAGACGGATCACTTGTCAAGCTCAGGACTAACAAGTTACAACAGGGTTTGAATACATAAAATCGCACGATGGCGGACTTGGTCGGCTTCTTCTATTTCCCTGGTGTCATCGTCGGCAGTGCCATCAACTGTCTTGGCCTTTCTCCTCAGCAGAAGAGCTTCGCGAGCGTTGGCGTCCCTCTCCTGTTGTAGAGCTTTGGCTATGGTAGGGAGATGGGTCTTCTTCTGGGTGGCCGAATCTAAGGCTTCATCCACTCTCTTCAGCTCGGCCAGCAGTTCTTCTTTTTGTGCCGACAGATGGTTGATCTCCTGATCAAGTTCGGCGCCAGAGGCTTCTAGGCGACCGATGTCCTTGTGCTTTTCGTTTGCAGTCTACTTAAACTTAGATATTTCTTCTTTAAGTCTTGTTTGAGGAACTCTGTCGGCAATGCGACCTAAAGCCTTTTTGTATTGGAGTTGCCGACTCTCAAGGAAAGCCGCCTGGAAGAGTGGTTCTTCGATATCGGCAAGCAATTGATCTTGGATTTCCTTGAAAGCCACCCTTACTGCACTGGAATCTTGGACCAGTTAGGATGTACTTTGTTGCAGTAGGAACAGCAGGGCTTCAAGCTTGGATTTCAATTCTGCCGATACGTCAGTTGAAGCTTGGGTAGAATCTGCCTCTTCATCGACATCTTCTGGAACGTTGACAACAAAGGAGAATAGGTTGTTGGAAGAGTCTTGGGCCTGGATAGAAAAATAATTAAAATATGTCGGGAAGGAGCTTGTGTCTCACAAGTTTGTAATAGAAGTAATCGGTTTACCTGCTTTAAAACAATTTCTCGCCTTTGGCTTAACTGAGTAACCGATGCAACCGTATCTTGAGGATCGGCAATGGTTGCCGATCAGCTTGCCTCAGTAGGAGGGACGGTTGGGGCTGAAGCTGGTGTTGGTGTTGGCGCCTTCCGCTGACTTCTGAGGGGATGCTGCTGCCCCTTGGTCAGGAATTTCATCTGGTACTGATGTTGGTACCGATGTCGATACCGTTTCTGTTGTTATAGGCACCTCTTGCGGTGATGACGCTGTCCCTTGGTCAGGATTCTTGATCTGCAGTGGCTCAGGGACAGGCGTCGATGCTGGCTCCGTTGTTGGCACATCGGCAGGAGCTTGAGTAGGTGCAGTTGGAGCCGATGGCTTTGGACGCTTTGGTTTTGGAGCGGCACTTGATGAACCTTGGCGCTTTGGCTATTGTGATTTGAGGGTATCGGTAGGTTAAGCTATGGAGGATTGTACACTCGGAATGGCTGCCGATGAACTTGTTCGCTGCAAAGGAAAGTTTGGTACAAATTGAGTAAAGTTGTCGGTTGACGTAGTATGATCAAAAGAAATAAATGAAGATTTGTTACCTTGAAGGCTTGTACCATGGCAGCAGCAGAGGTGGCAGCAGCAGCATCCTCGGTCGGCAGTGGTCTAGACCGGATGGTAACTTTAGGGATTGCCTTCTGATGCATGAGCGCAGACAGCGAAGGGGCCTTGCTGCCGATTGATGATATGGGGTTCATCGGTCGTAGGTTGAAGTGTTTGCCGCTCTTGCTCTGATGGGGAACCAAATCATCGACCTGTTGACGGAGGGTTAGTTACCGATGCATTTGAAAAATTAAACGAAGAGAAGTATCGGAAATAAGCTTACCGCGTCATCGGGTATGATATGATCAACATCAATCAGATGCCGATAGTAGTGGGATGATGGAGCAAATAATTACTCTTTCCATTCTTGCCACCACGACTTGAAGGATTCGGTGATGAAAGATGTCGGTGCCCAAGAAGATAAGTTGATATTGGATACATCGGCATGAGGAGAAAGGGTGACAATTTTGTTCCAATACATGGCACTGGAGATGGTTTCTCTTGGTTTGATCACGTTGACATAGCTTAGCTTAATCGGTAGTTGACCGAATGCTAGCTGTCTCGCAGCTACCGATGGATAGTAGAACTCGTAAGATGGGTTGGAGTTTTTTCCAGTCCCGACGACGTTCACCGGGATAGCTCAGGGAATGAGGGTGGCCTTCATGATTGCTTGATTTTGTGGTATGTTCCCATCAGTGAGGTTGAAGGAGAGTGGGAATTGGTTGTCTTCATCGATGTAAGGCCATCACGCTCGTTCTGCAGCAAGGATTCCGCAGTAGAGCCTCTGGAAAAACATGCCGAATTGGTCAATATTAGCATCGGTTCCCGGCAGCACTATCATGGCTTCTCCGAAGTTGAGTGGAGCACGGGTTGCCGATTCATCATCATCATAGACGTAATCTTCAGATATGTCCCTTGGAAACTGTTGGCTGAATAGATCAAACTGTAAACATTTGTGCATATGAGCGTTTAGCCACATGTTGATGAACCACCAGGGACCTCCAAGGTTGCCGATGGGCTCGCCTAACAGCAATTTCTCTGACACTAGATGTAGAAGGCGGTAGACCGAGCCTAGGAGGTATCTGCCAAGGGGAAATCCTCCATCGGTTAAGAGCTCTGCTGCGGGAAGATACATGTTGGTTGGGCCGACTGTGCTGCCACAGAAGACAAATTTCTCCAACCACATGTTGAGAAAGGTAGCATGTTCCCATGGGGTTACCGATCCACTCTTCTGGTACTCTTAGATATACCCGGTCCAACCACTAATATTGTGGGTACTTACCCGACGCTCAGATTTCTTGTGAAATAGAGTGGTAGGATCGGCGGAAGAAACATCAAGACCAGTGAGCATGTGCACATCGGCAAGCGTGGGGGTTGCTGGTCCATGTCTGAAAAGGAATGCATTCATTCTATCGGACCAAAAGTAGGAGGCGGCGATCATCATGTTCTCGTTCTTGGCCATATCAGCAATGGACAGCCTAATACATTGCTCGATGTTGCGCTCTGACCAGTAGACTCTCTGTGACCTTGCTATCCTAAGGTACCAATTCTTCCACCCCTTAGTGGGTTTGGGCCAAGAACGGAAGGTATCGGTCCACAGCCCTAAATCAAAATGTTCAGATCGGAAAGGGATGCGGTTGGTTTCTGCATTGATCAGATTGGTCGGATCGGTATTCCCCATTGGACCTAGGCAGCAAAGATGTTCTTGATCGGTAGGGATCACTATTTTGTTGCGCATCTCCTAGATCCAGAAAACAAAGCGAAAAAGGGAAGAAGGGACTGAGAAGCAATGCGGAAGGATGAAATTGCAGTATGTACAACGGGGAAGGAAGAGAAGATTACCGCAGGAGCAGTGAAGTTGATCGCCATTGAAGCAAGAGTTCTTGCAAGGATCGTGCTTCCTGATGAAAAGAAGGAACGCCGCTGGAATAGTACTCTTTGGATGATGTTGAGATGAAGGTAAAAGTGTGAGCTCAGGGTAAAAGAGAAGGCAGATGGCGGTTTTTATAGGCCTATGTTAAGGGGCATTTTCGAATTTTTCCCTTCAAACTGAACAGGAAAACGGAAGGATATCATGTTGATTTGCACAGTGATCGAGGAATTGGAATTGTTGGTGCTACAGTCACAGGAGTTGTTGGTAATTTACAGTGACGATGCGCGGTAATCGAAATGGCAGTGAAATTTTGGAGGGAAAGATTACAACAGAGCAAATTTCGGCGCATAAGATATTTTATACTCCGAAATTGGGGGGCATGTGTTAACGCCGTTTTTTGTACGGCTCGATATTAAACCAAGTATATTGATCGGCAAAGGGGTAAATGCTATTTCTCATCAGCATTAAGGTACTATCAGTTTAATTGCCGATAGAAGCAGAAGAATTTGCCGATGGTGAGTGTGATGGAAGAAGCATCAAAGAGGAAAGAAGATATGTTTTGCCGATAAGAAAGAATTACCAATGGATACAGGTTGGGGTGGCTGACGTCAGCAGGAAGTTGCCGATGGCAATAGAAGGAAGTTGCGGGTTGAAGGAATCTGCTGATGGAAGGTTTCATCGTAGGGAAGATAGATAAGGAAACTGGCGATTTTATACTAGTATTATTGTTTTAGTTTGAGTCCGACTCTTGCACGAGTCGTTTTATTTCCTTGAAAATAGGGGTTTTGTTTAGTATGAGTCGTGTCCATGTATAACTCCTTTTACCGGAGTATAAATATGTACCTAGGGCTCGTATGAGAGGATATTCAATACAATCAAACAAATCTATTATTTTCGTCTTACTTTTCAGCATCTACTTTTTCGCATTAGCTATAGTTTATCTACGAGTTCTTACGATCTCGATGGGCTGCATCTACAAGATCTTCGTCTACCTCGCGAGTTCTGCTTTTTGAGCAACCTGAGCCTTGACGTCCGGGCGTATCGCTGTCGTCTCGTTCATCGTTGTTCTAGTTATCGTCCTTGTTGATTAACTGGTCAAATCAACTGGCACACCTTGGAAATCGAGTTTGGGTATAAGCCTGAGGTGTTCGCAGATCCAATGCTTTTATTGTCAACAGTTTCATTCACTACCTTTGAGCACCATGATTAATATCTAAAATAAAATTGCTCTCTGTTTTGTAAATTGGAAAGTTCGAGTTGAGTCTGCATTGTGAGCACTTCACCGTGTGTTCGAGACTGCTTCCCATATGGGTCGATACTTGAGCGGTGTCATGTATGACCAAAACCGGTGTGTCAAGTCCTTTGACTTCGCCCGGTTGGTAAGCAGTGGCATCACTTTGCTTACAACCACTCACATACAACTTGTAATGTGCCTAAAACTGAAATTGGCTGCAATACTCTGAAATTTGAAAAATTCATTCAGTTGGGTCATTCGATTGTTGTATGAACTTTGCTAAGGATAGTTTTACTTGCTATACATGAGATTGCTTTGAGATAGATCTTATCTTGTTTGCCATGTTTAGTTGTCTCTAGGAGGTGATACTCATTCCTTGCTCTCACATGATATGCTCTCTAAAATGGCTTCTAAAGTGATCTTAAGCTCAACTTGAGTCTTTGTTGGGCATGTAGAGCTTTTCCTATTCTCACAGGATCACATCACTTAGAGCATCTATTCATTGTCTTAGCTCTAATTATGAAGCTTTTGCACTCATTTTGCATTTCATGACATTTGTAGCCGGATCTTGAGTTGTTGATGTTTGATGAGCTACATGTGTCATCAAGGGGGAGAGATGTTCATTTCATTCCATTTTCAGCCATCTACTTCGAAGGGGGAGAGTGCTTCTCTTAGTTTTCCATTTGGTATCTTGCTCAGGGGGGAGCTTTTGCTAAATATGTTGAGCCCTTGCCTCTTCTGGAGGGTTTAGCTTGCTTTGTTGGCTCCGACAGGTTTCGATTGCTTCTTGAGCATTAGGGGACATAAGTGGTTTCAATTGGTACCTTTTGAGCTTCCCTAGTGTTTAAATTGGAAGTCTGAGCTTTGAGAGTTGTGTTTAGTATTTTGGACTTGCTAGCGGTGTTGAGCCCGTTTTTGTGCCTCTTCTTGAGGGCTAGCTTTGTTTTGCTTTGTTGCGTCGAGCCATTGCCCATGTCTTTGGGAACCAAGTTTTGGAATTTCTTTGCTTCTCTCAAGTGACCCTGTTTTGGCTTTCTCAGGTTTTTGCTCATTTGGAGAGCTTTACCTTGTGGCTCAAATCTGAAATACACTTGTGTTGACAATGCACTCATCAAGGGGGAGATTGCGAACACATGGTGGATAAGTACCCATGTAGTTCAGTTTTGTGATGAGTGATTGCCCAACACTTGAGTGGTTCAGTTTGAGTGGCTTACTTCTAATCTTTCCGAAAGCAAGTGTGTGCCTGTCTATCGGCTTGTGTTGTGCAGGTGTTATGCCTAGTGACAGTGGTCAATGGCGTGGACAAGGTCGAGTAGAGGCTTGGCGTGCCGATGGACTGAGAGCAGTGAAGGGCGGAAGCGGGGCTCGGACTAAGGGACCATGGGCGCCGGCGGACTAGCTGTGGTGGCTATTACTTGGCACCGGCGAGTGCGAGAAGACATGGAGGTAGACCGAGTCGGCCGAGTCAAGACAGTGGACGCGCGAGTCGAGCGGAGGCTCAGGGGACTCGGAGTCCGACCGGGCGAAGACAAGGTGGCTCGAGTCGATCGGTTTGGTGGTTTGGGCCTCAAAACCATCCGAGGACGGTTTCCGAGTTTGGGCCTCAAAACTCGGGGTTCGGTAGTTGAGCCCAAAGCTACCGGTGGCGTGTTTCCTGGGTTTGGGTCTCAAAACCTAGGCGGAGCTTCCGAGGAAGCGGGGATGGCACGTGGCGGAATCCTGGAGGTTGCGTCGAGACGACGGCAACTCCCGGTATGAAGCGGGGCCGTCCATTCAAATGAGTGGCTGAGAGTTACCAACTTGGATTACAATGTCTTAGGGCTAGGTAATTCGGTCTTGTATCTAGGGGGTGTTTGGGAAATAGCCAAAGCCTCGTTAAATAGAGGATGAAGGGGTATCCTCATCCCATCTCTTGCATTACTCTCTCTCCCACCTATGCCTAGGTTTTCCCTCCCCTAGCTTCTTCTTGCTTGAGATCCACCGTGTCACCGGTGTAAGAACTTGTGATTGTTGGGAGGAATCGGAGGCCGTAACCTCCGTAAGCTATGGTGGCTTCGTTTTCGTGATTGTGTCCCCGTTTTGTTTGTGTTCTTCGTGTTTTTCTTTTGCTCCCTCTTTTCCTGAGATGATTTCTCTTTGTAGGGAGTAGCTCCTGAAAATCCGTTTGAACCAAGTTGTGCGTAATCGTGAGGAGCTTCTTTGCACCGAAGGAATTCCCCTCAAACCTCACGAGTGCGTAGATCGGGCGTTTTCTTTGTGGCATTCATCGTTTTGATCTCTTCTCCCCCAAATCCGAGTGTTCCCATTTATCCTCTCCAAA
Organism: Microstegium vimineum; assembly: GCA_022036555.1. Taxonomy (NCBI): domain Eukaryota; kingdom Viridiplantae; phylum Streptophyta; class Magnoliopsida; order Poales; family Poaceae; genus Microstegium; species Microstegium vimineum. The sequence continues at coordinate 35,073,590 of CM039125.1, read as the reverse complement.
TTGAGCGATGATTTCTTCGAGATGGCTCCCCAACTGCACTAGGATCATGCCTACAAAGTTTGGTTGCAGTTGGTGATCATTTGGTTGAGTTTTGGGAAGATTTGGCAGAGAGAAGTTCGTTTTTGCGGGGAACAGTTTTCTGAGCGTGAGCTCCGGACTATCCTCCGGACCACTTTGACTAGGCTCCGGACCATAGGCCACTGGTCCGGTGGTCAAGTCCCAGGAGGCTGTCTGACTGTTCAGAGCGTTGGACCAGAGCCGTTGGTCCGACGGTGAGCACCGGACGAGTGGTTCAAAGCCAGGGACCTTGCTGTACTCTTTTGCTCTGTGGCGAGTGTGTGCACCGGACCACTTCCTATAGTCCGACAGTGAGCGTCGGACTAGGTGTTCGGAGCCTAGGCACTTACTGCATGTTTTCTGGGCAGACGTCGCACTTCTCAAAGGAGGCATCGGACTAGTCTGGTGGTGCTTTGCTGTGAAGTGGACCAAAGGCACCGGACCACTTCCATTGGTCCGGTGGTCTTGACCAAGGTAATCCGGAGCCTCCTGTGGTTTGCTATTTTCTTCGTTTGTTTCGCAGCATGTTACTCCGGGTTCGTGGCTAGCTCTGTTGTGTTCCTAGGACATCTCCTAGAACATCCACCCACTTGTGGGTTGTGAGCCTAGTTTGTGCTTTGGGTCGTGCTTGGGACAAGGGTCAAGATCTTCCGAAAGGAATTTTTATTTGGCTCCCATTCACCCCCCCTCTGGTCGCCATTTCTGGTCCTTCAATTTATAATAATTACCCTAATTTAATATGTCTAGCATATCTCGATTAATACATATGTTTCATAATCTCGGGATTATAGAAATACACTGCAAACATGTGAAATAAGCATAGGGTCTCACATGTAGAAACAAAAATAGGGTCTCCACATGTTCAAACATAAATAGGGTCTGACATTGTAACATAAATGGATTACATGGCAAATAACAAAAACAATCTAGGCAGTTATATTGTTCTTCGTTGTCCATTGTGGCGCACCCAAGGTAGCGATTTCTGTGGGATGCTTCGCCCAACACTCCTTATTTTTACTGGATGGTCATGTACAAAGAGACACATGTTGCTGAACTCATTAAATTCATCCAGGTCAGATACACCATCCACTACTACAGGAATCTTTACCGCAGCGGCCAAAAGTGATTTACCACAGCGGGCAACAGCGTCCGCTTGCGCTACCACGCTGTGGTAAAGAATCAGTTAACCGCAACGGGCAAAAGAGCCCGCTGCGGTATATCCATTTACCGTAGCGGGCAACATAAGGTGCCCGCTGCGGTTAATTACCATTAACCGCAGTGGACGCCTTGTGTTGCCTGCTGCGGTAAATGGACATACCGCAGCGGGCACCTTACAACGTCCGCTGTGGTTAAGTGTGGTTAACCGCATCGGGCAGTTAAGTTGCCCGCTTCGGTAAATAGTTTCCAAATTAAAAAATAAAAAACAGAATTGAAATAATTCCCAGAATTTGAATTCAAAACATTTCCAGATTCTAGATTTCATATATATGCAACAAACATTTATATATAAACCATCCAAGCATTGCACATGACATAGTACACAGTTTTCAATATCCATATACACATCACATGAAACCAACAAGTCCATTTGAGTTAAAATTTACAAAATCCTCTAAAAAAAGTCCACAAGCCATTTGTAATCACTTGGGCGTAGCAGAGTCGTCCATTTCCTAAGCCTCTCGTACCTGGGTTCGATAGCTAAGGGAGATTCTTCGTCAAAGAATTGTTCTCCTTCAAGAACACATTTCTCCATGATGAACTTACAGATTTCCCCCTTAACTTTCTTGAAGGATGGCTTGTAGGTGTTCACCCAATATTTGACTCCTTCCTTGAGCTTCTTCCAGCTTTGAGTGTACTCCCTGCACTGCCTCGGGTGCTCATAGGTGTACAAGCCACATGCTTTGGATCCAACCGGTTGTTTGGCGCACTGCACGATCGTTATAGAAGCTTTAGAACAAACACATATATATGGAAACAAAGCACAAATGAACTTTGCAATTACTTTACTTACCGGGAAGTCGCGTCGGATTTTGATGTGGTCGGTATTATTCTCCTTGCAACTATCGGTCATGTGATCCCAACATTCGGGATCCTTCAAGTACTTCTTATAAGCCCTGCACAAAATGTAATAGAGTTAGACATATTTTGAATAATAACGATAGCAACCGTAAAATATGAAAATGCTTATTGACTTACACTTTCAAGCAATCTTCAAATGTCTTGTATCCTGCTTTGTTTATCGTCCTCAACTAGTCAAATACGACCGCTTTGTCATCTTGAGGATAGATGAGATATGCAACCCAATGGCCCTCGAGGCCGTTGCTGCACGATTCGAACAGACTATTGGTTAGGATGATGACAAAGATTGATCCTACCCACTTCGGATCTCTACGGACATGTTTTCATACTTACCCAAAGTGATATGGAGCCATGATACACTGTGGCCCATCCTCCTTGACCTTCAACATTACTGAGCATATGTAGTCAGCCACTTTCTTCTTCTGATTCCTCATATTGTCTCTATATTCCTTTTCTCTCTGTTTGTTTGTCTTCTTTTTATCCGTTGACATGTGACCCTTGATGGCACCCTCATTGATATGCATTGGAGAGAGAAAAAGAGTTGGACGATGCTTTTTGATGCTTACGGTGGGAGACATCCTGCATATACACGTGAACGTACCATGTAGTCTAATAAGTGTAGAATTGGCGTATACAATAGGAGAGATCAATGGAATTAACTCGCAAGTCGTCACATACATTGCAAACAAGGTGAGTTGGACGATGTCTAGGTCTTCTCCCCGCAGCAGCCTATACATGTCTTGGAAGTCCACCGGAATAGTGAAATCCCCGATATCGAGCAAGTGGAAGCAATCCGCTAGAATCTTCACGGTGAAACTTGACATGCCTCTTTTTTCCGCTTCCATGTACCAGAGATGAAACCTCCTTGTATCCCACGATTCTTCATCAAGGAGTGCTTGCTTGGTTATCATGAACTTCCCGTTCTCAAAGTGGCCGGGACACTCATCCGACTCCAGAAATAGATGATCAGGATCATCTTCAGGCCTGGAAAAGTCGGGAACGAATGTGAATTGAGGTACAAATGTGAATTGAACGTTGTGTGTGCTCATCTGTAATGTACCTTGGAAACGTAGTCGAGTATGGGAACGATGTAGAGTCGTCCTTCGGGTTGTCCGCCTCTGTACCTCCCTGTTGGCTTGGTGCACATGGCGTTGGCTGCGTCGCTTGTTCCCCCTCCAAAACTCCCACCAGTGCATCCCTTGAGACCCTTCCTCATTTGTCGGGGTCATAGGCTGAGTGTCGGGCCCCTCCTCATTTGTCGGGGGCATAGGCTAAGTGTTGGGAGGTGGAGGTGGCCCGCTCGGGCTCGACTGGCTTGAAGGCACTATGTTGCCCCCAGAAGTGGCCCCTGAACCTTCTGCCTCATTGGTTGGGCCCAAAGGCGGACTTTTCGAGCTCTGAGGATGGCTCTTGCCAATTGGTGAACGAGCTGGCGGGTCCTTGTCATGGCCTTCATCATTGTCGTCGTCGTCGCCTTCTGGGGGGCAAGATCTAGCAACAGACGTTGTCGTCATTGGTATGATCTCAAGGTCGTCCTTCATCCAATAGATGTCATCACATTCCGCTGCTTCAAGGGTACGGTGACGTTGTAGGTGGGGAACATCTAGTTCATAGTCTTTATGCTCTGGGAGGACAGACGTTATGGTCACCAGTGCATAGTTCTCAGGTAGCCGGGCCGATATCCTTCTGGGATTTCGTTGATCGGATATACAACTCCCTCGCCCACGACAATCTTCTTGGTCCTGCCAAACGGAATGAGAAGCCGCACAAGTTGCATCTCATTGATCTCATCGATTGGGTGGCACGAGCAATCCTCGAGTCGAGGAACGTTCCCCCCTTGTGGACCCGGAGGGACGGGCACGCCAGCCTGGCGGAACATCTGTGACCTCATCGCCACCATATCGGGGTCGTTGCTCGTGAAGTCTTCCTTTATCGAGCTCTTGATCATATCAGACATGCCTAGCTCATAGCCCTTTTGAAATATGTTCGTCTTGTACCTCTGCCTTGACTTGTATGAGGAAGCGTCGTATTACCAAGCCTGAATCGCATTCTAGTTCATCTTTGACTGGACTCCACATACGCGGCCGCGGTGCTCCGGGGTTCCTAGGACCTCAGTAAGTAGGTCATGGCCCCTCTGAACCTCATAGGACCCGCTGTCCTTGGAGGCTTCGATGACAACATTCTCCACCTCCTCGAACCCAGGCTCGTTGAACTTGGTTGCACCCTCCTTGAGCTTCTTTGGAATTCGAGCTCTGATGAAGTCCTTAGCCCTAGGTTCGATGTCCTAGTACGGATCTGGTTGCCCACTCGCTCTCATATCTTCATCTTGTTTCCACCACTCTTCCCTCTTGCCGGCAAACCCTGTCATTCCCAAGTGGTGGGGCCACTTGTTCTTCTTCGTGAGTGCGCTGAACTTGGCACTCTTTTCCTTTTCTTCGTCTAAGCTTTTGAGTTTGCAAAAAGCCTCCCACTGATGATCCTTGATCATATTGTATTTGGTACATGGATCCTTGCCCTTCTTGAACCAATCTCTCATCAGCATTGACTTGAAATTGCGAAGGGAAGTCCCCGCCACGTGCATGACCCAATCCTTGCACTTGGCTAAATTCGCGTTCTCGGGATAGTTGAACTTCCTCCTAACCAGAGTCCAGATAAGGCCCTTGTAATCCTCCGGTACAATGTGCCAATCAGGCCAAGTGATTTCCAACTTGTCCCTTGTAATCATGGCAACTTGGTTGTTGAACACTGCAATCACCTCGCGAGGCTTGAGCGGCTCTCCCATAGGCCCCACCTCAAGGATCTCATAGACTTCCTCGCTCCTGTCGATCCTGTGCCTCCCATGTTCACCCCTCCTCCACTTGGTTCCCTTAGACTTGGATGTCAAGGTCCCCGTGGAGGGAGTCAGGGCCTCTTCTTGTCCGAAATCCAGCATCCGAGTAGAACCCAGTACCTGTTGTTCAGAGATACTTGCATTCAAGTTTTCAACTGCTTTAGCATAAATCACAAAAAGTGCGTTGGTTGCTCCAAGTACCTCGGCGTGGATGCTATCTCGGCTCGGAACCCGAGCCGCACATTCACCCTCGTCCCATGGTGCCCATGTCGGATCAGCGTCCTCCTCTGTGCGATTCTTCTTTGGCCTCGGAGGGGTAATAGAGACTTGACTGCACAGTGAGTTTGAAGAGGGACTTGGGGTAGGTGTTTTCCACTTGCCTGAGTTCTCCATTTATATTATATGATGAATTTTGGTAGTTTAGCATATATTATTGGAGTTACAAAAGCAAGATAAGTTATAGAATAAACATGTTTAAGGAAAAATTGCTCTCAAAATAGCGGGTTACTGCAAAGTAGCCGTCCAACTCTATGTGGTGATCACGGATCATCGACTAACATGACAATCATCTTACCAAGTGGGGTAGTAGAAGATAACAAGAGTTGAGCTTAACAAGTTTTACAAACTAGAAGATAGCAAGTATGGAGCTTAACAAGTTTTACAAACTATAAGATAGCAAGTATGGAGCTTAACAAGTTAAAGAAACTATAAGATAACAAGTTAAAGAATGCTACGTGGGTCTCGAAAGGCAGATGATCACCAGCAGAGCAACCAGCAGCAGAGCACCAGGACGAACAGATCAAGAGCACAACCAGCCAGAGCACCAGCAGTTCTGTCCAGCAACCAGCAGCCAGTAGCAGAGCACAACCAGTAGAGCACCAGCAACCAGAGCACAAGCAACGAGAGCACCAGCACTTCTATCCAGCAACCAGCAGCAGAGCACCAGTAGAGCACCAGCAAACAGCAGCCAGCAGCTCTGTCCAGCACAAGCAACAAGCAACAAGCACCAGCACGGTGTCCCGGTGGCGCCGGAGAAGACAACCTAGCTGTGGGTGGTCCTGCCCGCGGCGGCGGCGGATAGGGTTCCACGGCGGCCAGAGGTGGTTCGGACGCCAGCCGAGCCGGATTCGAAGGTGGTGCAGACGCCGTCGGAGGCTGCTAGGGTCTCGCCAGGCCTGCGCTCGACCGTGGCAGACTGACGGCACCGGGATGGAGGACGAGGAGAATGGGGGTCGAGGAGGAGGAGAATCGGGCTGTCGGCCAGAGTTGGCGGCGACGAGAATGACGGCGACGAGAATGGCGATGGCAACGGGACACGTAATTGGGCAGCCCTTCGGGGTGAAACTAAGCGACAGCGCGGGGACTTAGATTTTTTGTGAGGATAGCGGCACTTATGTACGAAGGAGTTTACCGCAGCGGGCGCTTTAAGATACCCGCTGCGGTAAATATTTACTATAGCGGGCATAGTAGGTAGCCTGCTGTGGTAAATATATTGACCCTTGAAGTTTTGAAACTCTAAATTGTTTCACTTCAAGTTTTCAAATTCTAATTGTTTTCAAATAGAAAAGCTATGAATACAAAGTTTGTCAAACTCATCAAGATTTATATTTATAACCAGGTTCACATGTCACAAACTTGTTGTTCTACATTATTACAAAAAAAAAGTGTGGCACACATCTCATTTTGGTGCGGGAGCTTTCACGACCCTCTTCTCATTACCACTTCGTGCCCAGGGCTTCATCTTGCTATGCTTGCAACCGACCTCGACAACCTTGATCTTCCTTTCATGATCTGTAAAAAGCTGGAGCTCCGCGTAGTTCTTGTACTGCTCGGGGCTTTGCAGCCCATCAGCTCCCACGATCCGTTTCTTTCCGGACACGACCACGTGCTACATTGTATTCGGTGGATAGATATAGTACGCCACTTGCACTACATTGGTTGCAAGTACCCATTGGTCGTCTTTGTAGCCCGTGCTTTTGAGGTTCACAGTGGTTAACCCGTAATTGTCCACTACAACTGATTTCGGGTTGACCCAATGGCACTTGAAACCGGTTATGCATAAGTTGTGTCCATAGTCAAGGTCCCATATTTTTTTGATCTGCCCATAGAATTGTGTCCTCTTTTGTGTCAACTCGTCTACGCCCTCATATCGAACACCGCAGTTCTGTGCCGCACTCTTGTTGTCCTTCTCTTTCGTGTGAGACCTGTACCCCTTCACATCGTACCCCTGCGACATGGTGACTTGAGTCGACGGGCCTTGCGCAAGCTACTTTACAGTGTCACTGTCATCGTCATCAACCGATATTACTTGCTCTTCAATCCAATGAACAAAATTGTTCCTATGCTCTTTCTGGACCCACTCCTCCGTGCGCTTTCCATCATGAGTGTTGCGAAGCTCCTCTAGGTGTAGTTCAACGTATTTTTCCATGCTCACCAACTGATGGAGGATGCTATAATGAGCATCTTCTAGACCTTTGTTAGGTTTATCGGTGCAAACTTTCCGGCCCACGCACCCTGTCCCTTCGGTTCTTCCCTCGTGCGGGTGAACAGGCAACCCAATCGCCCTCGCGTATTTAATGTACCTCATACACCAGTTGATTGACTCCTCAGTTGTGTATGCCTCGATCATAGAACCTTCAGGGTAAGCACGGTTATGGACGTACCTATTCAAGGTGGACATGAAGCGCTCGTACGTCCACATCTGGTGTAGGTACACTAGGCCCAATTGCTCAATCTAGTCAACCATGTACATCATCAGGTGTGGCATAATGTCAAAGAAAGCCGGTGGAAAGCACATCTTGAGCTGACAGAGGGTCTCCACGATGAACTCCTTTAAGGCAGACAACTCTGCCTTATCGATGACCTTCTGCATGATGAAGCTGAAGAAGTATGACATACGGGTTATCACCATCTTCACATATTCTAGATTGATAGCTCTTATCAATATTGGAAGGAACACCGTGAGCATGACGTGACAGTCATGTGAGTTGTAGCCGGTCATTGTGAGGTGCATGCAGTCGATTGCATGAGGTGTATGTAGTGTTTTCCAGTACGGCAGGTACTTGAAGAAGATCGACTTTTTCTTGAAAGGGATGACTGGGACATCGTCATCAGGAGATGCCTGCCTGTCGCGCTTTCGCTTCCTAGTCGGTTTTGTCCCTTCCTCTAGTTTTTTCTTCTTCTTGCCGAACTTGATCTCATCCATATCCTTCACCATATCATACACCTTTGGCCCCCACTTTGTCTGCGGCATTGGAAGTCGTTGTGGCTCATCCTTATTGCCAAAGTATTCATTCATATCACTTCTTATATACCTGTGTTTTGCCTTAAGGAACCTTCTATGCCGAGTGTACACCAGCTTGGTGGAACTCGAAAGGTAAGTGTAGCAAGTCCCGTCGATGCAAACTACACATCAAGTCTTCCCTTTGATCTGCCCCGATAGTGAGAAGAGACCGGGGTAATCAGTGATGGTGACAAAGATGATGGCTTTAAGTGTGAAGCTCTGCTTTTTGTATGCATCCATCATCTCGACCCCAACATCGAATAGCATCTGCATTTCCTGCATGAGCGGCTCTAGGAGGACATCTATATCATTGTCGGGCTGCCTCGGTCCAGAGATAAGCATCGTTAACATAAGGTACCTGCGCTTCAGACACACCCAAGGAGGTAGGTTGTAGATGCTGAGGACGACTGACCAAGTACTGTGCGAGCTGCTTAGCTCACCAAACGGGTTCATCCCATCGGTAATCAGCGCGAACCGGACATGTCTGGGCTTGTCACGAAACTCAGGGTACTCCTTATCGAAATCCTTCCACTACTTTGCATCGGAGGGGTGTCGTAGCTTGCCATCGTTCTTGACCCGATCAGGAGATGCATACCATGACATCAGCTTCACATCCTCTGGATTCCCGAACAATGCACGTAGATGATCGACCACAGGTAGGTACCACACGGATAGAGCGGGGCTTTTCCTCCGTGTGTAACCTTCTTCCTCCTCATCTTGCTGAGCCGAGATCTGCTTGGCCGCAGCACTGGGCTTCTTCTTCTTGTTGTTCGAAAGGATGTCATCAGCATCCACGCGGCAACCGACATTCCTCTTGTACCGACTGAATCCACAGTGTTGAAAATCCATCATGTTCTCATACTTCTCGCCCCGGTACATGATGTAGTGGTTAGGGCAGGCATCAAACTTTATAACTTTCATTGCCACTGGACGGATCAGCTTCTTCGCTCGATATGTATTAGCTTGCACCTTGTTACCTCCCATAGGGTACGTCGTAGAAAGGTAGCTTAACAACTCGTTGAAGCCAATGTCTGACCAACCATGTCGAGCCTTCATCATCAACATATGGAGGTTGAAACGGAGGGTCGTCACCCCTCCGGACATTTTCCACCATCCTGGTATAGAGGATCAATTGCCACCTGCTTCATCTCCCTAAAATTCTCCAACCACTTTGGGTTGCCAAACATAACATCATCCTCGTCGATGTGGTTGACTAGATCCTCAAGAGTTGGACATCTTCGGGTTCCCTCAGAGTAGCATCTTCAGTAGTGTCACCGTCATCGGCACCATCATCATCTGGAATGTTCTCGAGCAATTCTTCAACTGTGATGTAGTCACGAGAATTGTTGCCATCGTCGGTGGCGGCTGGCACTGAAACGGAAGATGGTGGTGATCGAACATGATTTTGGTTGTTCACCGTCGCCGTCGACGAGCTCACTCCAGATACACCGCAACTCGCATCGAGACTTTGTTCACCATGAGAAGTCCAAACCGTGTAACCCTCCATAAACCCGTTGACAATCAGATGTGATTGCACCGTACCATCTAGGTAGCCTCTAAGGTTCCGGCATTTAGAACATGGACATACGGTTGTCGTATGCTTCAAACTAGCACGATGAGCTTTCGCAGCTGCCATAAACTTCCTCAATTCGCTAAGGTACCGAAGATCAAGCACCCTATCAATGTGGTACATCCATTCGGACCTATCCATCGTAGCTTAACACCCGACAAAACAACAAAGTGCTATATAAAAAAATAGATCTACTTCATGAATCTAGACACACATGATGAGACATATCACACTAAAAAGTGAGAATAAAAGATAGAAATAGGTGTGTGGAACAATCATGTACCTCTTATTGTCCTCTCCTCCCCAAATCAAAGCTCTAAAACTCAATGTGATGATTTAGTGAAAAATTCGGCAATAACTCCGTCCCCAACAAGATGAGAGATCAAGACGTACAAAACTTTAGCCACACTGGTAATCTAGATTAAAAAACACATGTTTTATATGATCTAGTACATGGATCTAAAAAGAAACTAGACTAAAAACACAAACTAGATCTAGATCCATGCATGGTGGATCCCACAGATCTAGATCCAGATCTACATGCGGGGAATTGCACTAAAAAGAGAGAAAACGAGGGAGAAAGAGGGGTGGGAGAGCAATCATGTACCTCTATTCGTGTCCTACTCCCCCAAATCAAAGCTCTAAAACTGAATTTGAAAATTTGGTGAAAAATTCGGGCAAAACCTCCCCCCCCCCCCCCACGTTTTGCAAGAGGAGAAGTCGTGGGGAAGAAGGAGGGAGGGCTGCTGCTATATATAGGGCGGGGATAACCGCAGCGGGCAACGCAGTGGCTAGCTGCCCAAGCTGGCCACCGGTTTACCACAGCAGACGCTTAAGATGTCTGTTGCCCGGCGCCAAAGGCCAGCACTGCGGTAAATGATTCCTGTAGTAGTGATCAACCCTATACTTGTTGCCTTCTAGGAATAACTATGTGCTTGGGCTTGTCGGACTTTTCTTCTCATTAGGACAAATGATCTGTTCAGCATAGAAGACCTTTGCATACGGTTTAGCCATTATCCACGGATCATCTTTGTAGCCTACCTTACTTTAGATCAAGAACTTTGACCCATAGTTGTCCACTGTGACATGTTTGTCTCAACCATTGGCATCAAAACATAGGGACCTGAAATGTACCATAGTCTACTCCATATGGCACAGCGAAGCCAAAGAACATAGTTTCATCCTAGTTTTCAGAGTCTAAGGCATCACATCGAACTCCACTTTTTTGTGCAATTCTCTTTTGGTCCTTGGACTTGCTACAGAATGTGAAGCCACTAATGTCATAGCTTTGACATGTTATGACATGGTGTGATGGTCCAGAAGCCAACACCTTGATGGTACGTTCCTCAATTGTTTCCCCCCTGGAATGTCAAGCTCCTTTAGCCATGAGTGAACTTATTCTTGTGTTCCTTCATTAAACCACTCATCTGTGTGCCCATGATTTTGTTTGTGAAGCTCATCAATATGTTGCTCGATGAAAAGGCTCCATTATTGAGAGTTTGATGAAGAATGTTGTGATGTGCCTCAAGGACTGAATGTAATCTTGCGGACTAATGATTTCTTTCCCATCATCCTCTTCCATTCAACTACCATCATTCTTGACGGAGGCAAACCTATTGCATCCTGGTCTTTTAGGATGATGTTGCAGAATGGCCACCAGACTCAATTGCCTCTTCGGTTAAGTACCCCTCTACCATGGACGCCTCAGGACGAGCACTACCATGTAACTGCAACCTTTATCCACACTGGATTATAGCCCTGATTAGCATAGGAGGAAGTAGTATCATGTATGACAATCATGTGAGTTGTAGTTGGTGATGTAAGGTCTTTCATTGACACAATACTTCGTATGTTAGAGCAGAATCAGATGGGACCCTTCAGATTCTTCAACCACACACACATCGAATGTTTCTCATCATTGCTGAGGTTGTAGCTTGCTGCCGGGAGATGGTACTTCCCTTATTTCTTGAAGAACAGGATGGAGGTCTTTTTTATGTCTAACTGTACCATGTTCAACGTGAATTTAGTACTTTCTTTGTCTTGCCCTTTATGTCTAGCAAGGTCCAATTAGGATTTCAAACACGTTCTTCAAAACGTGCATACCATCGATCACATGGCGTATGTCTAACTCAGCTAGTATGACAAATACTCGAAGAAAATAGATTTCTTTTGAATGTAACCCTGGAGTTGGTTTGACTTCTTTCTTGGTTTTTCGTTTGTTTTCTTTTTTCCCAAAAACAAATTTAAGGTTCCTGACTAGGTTGAAAATCTTTTACCTTTCTGTTACTAGTGGGGAGTAGATAAAGTTCAACGTTATTGTCGATGTACTTATCCATCTTCTTCTGGCGGTACCTGTGTCATTTTGATAAGAAGGTTTGTGCCTCATGTACCTATCTTTTAGATGCAGTAAGTGACCGTGAGCAGTTTTATTATGATACCACACAACCAACATTTCCCTTGAATGCCCTGATAATGTGAAGAAGGCAGGGTAATCGTTGATGGTAACAAAGATAATTGTTCAACGTGAATGATTTTGGTGGTATCGTCCACATTTTAAACCTGTTTCCCCAATATCTTAATGTCTTCCATTAAGGGCTCCAAGAAAACACCCATGCCAACTCTAGGTTTGTAATCCAGAATAAGGATGGTTAGCATAGATACTTTCGCGTCTGCATAAACCCATGGAGGAACGTTGTAGATGGTGAGGATCACTGGCCATGTGTTGTGCGTGCTGCTCCTCTCAGCAAATGATTATTCCGTCAGTACTTAGTGCAAACCTAACATTCTTTGTTCCTTTGCAAAGTCTTCGTGGTTGTTATTGAAACTATCCATGTTTTCCATCAGTGGGTGCCGAAGCTTCCCATCGTCTTTGATGTGCTCATTAGAAGCATGCCAGTCATAAGTATGGAATCTCTGGGTTAGCAAACAAACATCTCAGTCGATGACACAGGCAGGTACCATATCACCAAAGCAGGAATCTTTTTCAAGCATAATAGTCTACTTCGTCTTTTTCTTTGCTGTGGGTTTTGAACCCGTTGTCTTCTTTCGCTTCTTACCTACTTGTTCTTACCTACTTGTTCTACACCGAGGCATCACAGTGTTCTCTTTGTAGTCTTATTCGTTTTATATAATTGCATTAACTTTGGATAGTTCCCCTGTCCCTTTTAATCGCCACTCGATATAGGATACAGTGATTTCTACAAACATGGATCTTCTCAACACCATCGTGAGTGGACTGATTGCTTTTTGCATAGTACGTGTTAGCAGTCACTTATTTTTTAGAAGCATGTCTGTGATAATACTAAGAATCATCAAAGCCAGCATCACAAATACCAAACTAGCTTTTGCATACCAACAATTTAGCACCGAACGCAAGGTGTGAACTTTTCGTGCAACCCTTAGACTATGTACCCAAGGTCTTTTGCTGCCTTCATCAGGGCTCATACCTTTCTTGAAGAACATTGATGGATTTTGCATGACGACCAACATTGCCTCCAGGAATTCTGCATCTTCCGCAACATATTATTTTGCATCACATCAGTTTCTGACCTTTCAATTCCTCCAACGAAACCATTATCAAGACCATCGGTGACAGGTTGTTGTGTCTCGTGTACTAACTGAAAACTCACCGTCAACAAATATATTGGACCATCGGTGTCAATATTTGCACGGCTAACAGTTGTATAAGGCACAGAACTCTCCTCTCCATGCTTTGTCGAAATCAATAATCTTCATAAATCCTGGCGGACAAGATGAGAAAAGGATTTGTTGATGGTCATCAAATACAACAACATTCCTGCAGTCCATGCATGGACAATGTATGTGCGTCTTTTTGTTCTCCAAGCATGGTTCTTAGCGGGATCAATAAACTTATGAACCTCGGGTAGTATGATTCATCTAGCTTGATAACTTATACATCCAAATGACCTCTCCATCGATCAATACCTGACTTTCAAAAGGGAGAAACGACAAATATTATGTAACCATCTTAATCAACCTGATCACTTGAAGAAATCCCTGCCCGTCTGTGTAAATGAAGTTTATAGAGGATTTACCTCAGGTTTAGAGTTTAATAGCTAGGGTTTTAGGGTTTAGCTAGGGATTATTTGCTAGGGTTAACTGGATTATTTAGCTAAGGATTTATGATTTACCTAGTGATTATTAGCTTAGGGTCTAACTTTGGGACTATTTAGCTAGTTATTAAAGTAAAAACTCTAAGTATATAATTAAATTAAAACATAAGTGCATATAGTGGATGAAATAAATTAAGAAATAAAAAAGCATAACAAAAAACGAAGTACAATAATTAAAAAAAAATACCAAAAAAGTTACATTCCTTCTTCCCTCTATACATAAATTCTATTTAACACAACATTGATTCATGACAATCAAGTAAATATATATAGCATAAACTAAATTAAAAAGCAAACATGAGAGGAAGCAAACATCAAGTAAATATATATAGCATAAACTAAATTTAACACCTAGGTATTCTTCTCTCTCACTCATGGTGAAACCTTAGATCCAAAATATGGCTCAATTGAGCAAATATAAGCTAAATGAGGCAAAAGGGACATAAACTAACCTTTTTTAAACAACCTCTCCTTCCAAGAAATGAAGATCAAAACCTCCCGCTTGATTTTGAAAAATCTAGACCTCCAAAATCGCCTCCAATGGAAGGTGGCGGCTAGAACTGTAACTGGTCGGGAGGAAGAAGAGAGTAGGGATCGGGAGGGTGGTATATATAGACAGAATGTATCACAGGCGCCGCCAGTGTAAATAGCCCCATTTACACTGGCGATGCCAACCGCCTTGGGAGAGTTATCAGTGTAAATGGGGTTATTTACACTGGCGGTTGACTTATGCCAACCGCCAGTGGTAATAATTTCCACAGGCGGTTGGAAAGTCCGCCCGGGCCAAAACACACCACAGGCGGCGTGAAACCCAAAACCGCCTGTGGTGTGTTTTGCGGGGCACCAGCAAAAACAGTTTTTCTACTAGTGCACGTCCAAGACTAAAAAATATAGCTACCTCATGCCTTGGCAACGAAGGAGTGGACAATATTTTACTAAAATTAAGTAGCTACCTCAAATTTAAAGACGTTTCACCTATAACAGAACTAAAATGCTACGGAGTATATAATATGGAAGGGGTGTGCAGTAATTTTTAGAATAATATATCAAACAGTAGCTTTTTTTATAAAGATCAATCTCTAGCTTTGAAATTTGATCAACTTGTAAGTACTTTGTGCAACATTAACTGAGACATTGGTATGAACTAGGAATGAGATTTTCTATAATAGAGAAAAGGAACGGAAAAGGGGGCAGGAAAAACTTATATAAGTCTTGGACTTGTGTGAGTTACAGTGTATTTGTTGCGGGGTTCAATCGGAGAAGGAACGATTTATTCCCAGTTACGACGATGAACTGGCCGGAGCAAGGCTGAGATGCAAGTCCAGTCCCGTCGCCGATGGTTCCCCGATGTCGTCGTCGTCAACCGAAGGGCACAGCCCTACGACCGACTGATGCTGCTGCCAGTACCGCCGCGCAGCATCAACGGCTCAGGTTGGCATACGCCGGCGTGAAACGGCAGACCCATGGTTGCAGCTGCTGGCTGATGCGCGAGGTAGACCCAGCTGGCGATGGCCCCGGGCTTACGGCGATGACGTGCCCGGGCGATGACTGTGACGACGTGAAGCCGGCAGCGCAGATGCCGCCCAAACCAGCTGCAGCGGGGCCGCCGTCAAGGACGCTGGCGGCGAACAGCTCGCGCTTCAGCTGCTGCCGCTCCTTCTTGTGTGCGTTCTGGTGTCCGCCAAGGGCCTGTGAGTTAGCGAACTCGCGGCAGCGTATTGGCACTCGAACCGCGCCTGGTCACCAATGGCCTGCCGTCGACGTCGTCGTCCTGCGGCGGAGGCTGCGCCACGATGTGATCGGCAATACCACCCTTGCCAGCCACGTCGTAGCCGAAGATCCTCAGAGACGAAGCGCTCGGCGTCCGCTTCGGCTGCTCACACTTTATGTCTGCCGCCATGGATCGACGCATGGAGAGTTACTTGTAGAGGAGCTCTGCTCAGTGATCAGCTCGTCCTTGCAGGTTGCAGGTTGCTGTTGCTGTTGCTGTATATGTAGCCCGCGGGAGCTGCCGGAAGTCATACCTGCTTGGAGAAACCGAGGGGATGGACGAGAAAAAAACAGGGGCTTTGCAGTTTCTTTTGGAGAGTAGGTAGGTGAACATAGAGAGAAGAGATGAGCACACGCAAGCTTCCACCCAACTGGTGAATCATTCTAGAAATGGACCATGCATGTGAAAAGAAGCCATGTACCAAATACTTACATCTAACCCCGAGTACTTCCAAACCCATCCGTCCATCCGTATCGTAGGTAGATGGCCTAGCATAGATGGTGTCAAGGCAGAGGCACGGTCCTCTGGAGGTCTGAACCAGGCTAGCTGCAGCAGGTCTCCGACAGCGCGGGGGCTTGGATTCGCTGCATCCCGTCTGTAGAGTCCATCCGATACATACGTATCCTCAGCGTGTGACGCGTGGGACAGCGACAAATCGGACGCTCCCGAAGACGCCGCCTTCTCCTGTACTCGGGTTGGCTTCGCTGGCTCTTCGGCTCGCATATATGCTGTGCGAGGCACACGCGATACGCTCGGCTCAGGCTTTCCTGCCGCTGCCGCCGCCATCGTAGTTAATTACGGTTTCTCAATCGACGTCTGCTCCCTCGTCGCTCACATCGCGATTAAATTGCATCTTGCCAACAGCCCGTGCTAGTCCTTGCGCTGCCATCTCCATGGACGATGCAGCCGGCATGACACGAGAAGGAGGCCACGAAGAGAACCTGACACCTTCCCAAGAAGATGAAATCGGAGAACGGTTCCTCACAGTTCTGCATGATGATGGTGCGATCAAAATTGTCCCGGAAGTCAACAGAGAGCAGATAACATAGGTATGGTCATCATTTGGTCTTCGATTTCTCCTCTGTTGAAAGATAGGAGTACAACTGAATTATATACAAAGAGGATGTATTCAGAGTTTGAAGAAGAATTCAAACTACATTTCTCATTCTCTTGTAAGTTGTTGCAAGACATTAATGGTTACACATATGCAATCTATTCATGGAGCAACTATCATCTTCAACACTACCGATATGGACATTACGTGTTTCAGCAGAAAATATGAGTCCATAGGTATGTACAAAAACTTTAAATTATAATATAGTTTGCTATAAATAAAGATGAAAAACTAAATCATTATCATGTAGGTATATATGCAAGCATGCTTTTAAAGTCTTTAGCGTGAATGATGTTTTTAATTTACCGTCCAAATATGTACTAAATAGATGGACAAAAATATGCAAAAAGAAAATTTTATATTGAGAAGAAACAAGGATCTGAAAAGGAAAATATGAAAACACATATTGCACCGTATCTCAAGAAAGGCAACATCTCTTGCACTAAAGTGTTCAGTGTCAAAAGAACTTGTTAAGTTGGAGGAAGCTATCAACAATTTGGATTTGGAATTGGATAATTCTGTAAGTGAGGACAAGACAAAAGAGATAAGGTTCCTTTAGTTTTGACTAATTGTGGCACAAACACATTAAAAGGATCAGAATCATTTAGACTTCCTCGGGTCATAAAAAGCGCAAAGACTAAACGGCTCCAAAGCTCATTTGAGAAGAACACAAAGAAGAAGAAAAGTGCAAAGAAAAAGGTGTTTCTCGTACCAGTTACCTCTTTTGTTTCTGTCATGACTGCTTATGTACTGATTTTTCAATTTAATTATATATATGTGTGTGTTGCCTATAGAAAAACTCCAATTGATGGTGTAGAAAATACAAATGGTGTTAATCCAGATTATGATCGTAAGACATGACTTATTTTTTTCTCTTAAACTTACTTCATGGAATTTTTATGTGCGGTTTTATATTCCTTGATATAGGACTTCAACCTGTTGCTATCGAGCAATCTTCAACCATATCTCATCCTTTGATCTAGGAAGGGTATGCTAATAATACCACAATGCCAGACATTCATGTGTATGGGACTGCTTCTACAATGGACGCTCCTTATATCGAAGGAGGATATACAAGTCTCTTACTTGGAATCGATGAAGCTGCTACATTGCATTCAACTGCTAGAAAATTACATTTTGGTGGAGTGTCGAATCATGAAAAATAAGAAGCATACAGTGTTGCTTTGTAATGAATTATGGAATAATGTTATAACTGAATTTTTTTTTTTTTTGTATAAGACTGGTACAACTGAGAACTATTTTTTCAGAAATATTTCTTGCATTTATTTTAGAAATCAATCAGGCAATCTCATTGTATATCCATGTACATTTGAGATTATCTGCACCATCTTAATGGATGACGAAGAGCCGGGTCTTTACATTCTAGCACAACCATCACATTCCAGATTGACTTCAAAGCCATCTAAGATGGCATATGTATTTCACATTAAAAAAAATTGCGTACATTAATCTTGTCAGATCATTTACAAATAGTCCATTTGGCACAACAATCATCGACACTGATCCTATCTCTACAAATTTCTATCTATTTTCCACCATATGTAGAGAACAGATGCTTCATGTGTAGAGAACTTGACCCCTTGTGTTTTGTCCAGAGGTACTGTATGATATCCAATATCCTTCACTGATGCAACAACAGCATTCATTTAAAAAATTACAGTCCCATTTGCTCCTGCTATCAAATTGACAACTTCTTTTCTTTTGAAAAATTATTGTGCATAAATCTAACTGCTACTAGTACTGTCCATTATTGCATCATCAATCTTTGGTTGTGGGCAGTCCAATTCTTGTTGGATTTGGGTTGTCTGATATTGATCTCTCACCTGAAGTCATGAGTTACTCTTGTAGGCTTTTGCAGCAGGAGTCTAGACTCAGACTGAACACTGGAATTCAGGCCTGCAAGTTCTAAACAACACTTCAGAAATCAAATCCATCAAATTCAGACCTACAGGTTTGAAAGAAGACTTCAGAAATCCACCAGATAATATATTGAATCTAACCATATGGAATCATGGATTGAGAACTCTTTATTTAGTTCAATTGAAAGTTATTACTCCGTACTATATTCTATTTTAAAGCAATAAAATATAGGTGCTGGCAAAACATAGAAAATATATGTTGTGATTAGTGTTCTTTTCTCTTTCTTCTTATGCACCTTTTCAGTTAAGTCACCATATCGCTCATCTTATCTTCTAAATTCCTCCTTAAATCCTATTAATAATCATAGGTTTTTATTGACGTACCAACAATTGATTTATCTGTAAAGATGGGTTTTTTTTCTCTACTTTTATTTGCACTTGGGTATGGCCAACACAACACTGTATCTTTCAGGACATATGAATAGACCATATATGTTGACATAGAGCCTATGCAAATATTTTAACAGATATATACCTCAACAAATATGGTTTTATGTAAGCATGTTTAAATGTAACAGAGACCAGGATATTTTATATATAATTCTGCTAATAAAAATCACAGCAGCATGCAGTGGACCAAGATTTAATTATAGTATATATAGCACTTGATCATTCTTAAGTTAAAGTTTATTAGAAAAATACCATGATCCTGAGACAGTAAGCTATACACAACAACGCATCGTTCTATATTATGTTTATTGCTTATTTTGGTTACAATGGACAACTTAAAGATGCATGAAGGCAAATTTAGAGACTGTAATTTTTATTGTGAAAACCGTAGCCAGCTATTTGTTGACACAAAAATTGACGTACTGTGTCCACACACAGCAAGCCGGAAAGCTTAACTTCAAACGGGTGCCCGGATGTTTCGAGAACTGAAAACGTACCAGTCAGTTTGACCTGAAACTAACAAGGATGAAAATCATTAGATATAAACTGGAAACATGTCGGATTAATACCCGACAGTTCCATATGTACGGCCCCGAAGCCACTTACAACGACATACAGTATGAAAGCTATCTGCCAACAGGTTTTTATGGAACATTCGGCTAAAGCAGACATAAAACACGTA
This sequence comes from Microstegium vimineum, assembly GCA_022036555.1. Lineage (NCBI taxonomy): Eukaryota > Viridiplantae > Streptophyta > Magnoliopsida > Poales > Poaceae > Microstegium > Microstegium vimineum. Next base: position 35,053,741 of record CM039125.1, on the reverse strand, counting down.
AACCACCGATTGCCGAATGCGCATGCATGAGAAAAGGACGTACAAACGAATCACAGTTGAGTATAGATTAAAGCATAACCAAGTTCGGCAATCAGCCGAATTGGGGTCCATGATGAAGGAAACACGTAAGCAAACATGATTAAACTAATCTAAAGCCAGCATCTGCCGCACGATACCTAGCGTCATCAAAGCTTAAACATGGATAGCATGCATGAACCCGCAACACGTAACAATCTAGATTCAAACTAATTCGGCTATTATAGATATAGAATCTACTTAGAGGAACAACATGAAAGCAAAAACTCGTTGTAACATGGATAGATCTATAAAAATTAACAAGAGCCGAACCGTATTAATCTAGATTGGGCAAAAGAGTGTTTGCAAATATGTAAAGATTATCTAAACATGCAACATGATAACTTAATGAATCCAATAGATCTTGCCAAATCTACAAGAGCCGATAACTATCTTGCTTATGCTAAGCATATCGAGCAAACCCCCGTCACACGGTATTTACTTATAAACCAAAAATAAGTAAAGACTTCTTGATCATCAATCAAGGATCCGCCGCACGATCATTGACAATAAACAAGACTACTTGCATCAGCATCTAAATCCACCGCATGATACTAGACATGATAGCAAGGTTGCCAAGACTTAGGGAGGTCGAGGATCGATGTTTCCCTCTCGAAGAAATCGACGACACGACAAAAGGACTCGAAGTTGGCACGGACCGGTTGTATTGATTTGGTTCTGAACACTTTTTACAATAGCTAAGTGCTTATATTTATACTCTGGCTATGATATGAGTCCTAAGAGGACCGGCTACAAAATATTAAAGAAGAAATACAGTATTTTGACTTTGGTTTCCTTCGGAGTCTTCATTTCCTTAATTATCGCAACTATCGTTACTAATTCGGCTCTCACTTGTCCGCCTTTGTCGCTCCGATGGAAACCGGCCTTTCTTCTGATTAACCGATTGTGCGATCGTTCGCCGAATCTAGGAATTAACCGCCCGCACGGACTTTGCCGAATGCTCTGAGCATCTATCTCGCTGACTCACCGTGCATTGGCCCACTTGTCATTGTGCAAAAATCTGGTGTTAACACATGGCCCCTCAATTTCGGGATTAAAAGCCGTTTATTTGAAATTGACCGCAAGCTTATTTTTCCCCTTAGGTTTATACTGTTCAACACCGTAGCCGCCACCCAAGAAATCCGTACTTCGGCATTCTCAAATCTGCATCGAACCCTCAATGGCGACCTAGGACGAATCCCAGAGGTAAAATTCCAACTCATTTTCTCGTATATTCGGCAATCCCTGATCGGTTTTTCCTGCTTCCCTCCTAACTCATTTGTTTTCTCGATTCCTCTATCTTTCGAAGGAATACAAGAATGGGATTTTGTTTTCCTTATGCTGCAAACCCTGATTCCTACCTCCTTGGTCCCATGGGCAATCTTGACCCAACTGAGGTTATTGAAAGGAAACCTTGAAGATTCCTTTCAAATCTGGAGTCACCCCGGCCAAACCGATGGCCAAACACTTTCAAGACTTGGCTGCTTCCCTCAATAGCCAGATGGGCAAAACTGGTACCGGAGGATGTTGGATAAGGCTAGCAGCAGGGGGTAGCCAAATATCACCCACTGTCTAGAGTTATCCCATCGGAAATGCCCAAAAACGAACCCCTCCTGATAGCAGCCTCTCACTTCTGGTCTGACGTTATCAACGCTTTTGTCTTCGGCCCATGGTATGATGACTCCTACTTTGGCCGACATATTCATGATAACTGGCCTGAATGGGTTCAAGCCAGTACGCCCTTGCCAGTTAAGGGGAAAAGGAAAACCCGAGAGCTGTTAAATCCGGAGTGTGGATGGGTTGGGTACATTCAAACTTACATGGAAGCAGTTGGTGTTGTGTCTGAAAAGAAAATAAGAGCTTTTATGAACATGTGGCTAAACTAGGTTCATCTTTGTGGAAAATCCAACAAGCCAACCCTAAATCACATGATAATGGCTGAGGAGTTGGCTGCAGGCACACTAATCCCTCTTGGTAAATTTCTTCTAGGATCTGTTTACCATATGATGCACCAAATTATTGTTCAAATGTACCATGGAAAGGATATCTCCTCTGTGAGTGGCCCCTGGTGGTTCATTCAGATGTGGTTGCAACTCTATATGCATCAAGTAGTGTCTGTAACCTCTTCACAATTTAAGCTTCCCTTCGGTTAATTATGTCGAGGGGGATCCACAACAACCAAGACTGTAAAACTATGGAGAAGCATCATCATCCATCAGCATTGACATGGATATTGGTCACCTCTTCAAACTGTTCTTCAAAGGTTTCAATAATGTGCTCTGGCTTCTCTATAGAGAAAATGATGATTTGACCTTCCCTTACAAATTCAGCTATGAGTCTGGCTGTTCTGATAAGGTATCTACTGAAATTTTCAACTCCTTCATCAAGCCATGTATCCTACCAGCTGAATATCATCATGGGAGAATGGTAAATCCCACATATGAATTCTACAATCTCAACATGGCATCTAGGCAATTAGGATGTGGACAACTGCCCCCAAGACTTTTCTTCTCATCAATCATAAGATACAGGGAGCTGATCACTAATGAAACAAAAGCCAGAAAATTTTTGAGCTTGGACAAGATTTGCCAACATATGAACCTCCCCATTTGGACTAAATGGATGATGCCCATCCCCTTTCCTCTGCATGGGCAAGAGTGGCACAACCACATCTTCAACATACCAGTTCATCCCTTGTGCCAAGATTTGTATCCTCAATTTGCTCCTGATAGTGAGGTAATCTCATTGCACTAGTTATCTTTTGTTTCTAATTTTATCTCCCATTCTAAAATCTGGCCTGTATAGGATTTCGAGCCTACTCCTCCTAATAAAAGTAGTGGAGTATTATAAAGCTGGGCCTAAACCTGTTTGGGCTATAATGCTCCCCACTTTAAAAAATCTCATGAAACCCTGCGTGTTAGTACCCCCCCTTTGAAGAAAAAGGCGAGGAAAATGCTTGAGGACATTCATTTGCCAAAAGGTGAGGTCCAAGAAATTCAGAGATCTCCCAAGGGTATAGTTTTATTCATAATAAACTTCACATTGAATAAAACTGTTTGTTCTTATATTAATTTTCATTGCACCACATTCGATATCCCAATCAAGAATGCTTCACTACAGTAGACATTCCTCTCTCAACTTCTATGAAGATGCGAAACCCAACCATCGGCAAAGTTCATGAAACTGAGACACTGAAACTGATGAAGCCGAAAGCATAATGCCAAAAAACTACCGACGCATTGGTAATTTTTTCCCGGTACCACCCCTCTTTTATATTCATCCAATTCCTGCTCTGCATTTATTGTGGAAACGAAAAAATTTTAGACAAATTTAAAGGAAACATTCTTTGGCCCGGCTCCAGATTCACCTCCTCAGGGCCCCTACAAGTCAACCAGGCCAGGCCAACACTCCTGGGGTCAATCACCCGCAGGTAATAAACTACCAAAAAACCATCTTTTAAAACAACTTTTCCCCCCAATCGGCAAAACTACTCCTTCCTCTCCAAACACTACCAAACCGCCACCATTACTCCTTCCTGTTGATACTTCATCAGTGAAAAGGGTGAAGGAGCCACCCCCCAACAAACTTTATCACAGAAAACCAAGCCGGCTGCAGGATATAGCTAATGAAAAATAAAGACATCAATATCTTGGTCCAAGATTCAATCAAAAAAGGATATCCTTGAGTCATCAATCAAGATTTCCATTTGCCATCAAGGCTTCTTTGGAATTGCACCCATCTGATGATCACTTTGTTGTGGTGAAAAAAGAGCCAATAAAAAAATAGCTTCCAAGCTGTCTGCAAGATAATAGATCTCTGAAAAACAAAAGCTAGAGCCGCATTTCCCAAATTCAGACACTAGAAATTTATGGCAACTCTGGAGCCGGAGCTGAAGACCATGGAGGATAAAAAGATTAGGCTAGAGGCCCCAATTAGCGATTTGAACGCCAAAATCCAATCTCACAATCAACATGCAAGACTTGCCAAATTCCCATGGGAGCTGCTTGATCAAAGCTTCTGTGTCCTTAAAAAGACCAGCAGCTCAGCAAAGTGTCTAGCATCCAGAGCTTGAAGATGCAGACCAGAAGGTCCTGGACCAGGTCAACCGAATAAGAATGAAGCCTTTCCATTTCATCTATTGAACCAATAGGAATTCAGCTTGTAAAGGCCAAGCATTGAATTTTGTTTCTAATTGGAGCTCTTACTGTCTTGCCTCTTATATATTCCTACATGTTGATAGTATAATCGGTTCTGTCATTCTCCCGTTACAACATACCCGATTTCCCCCTATGGCTTTCAGATAGCCGATTTTTTTTTGGGGTTTAGGGATATAGCCGAGCGACCTTGTATACCCAACCTAGCCCATTGGGTAATGGCCCACTTGAGGGGCGAAAACCCTGTCTACCCGTTTGGGATTCTTACTCGGCCTAAAAAATAAACCTTCTTCTTCCCCCCTTGTCACGGGTTTCCCGAAAAACTCTCCGCCTTCGTCTTCACCCTTTCTGTCAAAACCAATCCAGAGGTAAACCCTAACTACATAGTAACAATGGCGGGAGGCGTTAACCGCGGTAAGGTCCCCCGAAGGAGCAAACCCCAAGGAACCGACATGGCGCAATCGGTAGCAGGGTAAGAATCATTCCTTGCCCCCTTGCATCTTTGCTCTTTTTTACCTTCTGCCCTGATTTCCATTCCTTATTAGGACAGTTCCATCTCCACAGCCACAACATTTTCCCCTTTCCCGGGTCTTCAGACTCCTCATTCCCACCCCGGGACTTGGGTTCGGGTTTAGACGCCTCGGCGTCCCCTAACCTCTGCGGAGGCGGTCGCTTCAAGGTGAAAGGATGAGGCCCCCCCCGATTGGAGAAGACCTCCAAATAGTATGGCATCGACCAATCGAGTGGGAGGACCAGCAGAAGAAAATCTGCGACGCCATTAAGGTTTAGCCAAAGCAATCTTTGTTCCTTTTCTTTTTGATCTTTATGGTTACCCGATTGTATGTTTGTTCAGCGTTTTGCAGGAATGAGTGCCTGAAAGCCCAGCGCGAAGGATCGCCGACAAGGCAACGCTAAGAAAACGCCAAGGCACGTTTGACAAGCGGACGACCGCATCAATCAAGCGCCCTCCATGCGTGCACCACGGCGTATCTTTGGGGGTGCGGCAAATACTCCCCCGCGCGGGTGAGGACTTCTCTATCAGCCAACCGGTTTCCCTGGTCAAGGGGCCCGGAGGTTTGAAGGCATCGACGACCTCCTAGAGAGCTATGAAGATCACGCAACTGCCCTTGCTGAAATCACAGGACGCCCAAACCATCCCCTGAACAAGTTGTTCGAGGAGTAGTTTGTAACCAGTGACCCCATGTAAAAACCCAGTATGTGAAATATTTATGAACTCTGCTGGTTTCCTTCCTTGAATCTTTCTCAAACGGTTAGCCCGAAGAATGCTTGCATTGCCTTTTTATTTGTTTAAAGGCGACACATTTGTGGTTGGTATTTTTTGAGCCTTTCACAGAATTTTTTCGGTAAAGGCGATATCTTCGTATCGGCTATCGTGAATAAGTCTTTTTTTAAATCCCTTTATGCACCAAAACCCCAACACTGGGATGAAATCTCTTAAGAAAACCTTCCATTGATTTGCTTAGGCGAAATTCTTCTCCCAGTAGAGTCCCCAAGATATAGCATTGCCAGGCGGTACATTATCACTCGAAAAGGTCCTTCCCAATTTGGAGACCACTTGCCGAACGCTTTTCCCTTTGTCTCGGTCGGAATACGGTTTTCCTACCAAATTCCCTTTTGCGAATTGTTTTTTTTCCTTTACCTTCTTTTTTAATACCTGGCAACACGACTTTTTTTTCTCAATATTTTCCAATGCTTTGAGATGAACCAAATGCAAATTTTAATTCGTCCACACAGATCCTTGTAACTTCATTTTTAATCGTTTCTGCAATGTAACTTCTGGATGTTTGTAATTCCCATGGTAACACGCATGGTGCCCATAAACAACTATAGGGAGACGCTTGAGTAGATCCATGACAAGCCATTCGGGGAAGCCACAAAGCCCGTTAGGAACGAAGCACTTGGTTTTCATCAATCTTCTTCGAATAATTTTGATCAGATCTTATTTGATGCTTCACTGGCCATTAGCTTGCGAAAATAAGGAGAAGAATTATACAATTTTATTCCCCTCTCCTCGCAAAAAAACAAAATCGGATGAAGTAAATTGCCCCTTTTGATTGTTGTTATGGTTTGAAATCCCGAATCTGGAATTTATGGTCCTTAACAAAATTGACCTGTTTTCTAAATTAAACCTTCTTTAGGGAATAGCTTCAACCACTTTGTGAAATAATTATGGCCAACACACAAACTTAGTCCTTTATAAAGGGATGAATTTGACCGATCAATATATGCCCCATTCCGAAAGGGCCCAAGGCTTTAACAATTGGGTTTAAGGCCGACGCTGGGGTCTCTGAATTTCCCAAAATCTCTGACGTCTTGGCTCCTTTGTAATATTCAAAACAACCCAAGATTTTGGGCCCAAAAAAATAACCTTTTCCCCTTATTATCCATTTATTCGGTAAGTCGATGAGGCACCACATACTCCTTCATCATTCATACAAAACTTTCACTCCTCTTGTTTTCAAACATTGAGGAGTATGCATCTATGGACTTGTAATTACAACCGGTCATCAAGGACACGAACTTGATAGCCTTATATCGATTTTTGGGAAACTTTCTTGATGGATTTTTTAAAAATAAGGGGAATTTATTTCTAGTCATCAATTCCGATCTTAACCAAAGCAAGAATTTCCGATCCCCCTCGGTATCCCGAACATTTGACGAGTCTGTTTGCTTCTTCATTTGCCCCCTAGGCATATTTCAAGGTGGCTACCTAGAAACTCTTCAGAAGCTCTCAGCACTCTTCATAATATCCCTTTAAACATATCACTCTTGCATTCATATTGGCCGATCAGTTGTTAATTACCAGCTTAGAAATCCCCGAAAACCTCAACAGCAATAGCCTTATATTTCGACAAGCAGTCGGAGCCCTCTAAGCAATGCCTCATAATTCTGCTTGATTGTTAGTAACCAAGAATCCAATAGGGATGGCATACTCAAAGGTCAAACCTCTAGGAGAAATCAAGAAAACACCGGCCCCACCACCTTTGCTACAAGATGAACCATCAAAAAACAAAGTCCATGGGCAATGGTCACCACCTTTGCAGAGGGATCCGGTCTTGGGTAACAAAATCAGCAATAACATGACCTTTTACGCTTTTGTCGATTCGTACCTTAAATCAAATTCTACAAAGCTAAAATCCATTTGCCAATTCTTCCATTTAAAATTGCCATCAATAACATGTGTGAAGGACCGAGAACGGCGACCAGAGGGGGGGGTGAATGGGAGCCAAATAAAATTCAACCAAAGACTTGCCCTTGTCCCAAACTCACACCCAACACTTGACCTCGGAAGAACCCGACTCGCACACGACCTAAAAAGTAGTGGACCCTTAGGAAGACCCCTAAAGGTGCAGGGAGTGTCGGAGAAGATAGAGAACGATCAAAGCCACGAACTCGAAACCGATACACCGAGAGCGGTACTCTCAACCCCTAGAGAGAAGAGCAAGAGCACACCCAAAACTACTTATGAGAACTGGTCTCAAAAGTACCTAATCAGGTTCCTTACGTGAATACGAATCCAACGCAACAAACGGAACTTGATTCAGTCCGGACGAGAGAGAAACGGCAAAACAGCAACGAAGAAAATCCTGAAAACCTTGCTGGAAGGGCGACGGACGCTGGCACGGACGATGCAGAGGGTGACGGACTGAGTCCGACGGCGACGGACGCTGCACTGTCAGGAGGGTCTGACGCTCAAAAACAGCCCGGAAACAGCCCCAGCGACGGACGATCGCGATGGACGCTGTCGTCGCACTATGTAGCGTCGGCGCCCTCCGACGGACCATCCGACGCCAAACTCTGGAGCGTCCTACGCCCCCGAAATCTGCACAGCGATCCCGAAAATCAAATTTTCTCTCCTCCAAATCTTCCCAAAACTCAACCAAATGAACTCCAACTGCAACCAAAACTTTGTAGGCATGATCCTTGTACATGTGGGGAGCTAATCCTAAAAATCATCGCTCAATTTGGTGAGAATTAAAGGGGAAACGAGGATTTTGGGGAAAAGGGCAAGAACGAAGAACACCACAAAGAAATCGCCCGATCTACGCACTCGTGAGGTTTGAGAGGAATTCCTTCAGTGGAAAGATGCTCCTCGCGAATACGAACAACTTGGTTCAAACGGATTTGCAATAGCTACTCCTACAAGAGAAATCATCTCGGAAAAAAGAGGAGCAAAAGCAAAACGCGAAGAACACAAGCAAAACGGGGACACGATCAAGAAGTCAAAGCCACCATGGCTTACGGAGGTTACGGCCTCCGATTCCTCGCAACAAACTCAAGTTCTTATAGAGGTTGGTGAAATCAACCTAGGGATCTCATGAACTAGAGAGAGGGTAGAGAGAGAGAGTTGGGGAAAAATGATTAGGGTTCAAGAGATGGGATGAGGGATACCCCTTCACCCCCTACTAACGGGCTTTGGCTATTTCCCAAAGACCCCCCCTAGATACATTGAGTGAACTACCTAGCCTAAGCATTGCAGTCCAAGCTCCTGGAAATATCTCCCGCATTTTGAATGGACGGCCCCGCTTCCTCCCGGGAGTTGCCGTCGCCTCAACGCAACCTCCAGGATTCCGCCACGTGCCATCCTCGCTTCCTCGGAAGCTCCGCCTAGGTTTTGAGGCCCAAAACCCAGGAAACCCGCCACCGGCAGTTTTGGGCTCAACTACCGAACCCGAGTTTTGCGGCCCAAACTTGGAAACCGACGCGGATGGTTTTGAGGCCCAAACCACCAAACCACTCGACGCGAGCCACCTTGTCTTCGCCCGGTCGGACTCCGAGTCCCCTGAGCCTCCACTTGACTCGCGTGTCCACCGTCTTGACTCGGCCGACTCGGTCTACCTCCATGTCTTCTCGCACTCGCCGGTGCCAAGTACTAGCCACCACAGCTAGTCCGCCGGTGCCCATGGTCCCTCAGTCCGAGCCCCACTTCCGCCCTTCACCGCTCTCAGTCCATCGGCACGGCAAGCCTCTACTCGACCTTCTCCACGCCATTGACCACTGTCACTAGGCATAGCACCTGCACACCACAAGCCGATAAACAGGCACACATTTGCTTTCGCAAAGGGTTAGAATCAAGCCACTCAAACTGAACCACTCAAGTGTTGGGCAATCACTCATCACAAAACTGAACTACATGGGTACTTATCCACCATGTGTTCGCAATTTGTTTTATAAACATCGAACTCAGAAACCACTAAACATTCAGAATTTAACAAATAATACCGAAGCTTAGTACAATGAGTAAAACACAACAAGCAAAGCTTTTTTATAGTCGAATAACTTGTCTCTGGATCCAGTAGCTTTCGGCTAAGGTAAGCTATCACTCTTTCTTTTCCCTTCAAATTCTTGCATGAGGGCCGACCCTATCGTCAGTTTGTCGGCCGCCACGTACAACTTAAAAGGCTTGTAAAGCTGCAGAGGTACCAATACAGGTGGCGCTTCATGTACTCTTTGATCTCATCAAAAGCCTTCTGTTGTACGTCACCCACACAAACTCTTGATCCTTTTTAAGTTTCAATAGTGGAGAGAAGGGCAACACCCTCTCTGACAAGTTAGATATGAATCTCCTCACAAAATTAATCTTGCCCGCAATGATTGCAACTCTGTGAGATTGGTTGGGGGTACCACCTTGTCCATTTGCTTCCATGTTCTTGTTGCCGACTTCGATCCCTCCTTTATGGACTAGAAAGCCTAAAAACTCACCAGCCGAGACTCCAAAGGCACACTTATTTGGGTTCATCCTCAAACCATGCTTCCTAGTGCACTCCAAGGTTTTCCTCAAATCGGCCAAATGCCCCTCATGGTTTCTAGACTTGACCACCACGTCATCAATATAGATTTCCACAATTTTGCCGATCAATTCGTGAAAGATGTAGTTCATAGCTCTTTGATAGGTTGCACCGGCATTCTTCAAACCGAAAGTCATGACAATCCATTCAAACAAGCCAATATGACCAGGGCATCTGAAGGCTGTCTTTTAAATATCCTCTACTACCATGAAGATCTGGTTATAACCAGCATTACCATCCATGAAGCTAATGACTTCATAACCAGCCGATGCGTCAACAAGCAGATCAGAAACTGGCATCGGGTAACCATCCATAGGAGTAGCTTTGTTGAGATTTCTAAAATCAATGCAGACCCTCATCTTTCCATTTTCTTGTATACCGGGACTATGTTTGAAACCCAATATGCATATCTGCATGGCCGAATGAAGTCTGCCTCCAATAATCTTTCAACTTCCTTCTTTACATCGGCCAGTACCTCCTCTTTGTAAATTTTTCTGGGGAGTTGTTTGAAAGGACGGTATCCAGGCTTGATCGCAATTATGTTCAATGATAGAACGATCTAGCCCTGGCATCTTCGTATAATCCCAAGCGAAACAATCTTTGAATTCTTTTAGTAGGTCTATCAGCTTCGACTTATGCTCTTGGTCTAAATTTGCACTAATAAACATCGGGCCCTTGGTTTAACATTATCACCAACATTTATCTCTTCCAGCTTATCGGCCGACATGAAGCCACGTCCCAGCTTCCCTTCGCTGTCATCGATCGTGTTCCCCATTAAAAATTACTCTCAGAGCCGATTGCTTGGATCGGCTGTTGGCCCTTGCCGGAGACATTCACAGGACCTTCTCCCCAAATCTTTCCAGAGAAATAATCGAAGCCATCATACTCTCGGTAGACAGGTTCTGTGGTAGCAACACTTACCAAATCATCGGCCTGAATAATCTCAACATCATCTCCAACCCATTGAATGAGAGCCTGATGCATGGTTGAAGGTATGCAGCAGTTAGCATGGATCCAATCTCTTCCCAATAGCAGACTATATGCCCCTTGCCATCTATGACAAAGAAGGTAGTGATCAGAGTCTTTGATCCAATCATCAACTCGATGTGTACTGCCCCCTGAGTGTCGGAAGGGTTGCCAGCAAAGTCTCTGAGTACCAAGTCAGTCTTCAACAACTCCTCATTGGTCATTCCGAGCTTCCTGAAGGTAGTATACGGCATGATATTGATGGCGGCTCCTCCATCAACTAGCATCTTGGTCAGGGGCTTGCCATTGATGTATCCCTTCACGTAAAGCGCCTTCAAGTGTCGATGTCTGGCGGTTTATCGAATACTGCTTGTTGAGTCAGGACAAGCTGGGCCATTAGGTTCTGATACTCGTTCTCATCATCATCTGAAGACACTTTATCTTGGATATCTTGGTCTTCGGGAGCTATAAATTCTGATGGAATGAAGAAGGTCATGTACGTATCAGCCGAATGGTCGTATCCATTGGGTCTTCCCTTAGGACGCCATGTCGGTTTTTGTTTGGCAGTCACTTGCGCTAGCTCTCTGTTCCTCAAGCGTTGCACCCTCCTTTTCTGGCTCTTCTTCAGACCTGGTGGACACCACTGCTTGTTCGGCCATGCATACTCCTAATGCTCTCGCTCCTCAGAACGAACCCACTCTTGATCGGCAAACCTTTTACCTTGCCGATCCTCTGAGTCGCCTATTTTTAAACGCCGATCGTCCCCAGGAGCATGTGCTCCAAGTCTTTCATGGACCGGACAGCGGTTGACCCAGGACTGCCTATACCCTGAATACCGATCACTGCACTCGGGACAATTATCTCTAGTAGGTAGCTTTAGGCTTTCATTTCAACAATGATTAAAAAACGAGCATCCCCAATGAGACTGCTCATGCTCTCTCAAGCTCTCTTGTTCCCTCTGATACACTTCTTCCTCGTGCCTCTGACGTTCCTCTATGAACCTTTGCTCCTCGTAATGCATCCACCTCTGATACTGCTCTTGCTCCCATTGTCATTTGTTTAATAGGATCCGCGTTGTGACCCTGAGTTTGGAAGCTTACCCTCTTTCAGTTCGGCTATTCTGGAACTATCCTCGTTGCCGAAGCTCCTCATCTGTAATCTGTCGATTAGGGTCAACAACACTAGTCTTTTTTGCTCTATCTGAGGTCAGCACTTTTATCTCGCCCTTGCCCTTGGAGTCTTCCACGGCAACCATATTCATAGAGAAAGATACAGTGTTCTGTGCAAAAGGATTAGCGTCAATCTTCATCTTGCCGTCGAACTTCAAATGTCCCTCCTGAATAGCTTTCTGGATCTTCATTCTGATCACCCGGCAATCATTGATGGCATGAGAATTGGTGTTGTGGTAGCCGCAAAATCTCTTGTCCTTTACTCCTTCAGGACGCAGCATAGGGTGTCTTTCAGGCAGCTTGATACGTCCTTCCCTGAGCAATAACTCGAACAACTTGTCTGATTTGGATACATCAAAGTCGTAAGTACCTTTCTGCGGCCTCAACCATCGCTAATTGACTTGAGTTGGTTCCTTTGTCCCACCAAGCGTGCCAAAAAGTGTGTTGACACAAAAATTGACGTACTGTGTCCATACACAGCAAGCCGAAAAGCTTAACTTCAAACGGGTGGCCGGATGTTTCGTGAACCGAAAACGTGTCATCAGTTTGACCTGAAACTAACAAGGGATGAAAGTCATTAGATATAAACTGAAACATGCCAGATAATACCAGACAGTTCCATATGTACGACCCTGAAGCCACTTACAACGACATACAACTATGAAAGCTATCTGCCAATAGGTTTTATGGAACATTCGGCTAAAGCAGACATAAAGCACGTAAACCACCGATTGCCGAATGCGCATGCATGGGAAAGGACATACAAACAAATAACACTTGAGTATAGATTAAAGCATAACCAATTTCGACAATCAGCCGAATTGGGGTCCATGATGAAGGAAACACGTTAGCAAACATGATTAAACTAATCTAAAGCCTGCATCTGCCACACGATACCTAGCGTCATCAAAGCTTAAACATGGATAGCATGCATGAACCCGCAACACGTAACAATCTAGATTCAAACTAATTCGGCTATTATAGATATAGAATCTACTTAGAGGAACAACATGAAAGCAACAACTCGTTGTAACATGGATAGATCTATAAAAATTAACAAGAGCCAAACCGTATTAATCTAGATTGGGCAAAAGAGTGTTTGCAAATATGTAAAGATTATCTAAAACATGCAACATGATAACTTAATGAATCCAATAGATCTTGCCAAATCTACAAGAGCCGATAACTATCTTGCTTATGCTAAGCATATCGAGCAAAACACCCGTCACACGGTATTTACTTATAAACCAAAACATAAGTAAAGACTTCTTGATCATCAATCAAGGATCCGCCGCACGATCATTGATAATAAACAAGACTACTTGCATCAGCATCTAAATCCACCACATGATACTAGACATGATAGCAAGGTTGCCAAGACTTACGGAGGTCGACGGATCGATGATTCCTCTCGAAGAACTCGATGACACGACAAAAGGACTCGAAGTTGGCACGGGGCCGGTTGTATTGATTTGGTTGTGAACACTTTTTACAATAGCTAAGGGCATATATTTAATACCCTGGCTATGACATGAGTCCTAAGAGGACACGGCTACAAAATATTAAAGGAAGAAATACAATATTTTGACATTGGTTTCCTTCGGAGTCTTCATTGCCTTAATTATCGCAACTATCGTTACTAATTCGGCTCTCACTTGCCGCCTTTGTCGCTCCGATGGAAACGCTCTTCTTCTGATTAACCGATTGTGCGATCGATCGCCGAATCTGGGGATTAACCGACCGCATGGACTTTGCCGAATGCTCTGAGCATCTATTCCGCCGACTCACCGTGCACTAACCCATTTGTCATTGTGCAAAAATCTGGTGTTAACACTATTCAATTCAAAGAATCAGCTTTAGAAGAGCACTTAACTTGTAAATGATATTTTTTGTTTGAAAAAATTAATCTACTACTTTGTTATAGTGTAAACACTTTGTTAGCATACCATATCTCCTAAACTACCATTTTATTATTTAAGAAATACAGGGGCAATTAGCACTGATGTTGATCAATTTTGTGTATCATGCATGCTCGTGGTGAATATTTGCCTTGGACCATCTGCTGGATATAAATGCATGAGTGCATATGTAACTAAGTTTTATTAGTGATGAATTTGTCTTTGCTAGATGTAACTGGTCCAATAATGTACAGAAATAATCACATTATAGCTAGAGGAGGATATATTAACTGGTTTTGTCAATGCTGACTCGGAGTCTGACATGGATGCACAATACAGATCGTACGTGCGGTTCCATCACGTAGCAACGTACCATGTATATATCTTTTGCACAAATAACTCTTGTTTGTTGTTTGTTGAAATGCACAACCGGTGCTCGACCTACCTCGTCTGCCACAGTGCAGGCAACAGGCAGGCCAGCAACCCTGCCCCTCATAGACTTCGTATGTCCATCTGTTGTGGGCACCTGCGTCCCTGCATCAGTTCGTCCAAGAAATCATATGCATGCACGTTAAATCCGGTATGCAGTGGCGTAGCTACAGGGTGCACCGGCATACCCTGCTTTTCCGGCAAGAGTGGAAGTATATCTATACTATAATTGAAAACTTGTAAAAAAGTGGGAAAGTTGTATCTCACCTCCTAATCCCACAACCAGGCTTCTCACCCTCCTTCTCACCCACGCTCAGGCTTCCCACTCCCCTCACGCGCCCTCACGTGATTAATCAAGGGCTCACGAAATGTTAAAGTCAGATCCAATGGCTCACAGATAATGTTTGTCCAAGGCTTCTCACCCCGTGAGCAAGTCCGCCTCACCTCTCAACAAACCGCCGTGCGATCTCCCCGCCCCCATCTCGCACGAGAGTGCGATATCTCCAGGGTTCACCTTACCGTTTCGAAACCGGTAACCGTCCACGGGCGGTTTGGCGGTTACCGACGGTAACCGCCCAAACCGGCCCCAAACCGAACGGTTTGCATTTTGAATTCAAACGGCGTAGTTCAAACGGTTTGGGACCGGTAACGGTCGGTTAGGGCCGGTTACCGTCCTGTTGGGGCGGTTACCGACCGGTTTGGGCGGTTCCGCCCCAAACCAAATTTCAAATTTGAAAAAAAAATCAAAAATGCTGAAAAAATTCCTTAAAATAGTTCATGATTTATAGAGTCGAATGGTGCAAATTTTTTTCAAATTCGAGTTCGTTTGCTATTTATTTTGACGCGTACAAGTTTGAAAAAAAATAAAAAAGATCTTTTTTCTTTTTTTTCAAACTTGTACACGTCAAAATAAATAGCAAACGAACTCCAATTTAAAAAATTTGTACACCATTCGACTCTATAAATCATGAACTATTTTTAGGAATTTTTTCAGCATTTTCGATTTTTTTTTCAAATTTGAAATTTGAATTCAAACCGGTACCGAAACCGAACCAGTCCCGGGCGGTTTGCCGGTAACCGGCCGGTTACCGCGGTAACCGTTCGGTTTGGGGAACCCTGGATATCTCCTCGATCGCGTGATCACCGCGGCATCTCCCAGACACGGCACCTCCCGCACTCACCGCAGCACCTTCCAAACACGCCACCTCCGGCAATCACCGCCAATCAACAAGAGAACACCCGCTCGCCTTCCCGATCCATCATCTCCTTTGCCATGGTGTCGAAAGAAAGAATCTCCCGTACCTAGCATACTTCTAATCCCCCGTCGTCACTGTTTCCCCAACCCTGTCCCGTTCTCTACGACACTACTAATTTCTAATCCATCATCTCCTCTTCTTTCTTGATTTTTTGTAGAACCATCTGAAATAGATTTGAACCCATGGGAGACGTTGATCAAAACAAAAACAGAGGAGGTTTGGGCTTTCATGACCTTCGCATTTTAAACCAAGCTCTGCTAGCAAGACAAGCATGGAGACTGATCCAATTCCCAGATAGCTTGTGTTCACGCATTTGAAGGCAAAATATTATCCTAATGGTCATATCACTGACACAGTGTTCACAGGTAACGCTTCACCTACATGGAGATCCATTGAACATGGTTTGGACTTGCCGAAGAAAGGGATTATATGGAGTGTGGGGAATGGGTCCAGTATCCGGATTTGGCGTGATCAATGGATCCCAAGGGAGACTTCCCTTGCTGTCTTGGGGAAGAGGCGTCATAACCGGCTCCGTTGGGTGTCGAATCTTATTGATCAGCATTCTAATACTTGGAACATGGAGACTTTTAATGAACTATTCCATTCTCCTCATGTTGAGGAGATTCAAAAATTGAAGATTCCTTTGAGAGGGCCAGAAGATTTTGTGGCTTGGCACTATGAAAAAAGTGGTATTTTTCAGTCAAAAGTGCTTACAGGTTGGGCTATCGCTTACAATATGAGGAGAACCATTCTTCCAGCACATCTCCTGGTGGTAGTCATTCATTGTGGAATAATATTTGGCATGCAAATGTCCCTCCAAAAGTAAAGATCTTTGCTTGGAAGGTCGCAAAGGTCTGCCTCCCAACAACACGAAACAAATGGAGAAGAAATCTAGAAGCAATGTCAACCTGTCCTATCTGTGGCACAGAGGAGAAAACTGAATTCCATGCTCTCATTTGCTGTCCAAAAGCTAAAGCACTGAGAGAGGCTATGAGAAGAGTATGGGTTTTACCGCTTGAAGAAACTTTAGTTTTAACTGATCAGAATTGGCTTCTCTTATTACTTGATCGTTGTGGGGTTGAAATGCGTGATAATTTTCTCGTTTTGTTATGGCGATGCTAGTTTGTGAGAAATCAGATGAAACATGAAGGTGCTTCCATACCAATTGAAGGTTCTGTGCGCTTTCTTATTAGCTATCAGCATAGTTTGGTGGAAAGCAGTCAACAGGTAACAAGTGACAGTAAGGGTAAGGCAAAAGTGGATTCCATCTCTCAGTACCACAGGTGTAGTGCACAAGCAAACATATCACAATCTCGGTGGCAGTTGCCACAATCTGGATATGTGAAAGTTAATGGTGATGCTGGCTTTAAGGATGGCCAGGCTGGGCTGGGAATCATTGCAAGAGATGCACAGGGGTAAGTTTTATTTGCTTGAAGCCAAATTCGCTTTCACTGTGCTGATCCGGAAGCTGCTGAAATTATAGCGCTGATTGAGGGGTTGAGATTGACGATCCAGTGGATTGAAGTGCCTGTTATCATGGAGACTGATTGTCTGTCTATTTGCAAAGCTCTAAACTCTAATGAAGACAATCGATCTAAAATTGCTTTTCTGTTGAAAGAAGCTAAGTTGCTCCCTCATGAGCTTAGAGGGGTTGAGTTTATTCATTGTAATAGAGTGTGTAATAGGGTTGCTCATGAGTTAGGTCATTATGCTTGTAAACAGCTCTGTTCCAAAGTGTCAATCAGGAGAGCTCTAGTTTTTGTTGGGCCACCTATTTTTTTTAGATAATGGAAGAAAAACATCCGGCTTCATCCTCAATGACGAGGAATCAGACCATTATTACAGAATACAATAGCTTAAAACGAAATAGTCGCAGACACACAAAAGGAAAGAAATTTAGTTTGTAAGCCTAAAGACATAAGGCCATCCATGTCAGGCGAAGGTCATTGCCGCAGACTCCAATGTGCGACAAGTAGAGACGATGTGTTCTTTCTTGTCATCACAGCGCTGCAATTGACTCCAAAGGCGAAGCCAAGAAGTTCCTCGAAATAAGACCTGCACAAAGTTTTTAGGTTTGCAATTGACAAAAACTATCTGGTTTCTTGTCAATCAAATAGACCAGCAGAAGGCTGTTGCCCCTGTTAGTAACAACAATTTGTTTTCTTTTCCTCCATGTTTACACCAATTTCTTGGTCAATATTACTCTGTTTTATAATTTGTACGTTGTAATTGACTTTGATTTTGTTATAATTATTTCTTTACTAATATGTTACATTTAATCTAAATATTTCAAGTTATCTGTTTTGTATTTATATTTTTCTAAAGCGATTTCTTTTTATTTGATGTTTTACTGCTTTGTTTTCGATGAGAATTTAGGATTTAGGGTTAAGGGTTTGCAATGGGCATGCCCATCAAGCTAGAAATGAGTGCGTGAGGTGCATTGCTTCATGGCTGCAGGGTGCATGGGCAGTAGGCATGGCGCTGCCTAAGTGTGTGCTGCGCATCACATATTTTAGTTGGAGCATTCCAACGCAGGGCATTATGGGTTGTGGAGCCATGTTGCTGTTGTCAGGGTCACCATGAGAGAGAGTGGTGTTAGCAAGGCAACAGGGTGCAGCTCCATTGATAATTTGATATCAATGGAGAGATGCACTCGTTCCATGCAGGGGATCATTTGCATCATAGACCTGCTGAGATTTTTGCCTTGCTTAATCTTCTTTCCCCAACTCCAGTTGGGATTGGAGGTGGACAAGAATTTTTTGTAATGCTCTTTCTTCCATCGTTCTTGCTGAGGGAGCATGTGTAATCTCTATTATAATTAGATTCTTGAATAAATTAATTTTTGTATAACCTAAACATATATTTTCTCTACTATAATTGTTGAGCTAGAAAATTGTTTAAATTATTTTTGTATAAATTAAAAATATATTTTCTCTATTTATACTTGAGTACTAAAAATATATTCATTGCTTGTTTGATTTGCATTGATAAATGGTGGTAGTGATGGTGTTGGGCATGGACGTGGAGCTGCATCCTACTCCGGCACTGGAGAGAGTCGGCTGCGGTATGGAGATGGGTTTGGTGGTCGGTCACCATTGCGAAATTTGTTCTTTTTGAATTCTTAATGGTAACAAATTTTGGGTTGTTGTTGTTTTGCAGATGACGGGGTAGCCGTCTTTGCTGCCAATCATGAAGAATCGGCACCCTCTTGGTCATGCCACTAAGGAAACTATATGGAATCAATCGTGATTTTTTGTAAAATAAGGAGCAATTTCTGATTTAGTTTCATGGCTTATTTATTTAGTTTTTTGCATTGCAATATTTCAGGTTTTAAAGGGTGCTCAAGTCATAATAAACGTATAAGAATAGATGCATCAACTGAGATTAGGCACTCGTTAAAAAAGAATATGAGGAAGAGTTGTAGTCGGGTCCTCGCATGGTATTCTCTTCTTGATATTTAATAATAAATTTACTTTTGTATATTTATTTATGAAAATCCAAGACTAAGGAATGTACATAGTATAAAATATAATGGTTACATACGTTTAGCTCGTCGAATAACCTGACTCATTAAATAGTGTTATGTGAGATAGAATAAGTTAATTGAATAGTGTTGTTGGTTCAATAATATTCTGTGAGACAAAAAAAACTTAATAAAGTGAGAGTAGTTCAAGCGAATAGATTGGGTCTCAATGTATGGTCACTCAATTCTTTTTAAATGTATTCATATGTGCTGAGATATATTTAATTTCCTTTCTGTATTTTTCTCGTGCTCTGAACTAATTTACATTGTTAGAAATATTAATTGACATATCATGTTTCGTCTAAATTCTGGAGTATTGATTGTTATGACTATTTTTCCATGTTTTGACTCAATTCTCATGCTTCGTCTAAATTTGAAGTATGGTTAGTGATTTGTAATCCATACAATCTGATTTTTCTTGTATGGTTGAATTATGTTTGCTCAATTTGATAAATAGAGCATGGTGATTTAAGGAATCCAAGATCGATGGCGAGGTCAATTTATTTATTGTCATTTGACCTACAAAGAGGCACGGTAATCGTTGGGCGAGACAGAGCTTATGCCCGAGGGGTTGGGCGAGACAGACCCCGCGGCCCTCGGGTTGGGTGAGACGGAGCTTACTTCCGAGGGGTCAGATGAGACAGACCCCGCGCCCTCACTTCCGAGTGGTCGGACGAGACAGAGCCCGCGCCCTCGGATCGGGAGAGAAGGAGCTTATGCCCGAGGGGTCGGGCAAGACAGAACCCGCGCCCTCGAGTCGAGTGAGACGGAGGATGTCGATCAACACTGTAAGCACAAATCGGTTATTTTTTATAGCATTCTCTGGATAAAGCTGTAGCGTTAACACGGGTAAATATACTAGTTATTTATATAAGGAAAAAGAAAAAAAAACACTCATCTAGGACTACGCGAGCGAGAGGCAGCCAGGCAGCCAGGCAGGCCATGAGTGCCATCCGCATGCAAAAGGCGGGCCCATGCGGCTAGAGCCAGCGACGGAGACAGGGTCACGTCACGAATTCACACCGCGACGCCAATAGGAGGCTATCCATAGAATTGGACCTCCGCGGGACGTCGTGGCTCAAACGGGAAGCTCCGCTAGCAGAATGGAGCGATCAATCTACTTTTTTTTTTCTCTCGGTGACTATGAGCGGCGGTGGGCTTTTCATAAATGTTGACGTGGCACTGACCTGTTGGTATCTCTTGTAAGCGTCATAAATTAGATTTTAATATGCTTATTTTAAATTCAGCCCATTGACTAGGCAGGCTTGTAATTGGCTAACACCATTATTGAGCAATATCTTTCTGGCCAAATGTTTTTTCCATAAGAAATTTCAAATCCAGCCCATGCCACTTTTCTAAGCCTCCCAAAACATAATTTATTCTGGGCTAGCCCACTTAAATTGTCCTAGGACAGCTAAACGATCCATATTGTAGTCCACATAGTTGACCCCAAAATATGCAAATTACAACCCACATATAAAAGTCCAATTAGGTATTTTGGACAATTAAATTTTCATGAACCATGTTGTAATGTTATATTGTAATGTCATCTAGACTTGTGGAACCTTAGAAACATATTTGTGTTCTTCCAATTTCATATTTTCATATTTTTGGCATCAATTACTGGTGTTTTTATGCCTTTTTAATAAAAACGCTATCTTCCATAGCGTCGCTATAGCTGCATAGCTGCTAAAAAAAAGTCGCCGCTATTTAAAACTTTGGGATGGGTTAGGGTTTCATTCTCGTATATATACCATGACCTTGGTCACGGGCCAACATGGGCTGAGATGAACTAGGAGTGGGCTTAACCAAATTAATTAATAGAGGTTGGACTTATAAGTGGCACGCCTATGATAGTGGAGGTGTTTTTTTGAAGCGGAGCACTTATAAGACTTGCCTTTTTAACATCCTCCTAAAATCATAAGCGAGACAATTGATTGTGACCATCCTGGTTAATAAAAATGACCACAAGATTAATCCTAGGTGTTAACTGAGGCGGTTCAAATGTCCACGCGACTCTAAGACCATTTTCCAAATGCATAGTATAAGTTTTTTCGTAGTAGTGGCAGCTGCGCCGATGCAGACTTCGCCCCACCACCTTGCCCACATGAGGGATGCCCTCATCTGTTTGCTAGCCCAAACTTGCCTACATGGAGTTGGCTCCACTCGACGGCCGCCCATAGAGATGTCTAACCACACCTAAACTCGCCCGATGACTCCATACATCCTTGTTTGTGTGGAAGTCATAGACGGCCACACCCGTGCAGAGACCACACCAGGCTCCTATGACCGGCCTTGCTTGGCACTTGCGACCGTATCAGGTGATTTGAGTATTGTTGCGAGGGTTTTGTTACTATGGGTTGCTCCCGAGTTTGCAACATATTGTGAATCATAGTCGTTGTGGTAGTTGTTACTATGGTCTCTAGTTATTTGTAGTTATTAGGCCAATATATCTCGATGGAAGTTTGATAGAATTTTATGAGTATTAAATATGCTGACATGACACTGCATTTATGAAGAGAAAGATCATAAAAGTTTAATGAAAGTTAAGAGAGTTTCATAGGGATGAAACTTTTCGACACTGTTTTGAACGTATGGAGCATTGAAAACTAAGATATGAAACTTTCATTGAGGATAGCGTTAGTGGTCGCAGCAGGGTTGTGACTATTGTTTCCTCCCTCTGTAGGTTGTAGCTTGCCCAGACTAGGGATCACTTGAGGGTCTGTGTCTAACTAACTATAGGCCCCACCCTAATTTGGTATCCTATTAAGATTTAAGGTTGCTGCAAGGGTTCAGTCAATTTTTTGAATGGTTCCATCAGTGTTTGTCACTACGTTTTTTTCCCACCAAGAATAATCTGTTGTGATTAGGGGTTGCAACAGCGGTTAATTTATTTAATTTATAGGCCTTTTTAATTAGTGCATATAATGTGGTTGGTCCAATTGTATATATGTACGCTGCTACATACTCCCTCCGTCCTAAAATAATTGTATTTCTTAAGAAATAAATGTCGACAGTTATATATTAAAATATATAAATATCTATGTTAAGTAATTAGTATCATCGAAAAGATCTTTTCGTCTAGTTTTTTTAACAAATTTATTTGAAAATATAAATATTGCACATATTTTCTATAAATCGAGTCAAACTTGTGGTACAAAAACTCAAAACAACACTTATTTTGGAACGGATGGAGTACTTCGTAGTAGAATATTTCTATATTTTTTTCCATAGAGCTGATATATATATATATATATATATATATATATATATATATATATATATATATATATCAGCATAAGACGTGACTGACAAAACGACGGAAACCGCATCGGGGCTACCCTCATCTGTTTGCTAGCCCAAACTTGCCTACATGGTCCGGCTCCACTCGGCGGCCGCACATAGAGATGTATAACCACATTATTTCTGCCAGCTTTTGTTGCTGGTTGTTGCAGCAGCTATATATGGATCCTAAAACTGAAATGGTTGGTCTTGGTCATCACCGTCGGCGAGCTCCCGGAGCCTCCTCTGTAGCTCGGCCCGCTCGTCACTCAGGCGCGCGTTGTCGCGCAGCACGTGGTCAGCGTCCCTGAGGGCGCGGTTGAGGCGGTCGAGCAGATCACGGTTGTCGCCTCGGAGGTGGACGACCTGCTCCCGGAGCTGGGTGAGCTGCTTCTGCTTCCGCACGCGCGACCGCCGCGCGGACTCCCGGTTAGAGACCGTCCTCCGCCGCCGTCTCTCCTCCGCGAGCAGCTGCCGCGGCTGCGCGGGTGCCGGGTGGTCACCTGCTTCGGCCTTGTCGTCGACGATGCCGGCATGATGATGATGATTATGATGATCAAGCAATGGCTGGCCGGCGTACTGGATGTCGGAGGTGGAGTAGAGCAGCGTTAGCAGGTCGCTGTCGTCGTTGCACGGGAACAACAGGTGATCATCATCTGTTGGTGTGTGGTAATGAGGCCCGATTCCGAAACCGAAGGGAGCTGTGGCTTCAGGCAGCATGTACGGGAGGAAAACACTTGCAACCTCACCAGGGTGCATGCTGTCTATTGGATTGGACCAAGGTGACCTAGCCAAAGAGACTGGCTGATCGAACTAGCTAGCAGAGAGAGGGAGAGAGAAATATAATGCAGGTTTCTGAAAGGAAGCAAGAGGGCAGCGAGGTGGATTTATAGCCCGAAAGAAAAAAAAAAAAGGACCATGTATGGTGTCCGTACGTACAATACAGGTGCGTGCATGGGCATGATGGCCCCAGACCCCCACCTGAAGCACGATCAGACTTTGAGCGATGATAGCAATAGCCTACTAGAAGGCTGGCGTCATCTCCGATTGATCGATGGTTATCGTCATGTCTTGTCTTGGATATTACAAGTACGTACGTGTCGGCTTCTCTGAATTTTGTATGGGCCTGGTGTGCCTAAGAAAGAGGCTGCATCCTTCATTTGCTGCAAATTCGCAATCAATTAACTAACCTGGTGCCATTATGCAAGTAATTAAACATCGGGAGGCAAGCTAAGCTGGCTGGCCGGGCTGGGTGCTCCAGCCATTCACACGCATGGTGGTGGCCAGCGGCGGCGCGGCTGTCGTCGCAGCACCGAATACGGCCGGCCATATTTTTACATAATCGAAGAAAAAACATCTGGCTTCATGCTCAATGACGAAGAATCGGACCAAAAAAAGAAAGAAATTTGGTTTGTAAGCCTAAAGACATAAGGTCATCCATGTGAGGCGAAGAAGGTCATTGCCGCGCGCAGACTCCAATGTGCGACAAGTAGAGACGATGTGTTCTTTCTTGTCATCACAACGCTGCAATTTCTCTCGATAGATTGAGCAGTCCTTTCTGTTCTGCAGATCAATTATCGATGATGCCTCCACGTACGTACGTATTCACTGTACTTGCTTGCGTTTAGTTGACGGTATTTCTACTTTTAGGAGGAGCGAGGCGGCCTAGCTCATATATAATCGAGGACGAAACGAACAATGGATAGAGATGCTGACGACCGATGAACGAGAGCTGCACTAGCTAGGCAGGCGAGGGGAGGTGCTCCGCTCCGGATCGGATGTTAGTATTCCATTCCTCGGCCTCCATCTGAATGATATGATACATTCACTTTTCTTAGTGAGCTTACGCAATGGAAAAAAGGAAAAGTGTGGTTGGTTGGAGGTTCACAGCCACAAGCTCTCTCTCGATTGTTTTCCTTTGGATAATAAAGAGAATATGCACCTCCGCTGATGCGAATTATATTCCTCATCCACAAGTACATTTACATAGCATATATATTTCTGTCTCAGCATTTTGTCTCGTTCCCATTTTAGACAAAATGCTGAGATAGAAATAGATATGTTGTGTAAATGCACTTGTGGATGAGGAACATAATTACCATCAGCGGAGGCGCATGATCATGAATAAAACCCTAATTTCATGTCTTTGCAATGGCATCAAAAAGTTTGTGGATTGCATATCATTAGCAAGTCACTACTAAGTACTCAGGTTACCGCTTCCAAACATGACTTGTGGTTTATAGGGAGGTTACTCAAACTTACTATCCTAGTGGAGAGTCCTTGGCTGCTCCACGAGATCCAACACTCTCAGTGACTTGTGATTTATAGGGGGCTACTCAAACTTACTATCACAGAGGAGAGTCCTTAGCTACTCGACGAGCTACACCACTTGAAATCCAGCACTCTCAGTGACTTTACCCCTTGTTGAGTTTGAAACTCACACCAAGTTCATAATTAAGTCATCAATTGAAAATTGGTCCTATCAAGTTCAAGATTGAGTCAAGTTGAACCCAATTGCATGTTCATAATTAAGAGATTGGAGTTGAGAATGCTCATGAACATTATTGAAATTGTGCAATAAAGGAGCATAAACATGGTAATCCAAGGTAAGAACCTTGTTGGATAAATGGAGAGTGGATCAAGGTTGTACTAAGAGGTACTTAGGGATAAGGCATGGTGCTTAGACTTAGAGGTCAAGGGTCTGGGTAAATAAACATTTATGAGTATTTATCAATTTGTTGTGCTCCAGTCCATGTGGGTGCATTCCAAAAGGAGTGGGTTTTCTAGATTTTGGTCTCCATGTTCTCGCAGACAGTCTGTGGTTCCTCTAGACACTCCGTGAGGACATCAGATAGTTCAAGAGAATCATCTGAGCATGCATTTCATTTGTGTTGGCTCTGAGTGATCCCATAGACAGTCTGGTGTTTCTCTAGATAGTTCATGAGAGCATCAAGAGAACATATGTAGATAGTTTGTTCTAGGTGTTCTTGGGGTCTGGTCTGGGGTTGGTGAGTGATGCTTCCTACGGGAGTTAATCATCTAGGGGTGTTTGGGTGAGATGTTGGGCTTCTATAAATGAGCTTTTTGCCTTGCAAATGGATGGTGAAACTAGTGATTGAGATTTGGACAAACACTTGAATAATGAGAAGAGATAAATTTCAGGAAATTGAATCTTTGCAACTTAACTTTTGTGGTTCGGTGACCCCTGGGCCAACAAGACCACATGTATTCCTTGCTCCTTCTTGCTTCCAAGTCAGAGAGATGGATTTGAGGTAATTTTGGATTCCCTTGCATGAAACATATACTTCCATTTAGAAAATGATTCAAGAAATCCTTGAAATGATTGAGTAAGAAATGAGTAGAGCTTACACTTGAGATGGATTGAGTTGACAACATATTCATCATATGCAAGACGAATCAAGAGTTAGGGTTGAGATTTTGCGTTTTGGGAGAAGAGAGGTATTTCTTGAACTATGTTGGCATTCCTAATGGCACTACCAAGAATAGAAATCCCTGGCAATGTGAAAGGACCAAGATGCCCAAGAGGGGGTGAATTGGGCTCTTTTTAATTTCTAGACAAGAATTAAACCTATCAAGAGCCAATTAAACCCCTAGTGCCTACTGATTGTGTGTCCTAGTAAGAAAGCGATAGCAAGCCAAAAGAAAGCGAAACCTTCCTACACAATTCTAGTATGAATTGAAAGACAAGTGCGGAAAGTAATGCGGTATAAAAGAGCTAGGGAAAGAGATGCTTGACACGACGATGTTTTGCCGAGGTATCGAGGAGTCGACACTCCCCCCTAGTCCTCGTTGGAGCACCTCGCAAGGTATAGCTCCCCATCAATCCCGCGCAAGGGATGAGTGCTCTCTACGGGTTGATTCTTCGCCACTCCGGCTCGGTGAATCGCCCACAACCGATCACAAGTCGATGAAGAAGGGCCACCGACAAACTCCCCGGCGATCACCTTCCTCCAAACACCACCGGACCGTCTAGGTGATGTCGATCACCAAGAGTAACAAGCCTCGATCTTCACTTGACTCACTCAAGCTTCACAACTAGAGGATGCACACTTGAACTCTTGGATGAACTAGAGGAGAGGATGGATGGATTCGCGAATCAATCTCTCACTCTAGGGCTCTTGCTCTCTTCCCAACCTTCTCAACAAACTCAGCAACTGAAATGAGCAAAGGCAAGGTGGGAGAGAAGGGTGAGGAGCTATAAATAGCCCCCCAGAAAACTGCCTCGGGCTGGCCCTTTAAGTTGGCAACGGGCGCTCCGTCGCCTAGGCGACGGACGCTTCGTCGCCCTGCCCAACGGCTAGTCCAGAAACAGGGTTTGGGCGACGGACGCTCCTGCGCAGTCCGACAGACGCTGTGAACCAGCGTTTGACGCCCTTTGCTGAATTCCTCTGAAAACATGCCCACTGGAAGGCCGACGGACGCTACCCTAGCGTCCGACGCCCAGGCGACGGACAGCGTCCGACGCCCTCTGAAACTCAGGTGCTCCCTCTGGGCGGCCAACGGACGCTGCGTCATCCTGACGTCAGTGTCCGACGCGATGGATAGCGTCCGGCGCCTCCAGACTCAGCGTCCAACACACAGAAAACTTCTTTTTCAACTCCGTTTTTTGTTGCAATGAATTCGGAAGAAGTTCTTGGCTATCTTACGGTCACCATAGGCTTGCTTAGAGCTAAGGAAGTCAAGTGTGCACCACACCTAAGTCATGAAGTTTTCCTAAGTCAAGCTACTAGTCTCAACCCCTCTTGATAGTACGGTCAAAGATAAAATACAAGCCCTATCTATTTCTAAGTGCCCTTCATCACCTTATGACACTTAGCCTATCATTCTAGGGCTTCATCATGTCTCTTTGAAATCCGAAACGATATCCATCTTGAGGGCTAAGTGATGACCATTCATGCCCATTCATGTAGATCACTATGGCTAAGCTACGCATAGCCTCTGCAAAACACACGTTAGCCATAATAATCGCTAATTTTCGTTAATCACCAAAACCACTAGGGCCATGATTCTTCAGTATCTCCCTTTTTGGTGATTGACGACAATAACTCCTCGAGTATGGATATAAGATTGAAAGGTTAGGATTTCAGGTGACTTGGATGGGATGAGCAAGGGTTAGTGAATGAAATTGAACACTACTTGCTCATCCTTGCCAAGCCACAAAACATGGTACTCATGGATATAAAATGGAATTATGGTACCTCATGATATTCTCTCATAATAATCAGAGAAAGACGCGGAAGCTCAATTACCATTTGATCATAGAGACATATCATGAACAAGAGACCACTCACAACATATATTAGTGAAAAGAAAGAGAATGTCTCACAAGCACAAGGATCTCACTAGCATCATTCATCACACATATACACAAATGCAATAAGATAGACATGATGACATGAGTATGAGGGAAATAAAATGACACAAAGAAACGAATCCCTCCCCCTATAAATCCCTCCCCCTATCTCTATACTCGACCCTCTCTCCCCCTTTGGCGTCTAGCACCAACAACTAAGCATCTGGGGCTGGAGAAGAAGGCAAAGAAGCTACAGTCTGGCGATCGAGCATGATAAAGTCCTGAAGATCTGACTCGTCTAACTCAACATCTGCCTCGGCCTTTGCAGGAGTGGGTGTAGCTGCGTTGACATCTGGATCTGACACTGGAAACTCTAGAGCTGCTGACTGAACTGGCTCCCCCTGAGGCGTAGATGGTGCCTCTGACGGTCCTGCCTCTGATGTAGCGGGTCTGGGAGCCCGACGAGTGAAGACTCGAGGCGGTGGAGGAGTAGATACTGCCAAAGCGACTAGAGAGACTGCTGCCACAAGCTCTGCTGGCTGGGACTGAGGTGGAGTAGAGACTGCCAATGTAACTACCTCAGCCTGGTCCTGTGCCTGAACTGGGTCCTCTAGTGCAACTGCCTCCACTGCTACTGAGATAGCATCTGTCTGAACTGCAGCTGGAGGAGTGGTGACGGTCTGCGTAGACTGATCCGGTGCGATCTCCAACGAGGCAACTGAAGAAAGGTAAGTGCCCATCGCCGGAGGATCCACCTCAACCTCTGGAGCTCCTGAGTCTGGCTGAGCGGCTCCTGGAGAGTCATCTCCTGTGATCTCCAAATAAGAGGCCGAGAGGTCACGCGAGGCCTCTACAATGGTGGTTCCCTGGATAGGTGTGAAACCTGTTTGTAGCTCACCGGCCGAAACCAACCATGAGGACACCTGAGTCCTCGGAGACTGGCACTCTAGAGAGGCAGGTGCCTGGAAGGGTGGAGCGATTGGTGCCTGACTCTGCTGTCCTCCTGACGGTAACGCTGGAGTCGGTACCACGACCACTGACGGCTGCTGCTGAGAGACCCCGGACATCTGAAGTTGTGGAGTGACGGTCTGTCCAGAGGTCGAGCCAAGGAGACGCTCAAGAAGCATAGTCTGAGTCTTCTGAATTTCAGCCTGCTGCATCTGATAAGGTAAGAACTGGCGCTGAAACTCATCCTGTTGGGCCTGAGTCTGAGCCTGAGCTGCAAGCTACTGAGCTGTGAGTCTCCAAACATCTACAGCCTGTCGCCTTTGCTCCTCTGCCTGTCGTGACTGTTCCTCCTGCGTCCTCGTAAGTAGGGTAAGAATAGTGGCCTCTGAGGTGCCTAAAACTAGAGCTGGAGTTGAAGCTGGAGCTGACCCGCCTGCCTCATGATCATGAGATTTCGGTGTGTAATCGGGCATGGGTATGTAGTCCTCATCAGAGCTGTCAGAGTCTAGGTCCTCTCTGTAGGCAGCCTCGGCGGCGGTGTCAATCGAAGCATCAAGATCCGCAAGCTCTGCCTGGGCGATCTACTCAACTATGGCATTAGTGTCCTCTGCCGACTGAGGTGGCACACCTGCCTGTCTGGTGCCTGGTCGGTATGCTCTGCTGGGGCGAGGCAGGTTCCTGTGGATGACCAACTGGCTCATCGAGTAGACGAGGAACTCAGTAGCTGACCTGGTAAGAGTGACACGTAGAGATCCAGATCGAGTCGTGGCCACGACCAGGTATGAAATCCAATGTGAAAAATGTAGCTGCCAGTGTCCTCTGAACCCTGTAGCTATGATGTCCTCAAGCTCGCTGACTATCAAATCCCAGAGATCAAACTTCTCCTTCCGGATGATATGAGCAAGTAGCCACAGCTGAAGACGGGTAATAGTGTCCCGGGCTCCAATCCGGGGAAGAATGGTACGTCTAAGTACCTCATGGAGAATCCGAGCAAGAGGTGTGAGGTCTCTCGGAGTGCGGCTCGAACCCTCGGTGAAGGGTAGCTAGAAACACGGCCTCACGTAGTGTGTAGATGGCACTATTCCATCGTGAGGTCGGCGGGGTGCCTCCTGATCCCCATAGCACAAACTGTGAATCCTCGTACAAGAGGACTCTAAGTGGAATAGCTCTCTGAATCGAGCTGATGTGACCCTGAAGTCGCGGCCCTTAAAGCCGAAGTGAAAGAACTCGTGGTCAGGGGAGATCCACAGAGAGGCATAGAACTGATAGACCCAGTCCTTCTGATAAGCACCGGATCGTCCCATCAAATCAGTCAGGCCCTGAATATTCTGCAAGTGTTGGAGAATCTTTGGACCACCGACACCCTCTGTGAGCCCTAAGAGGAGCGTCGGTCTCAACGTACGCTCTGTATAAATCCTCATGGATAGTGGTATAGAAGTCACATCCAGCACGGGGGTCCCTCTGAGCGGGCAACCAAGACTGAAAGTCCACGAAGCGGAGTAGCTGGACCTGCTTGGCTATGAGAACCCTAACCTGATGCCTCACTGGATCTGGTAGCTAAGGTGCTGCAGGACTAGGAGGAGCTCCAGAGCTTCTATAACGTGTAACTCTACGACTCATCAGCTCCCCAATCGAAGAGTGGCCCGCGGCCTCTGTCTGCTCAGTCTCTGGAGCTGGCTCTGCCTCCTCTGGCTCAGTAGCCTCTGCGGGCTCTGTCTCTGGATGCGTAGGGGACTCACGATGCGCTCCACGGCGAGATGACAGCCTCAAACCGGCGCGACGTCCACCTCGCTCCGCGATCTCTGCGGCCTCTGCCACTGCAACTGCTGCTGCTGAATCTGGATCCATAAGTGGCCTCTTGTGCTTCATGGAAATAAACTTTTGCTTGCCCCTTCCCCGATCAGTGGGTGGATGCGGTGGAGGTGGAGGGTCACCACCACTACCGGGAACTGGACCGGCGTTCTTCATTCTTGCCATGGACATACACTGGATAAAACAAACTGTCACTGTCAAGAGATCCTCAATTGTCAAATCACAACCTCACTCCCCACTGCCAACTGACAATCACTGAGCAACACAAGCAATCAAGATTGCCACGACGGCCCTGGACTGTCCTTTCGAGGCTTTGCCTCGTTCCTTACTCACGGGCTTTGCCCCAAGTTTACTGCCACTTCCTCACTGCCACAGACCCTGCTCGAATAGATAGATAGGGATATATAACATATAAGCATGTAGCTAGAGAGGAGCGGGTCTATATAGAAGCATGAGAAAGATTAGAAAGGAATCGAATCTACCCAAACTATTACCTCTGTCCACGGTGACCAAGCCTAAAAAGAAAGGGTAAGTTCCTCGGTCATTTTTGAAAACCAATCCGCAACCTAAACAGGGGATTTAAGGATTAGGGTTGCGAGAGGAAATGGCGAGAGGATTAGCAAGCTGGTAGGAGGGTTGCCAGAGA
Organism: Microstegium vimineum; assembly: GCA_022036555.1. Taxonomy (NCBI): domain Eukaryota; kingdom Viridiplantae; phylum Streptophyta; class Magnoliopsida; order Poales; family Poaceae; genus Microstegium; species Microstegium vimineum. The sequence continues at coordinate 35,022,459 of CM039125.1, read as the reverse complement.
GGGAATTCACCTTGACCACACAAACGAGGTCGATCAAGCCTCCAAAAGAGCCTTGGAGGAGAGCTCCATGGCTAAGATGCCCCTGCACGACTGAAACGCGCGAGGCAGGGGAAGAGCGGCGCAGGAAGGGCGGCGGCGCTGGGTGAAGCTCTGGCGTGGTAGTGCTGGGTGGATGAATGGCGGCGGCGCTTGGAGGGGCACGCCGGCGAAGGAATGGCGCGGCGGTGGTTAGGGTTTCGGGAGAGGCGAGCGGCGACGGCGTACGGAAACAAAAGAAACTGACCGAGAGAGGGAGAGAATAGACGGGGATTTTTTTTAAAAAAAATTCAGCCTTAAGTTCGCGACTGATGCTTCGGATTGGAGCGATGGACGCTCCGTCGATGTGTGACGGACGCTGGATAGCGTCCGACGGCATCGTCCGTCGGGCTTCCAGAACAGGTTTAAAACGCTCAAACGCATTGACCGCGTCGGACGCTCCGCGACGGACGCTGGGGAGCGTCCGTCGCCCTGCAAACAGGCAACATTCAGTCTCCGAACGATGGTGACGGACGCTGAGGCATTTGTCGCCGAGCGTCCGTCGGCCGCGTCCGACGCCCTTTAAAATAGAATTTTTCAAATTTGATTTTTGCGTCTTTCTCCCAACCAAGTTCCAATCCAAATAAGATCCAAATAACACCTGATTGGACTTGATATGAGAACCATCTCTCAGACTCTCCTTTTCAAATAGTTTGCCATAGGCTTAGATTTAATTTTAGCTCAAAATATTCGAATGGAACCTTCAAGGAGACATCATATGGCCACAAGACGGGTATAGAAGTGACTTGAGCTTGGAATGCGCCCCCTAAGTGGATGAACACAGAGGATGCTCAAACTTAACTGAAAAGGAATGGCAAACAACACATGCCCATGCAATGCATTTACAAGAATTTGAATCTAGGTTGCTTGCAAGTTTAAACCATGATTTGGACTTCTTCACACGTTCAAGAACGGTTATTCCAACCATGTTAGCCAAGCCTATGTGCATTACTAAATTAACATGATTATATTACACATGATGCAAGGTTGGTTCACACAAGATCATCTTTTAGTGAAGTTAGAGTGATCAAGCACATTCAACTCGCTTCTCAACCTACAAAAGGTTGCTTCATCGAGAGGTTTAGTGAAGATATCCGCCAATTGATTTTCGCTAGAAACTCCCACTAGTGTGATATCTTTCCTAGCCACATGATCTCTAAGAAAGTGATGACGAATATCTATGTGCTTGGTGCGAGATTGTTGAACCAGGTTATTAGCAAGCTTTACGGCGCTTTCATTATCACACAAAAGTGGAACATCTTTTAAAGCTACGCCATAATCAAGTAGTGTTTGGGACATGTATAAGATTTGTGCACAACTAGCTCCCATGGCTATGTATTCCGCCTCGGCGGTAGACAATGCCACACTATTTTGCTTCTTAGAGGACCAAGAAACAAGTGATCTTCCTAGCAAATGGCAACCGCCGGAGGTACTCTTCCTATCAACCTTACACCCGGCATAATCCGAATCGGAATAGCCACAAAGTAGGAAGGGAGCTCCTTTGGGATACCAAAGGCCAATGCTAGGGGTGTGCCTTATGTACCTAAGGATTCTTTTAAACCGCACAAAGATGCAACTCCTTAGGGTTTGTTTGAAACCTAGCACACATACACACACTAAACATGATATCCGGCCTAGATGCGGTGAGGTAAAGTAAACTACCGATCATAGAGCAGTAAAGAGTTTGGTCTATCGGTTTACCTCCCTCATCGAGATCGAGATGCCCATTGGTAGGCATTGGGGTCTTGATTGGCTTGCAATCCTCCATATTGAATTTCTTGAGCACATCATTAGTGTACTTTTCTTGAGATATGAAAGTGCCCTCTCTCAATTGCTTCACTTGGAAGCCAAGGAAGAAGGTTGGCTCACCAATCATCGACATCTCGAACTCCTTGGACATCAATGCACCAAATTCCTTGCTATGATCTTGGTTTGTTGACCCAAATATAATGTCATCGACATACACTTGGCAAACAAAGATCTCTCCATCTAGCACCTTGGTGAAGAGTGTGGTATCGACTTTCCCGATCTTGAAGCCCTTCTTGAGTAGGAAGTCCCTTAGCCTCTCATACCAAGCTCTTGGAGTTTGTTTCAATCCATAGAGTGCCTTGGACAACCTATACACATGATTAGGACAATTTGGGTCTTCAAACCCGGGAGGTTGTGAGACAAAAACAAGTTCATTAATGAAACCATTTAGAAAGGCACTCTTCACATCCATTTGAAAAAGTTTCATTTTGTGATGTGAAGCATATGCCAAAAGGATACGAATGGCTTCTAGTCTTGCAATCGGTGCAAAGGTCTCCCCAAAATCCAAGCCTTCAACTTGGGAGAACCCTTTTGCCACCAATCTTGTCTTATTCCTCACAACCACGCCTTGATCATCTTGCTTGTTCCTAAACACCCACTTGGTGCCAATGATTCTTTCTCCTTTGGGCTTTTCTACTAGTGTCCACACTTCGTTCCGGGTGAAGTTGTTCAACTCTTCATGCATGGCATTCACCCAATCCGGATCCGCAAGTGCATCCTCCACACTAGAAGGCTCAACAAAGGAAACAAAGGAGTGATGCTCAACATAAGAAGCAAGTTTAGATCAAGTTGTTACCCCCCCCCCCCTTGATGGACTCCCTATGATAAGGTCTTGTGGATGAGCTTGGAGCATAGGTGTAGATCTTCTATCAATCACTTGGGGAGGAGGTTGTGGTGCATCAACATCACTAGCTTGTGCCTCGGCTTGATCTTGTGGGATGAAGGTATCCTCTTGTGCTTCCCTCACTTGTTCTTCATCAACTTGAGGCGTGTGCGGTGGAGAAGGTACTTGATTTGCATCATCTTCTACTTCCTCCACCTCTAGTGGGTTGATGGCACCAACGAGCATATTCTTCATAGCCTCCCTCAAGGGTTCATCACCTACATCATCAAGATTCTCATGCTCTTCTTGAGAGCCATTAGTTTCATCAAACTCCAAGTCATATGTTTCTTCAACTAGGCCGGAGGCTTTGTTAAATACTCGATATGCCTTGGATTTAAGTGAGTAGCCAAGTAAGAAACCAAGTCACATCGCCTTTGGAACTTTCTCAAGTGTTGATGCTTCTTGTAGATGTACACTTTGCATCCAAACACTCGGAAGAAGGATATATCCGGTTTCTTCCCATTCACAAGCTCATAGGGGTCTTCTTGAGAAGTCTTTGGACAAATAGCCGGTTGGTCGCATAGCATGCGGTGTTGATTGCTTCGGCCCAAAACTTCTCGGGGGCGTTGTACTCATCAAGCATTGATCTTGCAAGTGTGATTAGTGTCTGGTTCTTTCTCTCTACTACACCATTTTGTTGAGGGGTATAGGTGGCGGACACCTCATGCTTGATTCCAACTTCGTCACAATAATCTTCAATCTTGGTGTTCACAAACTCGGTCCCATTGTCACTTCTTATCTTCTTGATCTTCACATCAAACTCATTTTAGGCTCTAGTTGCAAACTTCTTGAATATTGATTGAGTCTCTCCCTTGTCTTGAAGAAAGAACACCCAAGTGTACCTAGAGTAGTCATCAACTACCACCAAGCAAAAAAGATTTCCCCCAAGGCTAGCATAGGTGGTCGGTCCAAATAAATCCATGTGAAGTAGCGCTAGGACTCTTGAGGTTGACATGAAAGCTTTGGTGGGATGGGTGTTGGCCACTTGCTTGCGGCTTGACATGCACTACACAATTTGTCCTTTTCAAACACCACACCCTTCACACCTCTAACCATCTCCTTCTTGACAAGTTTCTTCAAAGTTGACATTCCCACATGTGCTAATCTTCTATGCCATAGCCAACCCAAAGAGCTCTTGGAGAATAGACATGTTTGCAAACTAGCTTCATTTGAAGTGAAGTCCACTAGATAGAGGTTGTTGTGCCTAAACCCTTTGAATATCAATGATGAATCTTCAATCTTGGTCACAACCACCTCATTTGGAGTGAAGAGACATTGGAACCCGAGATCACATAGTTGACCAACCAAAAGCCAGTTGAAGCTCAATGATTGCACTATCAATACATTTGATATTGATTGATCATTAGAGATATCCACTTTGCCTTTTGAATTGTCCCCAAAGGTAATCTTGTCTTGCCCTTCATAATCTTCCTCAAGTGTGATGAACATCCGGTAGTCACCGGTCATATGTTGAGTGCATCCACTATCAATCACCCAATGACTTCCACCGGTCTTGTAGTTCACCTACACACAAGCAACTTGAAGTTAAGCTTGTTGTTTGGGAACCCACACTTGGCGAGGTCCCATAGCCTTATTCACCAACTCCTTAGCAACCCATAGCACTTTGGGCTTGTTCTTCATCTTAGGACCGAGAAACACAACTAGGGGTCTACCCTTGGAGTCCTTGTTGATGATGAAGTGTGCATCATGAGAAAAAGACCTTGTATTCTTGGGCAAGGTATTGGGAGGTGGAATCTTGCATTGGGACTCAAAGTGACCCTATTGACCACATCCAAAGAACTTCTTGGGCTTGGGCTTTGGTGTGTCATAGTTGTTCCTCATGGCCTTGTTCTTATAGTAGTTCATTGCTTCTATCTTGACTTTGGCCTTCATGAGTTGGTTCTCCTTGAACCCAATACCGTACTTGTCGGTCTTCATGATAGTGTTCATCAAGAGCTCACTTTGAAGGTTGTGGCCCTTGGTGAACTTCTCCATTCCACTTGCTAGCTTGATCTTCTTAACCTTGAGCTTTGCATTTTCTTCTTTGAGAGAGTTGATCAAGGTGATTGCATCATTGTCATCTTGCTTGGCCGAGTTGATGGTGAAGGGCTTGTTGGCCTTGAGGTTGATTAGCTCTTCCTTGAGCTTTGAATTCTCTTGCCCCATCTTCACATAGTCATCATACTTATCGGCCTCAACTACCTTCTTGCCCTTGCACTTAGCATTTTGCTCACTAGCAACTTCATCAAGCAAGTCCTCACAAGAAGTAGCTATATGACACTTAACAACCGGTTTAATAGCAACATGTGTAGCAAGATCATTTGTATGCAATTCATTAACTACCACAAGTGTGTCGTGTTCATTTCTAACTTGGTTTTAGTCATATTTTAGCAAGTTGTATCTTGTATGGAGCTCTTGTGATGACCTCTCAAGCTTATCATGTTTCTCATTAGCTTGCTTGAGTGAGGCTTTGAGCTCCCTAGTGCTAGATGAGAGAGACTTGTTCTCAACTTTTAAATCATCATTAGCACTAGACAAGTCATCAAGTTTAGCATGCAAGTTATCATTTGCTTTCTCTAGAGTTTCACTTTTAGTTTTGTACTTCCTAATGAGCTTAGTGTATTTGTTGCAAATCACAATTAGCTCATCATAGGAAGGTGCCTCAAACTCATCATCACTATCATCACTAGAGATAGCCTCATCATCGTTTTCCTCTTTTTGTACCTTCTTGTCACCTTTAGCCATGAGGCATAGGTGTGTAGAGGATGAGCCCAGAGATGAGGGAGGGGGTGGCGGTGGAGTAGATGATCCAATCACCAAGGCGGCCACCTTCTCATCTTCACTCTCATCTTCGGATGAGTCACTTGTGTCTTCAATGTTGGTGAGCCAATCACCAACAATGTAGGCTTTGCCATCCTTCTTCTTCTTGTGGAAGTTGGAAGTTCTTCTTCTTCTTGAATGGCTTGTCATCTTTCTTCTCCTCATCACTTGACTCATCTTTGTTGCCTTTGTTGTACTTGAACTTGTTGTTGAATTTCTTGTTCTTGTACTTGTCTTTCTTCTCTTCGGGGCAAGCATAAGCCAAGTGTCCAAGTTTTCCACAATTGTAGCAATCCATCTTGGAGAGAGGCTTCCTTGAAGAGCTTGTGAAGAATTTCTTCTTCTTTGAGTCAAACTTGACTCCATTTTTGTTTAGCCTCTTCAACATCTTTGTTGTCTTCTTCACCATGAGGGCGAGGTCATTATCATCCTCTTCATCACTTGCGCTCCCATACACAAGTTGCATCTTGCTCTTCTCTGAGGAGGATGCCTTGAGAGCCAAGTCCTTCTCTTCTTTCTCTTTTTCTTTCTTCTTGAAGGAGGAAGAAGAGCTACCATCACCAATCTTCATGTACATTTCATGGGCATTGATCTTGCCCAAGACTTGTGTTTGTGTAGCGGCGGAGAGGTCCCCTTGGTGAAGCACCGTGACGATGTGGCCATACTTCTCAATTGGCTAGACACACAAGATCTTGCGTACCACATCGGCTGGCGCCATTTGGTTGAGCCCAAGTCCATTCAACTCCTCTACAAGAATATTAAGACATGAGTACATCTCATTAGCATTCTCATGAGTAAGCATAGTAAAGGAGTTCAACTTGGTCATGACCAAATGGTAGCGTTCCTCATGCTCACACTTGGTCCCTTCGTGTAGAGCACAAATGGTTGTCCAAACATCGTTAGCGGTTTTGCAATTCCGCACACGGTTGAACACATCTTTGCCACTGCCACGGAAAAGTATGTTCTTGGCCTTGACATTGTTCTTCTCAAAGAAGGGATCATCGGCACACACGGTGCCACCTATGGTAGCGACTTTGTGCACACCGAGATCCACGGCCTCAAGGTAGGCCTCCATCCGCACTTTCCAATATGGAAAATCATCCCCATCGAACATGGGTGGCGGTCCATCCCCATGGGACATCTTGCTCTATGCGGTAAAGCCTAATTTGAGAGCAACCTTGCTCCGATACCAATTGAAAGGATCAAGATGCCCAAGAAGGGGGGTGAATTGGGCTCTTATTAATTTCTAGACAAGAATTAAACTTATCAAGAGCCAATTAACCCCCTAGTGCCTACCGATTGTGTGTCCTAGTAAGAAAGCGGTAGCAAGCCAAAAGAAAGCGAAACCATCCTACACAATTCTAGTATGAATTGAAAGACAAGTGCGGAAAGTAATGCGGTATAAAAGATCTAGGGAAAGAGATGCTTGACACGGCGATATTTTGTCGAGGTATCGAGGAGTCGACACTCCCCCCTAGTCCTCGTTGGAGCACCTCCCAAGGTATAGCTCCCACTCAATCCCGCGCAAGGGATGAGTACTCTCTACGGGCTGATTCTTCGCCACTCCGGCTTGGTGAATCGCCCACATCCGATCACAAGTCGATGAAGAAGGGCCACCGACAAATTCCCCGGTGATCACCTTCCTCCAAACACCGCCGCACCGTCTAGGTGATGTTGATCACCAAGAGTAACAAGCCTCGATCTTCACTTGACTCACTCAAGCTTCACAACTAGAGGATGCACACTTGAACTCTTGGATGAACTAGAGGAGAGGATGGATGGATTCGCGAATCAATCTCTCACTCTAGGGATCTTGCTCTCTTCCCAGCCTTCTCAACAAACTCAGCAACTGAAATGAGCAAAGGCAAGGTGGGAGAGAAGTGTGAGGAGCTATAAATAGCCCCCCAGAAAACTGCCTCGGGCTGGCACTTTAAGTTGGCGACGGACACTCCGTCGCCCTGCCCAACAGCTAGTTTAGAAACAGGGTTTGGGCGACGGACGCTCCTGCGCAGTCCGACGGACGCTGTGAACCAGCGTCTGACACCCCTTGTTGAATTCCTCTAAAAACATGCCCACTAGAAGGCCGATGGACGCTACCCTAGCGTCCGATGCCTAGGCGACGGACAGCGTCCGACACCCTCTGAAACTCAGGGGCTCCCTCTGGGCGGCCAACGGACGCTGCATCATCCTGACATCAGCGTCTGATGCCATCGTCCGACGCCTCCAGACTCAACATCCGACGCCCAGAAAACTTCTTTTTCAACTCCGTTTTTCGTCGCAATGAATTCGGAAGAAGTTCTTGGCTATCTTACGGTCACCATAGGCTTGCTTAGAGCTAAGAATGTCAAGTGTGCACCACACCTAAGTCATGAAGCTTTCCTAAGTCAAGCTACTAGTCTCAACCCCTCTTGATAGTACAGTCAAAGATAAAATAGAAGCCCTATCTATTTCTTTGTGCCCTTCATCACCTTATGGCACTTAGCCCATCATTCTAGGGTCTTCATCATGTCTTTTTGAAATCCGAAACAATATCCATATTGAGGGCTAAGTGATGACCATTCATGCCCATTCATGTAGATCACTATGGCTAAGCTACGCATAGCCTCTGCAAAACACACGTTAGCCATAATAATCGCTAATTTTCGTTAATCACCGAAACCACTAGGGTCATGATTCTTCACAATGGTACCGGAAATGTAGGGTCACATCTACTAGCATCACTTAAGTTAAGTTTTGATCCCTAACATGAAACTAGAGATATGGAAGTATTAATAATCATGACACTTACTCAAAAGATATAGAATAAAGGTTATCCATAAGCTCACAGATAAAATACACCCATTGTAGAATTTCACCCAAGAACGTTCCAGGTATCGTTATTTATACTTTACCACTAGGAAGAATCTAGGAGGTATAAAGGTAACAACAACTATAACTTCTACACATACACACGTGATAAGAGTTCCACTAGATAACTACTCGAAATAGGGAATCAATCTAATAATAATAAACATAAATAAGATAAAGGATAAAGATATGTCTAGGATTATCTTAGAGCACTCCCACAAATAGCACTAGCATCGACAAGAATAGAAGATTAAAGACTAACCCATAATGTCAATCTAATTATAAGTCATAGCCTACCCTAATTAGTGCAATACATCTAGCAATCATAGTTAAACTATATTTATGTGTATATTCAAGCAACAATCACTAAGTGTGACTGAGAACATAGCTGAATCATGACCCGTAAATATAAGTCATGCACAGTCCTATATTCGGGGAGTGGACTACAGAGGACTCAACGAGAATGTCACACCCGCGATCTACCACAAAGCTCGGAACATAGAGGACATTCGCAGTTAAACAAGGTCTAAGCACCATGCTTACACTATGTTTATCACCCACTCATTGATCAAATGAATGAGCTCTATATGAACATGAGTATAAACATGAACATATTCTATCTATGCTAGATATATAATCAAAGTAGATGATGAATGTCATAATTAAGAATGCATAAACAACTAAGCATGTAGTCATATCTAGAATAATAAGATTCAACTAGAACTAAAATAAGAACTAGAAGCACAAAGATGAACTAGAATATGAATTAGAAGAACAATGATGAACTAGATGGATAATATTTTCTTATAGGAGAGGATTAAAAAGGTTTACTCAGTCTCCTCGTGACTAATCCAGAATCCAAGCTATGATTGCCGCCTCTAATTCTATTCTAATCTAGCTATGCCCTAGATATAGTGGAGCTCTTAGGTTATCCTTTCAAGAGACACCTCTTGACCTAAGATTGAATCTGTAGATTGATTGATTGTATATGATTGATTATTCCTATGGGGTCTGGCCTTTTATTTATAGTCTTGTGGGATGCACCATGGCCCTCGGATCAAACCGACCTTGAACAATGGCTTAGATTGGATCTTAATGTCGATTGGGAGGAGTAGAAACTGAATGGGACTCAAACTCCCTAGGGGGAGGCCGGCCGGCTAGCCCCACCTGGAGGCCCTTCGGCTCCCGCCGCATTTTGGTGTCCTCTTGCACCTTCAAGAGTCTTCCCACGTCGGTTTCCTTCCCGATTACGTGTTATTCCGATTTGTGGTAATTGTACCTTGATTCGAACTGATGTTTTCCCTGTTTAATCCCTAAAAAATCACAAATCACCAAAATTGTGGAATATTGTACGTTTAAACCCTATCTTATGTTGGTGATTGTTTTTATACCCCTTTTCCATAGTTTAATTGATCTTTAAATATGGTAGTTACAATTAAACTATCAACAATCTCCCCCAAGCTTAACCTTTGCTAGACCCTTAGCAAACCTCTTGGATGGATCAGGAGTTGCTGTGATGCTTTCACGTCTCAAAAGTACATATCCTTTCAAACAAAATATCTCCTTCGGATTAGAGTAAACTATTCTAACTTTCAAACTTACCCATATCACCTTCAACCATGGGGCATATAGCCTTCACTTGTGTCTTGAGCAACTGAAAAGTACAATGATCAAGCCAAGCACTATGTCTCAAGCTCTTCGCTTAACTTTTACCCTGGAGTTTTGCAATGTTTTCAAAATAAAACTCAAAGTTTCTTTTTTATGACCCTCTCAAGTCTCTCAACATGTGGTATTTTTTATGCTCTCCAAGGAAACAATGGTGTTATGCCTTCTCTCATCTCTCAGTTAATTTAGTATTTTTGGAATAGACAAAGTAACATTATGCCTTCTCTCTCACACCCTATAACTAATAGGCATATGTTGAGCTCATATATAGGTGGGGAGAAATAGTGCATACATACTTGTAAAGCATATATTGTAAAGTCAAACAATGGATCTAGAGAAACAGGGCATACAATCAAATCAACATGTACATGTGTATGATATATATATATATATATATATATATATATGTGGTGGATATATATGTGGTGGATATATGATTAAAACCTAATTCTACTCCGCTCCTTGAAGATACATCTCTCTTTTGGAACTTGAAAATACATCTACTCTATGGTCGATATATAAGAGCTTGCATTTTTTCTCTTTTTCTTTCTCTTTTTCTTCTTTTTTAGAGAGACGAGCATCTAAGTACCCATTGTTTTAGTAGGACACTTATCTATGTTTTACTCTCTTTATTTCTTCTCCCTTTATTTTTCACAACTCCAAGCCTCTTTCTACAATAAAGGTTTTTGAGAGATGATAAGAAGGAAATACTTGGAGTAGTTATAACTAGGGTAATGGAATATATGAATAGGTGGAAATAGGATACTTTTGGTTGCTTACTCTCAGGGTAGAAGTAGAACATTTTTAGTGGATTTGAATGGCATATATATGCGTGTGTTGATGTGTACTTCCAGGGTATAAGTAGCATATGTATAAGTGGAGTGTACGTGATCTTGATTTTAAAAGCATGAAAAGTCTCTAAGGATCAACAAAGCTTGACAAAACTCAAAGTAAATACAAGCAGTAAATATAAAGTGAATGGTTTTCCTAATCTACCAAGCATGTATATATGGTTTTGGTAGGAATTCAAGCTCTCGTCATTAGGGATGCAAACAAGGGACCTTTAGGTGCACCTCTAAACCTCTTTAGTTCAATTATTTATACTACTCCAATTTTTTTGAGAAGTAGTACAAATAATTGAACTAAAGAGGTTTGGAGGTGCACCTAAAGGTTAACCCTTTGCACCCCTATCATCATATAGAAACTCATCATGTAAAATTTTAAATTTTTAAAAGGTAAACTCTCTAGAACTCTAGTATCACTAGGAACAAGATAAACACTAGACCAAACTTTCTTATATCATACCCATCAACTACCTAGACTTAGCTCAAGCATATGCAACCCAAATCTTTATGTAAAAACAATTATATCCAAAACTCGGGAGAATTCAAGGATAAAAACTAGGTACTTGAAAGGAATTATGGCAGAGGAACTATTCATCATTTCCATGTATACAGATTATCCTAGTAGTAGTAGTAGTAGTAGTAGTAGTAGTAGTAGTAGTAGTAGTAGTAGTAGTAGTAGTATAGTAGTAGTAGTAGTAGTAGTAGTAGTAGTAGTAGTAGTAGTAGTAGTAGTAGTAGTAGTAGTAGTAGTAGTAGTAGTAGTAGTAGTAGTAGTAGTAGTAGTAGTAGTAGTAGTAGTAGTAGTAGTAGTAGTAGTAGTAGTAGTAGTAGTAGTAGTAGTAGTAGTAGTAGTAGTAGTAGTAGTAGTAGTAGTAGTAGTAGTAGTAGTAGTAGTAGTAGTAGTAGTAGTAGTAGTAGTAGTAGTAGTAGTAGTAGTAGTAGTAGTAGTAGTAGTAGTAGTAGTAGTAGTAGTAGTAGTAGTAGTAGTAGTAGTAGTAGTAGTAGTAGTAGTAGTAGTAGTAGTAGTAGTAGTAGTAGTAGTAGTAGTAGTAGTAGTAGTAGTAGTAGTAGTAGTAGTAGTAGTAGTAGTAGTAGTAGTAGTAGTAGTAGTAGTAGTAGTAGTAGTATTTAGTAGTAGTAGTGTAGTACCTGGTCCGGACTAACGCACCTGGTCTGACGCCCTTTGCTGCTTGACACGTTAGCTGGCCAAGACCACCGGACCACTTGCAATGGTCCGGAGCTCGGGGAAAGTCGTCTGGTGGGTAGTTCGGAGCTCACGAACAGAAAAGCTGAAGCCCGTGAAAATCGATTCCACTCCGCCAAATCTTCCCAAAACTCAACCAAATGATCACCAACTGCAACCAAACTTTGTAGGCGTGATCCTAGTGCAGTTGGGGAGCTATCCCGAAGAAATCATCGCTCAATTTGGAGAGGATAAACGGGAACACTCGGATTTGGGGAGAAGAGAGAAAAACGAAGAACGCCACAAAGAAATCACCCGATCTAAGCACTCGTGAGGTTTGAGGAGAATTCCTTCGGTGCAAAGAAGCTCCTCACGATTACGAACAACTTGGTTCAAGTGGATTTTGCAAAGATACTCTCAACAAAGAGAAATCATCTCGGGAAAAGAGAGAGCAAAAGCAAAACGCAAAGAACACAAGCAAAATGGGGACACGATCAACAAATCGAAGCCACCATGGCTTATAGAGGTTATGGCCTCCGATTCCTCGTAGCAAAACCAAGTTCTTACAAAAGTTGGTGGAAACAACCTAGGGATCTCAAGAACTAGAGAGAGGGTAGAGAGAGAAAGAGTTGGGGCAAATGATTAGGGTTCAAGAGATGGGATGAGGGATACCCCTTCACCCCCTACTTATCAGACTTTGGCTATTTCCCAAAGACCCCCCTAGATACAATGAGTGAACTACCTAGCCTAAGCATTGCAATCCAAGCTCCAGAAAATATCTCCCGCATTTTGAATGGACAGCCCCGCTTCCGGCCGGGAGTTGTCGTTGCCTCGGCGCAACCTCCAAGACTCGGCCACGTGCCATCCCTGCTTCCTCGAAAGCTCCGCCTAGGTTTTGAGGCCCAAACCCAGGAAACCCGCCACCGGTAGCTTTGGGCTCAACTATCGAACCCCGAGTTTTGCGGCACAAACTCAGAAACCGATGCGGATGGTTTTGAGGCCCAAACCACCAAACCACTCGACGCGAGCCACCTTGTCTTCGCCCGGTCGGACTCCGAGTCCCCTGAGCCTCCGCTCGACTCGCGCGTCCACTGTCTTGACTTGGCCGACTCGGTCTACCTCCATGTCTTCTCGCACTCGCTGGTGCCAAGTACTAGCCACCAAAGCTAGTCCGTCGGCGCCCATGGTCCCTCAGTCCGAGCCACGCTTCCGCCCTTCACCGCTCTCAGTCCATCGGCACGGCAAGCCTTTACTCTACCTTCTCCACGCCGTTGACCACTGTCACTAGGCATAGCACCTGCAGACCACAAGCCGATAGACATGCACAGACTTGCTTTCGCAAGGGGTTAGGGTAAGCCACTCAAACTGAAACACTCACGTGTTGGACGATCACTCATCATAAAGCTGAACATACATGGGTACTTATCCACCATGTGTTCGCAATCTCCTTGACTTGTTCTTCTTTGGCTTCTCATAAGTGGTGTAGCTATTGAAATAACAACATACTTTCTCTCCAGGAAATTGGAAGTGGATCTCTCCTAATTTCGTGTAGATGATTGTTCTAGTGGTGTTGAGGAAAGGCCTCCCTAGAATGAGGTGGACTTCATCTTCATCTCCCATATCTAGAACCATGAAGTCGTTGGGAAAATAGTGATCTCTGATGTTGACCATGACATCTTTTGTTGTTCCCTTCGAAAATTGAAATGATTGGTCCGCTAGCTGCAATTGCACATATGTCTGTACAGGGGTCTATTGACATATAAATGTTGATATGTTACCTTGGACATTATGTTGACGCTTGATCCAATATCGCAGAATGTCTTGTAGAATGTACTTTCCTTGATCTTGCAATCAAAGGTAGGTACTCCTGGATCTTCTAGCTTAGTGAGGTCAGGTGATGGAAGGAGTTGGTCATACCCTAAGTTAACGGTGTTGACCATCCACACTGAGTCTTCTCTTGGTTGTTGAGCTGTATTCTTCCTCCATCTATTATTGGTGTTCTTCTTCCTTGTTGCATCGTTGTATCCTTGTAGATGTATAGTGTTTCAGGGTGAGCAGGAGCTTCAAGTGTACGCTTCTTGAAAGTGAACTTTTCCTTCTTATCCTTGATTGTGAAACAGATCTTGGTGCTATCCGCATAGATGATGGTTTTAGCTGTGCTTAGAAACGGGCATCCCAATATGATAGGTGATTTTTCATCTCCACCTATTTCTACAACCATAAAGTCTACCAGTACATACGAGTGTCCAACTCAAATACAGATATCTTCAAGAATTCCATTGGGATAGCAAAGTGCCTCATCTACAAGCTGCAAACACATGGTTGTGTACAACAATGGTTCACCATGAATTTTCTCATAAATTACCTTTGGCATAATGTTGGCACTTGCTCCAAGGTCACAGATAGCTTCTTCAAAAATGTACTCTCCAAAGGAGATTGGGATGATAAGTCTCGCTAGATCTCCTTTCTTCATTGGTAGAATGTAATCCTTCCATGCTCTTGATGGCGCAGTGAAGTGTCCTGCATTGTAAATGTCTAAAAGATTCACAATTTCTAATTCTTCTAGATTCCTTGGAATCTTACCTTTTTTGGTAACACGAACTGATGCTGCTAAGTGAGATATTTGTGATTCTATCATCTTATTAAAGCTATTTTGACTCTTTATGAAAGAAGTAAAGCTATCCATTCTATTATTAATTGAGGATAATAGTTGTGTTGTTGTTGATGATGTAGCTCACGTCCTCTTGGATCTTAGGGCAGTTACTCCCTGAGTGGCCAATGCATCCATATTCTTCATAGTTCGTGCGAGAGTGGTGGATGTGCATAACTTGCTTCTTCTTATTATCTCGTTCATCCAGCCTCTTCATGAGCTGGTCCATTTTGGCAAACAACATGTTTACCTCTTTGACTTGATGAATTCCTCCTCCTCTCTTGTGTGTTTGAGAGTGTTCTTCATTCCATCCCTCGTTGGAAGCCATCTTCTCCACAAGAATGGTTGCATCACGAATAGTGAGTGATAAGAACGATCCTCCAGCAGTTGCATCCATGTTCTCACGGGTACCGGTAGTTATCCCATGATAGAATGTTTTCATGAGTAGCCAATTCTCCATCCCATGGTGAGGGCATTCTGATATGTAATCTTGAAAACATTCCCATGCCTCGGGACATATTCATCGTACTACTGCTAAAAGCTTGAATTTTTTTTGCATGTAGGGCATTCGTCTTGCCTACTGGAAAGAATTTTGCTAAGAAGGTTGTGCAGCATATTTCCCATGTAGTGTTTTTCTCTTTGTTGGCGCAGAACCATTACTTTGCCTTTCCCAAGAGTGAGAATGGGAATAGGCGGAGTAGAATGGCATCTCTAGAAACTCCCTTGATGGTGAAAGTATTGCAAATCTCCAAAATGTGTTGGAGGTGAGCACTTGCATCTTCATTCGCCTTTTCGCAAAACTGGCTGGCTTGCACCATGTTGATCAAAGCTGACTTGAGCTCAAATTCATTATCCCCCACATTGACCGTTGGACCAGTCCTAATGTTGACAATGGTTGGAGCGGGGAATTCACAGAGAGTCTTGTCAGCCATGGCTTCAAAATTTGGTGATAAGCTTCTTCTTAATTGGTTGACATCTGATATAATAGTTGGAATCTTGTTGAGCTTGGCTCTACTCTTTCCGAATAAAGCTTCAGGATTCTTAACATTGTTTGTCCGAAGTTCAAAATCGGTCATACATCACCCTACATAAAATATATAAATAGACAAAGCCAAGGTGAGCCTATTTGAAAAAAGATCAATAGTGTATCTCTAATATCATAGTTGAAAGCCCAAGTTTGGTTTTGGATAATTGATGAAACCTATGGACTTACCCTATTGCTAAGTGCATGATCAAGATAGGGTAATCCACCTTTACACATGGAGCTTGAAGGATGATCATGATGGATCAAGTGCTCCATGAACAAGGAAAAGATGATTGGAAATGGCTCAAGGCAAAGGTATATACATAGGGCCATTTTCGATTTAGTGATCAAGACACTATAGAGAGTGGGATCACCTTTAGGATAGATAACCGTACTATCAAGAAGGGAAAACTCGTATCGATTGCGGTTATCATGTGCCACTAGGTCATTTGCATTGATATCTAAAATGGACCTAAGTGACACAGAGAAATGAAATTAAATCCAAGAAAATATGTTGCAAAGGCTAACACTTGAGCACAAAGGTTGGAAATCAGTGTGTTAGCATATGGAAGCTTGGAGAAGAAGAGGCAGCTCGGATTGGCACTCAGAAGAGCTCCGGACACAGGTCCGGACGCTAGCAAGATGTCGTCCGGACCAATGGCGTTGCGCCTGGAGGTATACCCTATCCTCGGCCGATGGTGAACAGGGAATCCGAATGTTGTTTTCGATCCAGACGTTGACTCTAGACACGCATCCGGAGGATTGGAGCTTACTAGACTCTCTCTGCAGAGGGTACGGATGCTAACTACCGTTCAGACGGTGAACTCCGGACGAGCGTCCGGGCAGTTGGTGCTCTTTGGATCGTCTCTGCATAGGGTCCGGACCCACAGAGCTATGGTCTGGACCTACACTGTGCAGCGCGTCTGGAGCCACATGGAAGGCTCTAGTGAAGGCGCCTGTAACACCCCGGCCTAGGGCTTAATAGGATTAATAGGATACTCATGCCAATAAGTTGCAACATCTTTTCCAGTAGCCCATCTGCAAAGAACTCAAAAGTTAAAGCGTGCTTAGCCTAGAGCAATTTCAGGATGGGTGACCGACCGGGAAGTTCTTCCCGGGGGCGCACGAGTGAGGACAAAGTGCGCCGAAAAGACTAGTATTGGTCTGTGAGGGCAGTCTATATCCTAGGAAAGCTATCAGGTGTTAACGGCCCCCAGCCTCAGTCTATATCCTAGGAAAGTTATCAGGTGTTAACGGCCCCCAGCCTCGAGCAGGCGGGAAGTTACAGTGCCAACGACATCTTTCAAACGACGAAGGGTCCGGACCCCCATGCAGGTTGCGTCCAGAGGCATACAGGAAAGCGCGGAGTTGGGGCAAAACGGCTAGTTGCTTGGTGGAAGCTATATATATGTTTTGGCCGACCCTTGGGCATCTCTTTTTCACCTCTCATTCATTTGATATACTTGTGCTTGCTTGAGATAGCCCCCAACTCATCTCTCTTTGCTTCAATTGTATTCTTGTGAGAGTTTGAGTGATCCAAGTGCTTTGATCATTGCATTTCATCTTAGTGGCACTTGGTCATCTATATCGCCGCAGGATTTCTTGTTATTCTTTGTGTTTGCCAACACCTAGACGGCTTGGGCGATTGAGGAAGCTTCAGCGCGATTGGTGATTGTTCGTGGCCGGCTTCGATGATTGTGAGAGGGCTTGTACCCACCTCGGGAGCGTCAAAGGGTAACTCTAGTTGATTGCTTGCGTCATTGAGTTACTCTCATTTGGGTGGATTCTTGTGGCGCCCGAGTAGTGAGCTAGACTTGTGATTGGCTATTAACCACCGAATCACCACTTGAGTAGTCGATACAACGGGGACTAGCTAGGTGGCAACCAAGTGAACCTCAGGAGAAAAATCTTGTGTCAACTTGTCTCCCGGCTACTCTTTGGTCTTTATTGTGATTGGTTTATTATATTGACATCCATACATCACAAGGCATTGGTATATCAATCACCACCTCTCTTGTATTTACTTTCCTTCATATCTTGTCTAGTTAGCTTGCTAGTTAGCTTATTTGTTAGTTGTTCTTGCTAGGTTGTGTTAAGTGCCTTAGGTTCTTGCTATTGTGTGTTAGGCACTTAACTAACTAGAAGTGTTTGGATAGGTGGCTTTGCACCCCTAGTAGAGCTAGAGCAAAAAGCTTTGCTTAAGTGTTAATCTAACATTTGCTCTAGTGTTTTGTAGTATTTTTATTAGGCTATTCACCCTCCCCCCCCCCCCTCTAGCCACCCCCCACCCCCCCTCTATCCATCTAGGACCTTTCAAGTGGTATCAGAGTCGTGGTCACCATATAATCAAGGCTTAACAACCTTTGGTGTTAGTGATGGCTCAAATATCATTCAACAATGTGGGAAACAAACCACCAATGTTTGACAGTCAAAAGAAGTGTTTAATTATTTCATTACAGTCACACAAACAACAATTTAGATAACCAGACTAAATCATTTTTGCTAAATTGCCCTTTGTTAAAATTACACTCATGTGAACACAACAAAGGTTAATCTTGAACTACATAGGCAACCTCTCAGCCTTCATGAGAATTTATTTTTGAAAAGTGCACCCTTAGAGGTAAACTGGCATTTCAACATGTTGCAATTTAATACAAACATCAATTGCTGCATGGAAAACTCTCACCATACATGATACTAGCTGTCCTTAAATGTCTAACGTTTGCATTTTTCGAGAAACAACTTTGACTAAATATATATTAAATAAAAATATTAATATTTATGATACATATTTAATAATATTGGATAGATATTTAAATATAGTTTTCTATTAAATTTATTTAAAGATATAAATGTTACGTGTATTTTTATAAAACGAGTCGGACTTCTTGGTGTGTAAATCGTGATGACAAACATTTAAGGATTAAGAGATTACTCCATTACATATACTCCCTTAGTCCTATATATCTGCTTTCGAAAACAACTTTGATAAAATATATATTAAAAAATAATATTTATAGTACATAATTAATATCATTAAGAAAATTTTTTTGGCTAGTTCTTAATAAATTTATTTAAATATATAAATGCACATATTCTCTACAAATCAAATATGAATAAAAAAATGACAGATATTATGAGACCAAGGAAGTACAGTGGTATACTGGTGTTGATCCCTTCATCACATCTAATCACCCGTACAGGGCCAACATCATGAGCACGTCCAGATATGTACCTGTCGTCAGAAACTGACAAACGCCTCGCCTTCGCCCGGTACAACTGTGGAGCCGAGTCAGATCGTGCATCATTTTGCAAATGGGAGTGAGACAACGAGTTCATACATTGCGCACTGGGGCACCCCGGCCTTTGGAAAGTAACTAAAGTCATTAGAGGCCGTTCGTCTCCTTTATAATCATGGCCTGGTCGCGCTGCCATGCTACGACCACGAGACCAGCCGTGACTTTTGGAGGACAGAAAAATCTTATCCTTGTGCCACTTTTGTGGATCTGGAGTCTGGATGCAGAACTGACAATTAAGATGACATTGGCGAAGAACATTGCGATCGATGGGAGAGAGCTGATATCACCCTGTGATTTTCACTTGTTCACTTTGGCCAAAACGTCTCCAGTTCGATACTTCTAGTCTCAAGTCTAGCTACCAAATCCGTCTCAAAAAAAAGTCTAGCTACCAGATCATGAAGATTGGAGTTTGACTTGGAGACCTTGCTTGGATTATTTTCTTCAAGTACTCCATCCGTCTAAAAAAGAATACATATCTCATTTGGAAGAAGTCAATTAATTTCAAAATTAATCAGATTTATAAAAAATATAAATATTTATGATATTGAATAAGTATTATCAGATTAAACATGCATTATACTTTCACAGTTAACTTATTTCAAAGCATAAATGTTGATGCTATATATGTTTTATAAATTTAGTCAAAATAAATTAAGGTGGGAGGGACTAGATGTTATTGTTTTCATGCAAACCCAGCCCAACATCTCTTCATTTTGTAGAGGAGATATCGGCGTTCACATAGATGATTCAAACTCATCTAGTGGCATACTTGTAGAAAGATATCGGGGAACACCACAAACCTATAGTGGAAGGGATGACTTTAATATAATGTACCATTGTAAGTACAAGAATACTGCAAGGGTAGCGCACATGGTACTACAACAAGGTTAGGATATATATTACTCCTAATACCCTCCTGAGTAGTCGTAGCAGTAGCGTCACAGATTCACAAATTGGAATATTGCAAGGGTAGCACCCTTGGTTGTGATGTCCACAAAATGGTGCATCGAGGGGACATAGAGGGCATGAACATGGCCAAGGCGACCTTTTCATGGATGAAGCGAATGACTATCATGATATGCTTCATTTGGTGATGACAAATAGGGTTGGCCATCACTCTAGACAACACTCATGTTTTATGAGTAGACAATCATCATTGATGTGGAGCTCCTGAAGGATTTGTTGTAGCCAGCAACACTGAACAACTATATGTGTGACCATATGGTACTATGCAACCATGCTAGAACAATAGGGTTTGGATTGCAGGTCTAGCACTTGGTAGACCAAGAAAACAAGTTGTCTCTAAGGAAGACGCAAAAGCTTGATGTGAATTCGAGTAGCAATCAAGGAGGCGACGAGTACAATGTCGATATGAAGGTCCATACAAAGGGTGCCTCACATATTAGAGGGTCCTCTTGATCAACACGAGATGAGGCTTTTCAAGATCATGCATGAACAAATAGACTTGTTGAATCGCATTTCACATATGCAAATGCCCGGCCGCGTCAGGATAAGCTACCATAGTGCACAAGCAAAGCTCTAGTATTCCAAGGAATCGACAACAAAGGCGTTGTCGGTGGACAATAGCTTGTTGTGAGCATCCACTAGTGTGATATTTAGTGACACTTGGCCATGCCAACATGCTAAAGAAGGTCAGGAAGAGGTGGGCACTTGAGCACATGATGGAGATGCCAAGGAAGTGATGCGGCTCACTAAGGTCTACCATGGAAAACTCTAAGTGGTGGTGTCCTATGGTGTGTGCAAGTAACTCTGAGGATGGTGTCGTCGATGTATAGTAGCAGTTAGGTGAAGCGGTCTCCATCTTTGTAGACAAAGGAAAACTCATCCGAAGTAGACAAAATGAAGCCAATGTTGAAGATGTACTTGGTAAAGCGCTTGTTTGAAGCCCATAGTGCCCTTCTTGAGATCATACAAGGACGTCTACAAACGATAGACATAGTTAGGGGCAGCGGGGTTGACGAAACCCAATAGTTGTTGGCATTACATAGTCTCCTCTGGATGGCCATGAATAAAGGCATTCTTCACATGCAACATGTAAATTAGCGAGGTGGGAGAGAGGTGGTGATGCTTGGATGGTCCTCATCATCGTTAGCTTGATAACCAGACTAAATTAAGGTTTTGTCATAGTTGATGCTTACCTGCTAGGAGATTGCCCTGAACCATCTAATGAGCCTTGTAGCGTCTATGGGTGCCATCTGAGTGAACTTGTGCTTGTAGATCCACTTGCTCGTCACAACATTAGCACCGAGGGGACGAGGCACTAGACACCATGTGTCATTTTTGTCAAGAGCCTTGTACTCTTCTGCCACTGTAATGTGCTAGTTGGGATTAACTAGTGTACTAGTGTAGTTTGCTAGGATGATAGATGTTAATGTGGTGTAGGGGTTCAAATGAAAGCTACTAGTTGGAATAGTCACCATCTGGCCAACTAGTGTAACTGTTGTCACCACTAGAGGGGACAACACTGAGGTTCCTGGTAGTTCTTCCAGTGGAGGGGCTAGGAGGGATGCAACCAATGTTATTTGGTGAATGTTTTAAATAGTAGGCTATGACATTTAGCGGTGGTCTTTTTCAAAAGTTATAAAAGTCTAGAGCAGACTATAGCCAATGTTATTAATTTATTGATTTTATAGAAGACATTTATGGTTTACCCTTGATTCCGTAGATCAAGTGGTATCCCATGCCATGTGAACTGAAACATTAAGTTGAACTCACACCGCTTTTTTACCCTGATGTCACTTGTTTGGTACGCTAGTCACTATTGAGGAGATAGAGGTTAGTTCACCTATAGGCTCATATTTATTGAGTTAGTTCTTTCCTTCCACCGCTATGTTTTGGATTGGGTCGGTATCCCATGTGGGCATGATTTCATTTGGTCATGTTCATGGGTGAGAAGTACGTTAGAGGTTGACCATGGAAAAGATCATAGAGGCATTGACTATACCACTAGAGGATAAAATGGAGATATACGAACTTGTATACCCACACTTTTACCCTCTTTGACAAGCCTCTTGGTGGTGCCCTCATTCCTTTAGGTGAGAAAGTTGTTGTCTCATGCAATAGACCCTTTGGCATATACTCCCTTAGGATACCCTAAGAGTTCACCCCCCATAGTCATCATTCCCATGCTCATGTTCAATAAGTACCTTGTTACCATGGGTGCAATAGTGGGTGCAATGAGTCTTTTAGCTCCATGTAGTAGTGGTTCCTATCCTTCATGCTAGGTCACACTCGGTTCAATATTGTTGATATGTTCATCATCTTCATTACCATCATCCTCAGCTTCATCTTCCTCAGTTGAGCTCGCCTCAATTTTCTTGCCCTTGTTATTCATCTTCTTGTGCTTGTCACATGAAATGCTTTATATTCTTGATGAAGAGTCTTCTTAACCCATATCCCTTCCTTCATACCTCAAATGTCACAATATTACGAATGACAAGGTACGAGGTTACGGTGCTCAAGTCTTCCAACTTAATGAAACACAGATGGTCACCTAATGAAATTACTAATTTTGCAAAAAAAAAAATTGACAATAGTTTGATCCATTTGACAAATGTTTAGATATGTTCTCCTGCTGAGTGAATTATACTTGTTTAGCAATTTTAATGAAGTGTTTAGAAGAATTATTAAAAAATATGTGATGCATGTAGTTATCGGTTTTACTTAATATTGAAAAATATTCATGACTGACACTTTGTTCCGTATTTGATGCACACCTATTTGTATTGTAACCAAAACAAATCAGCGTCTGTATCTATATTAGATATCATCCGTATTTGGCTTCGGCTCTCTTAAAAAAATAAATATAAAAACAAATATGCTACACAAGTGATAACAACCATCCATCCGATCCGATTATATCTCTAATATACTCTCTCCGTCCCAAAATATTTGTCTTTCTCACTTTCCGAGAAATATATTAAATTAATTTTATTTTTATATAAAAAATATTAATAGTTATGATACATAATTGATATAATTAGATAGATCTTTAATCTAGTTGTTTAATAAATTTATTTGGAGACATAAATGTTGCAAGTATTTTATATAAATCTAGTTAAAGTTATGACCCGAAAACCCAAAACGATAGTTAATTTATGACGGAGGGAGTAGTGTGGTAAATTATTGACATGTGTGCTTTTCTTTTTACCCACTTTTTTATCAATGTCTTGCACACAGATATCTAGCATGATGCATGAAGTTAATTAAAACATTCTGAATTATCACAGCTATGAGACTGGTGCAGCGGAAGCTTGGTGGGCCCATGACTCACATGGTCCCATGTTCAGTTTTTGCAAATTTCTTCGGCTTTCTGTCTTCTTTTTTTTTTTTTTTTTTTGCTTTCTGTCTTCAGTTTTGCAAATTATTTTCCTCGGGTCTCATATGTTTTTTTTTCTGATTTCTAGTTTTGCTAATTTCTTCTTCCTTTTTCCCTAGTTTTTGCTAATTTCGTTTCCCTTTTTATTTGTTTTCCGGCTTCTAGTTTTGTTAATTTCTTTCTCCTTTTGAGTTTAAAAAAAATGTTCTCTCCCTTTTGTTTTACTACGAATCACGGAGTACCCAACACAATCAACGCTAGCGCTGGCTTTGGCAACAAAGATTCTCCTGGTTTTGCACGTCACTTTCTCCTGGTGCTTTCTCGCCCGCTCATCGCCTGGTGAAAAAGGACCAAGAACGGCGAGGACAGTGAGCGACCGACCGACCGAGATGCCAGGCCCCGTCGTCTCGTCTCGTCTTTCTCAGTTTTTTTCTCGCTCATCGATCGTCGTCTTCCCCGTCGTGCGACACGCGGTACCAGATCGGGCGAGGACGAGAAGCCCCAGCGAATAGGCTTGGTTCGGCTCGTGCAAAAGGGCAGCAGCAAGGCTCGTCCCGTGTCCCCCTGGTGCGTGCGCGTCGCTGCCTCTAGGGCTCGCCGTGATTGGACCGGACCACGCCTGACGTCGTCGGCGGATCCCACTTTCAGTTGTCGCGCGGGAGCCGCGTCGCGCTGTCGACACCGCTGGGGCTCTCCGCCGTCCCTCTCCGTTATCATGCATCTACGTACGCAGTACAGTATAATATACTTACTGTGTGCAGGCGTTGAGTTTCTCAGCTAGCAGCCCCGGCACAGTGTTTGGTGTTTTACTACAAGACCCTCTATATGTCTATATGGTCGGACACACACAGACAAACAATTTACTCAAACAACATCGGTTTGAGTCGTACACTATCGCAGTCATGTATGTACAACAAGTTAACTAATACGGATAGCATGATTTATAGTTAGATATCAACCATCTAGATATGATCTTATTGATAAAAACTGGTGCACCCTGAATCTACCCAATTTATTTCCCTACCAAGATTGGTGTCGTTTTCTGGTGAGACCTCAGTCAGGGGAACAACACAGCAACACAACAACAGGCAACGATGCAATCTCGTCCACGTGTCATGCCCGTATTGGTAGTCCGCACATCACCAGGAACGGACGGGCCGTATGCAATTATTTTCCCAGTTAGGTGAGGTCAACGTCATAAGTTCTAGCTTCAAAAAGTGAAGAGTATATGCATTCTTGTCATGAAAAAAAAATCCGTCAACATATGAAGAACAAATAAAAGTCGAGTTGTTTTCCAAAGAAAAGGGGATCAGCTATGCGCAAAACACATGACATAAAACCTCAACTCCAGTCCATGAGAAAGAATATTTTGCTTGCACTCTCTCTAGCACTTTTTAAGCGTAATTTCTTGCCCGATCCTATGTCACCTACCTCCCACGCTCTCCGGCTGCATCCGCACCTTCTCTCTCGTCTCTAGCGTGCTCTTTCCCCTTCTTCCCCAACTCTGACGTGCTTACAAGAGAAGATGTTTCGGGGGAGGGAGGTCATCTAACATAGTGGCCCTATCAGCGATGGAAGTAGCCAAGTCGATGAGGGGGAACTGCCATGGCCAGAGCTCCACGGCCAGTGGCGGAGCCAGAAATTATGCATAAGGGGGGCAGCCGAAAAAGAGTCAGCTTATACAAAGTGAGCGTAACACAACTAGATAAGTTAGTCTTTGCTCAAGTAGCTACGTTGCTCTTTGTTATAGATGACCGGTCTGGCATGAGCACTATGTTCGGCTCATAGAAAAGTCGACTGATTTCGACCGATTAAATAATATTATATGAGAAAGAATAAACTGAAAAAGTTGAATAATATTTATATATTGTCGTGCTCGTAGAAAATATTAATAACATTTATATCTAAAAAAATGCATTCAATAACATTAATTATATACTATAAATATTAATATTTTCATATATATATTTAGACAAAGTAAAAATTGACTTCTCAAGAATTAAGAATGAATATTTGTATTGGAGCAAGAGAGTAGAAGATAATAATAAGTATATATTACAATACTTTTGTTATATTCTTCATGTTAATATAAATAAAAATTATAAAATTAGACTAGTAATTTTTTTGTTTTCAAATGTTAGGGGGGGGGGGGGGGGGCATGGCCCCTGCCAGCCCCCGTGGCCGGCTCCGCCAGTGTCCACTGCCATGTCGGGCCTGGTCACCGGTGTTCCATGGCCATGCCAGGTCCGGGCAAGAGAGTGCAAGACCGCGGCCACCATGCGCACACTAGGGTTGTGCCGGAATTCCACGGACGCTGTCCTAACCCTCGCGCGCCATGGCAGGGCGATGGGCAGCAGTGGCGGCGAGGACGAGGATGAGGAAGAAGGTTGGCGAAGGTGAGGTTGAAGATGAATCATGAACCGTATGATCGGGATCTGAGAGCTATCTTTGTCAGCTGATGGGTAACCTCGTCAGGCACCCTATGTGGAGAAAGATCCGTAAACAGTTTCTTCAAAATTACTTATCTGGTGGGTGATTTTGGGAGACACCCTTGTCACAACCTACTGAACTGAACACGGACCCTAAAAAGAACTACTAAACACACTCGCAAAAGCAGTAATAAGAAGAATCAAAAGACTATCTTCCCTTGCTATAATCTTTGGTTATACTTACATACATTACATAACACTGCATCTTCAGTTTTTCTTTTTCTATTTTCCTTTAGCTACACCGAACAATACATCAACCCATATATTACAAAGAAACCCAGAAACGCATGCTTGATAATAAATAAAAGAGAAAGACGTGCACAGGCGCGCGCATCATGTGTTGGTTACAGTTCGACGGATTCATAGGTTGTGGAGTAATCCGGCATGCGGTGCAGGCACCGGAGCACGCTCTCGGCCACCTGCTTGGTGGCGGCGTCGCCCGTGTGGAAGGCGCTCACCAGCAGGCTCGGCAGAGCCCGATCGCTGGTGACCTCCCTCACGCACCGCTCGCCGCCGTGAGCAAGGAACCTTTCCACCGCCCAGAAACACCTCCGCGACACCGTCTCGCCTCCGCCAGCGCCGTCACGGTGCTGTCGCAGGGCACGAAGCACGTGGCGCGCCGCGTCGTGCTCCGCGAGCACGGCCACGCCGCTAGTCACGTCCACCGCGTCGTCCATGAGCGTGCACAGGGCACCCAGCGCGGCCTCCACCACGCCCCCGTTCTCGCTGCTCTCCAGGACGCACAGGAGGCCTTCCACCGCGCCGGCCTCCACCAGGCAGAACGTGGTCGACGGGGAACACACGCCACGGTGCACCGGGCAGACCCGGCTGTGCGCCGGCGGCCTCCGGTTGTCGTGCACCCGCCCCGCGTGCGCCTCGCGCAGGCGCCGGAGGATGTTCTTCTTCTTCGGGCGCCGCTCCTCGGTCGGGGGCTGAGAGAGGTTCGGCGACTGGCTGCTGAGGTTCTCAAGACCAACCGCCGCGAGTCGCTGAACCTCGTCGCTGCCTGCGGACCGCACGAGATCTGCGAGCACCGATGTGAGGTTGTGATCCATGGCCGCCAGGAGCACGTCCGGGTCATACAGCGTCGTCGTTAGCCGGACCAGCACACCCACGAGGCCCTCCATATACGCCTTCGCATGGCGGCTTGGCCGTGTCTCGCCGCGCTGCATCTCCTCTATCTTGGCTAGCACGGTCACCACGGCGCCCTTGCTGACCAGAGCGAGGTTCAGAGCAATGTGCTGGTACGGCAGCTTCGCCAGGAGCGTAGCCGACATGGCGTGCCGCTCCATGATCCGCCCATGCAGCCCGATGCTCTTGACAAGCTTCCCTGGCTGCCCAGGGGCCTTGCAGAGCTTCCCGGCAATGGTGTGCCCCATCTGCGGGGACAAGGCAATAAGCAGCCTCATAGCGGCGATGACAAGTGACTCTGTCAGCGAGCCCATTAGCTCAATCACAGTCTGGCAACTGTCCTGCTCTTTCATGACCGAGACCACCGTGGCGAGAGGCTTGGGGAGGGCGGTCAGCGCGAGCAGCACGCGCACAATGCTTAGATTCAGGGTGTCAGGCATGGAGCACTTGAGCATGTGAGCGAAGTTGTATACCGAGTACTTGGACGTGATGACATGGCCTTCCTTATTGACGGTGATGGCCTCTGGATCCAAGCCAGACTCGACGATGTTGGCGAGCACAGCAGCAGCCTCTGTCTTAGAGCCCACGGGCTCATCATCAATCTTTCGGATGAAGAGCTCCTCCACCATCACGGGGACGGCACCAGCGTCCACAAGCGTCTTGCCGTTGGGGTGGTGGGACGAGATCTGAACCAAGACGTCGAGGGCCGCCTTTCGAATCGATGTATTGCCGCTGCGCACCATCTTGACGAGGATCTCTGAAGCGCTCCCAGCAATGTTGATGGTCATCTCCTGCTTCTGGACCAGCTCACCGAGGTAGCTCACCATCTCCATCTGCACATCTTCCGATCCTGTTTTGTGCATTCATGTCATTTTAAGCTCATGGTAGTGCCATGGACTCATGGTGTGATTTGCATGTTCACAGATAGGTTACTAAAAGAAAAACATAACCTGTAACACTCACTAAAGAGAGATGTCTTACTTTTGCAACAACCAAAAGAATCTGTACAATTTTGTCCTAATTTTTGTTCAAATATCCAAAGGAAAAAGTCATACTGTACTAACATGGCATGTTTTTAGAAATAGGATAGATATTGCACTGAAAATGTTTAAATTATTCATTTATGGTTTAGAGTTTTAATAAGCGGGTGGAGAATGGCATTATGTTAGCTTAACACAGAGAAGAAAACATATTTTTTCTAAACAAAGGCCAAATCTTACCTTCAACTAGGTGCCTTTGCAGAGGATCCAAGTAGCCACTTTCAGCCATGTACTTGATATTCTTTGGGCATTTCTCCAGGTTCTCCAGGACTTCTCCAGCCTTCTCGGCAGCAATAGGATCACAGGAGCTATTAAACTTCATCGTGGTGAGGATCAGTATGCTCCCAGCAGTTGATCCTATGCTCTCCAACAGTAACTCTGATTTCGAAAGCTCTACCAAGAAAGAGATAGCTGCATGACTTTCATCAGTACTACTGCTGGATAGCAGCTTTATTGTCCTTGAGATGGCTCTGGTTTTCGCTATAATTTCCTGTATGGCATGGAAAAAAAATGTTTAAATGCCAGATGATTAGGATTTGAAACTGCACTTCAGCACTGTTTCAGTACAATAATAGCAATATAATGTGCAAGAAAAGATCAACGATGAATCTCAGGCACACCTTTCCTGCATCATCCTCAACCAACAGGCAGAGGAGGTCGAGGGAGTCACACCGAATAAATGCATCCTTGTGGTCCAGAAGCCGTGCTAGGAACTTGGTAATGCCAATCTTGTGCATCTGATCCCTGTTCTTTCTCCTCAGCCTAGCCAGCTCCTTCAGCTCATGTATGGCCTCAAGCACCATAGCCTCTGTGGTTGCCATAGAGAGTGCGGTACGCGCGATCCTGACCCTCGTAGCTTCATTCCTTGTAATCCATTCTGCAATTGTGCTCTTCAGCGGAAGATTACTCCTCAGTGTCTTGCTCTGCATTGCCATCTTTGTAACAGGACATATCACAGGTTCAGAGCCATCCGTAAACTTGTCAAAGTAATTCTCTATAGCTTTCCTGTCGTAGGTCAAACCACTCTCCGCTGTCACTGGATCAACCATAACCTTGTTTGTGAGAGGACAGAAGAAAGAATCATACAATGGCTCCACATATTCCGCGACTTCAGGGAGTGAACTGAATGTCTGACCACCAAGCTCATTTGACTCCTGGTACATGCCCTGCAGGAAGTCCACCAGCCTCGGCATGTCACTATTGGGCAGTGTTCTCCTCCTAGGCCTCTCAACTGCCACAATCATCGGCATATCTCCCTCCGAGTAGCCATGCCGGTCCCTGACAACCTGAAGGTGCCCACTGACCGCTGGTTCCGCAAACCTGCTGCTGCTCTCGAACGTCGATGCCGGTATCCTGTTGAGCTCACTGCTTATATTCTTTATGACCTTGTCCAGGTCCTCGGTTATGCCCAGGAGGTCGTCATCCATGAGCTGCTGCGCGATCGCGCTGCACCTCATGACGAGGTCCTTGGCGAGGTCAACGTTGGCAGCCAGATACTCCATTACGTGCAGCGTGTTGGTTGGGGAACCCTGCGCCTTCTGCACCTCCGTTGCGAGCAGGTCTCCATGGTGGAGGTGGCTGCCGACATCCATGAAGTTCTCGTGCTCAGCATCAATGGCTGCAGCCGACGACATGAGCTCGGAGATGGCTGCTAGCACAGACTCGGCGAGCGATGCCTTCCTGGCCTGCGCTTCACTTCGCTGAATTGAAACAAAGGGAAATAAAGTGTGCACGTTAGGCACCAAAAATGTTTTTTTCTCTCTTTCTTTTTCCTTTTAGTGGGGTGGAAAAAGGGGCAGCTCAGAGTTCAGACTAGCAAGTCGTAAAGAAGAAACCTACCAACTTTGTTCGATACAAAAGTACAATTCTGCAATCTTAAGGTGACAGGGATTGATTTGATTGTAAACAATTGGTGAATAGCGTACAGTACATGTATAATAATACTGCAGGGGGTGGCCACTTCCCCAAATTCCCAGCTGTTTACAAGATTTGGTTTCCTGCAACAACCAACCAACATAATGCTATTCACGGCAGGAAGCAGGAACTACGGCAGAGCAGTTTGTACGTTAGCTGCTGTCTGCTGAACCGGACTTTGCAGTTCTCATGGTCCTAGAAGGAACATGAAGAACACCTAAACAAGATTGGGGGAAAAGGACGACAGAAACATCTGTATAAGCGCTTGGATTGTAATTTGACAGGCTCATATGGCCCCCCAGCACCTTCGAAACCCACCAATTGAAGCCGACCTGATTTTTTTTTTCTGAATTGAAATAGGAGGAAGATGTCCTGATTTGTCGTCGCAGGGTACAGCAAAGCACAGTAATTATAGGAGAGAAGAGAAAAAAAAAACAAGAACAGCAACCTTTGTCCCCAAAACTCGGGTAATTTTGCAGCAGAGCCCCGCCTAAACCACTCAAGTCACAAGGAACTGCAGCCAATCAAGTAGGCAAGGGCGGAACATACCTGCATCCAACCAAGAAGTTGAAGAAACTGGGCTTCCTTTATTAGCTCCCCCTCCTCCTCCCTCCCCTGACGAGCGGCGGCGAAGCTAGCACCCGGGGAGGGACATTCTCCTTCTCCCCGGCGGGCCCCCTCGTCGTCTTCCTCGCTCGGCTCCCTCCCAGCCAGACCCAGTCACCAAGGCATGGCGCCCACGTCGGCCCAAGCACAGCGCCGCACGCGACGCAACACCCGAGGAGGTAGAAAGGATGGAGACCGGAGAGGGGTAGTGGTGGGATGGGAGACCGCGCTGGCAGCTCGCGGACCCAGTCGTCGTCGTCCAAGCAAAGGGCAAGGTCACTCACGCACACACCACACCGCCCTCGGAGTCCTTCCTCCTGTATAGAGATTGGCAGAGGCGCTCCCCCCTTTTTCTAATCACACAGCTCACGCGCTTTTGTTTATCAGCAGGCATCGCATCACTGGCTGGATGGGGAAGATTACAAAGATGTTGACCTTTTTTATTTATTTTTACCCAGAGCTGGTTCTTCTTTCTCACCCTATCAGTCGGCCACAGTCCCTCCCATGCTCGCTTGCAACGCACACCACCACGCGTCGACCTGGCCGGCGTTTCGAGTCGAGAGATGGATTTCACGGCAAGTCTAGGGTAAAGCTGAGTGATGACAACACTACTGTGCAAGCTGTTTTTTGTTGGCTCTGCTGCATTTGGAGTACTGTACGTATGAAAACGGTTCTTTAATAATGGGAAAATCGTTAGGAACAATCAGTGGCAGGTGGGCCTAGGACTAGGAGGTCACTGTATTTGTTTGTTCCTTCCGTGACCGTGAGAGATGATGGATGACTACTGCTCCGGACTAGAGCGAGTGTAGAATAGGGTTCACGTGCGAGGTTTCGGAAACCAGAAAAGGCTTCTGGATTGTCTCGCCACCCATGGTTTTGTAATCTTCCCAGAGTGGACAGATTACTGGTCCCAATTGTAGGTGGATTATCAATAAATTTATTTATTTATTTATTATATTAGGTAAAGGAAGCAATGTGCATGCATCTGCCAAACACATACCCAAATGATACACATACAACATTTTCGAATTCGAATCGTAATGAACGACCGCTTGTGTAGACATGCAAAAAGTTGCCGTTTTCTGTCCTTTTTTTGAACCGATGAGTGAGTGAATGAAATAATAATGTGTGTTTGAAGAAAGGCTGCATGCATGAGACAAAATTATTGCAGCACAGTTTTTGGAGTCGTCACTCGGCCTGCTGATTCACGAGGACTTGGATGTTACGTTTCGAGTCCCCTTTCTGTTTCTGTTTGATCTCCATTCACCCCGGCCCGTCACCAAGATATGCCGCTGCGGCGCTGCCCACAACAATCTGTGGAAACCGCTCAATCATGAGAGAGAAGCCTGCCTAACTCCATCATGTTCATGCAACTCCCTTCCTTCCAGCTACATGCTGGTTGGACATGCCGATCGAGTACCCCTTAATTTTTTTTAGTCATTAATATTTGCTAGATGCGTGGCGATTTAAGCACTACTTTTTTTAGCAGGTGGTTCTGAAAAGAAATACTCCTCCCATATGAAAGATCTGCTTATTACATACAGGCAGATGAATTCAAAGAAGAGGAAACTATGAAACAACAATAATTTAGGGCCGCTGGTGACACGGTCTCAAGCTTATCTGCAACATCTTCCCAAACAAATGACGAGCTGGCTAGGGTGCACAAAGCCTCGATTTGGTCGTTACGACTCGGCGGCACCGGCACAGAGAATCACTCATTTTTTCCCCCTCTGCTTTAAGCCGGGTGTGATTATAAAAAGAAAAACGCTCGGACTGATTCCAACTCGACCGAGTGGCCAGATGGCGATAGGTGGAGCTAGATAGATATAGGGACAGTTTGTTAGCGCTAAACTATTCAACTGTCTCTGTATCATCATCATTTCATTAGTAGAGGCAGGCAGAACGATTGGGCAAGCAGCTGGGCCGGGCCTGGGCCTGGCCGCGTGTCACGGCTACCTACAAACTGCATTCATTGCGCTCCATACGAGTGATAGGGATATCTTTGTGTTCACGTGGCAGAGAGTACCCCAATTGATACTGACGGAGCATAGGGGAGGAATGTTTGGCGACTTGGCCCCGGCAGCGGCAGCGCTCACGTAATCACACTCCCTCCGTCCTAAATTAACTGTCGTTTTATATTTCTATATCACAACTTTGACTAGATTTATATAAAATATGTGCTATATTTATGTCTCTAAATGAATTTATTAAAAAACTAGATCAAAAAATCTATTTAATAATATCAATTATGTATCATAATTATTAATAATTTTTTATATAAAATTAATTTAAATTTTTTTCGGAAAATATTTTGGAACGGAGAGAGTAATTACTGCTCGTATCTCTTTTCTCCTGTGGAAGTACTGTAGGTTTCACGTACCGGAACTCGCCAACTCCCAAAACACATACACATGCATATGCATCTCGGAATGAATCAGCACTTCTTTCGTATTGGTAATACTGTGATGTACTGCGAGCAGATTGACAGAGTCCTGTGGGATTTTCATGCACCGTCACCACACCGACCGGCTTGGTACCCTGCACGAAACGTACTGCGGCCGTGGACCTTGCTGGCCATAAATGGTGGAGACGCTACCACACAAGTGACTCGCAAGTGGCCGGAGCAGGTAAGCAGTGGAAGAGAGCGAGAGGAGCACGTGGACCAGTCGGTTAATTACGAGCCGAGACAATATGGTTGCGTTGGTCGTTGGCCGTTGTCATGCCCGGAGCCGGCCGGAGGCAATCACCATCTAGGGGTGTTTAGTTCTCCGTGGAATTCAAAATATTTTGGGTTTTGGCTCTTTATTTTACAAAATGAAACTAAACATCACCCAAAATATTTGGTAAAAAGTGGTTCATTTTTCATTTTGTATTTTGGACTCAAGAGGCTAAAATAAGAGAATCTTTGCATTGGTTTGTGTGTCATCATCACAATCCCCATCATTGGAAGACAAATTTTGATGGGAACTAAACACCCTACCAAAATATTTTGCGTTTTGGATTTTGGATTTTGGTTGGAACTAAAGAGGGCCCTACTCCTAATCCTAAGTATCTAGGAGTGAGTGTGGGCTGGAGGCTGGAGCTAAGGGTAAGTACATTGTTATAATATTATATGTGAGTTGTCTCATACGTCATCTCATATAATGTTACGTAGAATTTTTTTACTTATGTAAAGAAAAGAGAAATATGAGAGAATAAGAAATCATTGTTTCACGAAACAACCACCTCATAAGTTAAGATTTATGATTATGAGACAACCAGTATAGTATTGTATGAGTTATTGTTATTATGCAACTCACAAGTTTATTTTTATTCTATATACATAAATTTAGAAATAATAAGTTACTGTGAGACAATTTAAAAAGTAACAACCATTGCATATGTTATCTATTAAGTCGTAGAAGATGAGACAATTGAAGGGTGCAATTGTCTTTTCCATGACGGCTCCGTTGAAGATGAGACAACAACTTCGGTGCCAGCATTTTCATCGATATAATATATGGAGATTTTTGTTTCCGAATAGCGGCATCAAGGTGGAAATGGTGTCGTTATCATGGAATAATTTTCTCTGGTCTCTCTTCTCCGTTTGTCATGGTTAGATCTAGCTATGATAAAGGACTAAGGAGAATAATTTTTAGATCATTTTCCCTCATTCTTAAGTAGTAGAAAGAAGACACCAGAAAGAAAAAAGATTCTCAATTTCACCTACAAATTAAAAATGTTGACCATCGCTCATTGGGTAGTTGTTTTTAGGTCATTTACCAAGTGATTGTCTGTGCAATCATCCACACTCGGGAGCGATGAATGTGTGCAAGCACCGAGGAGGGCACGCGAGCGTTAGCGGAACAGACGAGCGCGCCGTGCGGAACGGGTGGCAAGGCTAGGGGCAATCGCGTCAAGAACACACCGCAGAGATGTTAGGAAATAATGCAAACAAGATCGCACACGAGACAATTTTTTTAACGAGGTTCGGACATATGCCTACATCCTCAGGGCATGATTATGGAGGTTCCTCCCCAACGGCCAGAATAGCTATCTTAAATCGTCTTATGGTTACAATAGGGTTGTGGTTATATTTATATCCCCTAGGATTGTCTCTGTACCGTTAATTTTCAATACGGTACTAAACATATCCTAGCCCTCTAAAAGAACTTAAGTAGTAACGTAACCAAACAGTACACATATTCGACACAAACCTAACAGGAGACGCACAACGACAACTTTTGTGAAAACAGGCCAATAGTCCACGACGTTAAGAATTTCGGGTGTAGAGTATCTAGAGTGTTTATATTAATGTATCCAGCTATTATATATAATATAATTCTTTTTTCTTAAAAAAAATCGTAGCATTATACCAGACTACCTTACCAATATACTTGGTGAGAAGGAACAATCCGGCCAGGCTGCAGTTTGGGTTCTGCCGATGCCATGCGAGCCGGCCATTCCCCGTGCTCGCCGGAACGGTCGGCCGTACATCCCGGCACTGTAACTTGGTGTAAGGCCACGTTTAGATGGAACCCAAAAATCAAAAAATTTCAAGATTCTCCGTCACATCGAATCTTGCGGCACATGCATGGAGTACTAAACGTAGATGAAAAAAAAACTAATTACACAGTTGATCGAGAATTTACGAGACGAAACTTTTGAACCTAATTAGTTCATAATTGGACAATTTTTATCAAATAACAACGAAAATGCTACAGTAACCAAAAGCCAAAATTTTTGAATCTAAACGCGCCCTAAGTATATGAAAGTGACTGTGGAGAGGCGTGCCGAGAGGGGCGCCTTTTTTTTTTTTTCTGGTCACGCCTCTCTCGTCGTCTCTGGTGTCTCTGCTCCGGTCCACGTACGTACTGTACGAGCCCAAGAACGGATGTGGCGCCGGGGCTCCTTCAAACAGCGCACGGGCGCGCGGGGTGAGGGTCGGCACCGCAAGTTCACACTTGACGACTTGATTTACGTCGGCTGCGACGCGACGGACCCTGAGTCCACTCGCTCAGTGTTCGCCGCCGTGTACTCCGGTTTGAGTTATGCGTCAAATACATTACTCCAACAAATCATGGTCCTTTGAAGAGATCTTATATTAATAAATGTGTGGACCCAATATAATGGGCGGCACTAATTGTAACTAACGAAGGCAACTGTACGTGTTGAAGTTGAAGCTGCCCCTAGTTATTAGGTGCTGTTTGTTTCGTGGATTTAAGTCTGTCATCGGTTCACAGGGTGAACGGGTCACGTTGCTCGGCGTTTGGATGTATCAACTTGCAACCGATTGCAGCGCGAATTATTTCGGCCTAGTGCATCACCGCTGCCCCTCTCCTACGAGCTGTAATGGTCCCCGTTGTTGTTTGCTCCATGAACCAAATAGATGGCGTTAATGCTTGATTTGCAACAGTTACCGGTGGGAGCAATTTTCATTGACGTTCCCATTCCATTTAATAAACCAAACAACACCTTAATACTGTATACATTGCAGTGCATAGAAATCCAAACCGAAAACGATGGAAAGCTCCATCAAACGGTGCAAGCAAAGCATGCGTTGTGAGATCTGAGCTTGGAGAGACAACGACTGCCTTCCCACCCCCAGTTTGTCGCGCCGCCGTGTGGACCGTCCGTGGACTCGGGACCTGGCGACACGGCGAGGGGCTCCATGATTATAGATGGCCATCGGGCCGTGCCGTGTTTGCCCGTGCCGTGCCTCCTCGGGTCGTCGTGTCTGTCGTGCCGTGCCTAGTCGTGCTTCGTGCTTAGTTGCCGATCCACGGCACGGCCCACGGGCCGTTTTGCCGTACCGTGCCGCCTATCGTGCCGTGCCAGCCCATGACCCGTGAGGCGAGAAACACTAAAATTTTTCATAAGTGTTCATCATTTTAATTTTTTCACAAGTATTCATCATTTTTAACATGTCACAACTCAATTATTAGTTATTATAAATTATTTTAATAACTCATTTTAACTAAATAAGCCGTTAGAATTATAATTATCGGGCCGCCCCCGTGCCGTCTCTTAGATCGGGCCGTGCCACGTACCTAGGGCGTTGACCGCGCCATCAGGACTCGGGCCTCATGGACAAATATATATCCATGATGAAGCCTGCACGCGCGGCGCGCTACCTGCCAACTGCCGAGGACAATCACGGGGGACCGAGGAAGAAGGGACAACCAAGGGCGGCTGCCACTTCCACACAGCCACCTGATCCGCTGTGGTGAAAAAACCAACTAATTTCGATTAACCGGAGAGTTTTATGTATAGAAGAATAAGCTATAACAAAAGGTAAGCTCAAATTAAACAAGATAATAAGAGTACTTTACAAAACGTATTTATTTATTACATACGGTAGAGCAGGCCATTTGGCTAGAATGGCTTGCTAGTTGATACTCCCTAGTATAATTTAAAATAGATGGTTAGATCCCTTCAAAATTTCAAAACTTTATAAGATTTTCTGTCACGTCGAATCTTTGAACGCATACATGAAGCATTAAATATAAGTAAAAAATATAACTAATTATGTAATTTGCGAGACAAATCTTTTGAGCCTAGTTACTCCTTGATTAGACAATGATTACCACAAATCTTTTTTATCTAAACAAGGCCGTCTCTCAGCTATTGGACCATTTGTTTTCGCAAAAGTGGAGGGAGAGAGGGCTATGGTGTATCCGGTCATTTATCAATTGCTAAGATTACTATTTGTTTTTCACATGAAGTTGTCTCATTCACAACGTGTTCTATGCATACATTTTAACCTCGATGCTGTTACAATTTTATTATAATTAATTAATGTTTTCTTGACTATCTCTTTATCTACCTGTACATATTTTATTTTTTATTAAGCACCTATCCACATATTTACATGAGACAGTTTATAGACTCTAGGGCTCTTGGAGCTAGTTTCAAATGGTTTGCTAAGTAAACCGCCCTTGAAAAATAGGAAGCGCATGTAAAAAATATTTTTAGTACAATTGTTTCTCTATTTGAGACGTTTATAGTTTCCACTTTGTATGACTAAAACACCATTCCATGGTTTAGATAATTATAAAATCTTGAGAGACCTTGTTGCCGAAATTCTGCTAAGGGTCATTTGAATTCTTTCATTTTGGGGGATTGGATACTCATTAATGGATCAGGATATTTAGTTTGGAATCTAACATTTCATAACTAAAATTTTCTTTCTTGTATGGCTATCTCGAATTCGCAGGGTGAGAGATGAATTTTGATTATATAATCACCATGTTATGGTTCTATTTACAACTATAATTTTCTCCTTTGGCTAATAATAGTATTCAAATGTATTCCATATACATTTATAATAGCTTATCTATACCTAAATTATTAGAATAAATTCAATCCTAAGGATTCAGGGTCTATTTGGTAGAGTTGTGCTCTCTGATTCTCCAGCTATGCTCTCTGATTCACTTGTGAAATTATTCGACTAAAAATGATTCTCTTTGATTGTTTAGCCTAAACTCAAAATCAACATAAAGCATCACTTCACATAGATGGCTATCCCCATCTCGTAACTCTGCGCGCATGGAGAAGAGAGAGGGCAGGTGCCTCCGAAGTCCTTGTCGTTTGGGACCTTGCACGAGAATCGGCAATTAGGTTTTTGGGAAGCGTCTACGCGACTGCCCGAAGCCGTCATCCGTTGTCTTCTTCCCCGACGCGCTGCCAACCGACATCGTCTTCTTCCCAG
The DNA here is from genome assembly GCA_022036555.1 of Microstegium vimineum. Taxonomy (NCBI): domain Eukaryota; kingdom Viridiplantae; phylum Streptophyta; class Magnoliopsida; order Poales; family Poaceae; genus Microstegium; species Microstegium vimineum. Next base: position 34,984,150 of record CM039125.1, on the reverse strand, counting down.
TGGATGTCAAGTTCGTCTTCTTCCCGGTGGCAGATGTCTTCTTCTTCCTGGTGAAAAGAACATCTTCACCTTCTACGACATGATCAAGGAGATTGGACAAGGTTCTGGAACCTTGGATGCGCGGATGGGAGGGTATCGTTTCATCTCCTCTCTGTTTTACGTCTTACAATTTATATATGTTTCATTAGTTCATCCATGTTGTTTCATATGTTGTCGCGAGTCTGTTTCATATGTTCAGTCATGTCGTTTCATAAGAAGTCTAATGTCTGTTCCTATTAGTTTTGTGTTCTGCATATATGTTTTAGTGTTACAGTGGTGTTGTTTCAAATGTTGCTACCTGTATGTTTCTGTTGTTCTGTCTCATCGTTTCATGTGATGTCTTGTGGTTCTTATATCGTTATAAGATGTATGTCTTGTTTTACTGTTATGCTACATGTATCATGCTTTATGTTTCTTGATCATATATTTCATATTCTCATGAATATGGTAGATGTCATAATCTCAATTTTTTATAATATTTATATGTCATCATCATAATGTTAATTTATGGAATTAAAATGACATGAAAATTGCCTATTATTCTAACACTTATGATGTCCTTGTAGGGCTAGAAGTGTTATGCTCATTATCATGTAAGCCACCAACTGAGTGAGTCATCACAACATTTACTAAGTTGCCGGCAAGCAATCTAACCATGGGATAAATCATTGTCTCCTTGTGATTAATTTTTCTCTTGACTGGTTTGGTATATATCTCTACATCCTCTTATATGTTGTTACAATCTTGTGTATAGCTTTGCTTATCCTGTTAGTTGCCTAGCTAGTTGAGTTTTTAGTCATATTCTTTTGTAACTAGATTGTTCACTAGTTCTCTACTAGTGTAGCTGTAGCATAGCTTATATGATTTGTATGATATATATACATAGAGATCATAGAAGCTAGAATTGGTAGGTGGCTTAGAACATTTTTTCAAGCTAGAGCAAAATTGCATTAATGCCTTACTGCTATCTAACCAATTGCTCTAATGATTTGTAGATTTTATCACCCCTTTAGCCATTTAGAACCTTTTAGACAATAGTAAGTAATATTCACTAAATAATGGGTAACATTTTGGTCTTCTCATGCGCTGGCTCCGATTACTCCCATCTTCATTGGGCTTGAGAGCGCACTTGATGAGACAGCAGCCATAGTGCCTCCGTCCATTCCTCCAAAATAAGTTTCATGGCGTCAATTCCTAGCTGTCCCTGAGAGGGAGCGCGTGTGCTAAGGTGCATAGGAGAAATGGCGTTGGGTCAAGGGTACCTCCCCGATCAGAGGAAAGAAGAAGGCGTGAAAAAGCCTCTCCTAGTAGGCTTCTCATCTTTTTATATGTTTTGTGTGGTAAACGTGCATCTAGGAAAAGCTAACCATAAGCTATGCGTTTGGAACTTGTCTTTACTTTTTTCCAATAAAAAGTTATTCCCTCCGTTCCAAATTGTAAGACATCCCAAGAATCTTGGAAAGTCAAACTATCTTAAGTTTGACCAAACTTATATGACAATATAATAAGATTTATAATGTCAACTAAGTATCGTTAGATTCGTTATCAATTATATTTTTATAGCATGTCTATTTGATATCATAAATTTTGATAGTTTTCTCTATAATTATTCGCCAAACTTGAGATGCTTTGACTCTCCAAGATTTTTAGAAGGTCTTATAATTTGGAACAGTGGGAGTAGCAAATAAGTCGGACTCATATTTGAATCCTGCAAAATTAGGCACACTTAACCCCCTTTTTATCAGAAATTGTGGGGACACAACATTGGTAGCAAGGAGCTAGCCACACGCACACAAAGAAAGATGGAGAAAACGTGATAGAAAACAGAAAAGAGAAACTATTTAAAGCTAAAAAGGAAAAGGCAAAAGAGATAACAAAAAGAGAGGGAGCTAGACAACAGGCTCGCGACACAAGGATACTGACCACTTTGCCTTTGATGTGTTTCTTGTTTGAGCAAAATTGTCAACAGTAATTTGTTCCAAACAAATTTTAACAGCATATGTAGGAAACAAACATATAACGACGCAAAAGCTGTAGCAACTAGTAAGCTGTGTAGGGACTCACGCCACAGGGAACAATATAATCTTCCACTGCAGGTTATCGCCATCATGCCAATCTGATAGCACGAAGCTCGTGCTGTCGCCGCGGAAGGCAACGAAGTCGAGAGAGATGTAATCCACCAAGTGGATCTACCGAAAGTCATGCCCCATTTCGCGGCTGGTCGACCACTGCGACAGCAGTCTGAGACGTCCAGGTAGAACGGGTTGTACGGCATGACCTTCACATGGACAGTGACGATGAAGCCCTTGTTTAGATTTGCTAGGTGGCAGCAGGTTAAGTAGGATCGGCGTCAAGGCCGGGAAGAGACGAGAGGATCTTCTAATTTTGGGTGTCTTGCTGGGCCCACTCTGAGAGTACGAGTGTGGTGTCCTCTGTTGGAATATATGGGCTTGGCCCAATAAAATTTCAACTAGCTCCAAATAAATCTCCGGGGCTTAAGCATTCATGCCCCATTTTGAGTGAAATTGTAGTTTTTTCTCGTTTTTTAAACTTTGTGATTTTACACCTGACGTTTTGGAATTCAAATTGAGGAAAGACTCCGCGCCTATTTCGTCAAGCCCATATAAAAAAAAGTTGTTCCCCATTTAGAACAAGTTCTGTGCTAACGAATTCGAGGCAAATTCACCACGTACAATCTGGCCAAGGACAGATTAGCCAGGATTCAGTTTTCACTGCATTTTGGCATTTTGATTGAGGTTTAGGATACTAGCATAGATGGGCGCGCTCCGTCGCGCCAGTTCTTACTATGCATTGGTTGCAAACGGTAAAACGAGTTAGTTTTTTTATATACTGAAACAATATATGTACTGGATAAGTACTCAAAATTATTGTTATGGTCTAATAACAACCCGATATAAAGATGCACATGCTGATAGAAATATTACAAAATCTTTATTGTCATGATTGATATGAATTACCATACTATACGCATTTTACGACGTGAATAAAAAATAAATGAGAAAAAGAAGAGAATAAAAAAGCTTAAATAAATTTAAAACTAAAAAATAATAAAAGCTTTTGGGAAGTAGGAACTTAAAAAAAGCACCAATAGTTAGATATAAAGTTATACTGGTCTGATAGAATGATTATATGTTTTTTATTGCACACTGCATACACTCCGATGCGTAGAATCGTACATGTATAAAACAAAAGATTAAAAATACTACCGTCTCTTTATCGCTTGCTTCAGAACTTAAAATAAAAAAACTTAAAAAAATAAATATAAAATTTCAAAATTATAATAAAAACTAAAAAAATAAAAAATAAAAAATGTCAAATCGATAAACAGTGCCAAAGACCCTCTCAGGCCTCCAATTTATTGGTGCATGAGGGATATCTTATGAGTTGGATTAGATCTTGGTCAACGATGCTCTTTGGACCATGTTTATCAGTACTATTTATCAGTACTTTTCAGCGAACAAGTTTCACAACAAATCAGTATAAGCTTTCAGCTTAAGCTAAATTTCAGCAAAATGAACAACATCATTATTTTAGTAATGTGATTTTCATCGAAGAGTGTCTTTTTCGTGAAACATTATTATTTACCCATACAACTTGAGTAAGACTTGACCGCGTCCTCGTTTCTCTGGACTGGGAAGAGCTCTTTCCCAACAATCACCTTTAGGCACTCGGGTCCGATGCTTCTCATCATTGCCCACTGCTGCTTCAAACCAACCTTTCACTCTCCACCAAGCCTCGCTTTCACTTCGATGTGTTCTCGACCAAATTCGAGGACTACCAAGACGTGTTGCAGCAAGGATGGCAATGCGCACCTCTCTCTGACCCCATCTTGAAGCTTGACGCCAAGCTAAAGAACCTCGCTTGCGAGTTGAAAGTTGGTCAGCAAGGAAAATTGGTTGCGTCAGACAGCAATTGATATTAGCAAGAGAAATCATTCTCAAATATGATCAGGCCTCCGAGAACAGACAACTTACCGAACCTGAACGTGCACTGAGGAGCGAGCTGAAAATGAAATGTCTGGGGCTGTCATCCTTGGAAAGAACCAAAGTTTCACCACCTGAATAACTCCATCGTCATCCTGATACCCAAGAAGCCAGACGCCAAGTCCCCAGCCGACTACAGGCCGATTACGCTCATCCACAGCATTGCAAAGCTCTTGTCCAAGGCACTGGCACTACGTCTCGCACCATGGATGCCTTATCTGATTTTGCCCAACCAAAATGCTTTCATCCGGGGAAGAAGCATACACGACAACTTCAAGATGATCCAACGCGCAGCAGTACTCCTTCGAAACACCCAGGTTCCCGCAGTGCTCCTGAAGTTGGACATCTCAAAAGCGTTCGATACTATCTCTTGACACAAAAAACGTCAGATCTGCGAACACCTCGGGCTTATACCCGAACTCGATATCCAAAGGTGTGCCAGTTGATTTGACCAGTTAATCAACAAGGATGATAACTACAACAACGATGAACGAGACGACAACGATATGTTCGGACGTCAAGGCTCAGATTGCTCAAAAAACGGAACTCGCGAGGTAGACGGAGATCTTGTAGATGCAGCCCGTCGAGATCGTAAGAACTCGTAGATAAACTATAACTAATGCGAAAAAAGTAGATGCTGAAAAGTAAGACGAAAATAATAGATTTGTTTGATTGAATTGAATATATCTTGATACATCGCCCCTGGTTACATATTTATACTCCGGTAACAGGAGTTGCAAACAGACACGACTCATACCTAAACAGAACTCCTATTTTTAAGGAAATAAAACGAATCGTACAAGAGTTGGACTCAAACAACGACAATAACACTGGTATAAAATCACCAGTTTCCTTATTCGTTTCCTTTACAATGAAGCCTTCCATCGGCAGACTCTTTCCAATCTGCAACCTTCCTCTTATTGCCATCGGTAGCTTTCTGCTGACGTCAGCCACATCTTTTGTCCATCAGCAATACCTTCCTATCGGCAATATTCTTCTACTTTCATCGGCGACATCTTCTCATCGGCAAATGTCTTTCCTTTTCCCCCTTGACGTTTCTTCTATCACATCCACCATCGGCAGATTCTTCTGCTTCCATCGGTAATGGAACCGATAGCCCCTTGATGCCGATGAGGAACCCCTTTACCGATCAATACACTTGGTTTAATATTGACCTGTAAAAAAATGGTGTCAACACATGCCCCCCCAGTTTCGGAGTATAAAATATCTTATGCGCCGAAATTTGCTCTTTTCCCTCCAAAACGTGCCATCATCTTGATTACCGCGCCTGAAAACTGCAAGTTACCAACAACTCCCGTAACTGTAGCACGAACTCTTCAATCACCGCGCAAATTTACTACTATATCCTTCCTTATCTCTGCTCAGTAAACTCGAAAATACCTCTCAACTAGGCCTATAAAGACCACCATCCGTCCTCTCTTTTACCCTGAGCTCACATTTTCACCTTCATCCCAACATCATTTCCCAAGAGCACTACTCCATCGGCAGTTCTTCTTCTTTCATCAGGAGGTACGACCCCTGCAAGAACTCTACTTCAATGGTGATCAACTTTACTGCTTTTGCGGTAATCTTTCCACTTTCCCTGTTATATATACCGCAGTTTTATCTTTCCGCATCACCTCTAATTCTTTTCTCTCCATCTTCTCTTTGTTTTCTGAACCTAGGAGATGCGCAACAAAATAGTGATCCCTACCGATCAACCACATCTCTATTGCTTGGGCCCGATGGGGGATACTGATCCGACCGAAATCATCAATGCGGAAACCAACCGCGTCCCTTTCAGATCTGCACATTTCAATCTAGGGTTATGAACAGACATTTTCCGATCTTGGCCCAAACCTACCAAAGGGTGGAAAAACGGATACCTCAGGATGGCTAGGACGCAACAAATCTATTGGGCAGAACGCAACTTGGACCAATGCATCAGGCTATCCCTCGCCGATATAGCCAAGAATGAGAACATGATGATAGCTGCCTCCTACTTCTGGTCTGACACGATGAATGCCTTCTTATTCAGACACGGACCAGCCACTCCTACACTTGCCGATGTATACATGCTCACCGGCCTTGACATCTCTTCTGCCGATGATGCTCTTCTTTTCAACAGAAAGCCCGAACATCGGGTAATCACCCGCAACATCGGTGGTTGGACCGGATATGTTCAAGAATATCACAAGACCGGATTGGTAAACCAAAGGGAGCATGCTACCTTCCTGAATATATGGCTGGAGAAGTTTATCTTCTGCGGCAAGACAATCGGACCCACCAACATGTACCTCCCTGCAACAGAGCTTTTGGCCCACGGAATAAGACTTCCTCTTGGCCGATACCTTCTCAGCTCAGTCTATCACCTCCTGCATTAGGTGTCGGAGAAGTTATTGCTAGGTGAACCCATCGGCAACCTTGGAGGCCCCTGGTGGTTTATCAACATGTGGCTAAACGCCCATATGCATAAGTGTCTTCAATTTGACCTATTCAGTCAACAATTTCCAAGGGACTTAGCCGAGGATTATGTACTCGCCGATGATGAATTGGCAACCCGCTCCCCACTCAATTTTGGAGAAGCCATAATAGTGCTGCCGGGAACCGATGCTAACGAGGGCCAATTCGGCATGTTCTTCCAGAGATTTTATTGTGGTATTCCTGCTGCGGAACGAGCTTGGTGGCCCTACACCGATGCGAACAATCGATTCCCACTGCCTTTCAATCTTGCCGATGCAGATATACAGAATGATGAAGGAATTCTGAGGGCTATCCTTACTCCTCGAGCCATTCCAGTCAACATCTTTGGGAGTGGGAAGAATACTCATGCCACTTATGAATTCTACTACCCATCGGCAGCAGCAAGACAATTGGCGTTTGGCCAACTACCGATCAATCTTAGCTATGCCAATGTGGTAAAGCCAAGAGAAGTCATCACCAACGTCATGGACTGGGACAAGGTTGTTCATCTTCTTCCTCATGCCGACACAACCAATATTGACTTATCTACTTGGGCACCAACATCCTTCATCATCGAGTCATATAAATTCTGGTGGCAAGAATGGAAAGATCAAATGTTCGCTGCATCGTCACACTATCATCGGCATTTGATTGACGTCGATCATATCGTCCCTGATGACGCGGTAAATTTTATTTTCGATTTTATTCCTATCACCCCTTTTAAATGTATCGACATCTGATTTTCTGTTTAACAGGTTGATGACCCAATCCCAAGAAAAAGCAGAAGTGGCAAAACTTTCAACTTGCGACCGATGAACCCTACATCGGTAATCGGCAACAAAGCACCTTCATTGGCTTCCCTTATGCATCGAAAAGCGCCGAGGGTCACCCTTAAGCTGAAGTCAACACCAACTGGGGCTGCTGTTACTCCATCAGCTGCTGCCATCATTTTGGCGCAAGCTTTTACGGTAATAAATCTTTATTTCATTCATGCCGATCACAAAACGTTCATCGGTAATTCTCACTTAATTTTCAACTTGCATCACATGTCTTCTTTTGCAGCAAACAAATTCATTGGCAACCGTTCCGAATGCACCAACTCCTCCAACTCGGCCTGTCGATGCCCCCCAAGCGTAGCAGCCGAAACGCCAAGGTTCATCAAGTACCACCCCTCGACCAAAACGCCTAAGGCCATCAACCTCAGCCATGTCACCGGCAGCACCTCCTACCGATGTATTATTACAAGAGCCAGCATCAGCACCTGCCTCCGATCAAACACCAATCGAGACTTCTATCCAAGAGACAGCATCAGCACCGCAGGAGTTGGTTATAGAAATGCCAACAACATCGGTATCAGCACCAGTACCACACGTTCCATCCACAGAGTCAAGCTCATCGGCAACCATTGCCGATTTTCAAGATACTGTTATGCTAGCTGCCCCGCCAATTCCAAGGCGAGAGACTGCTCTAAAGCAGGTAAATCGACCATCTGTCAAAAACTCATAAGACACAAACTTTCAATCAAGAAACCCTAACTCTTTTCCTTTTAGGCCCAAGAATCTCCCAATTGTTTATTCTCCTTCACTATCACTATACCAGACGAAGATGAAGAAGAAGAAAGTTCTGTCGATGATGATGCTAGGGAGATAGAGGAAGCGGACCAAATTCGCCTTCGTGCGATCTCATCTATTCAATCCCTGTTGTAATTTATTGTGTCGGCAACTATGAACTTGACGACTGATCCTTTGTATTATAACATCAATACCTTTTCTACTGATGTTTGCTTTTGTCATCGGTACTTTATATCTGTATCACTTTGCGCATCCATCCAGATACTTAGGATAATATTTATTCAAATATTTACCATTGATTGCTCCGGAAAATGCAACCCCTTCGAGGGTCTCCAAACTATAAGCATCGCCAAGAGCAGACTAATTTATCTTTTTGTTACATCATCTGGATAAGTACTTTGATTGTACCACGACATACCATTTGACCCGACCATGAAGCTTTATTTAACTTCGTAATTCAAAATTGATCAACACATCAAGATTACATTGGTGTATTTATTACCGATGTAGTTGGAACCAAATTAACAAGTGACCGATGTTTGACTATTTCAGTCCAAACCAAGTATCTCTATATAATTCCAAATAAATCAAACCCCATGCTCTTCTAATGAATCATCCAACGATTGTTTACATTGAAAATCCAACCTGACATTAATAAAAATTAATCTATCCGATGTAAACCCCTACCTAGGTTCTCCATCATCGGCCAACCGATTAAATTCATCCTCAGAGACAACTGCTTGGATTGGTATGATCTGGTAATTGGCAACTTTGAGAAACTTAGTATCCCAAGCTTTGCCTGATATGCACTTCGTCTGCTCATAGGTTTCCGATTCTGCCGATGCAACCATTGATGGGGCTTCACTTCGAACGACTTCAATCTTGTCCCCGACTCATTGCATAAGACTTTGATGCATCGTGGAAGGAATACAGCAATTAGCGTGAATCCAATCCCTTCCCAAGAGCAAGTTGTAGGTACCTTTACCGCTGATCACAAAAAACGTTGTCGGCAAAGTTTTGCTGCCGATAGTTAATTCTACGCATATTGCTCCCATAGCTGGTGACACATTGCCTTCAAAATCTTTCAGCTTCATGTCCTCTTGACTAAGTCTTGTTCACCTTTCCCAAGCTTCCTGAATATAACATACGGCATTATATTAATCGACTAACATCTTTGACACTGGTTGCCCATCGACTTTGCCTTTGACAAACAAGGCTCTCAGATGCTGCCTCTCATCATCGGCAGGCTTTTCAAAGACAGCTGCCATGGGATCTAGCACTAGTTGAGCCATATCAGCAACTTCTCCGTCAGCATCAGTGGGTGCCATAAATTCCATCGGCAACATAACGACCATGTTGATTTCTGCCGATGGACTCCTTTCCTGGTGTTTTGGCCTCCACTCCCAGACTGGAGGTTCTCCCTTGAAGAGCCATGACCCAGATCATTCTGGCGTTCACGCTAGATTCTCCTTCTTTGAGTCTTTGTCAGGCCTTTGGGACACCATTGAGGAAGCTTAGTCTTCCAAACAGGTTGGTACTGTTTCTCACTGTGTCGGCTTATGTTACCCCTTATGTTTGGATCTCTAGAGAATATCTCTTCATCGGGCACCCTTGCATTAGCCCTCTCTTCAATCTCCTCTTGATGGATACGCTTGCCAAGCCTGTCAAGTACACTGAGTTTGCCCCCCAGCCGATCATATACTAATTCTTTTCTTTTGATCGGCCTAGCATAGCTTGATCCCTGACCTTCAAAATGAGACTTCTTCTTCGACCGATCAGCAGGATAGTACCCGTTGCATTCAGGACAATTATCGGCAGTGGGCAGCTTGATACCTTCTTCCCAACAATGGACGAAGAAGGGGCATTTCCAATGATCTTGATGCCGATACCACTCTTGGCGTCTTTCTTCTTCTTGCTGCCGATGCTGCTCTTCTCGCGAACACTCGTATTCCTGTCGTGGCCTCCCGTGCGTGATTACAACACCGTACGACGAACGTCCCCGAGGCCTCCTGGAACCACTACTTTCATTAGCAGTTCTTTTATTCTCTCTTTCATCGGCAAACTTCTTTCCCTTTACATCCTACATAGCTATTTGATGTTCGGGATCCACCGATGAATTCTTCTTGGCCACTTCCGACGTCAGTACTTTGACTTTCCCACTAGTTTCCACCATATTAGTTGGAAATGGATGCTGGTCAATCTTCATCGGCCTCTGAGCTTTGGAGTTTTCAAACTTGATTCGCCCAGATTCGATTTCTGACTGCAATTGCTGCCTAAAAACTTTGCAATCATTGGTACTGTGTGAGGTTGCATCATGCCATTTACAGTACCTCATCCTTCTAAGCTCTTCAGCCGATGGAATTACTTGATTAGGCGCCAGCTTAATCCGCCCTTCTTGAAGCAATAGGTCAAATATTCCATCGGCTTTAGCAGTATCAAAAGTAAACCTTTCAGCCTCCTTCCGACCAAATGGACATGATATCGGCTTCTTATCTTTTACCCACTCAGCAACGCCGATATCCGTCCCTTCGCCTGACTCAGAATCTTCTTCTTGTTCAATGAAAGACACCTTCTTGTTCCAAGTCTTTCTAGGTTCGAAGGCTTTAACTTCTTGATCGGCAACTCTCTGCACGAGATGGCTGAGGCTTTCGAATTCTTGAGATGCATATTTATCCTTGATGTGTGGCAGTAATCCTTGGAAAGCCAAATCCGCCAATTGCCGATCATCCAGTACTAAGTTGTAACATTTATTCTTTACGTCCCGAAGCCTTTGGACGAAGCTTTCTACTAATTCGTCATTGCGCTACTTCAGCTTGACCAAATCGGTAATCCTCTTCTCATGAACGCCAGAGAAGAAGTACTTGTGAAACTGTTTCTCCAGATCGGCCCAAGTAATCACAAAATTTGGAGGAAGCGAGATAAACCACGTAAACACCGATCCAGACAAAGATGACGAGAACAATCTCACCCTTAGCTCATCTCTGCTAGCTACCTCTCCACATTGGATAATGAAGCGTTTGACGTGCTCCATCGTCGATGTATCATCTTGGCCAGAAAATTTTGTGAAATCTGGCACCTTGTACCGATTTGGGAGAGGAATCAGGTCGTAGGCCTGAGGGTACGACGTTCAATAAGAGTACGTATTGACCTTAGGCTTGATGCCAAACTTCTCTTTCATCACTTCGGCTATTTTATAGACCCAGTACGCATCCTGATCTTGCCGATGGATCGGCTGAATATTAACTGGCTGGGACGGTGGATACATTCCTTCTTGCCTTTGTGGCGAGTAAATTGGCCCGGTCGGCGCAGGTGCGGCACCATATTGCGGCATGATATTCATCAGTCGATGCACCGATGTTTCATTCTGAGTGCTCGTCGGGTAATGGTACTGTTGTACTCCCGCTATCTGGCATCCAGGTTGAACCGCCTGCTGTTGAATTGGATTGGTCCATACAGGATTATAAGTTATCGACATATAATTTGCCGATAATTGATGGTTACCATGCGCTTGCTGCTCCTGCACCCTGGAACAATCAAATTGACCTCCTTGGTGCACCGGTGCCCCAGCGTAAGGATTTGGCATCATCGTGGGGTGGTTTACCATTGCCAAATCTTGTTGCATCGGCAAAGAACTTGCCGATGGTTGCCCGTAAGGCACTTTGGGCACCACCATCTGGAGATTCTCTGGTGGCAACTGCATATTTGGCGAAGACGTAGCATAACGTGCCACTGGATTCGTCGGCTGTGCTAATATTGCCGATTCCACAGGGGCCTTCCCCGCCACATTGTCACCTCGGATCAACTTAGCGTCGGCAGACGAATTTGGAGGCATATCATATCCCCACCAGCTAGCAGGAATTGGTTGACTCTGGATCACTGGTCCTGACATCTCCGATGCTATGGGATCTGTATTTAGCCGAACTACGCTCACAGGGCTTGATCTGGGTGGAGTAATTTCACCGGAAAATGGCTTCGCAGGTTGGGAAGATGCCGCTGGGACCGCCATGGAGTCACAGTAGATGCCGATCCAGGTTGATGATACGCCGGACCAACATAATGGGGTGTCTGTCCTTCTTTGAAAGATTGCATAACGACATTGTATACAATATTGGACAACACCGCAGAGTGGTTGATTAATGCTTGATTTAATGCAGAATTATCCATCTCTTGTAATTTACCAAGATTGGCGTCGAAAGTGACCTGTCGCGGCAACAGCGGGTTGTGCTTCTGGATAGCTTCGCCGCTCCTGCTTAGGCTGAAGGACTTCAGATATAGCTCCTTTTATTCCTCCATAGCCTGCTCCATAGCTTGCTTCTGATGATCTTTCAGATCTGCTTCAGAGACTTCAATGACGTTCTTTGGATCAATGTCACTAGAACCACCCATGATCTTGATCAAGAGATATATCTAGGGTCCCACCGGGTGTGCCAAAAGAGGTGTTGACACAAAAAGCGTTAGATCTGCGAACACCTCGGGCTTATACCCGAACTCGATATCCAAAGGTGTGCCAGTTGATTTGACCAGTTAATCAACAAGGATGATAACTAGAACAACGATGAATGAGACGACAGCGATACGCCCGGACGTCAAGTCTCAGATTGCTCAAAAAGCGGAACTCGTGAGGTAGACGGAGATCTTGTAGATGCAGCCCGTCGAGATCGTAAGAACTCGTAGATAAACTATAACTAATGCGAAAAAAGTAGATGCTGAAAAGTAAGACGAAAATAATAGATTTATTTGATTGAATTGAATATATCTTGATACATCACCCCTGGGTACATATTTATACTCCGGTAACAGGAGTTGCAAACAGACACGACTCATACCTAAACAGAACTCCTATTTTTAAGGAAATAAAACAACTCGTACATGAGTCGGACTCAAACAACGACAATAACACTGGTATAAAATCACCAGTTTCCTTATTCGTTTTCTTTACGATGAAGCCTTCCATCGGCAGACTCTTTCCAATCTGCAACCTTCCTCTTATTGCCATCGGTAGCTTTCTGCTGACGTCAGCCACATCCTTTGTCCATCAGCAATACCTTCCTATCGGCAATATTCTTCTACTTTCATCGGCAACATCTTCTCATCGGCAAATGTCTTTCCTTTTCTCCCTTGACATTTCTTCTATCACATCCACCATCGGTAGATTCTTCTGCTTCGATCGGTAATGGAACCGATAGCCCCTTGATGCCGATGAGGAACCCCTTTACCGATCAATACACTTGGTTTAATATTGACCTGTACAAAAAAACGGCGTCAACACTATCGGATGGGCATTCATCCTTGAAGTGCTAAGGGCACTCAATTTTGGTGTAGCCTGGAGGCACTAGATCACCTGCCTACTGTCCTCGACCACAACCCAAGTGTTGCTCAATGGACAGCCTGGCAACCCCATCATTCATAGGTGCTGAGTGCAGCAGGGGGACTTGCGAACACATGGTGGATAAGTACCCATGTAGTTCAGTTTTGTGATGAGTGATTGCCCAACACTTGAGCGGTTCAGTTTGAGTGGCTTTATTCTAACCGTTTGCGAAAGCAAATGTGTGCCTGTCTATCGGCTTGTGCTGTGCAGGTGCTATGCCTAGTGACAGTGGTCAATGGCGTGGAGAAGGTCGAGTAGAGGCTTGCCGTGCCGATGGACTGAGAGCGGTGAAGGGCGGAAGCGGGGCTCAGACTGAGGGACCATGGGCGCCGGCGGACTAGCTGTGGTGGCTAGTACTTGGCACCGGCGAGTACGAGAAGACATGGAGGTAGACCGAGTCGGCCGAGTCAAGACGGTGGACGCGCGAGTCGAGCGGAGGCTCAGGGGACTCGGAGTCCGACCGGGCGAATACAAGGTGGCTCGCGTCGAGTGGTTTGGTGGTTTGGGCCTCAAAACCATCCGCGTCGGTTTCCGAGTTTGGGCTGCAAAACTCGGGGTTCGGTAGTTGAGCCAAAAGCTACCGGTGGCGGGTTTCCTGGGTTTGGGCCTCAAAACCTAGGCGGAGCTTCCGAGGAAGCGGGGATGGCACGTGGCGGAATCTTGGAGGTTGTGTCGAGGCGACGACAACTCCTGGCACGAAGCGGGGCCGTCCATTCAAAACGCGGGAGATATTTTCCGGAGCTTGGACTGCAATGCTTAGGCTAGGTAGTTCACTCAATGTATCTAGGGGGGTCTTTGGGAAATAGTCAAAGCCTGATAAGTAGGGGGTGAAGGGGTATCCCTCAGCCCACCTCTTGAACCCTAATCATCTGCACCACCTCTCTCTCTCTAACCTCTCTCTAGTTCATGAGGGCCCTAGGTTGATTTCACCAACCTTTGTAAGAACTCGCGAACCTTTTGGTGGGAATCGGAGGCCTTAAACTCCATAAGCCATGGCGGCTTTGTTTCCTTGATCGAGTCTCTCCGGTTCTTGTGTTCTTCGCGTTTTGCTTTTGCTCTCTCTTTTTCCCGAGTTGATTTCTCTTTGTTGAGAGTAGCTTTCAAATTCCACTTGAACCAAGTTGTTCGGATTCGTGAGGAGCATCTTTGAACTGAAGGAATTCTCCTCAAACCTCACGAGTGCGTAGATCGGGCGGTTTCTTTGCGGCGTTCTTCGTTTTGCCTTTTCTCCCCCACATCCGTTTGTTCCCGTTTATCCTCTCCAAATTGAGTGATGATTTTTTCGGGATAGCTCCCCAACTGCACAAGGATCATGCCTACAAAATTTGGTTGCAGTTGGAGTTCATTTGGTTGAGTTTTGGGATGTTTTGGAGGAGAGAAAACGATTTTCGGGTTTATTGTGCAGATTTCAGGGGCGTAGGACGCTCCAGAGTTTGGCGTCGGACGGTCCGTCAGAGGCGTCGCACGCTACGTAGTGCTGACGATAGCGTCCGTTGTGATCGTCCGTCGCTGGGGCTGTTTTCGGGCTGTTTTTCTAGCGTCGGACATTCCTGACGAACTAGCGTCTGTCGCCCATCGGACTCAGTCCGTCGCCCTCTGCAGCGTCCGTCGCCAGCGTTTGTCGCCCTTCGAGCAAGGTTTTCAGGATTTTCTTCGTCGCTGTTTTGGCTGTTTCTCCCTCGT
Organism: Microstegium vimineum; assembly: GCA_022036555.1. Classification (NCBI taxonomy): domain Eukaryota; kingdom Viridiplantae; phylum Streptophyta; class Magnoliopsida; order Poales; family Poaceae; genus Microstegium; species Microstegium vimineum. The sequence goes on along the minus strand of CM039125.1, from coordinate 34,969,022 downwards.
CTGGACTCCGAATTGAGTTCTGTTTGTTGCGTTGGTTTCGTAATCATGCAGGGAACTTGATGAAGCACTTGTGAGATCAGTTCTCATAAGTGTTTTTGGGTGAGCTCTCTTCTCTTCTCTCTAGGGTTTGAGAGCTTCACTATCGGTGTTTCGGTTTGAGTTTTTTAGTTTCCGGAAGATCTGCTATACCTCTTGGTCAACACCAAAGGTATCCATCCCCTCTAGGGTTGTGATCTTTCTGGTTGAGTAAGTGTTCTTGCTTGGGTTGTATTTGGGAAGAGTGGCCCGAATATTTCTGAGTGAAATTTGAGGCTCCCATTCACCCCCCCCTCTGGTCGTCGTTCTCGGTCCTTCAATTGGTATCAGAGCCAGGTTAAGGATCAATCCACCTTACATGGTTCTTGATCTGCGAAGGCGACATGGAGCGAGGTGCTGGCAAACCTCCTTTCTTCGATGGAACAAACTTTGCCTATTGGAAGGTGCGCATGTCCACTTACCTCCAAGGGCTTGATACGAAGTATTGGGAGATTTGTGAGAGTGCTGACTACGTGGTTCTTGGCACTCGAATTAATGAGCCGCAAATCACGCAACATGCGTCAAACGCAAGAGCCGGTAGCATCCTCTTCTCGAGTTTGTCTCTTCCTGAGTTTGAGAGAGTTTTGAGTCCCACTACGGCACGGGAGATCTGGCAAACACTTGTGCGATATCATGAGGGTAACACTCAGATCAAGTCCAGACTCTTCGACACATACCGTAGAGAGTACGAGAACTTTTCTTAGTTGGCCGGCGAATCTGTTGACGGGATGTTCACTCGCTTCCAATCTATCGTCAACAAGATGCGTGCTAATCGAGTCAACTTGCCTTATGATGATCATGAGATGGCTATCAAGCTTTTGCATGCTCTTGATCGGAAGGTGTGGGAGATGAAGGTGGCTGCCATTCAGGAGTCACCGGGCTATGATGCCCTGACCGTGGACGAGCTGTTCAGCAAGCTCAAGTCCTCAGAGATTGACTACCAGACCCGGGCCAAGCTTGAAAACCCGTCGAAACCATCTATGGCGTTGGTTTCTGGCCCCGACGGTACGTCTTCTTCCTCCTCTGACCCTTCACACTCTTTGTTCGCTTTGTCTTTGATTTATTTGACAGAGGATCAAGTGGAGGCTCTTGGAGATGATGAGCTGGCTTTGGTCATTACCAAGTTGTCATGGTTCCACAACTACCGTTTGAACCGTCAGCGTGGTGGCTTAGCTAAGGGGTGCTACCGTTGTGGTGATGAGGATCACTTCATCGCAAACTGCCCCAAGAAAGCTGCGGGTGACTTCACCAAGCCCAAGGACAAGCGCGAGCACCACTTCGAGGACAAGAACAAGCCCAAGGGTGGCTACCACCGAAGGTCCTCCAAGAAGGTGATCGACAAGGTGAAGGCCAAGCACCGAGCCTTCCTCGCCTCCCTCAGCGACATCGATGCCTCCTCCGATGGAGGTTCTTCTTCGAGCGATGATGAGTCCAAGGGAAAGGTTGAGGACAAGCTTAACGACCTATGCTTCTACACCGACGCCAAGCACGGTGGCACAAAGAGATGCTAGGATTGTTGTGCTAGAGAAGGTTAGCTCAGATAGCACTAGAGAGTCGGAACGCTTTGAGGCTTTGGAGCTTGAGATCGCGTCGTGCAGACACGACAAGATGCGTACCGAGGAAGAAAACACATACCTTCGGTCCATCTTGAGCTGGGTGTCTTGCCGAGAGCCGCAGTTGTGGATGACGCTTAGCCAATGCAAAAGGGCTGGCAGCATGGGAGTAGGCTTTGCTATAGGTGGGAAGGACGATAGCATGTTCCATAAGATCAGTGAGTGCAGTGGTTTAAGCGAGAATGAGAAACCCACCACAACTCCCAAGCTTACCAAGATCACTCCACCTAATCCTACCAACCCCTCTGAGTTTCCTGTGAGAGATGGTGTGTTTGAAGAGCCACCCAAAACCACTCCACAGAAGCAAGTGTGGATTGCAAAATCGAACCATCTTCGCAACTCACTTGACACACTGCCTGACATCTCTAGTGATCCCCTTCCTAAGAAAGCTAGAGCCACCCAACCCAACAAGAGAGTGTCTACCAAGAGTGTGGTGAGGTACCATTGTGAGTATTGTGAGCAGGATGGGCACTTGGCTGAGTTTTGCTTTAGGAGGAAGAGAGATGATCGGAGGCAGGTTGAGTTGAACAACCGGGACATGTACCACCCACGAGTTGGGGTGCGTGAACCGGAAGTTCGGAGGCGCACTACTAGGCCTAGAGGTACAATGCCTCAAGGTGCTATGCCTCAGGAGGCGAGACCACGTGGTGGTCGTGCCCGGCGGGGTACCGGACGTGACCCATACGACTACGGACCTCGTGGCGATGGCTTTACTCCACCCTTCTTTAGCGGACCACGTTTTCCCCATCGTGGTGATCGCTATCCTCCCATGGGACAGGAGATGTTTGTTTTTTCTCCTAACCCATTCTCTGGGGAAGTGGGACAACACTGGTATCCTTCATAGTTTACTAACCCCAGTGTTGGTCCGTTTGCTCACCCTATGTCTTTTTATTGATGTAGGAAGGAGGACTAGAGGAGACTTGGCTTGTGGATTCCGGATGCTCACGCCATATGACCGGAAGTGCCAAGTGGTTCTCCAGCCTCGACGCCGTGCACCACACCGAGTATATCACATTCGGGGATAAGAGTAAAGGTAAGGTTGTCTCCCGGGGGTCCATCCGAGTCAATTCGTCTTTTGTCCTCAAGGATGTTGCTTTGGTTGCTAATTTGCATTTCAACCTTCTCTCGGTTTCGCAACTCCTTGATGACGGTTTTGAAGTGAGTTTTAAGCCTAATCTTTCTCGGATTTTGGACTCTCAGGGTGATCTTGTTTGCCGGATTTTGCCCTTCGGGAAGGTTTTTCGTGCGGATTTTTCTATCTCTTCCGGACCTTCTCGTTGTCTTCTTGCCGGTTCTTCTTCCGAGCTTTGGAAGTGGCATAGGAGATTGGGACATTTGAGTTTTGACTTGCTTGCAAGGCTTAGCTCAATGGACCTTATCCAAGGATTGCCAAAGCTAAAGTTCGAGAAGGATTTGGTTTTTCATCCTTGTAGGCATGGCAAGATGGTTGCCGCTTCCCATCCTCCTGTGACTGAGGTCATGACTACTCGACCCGGCGAGCTCTTAGACATGGACACAGTTGGTCCAACTCGGGTCAGGTCGGAAGGAGGGAAGTGGTATGTGGTTGTAATCGTTGATGACTACTCGAGATACTCTTGGGTGTTCTTTTTGGAGAGTAAGGATGAGGCTTTTCCACTTGTTCGAGATTTGATTTTGAGATTGCAAAATGAGCTACCTAAGAATGCCATGAGAGCTATCCGCAGTGACAATGGCACAAAATTCAAGAATGCTCACTTTGCAACTCTTTGCTCTTCTTTGGGTCTCGATCACCAGTTTTCCTCACCTCACACTCCCCAGCAGAATGGTGTTGTTGAGCGCAAGAATCGGACCCTTGTTGAGATGGCCAGGACAATGCTCGATGAGCATAGGACTCCTAGGCGGTATTGGGCCGAAGCACTCAGTTCTGCTTGCTATGTTTCCAATCGCATTTTTCTCCGAGCTTTCAAGAAAAAGACCTCTTATGAGCTGCGATTTGGGAGACTACCAAGATAAGTCACCTACGGGTGTTTGGGTGCAGGTGTTTCATCCTCAAAAAGGGCGGTAAGTTGGATAAATTTGAATCACGGTCCTCTGATGATATCTTTCTAGGTTACTCTACTCACTCTCGTGCTTATCGTGCACTTAACCTTGAAACTAACCGAGTGATGGAGACTTGTGAGATTACCTTCGATGAAACTATGCCCTGTATTTTCACTGCTTTTGAGCTTGCAGGTGATGATGAGGTGAACACTAGCATCTTTGTGGAGGAGGAGCAGGATGATGTTGATTGGGGTGATCCCGAGCCAACTCCACTGGCTGCCCCCGTCGACCCTGCGACGTCCACTTCGGCTCACGGTCCCGACCCGACTACTTCTTCTACATGGGGGTCGTTCGAGCAGCTTCCTCAGTCGGTGCCTGTTGCACATGAGGGAGCTCCAGCTGTAGTTGAGGGGGAGGCCACTTTGTCCAGGCAGGCTCCCCACCACATCCAGCGGCAGCACCCGCCGGAGAACATCATCGGCGACATTGACCGTCGAGTCACGCGGTTCAGATCTTATGAGCAGGGAATTTGAGATGAGCATGATGGGAGAGTTGACTTTCTTTCTCGGGTTGCAAATCAAGCAAACCCGGGAAGGGACGTCTGTGCACCAAGGCAAGTACACGAAGGATATATTGAAGAAGTTTGACATGGGCGAGGCAAAGCCCCTTTCGACGCCTATGTCAACCACGACTACCTTGGATGCGGACGAGGAAGGAGAGGCAGTGGACCAGACCAAGTACCGAAGCATGATCAGGTCGCTTCTGTACCTGACGACGACCCGGCCGGACATTCAGTTCGCCGTTTCCCTGTGTGCACGTTTTCAGGCGTCCCCACGGACTTCACACAAGCAAGCGGTGAAACGCATCATGAGGTACCTGCGATTCACTCCCGAATTTGGTCTTTGGGTTTCCACTTCTTCCTCTCTTGTGCTTTGTGGTTACTCTGACGTTGACTTTGCCGGATGCCGTCTTGATCGGAAGTCCACTTCTGGGACTTGCCAGTTTCTCGGGTCTTCGTTGGTTTCTTGGTCTTCTCGCAAGAAATCTAGCGTGGCACAGTCGACGTGTGAAGCTGAGTACGTTGCCGTGTCTAGTTGTTGCTCTCAGTTTCTTTGGATGATTGCCACTTTGAGAGATTTCAGTCTTGAGCTTACTAAGGTGCCTCTGCTTTGTGATAGCACAAGTGCAATTAGTGTGGCTAAAAATCTCGTGCTTCATTCGAAGACCAAGCACATTGAAGTCCGCTTTCACTTTTTTGCATGATCACTACGAGAAGGGCGACATTGACCTCCGGCATGTCGAGACCCAAAACCAGCTTGCGGATATTCTCACTAAGCCTTTGGATCAAGCTGCGTTTTCTCGCCTTCGGGGCGAGTTGGGTGTTTGCTTCCCATTTTAGAGGAGGAAAGTTTTGTGTATCATGGTTATTTTTGGTTCTTTTTGTCTTTTCTTTGTCCTTCTTCTCAATTGGTGTCTTGTTAGTGTTTAGTTGGTGTCAATGCATTTTGCATCTCATTTGCATTTGTGACATAGTTCATTTTAAGCTTCATACTTATAGCCAATATAATGAATCTATACTCTGTTTGAGGTGCTTTATGTGTCTATGGTGTTGCCTAACTTAGACTCTTTTTGATCTATATGATATGCAATAGAGCTAAGTTAGAAAAGCTTTAAAACTGAATTTAAAGTCCCCATGTCACCTCTAAAATGGCACTAGCATGTGTAGGCTTTTGAAGATCCTTCTTGGTTGTCTTGTATATAGCTTGTATCTATGGCTCTTCATTGTTTCATTCACTACCTTTGAGCACCATGATTAATATCCTAAATGAAATTGCTCTCTGTTTTGTGAATTGGAAAGGTCGAGTTGGATCTGCATTGTGAGCACTTAACCATGTGTTCGAGACTGCTTCCCATATGGGTCGATACTTGAGCGGTGTCGTGTATGACCAAAACCGGTGTGTCAAGTCCTTTGACTTTGCCCGGTTGGTAAGCAGTGGCATCACTTTACTGACAACCACTCGCATACAACTTAAATGTGCCTAAAACTGAAAATTGGCTGCAAAACTCTGAAATTTGAAAAATTCATTCAGTTGGGTCATTGGCTTGTTGTATGAACTTTGCTAGGGATAGTTTTACTTGCTATACATGAGATTGCTTTGAGATAGATCCTATCTTGTTTGCCATGTCTAGTTGTCTCTAGGAGGTGATACCCATTCCTTGCTCACACATGTAATGCTCTCTAAAATAGCTTCTAAAGTGATCTTAAGCTCAACTTGATTCTTTGTTGGGCACGTAGAGCTTTTCATATTCTCACAGGATCACATCACTTAGAGCATCTATTCATTGTCTTAGCTCTCAGTATGAAGCTTTTGCACTCATTTTGCATTTCATGGCATTTGTAGCCGGATCTTGAGTTGTTGATGTTTGATGAGCTACATGTGTCAACAAGGGGGGGAGATGTGCATTTCATTCCATTTTCAGCCATCTACTTCCAAGGGGGAGAAAGAGTGCATCTCATTGGTTTAGAGCTCATTTGGTATCTTGAGTGTGCTTTTGCCCAGGGGGAGCTTTTGCTAGATGTGTTGAGCCTTTGCCTCTTCTGGAGGGTCTAGCTTGCTTTGTTGGCTCCGACAGGTTTCGATTGTTTCTTGAGCTTTAAGGGACATAGGTGGTTTCAATTGGTATCTTTTGAGCTCCCTTAGTGCTTAAATTGGTTTTCTGAGCTTTGAGAGTTTGTGATTGGTATCTTGGACTTGCTAGCGGTGTTAAGCCCGTTTCTACCTCTTCTTGAGGGCTAGCTTTGTTTTGCTTGGTTGCGTTGAGCCGTTGCCCATGTCTTTGGGAACCAAGTTTTGGATTCTCTTTGCTTATCTCAAGTGACCCCGTTTTGGCGTTCTTAGCTTTTTGGTCATTTGGAGAGCTTTACCTTGTGGCTCAAATCTGAAATGCAGTTGTGTTGACAATGCACTCATCAAAGGGAAGATTGCGAACACATGGTGGATAAGTACCCATGTAGTTCAGTTTTGTGATGAGTGCTTGCCCAACACTTGAGCGGTTCAGTTTGAGTGGCTTGATTCTAACCCTTTGCGAAAGCAAATGTGTGCCTATCTATTGGCTTGTGGTGTGCAGGTGCTATGCCTAGTGACAGTGGTCAATGGAGTGGAGAAGGTCGAGTAGAGGCTTGCCGTGCCGATGGACTGAGAGCGGTGAAGGGCGGAAGCGGGGCTCAGACTGAGGGACCATGGGCGCCGGCGGACTAGCTGTGGTGGCTAGTACTTGGCACCGGCGAGTACGAGAAGACATGGAGGTAGACCGAGTCGGCCGAGTCAAGACGGTGGACGCGCGAGTCGAGCGGAGGCTCAGGGGACTCGGAGTCCGACCGGGCGAATACAAGGTGGCTCGCGTCGAGTGGTTTGGTGGTTTGGGCCTCAAAACCATCCGCGTCGGTTTCCGAGTTTGGGCTGCAAAACTCGGGGTTCGGTAGTTGAGCCAAAAGCTACCGGTGGCGGGTTTCCTGGGTTTGGGCCTCAAAACCTAGGCGGAGCTTCCGAGGAAGCGGGGATGGCACGTGGCGGAATCTTGGAGGTTGTGTCGAGGCGACGACAACTCCTGGCACGAAGCGGGGCCGTCCATTCAAAACGCGGGAGATATTTTCCGGAGCTTGGACTGCAATGCTTAGGCTAGGTAGTTCACTCAATGTATCTAGGGGGGTCTTTGGGAAATAGTCAAAGCCTGATAAGTAGGGGGTGAAGGGGTATCCCTCAGCCCACCTCTTGAACCCTAATCATCTGCACCACCTCTCTCTCTAACCTCTCTCTAGTTCATGAGGGCCCTAGGTTGATTTCACCAACCTTTGTAAGAACTCGCGAACCTTTTGGTGGGAATCGGAGGCCTTAAACTCCGTAAGCCATGGCGGCTTTGTTTACTTGATCGAGTCTCCCCGGTTCCTTGTGTTCTTCGCGTTTTGCTTTTGCTCCCTTTTTCCCGAGTTGATTTCTCTTTGTTGAGAGTAGCTTTGCAAATTCCACTTGAACCAAGTTGTTCAGATTCATGAGGAGGATCTTTGCACCGAAGGAATTCTCCTCAAACCTCACGAGTGCGTAGATCAGGCGATTTCTTTGCGGCGTTCTTTGTTTTGCCTTTTCTCCCCCAAATCCGTTTGTTCCCGTTTATCCTCTCCAAATTGAGCGATGATTTCTTCGGGATAGCTCCCCAACTGCACAAGGATTATGCCTACAAAATTTGGTTACAGTTGGAGTTCATTTGGTTGAGTTTTGGGAAGTTTTGGAGGAGAGAAAACAATTTTCGGGTTCACTGTGCAGATTTCAGGGGCGTAGGACGCTCCAGAGTTTGGCGTCGGACGGTCCGTCGGAGGCGCCGGACGCTACGTAGTGCTGACGACAACGTCCGTTGCGATCCTCCGTCGCTAGGTCTGTTTTCGGGTTTTTTTTAGCATCGGATGCTCCTGACGGACTAGCGTCCGTCGCCCTCTGCAGCGTCCGTCGCCAGCATCCGTCGCCCTTCCAGCAAGGTTTTCAGGATTTTCTTGATCGCTGTTTTGGCCGTTTCTCCCTCGTCCGGACTCCAAATTGAGTTCTGTTTGTTGCGTTGGTTTCGTAATCACGCAGGGAACTTGATGAAGCACTTGTGAGACCAGTTCTCATAATTGTTTTTGGGTGAGCTCTCTTCTCTTCTCTCTAGGGTTTGAGAGCTTCACTATCTGTGTTTCGGTTTGAGTTTTTTGGTTTCCGAAAGATCCGATGTACCTCTTGGTCAATAGCAAAGGTATACACCCTCTCTAGGGTTATGATCTTGCTGGTTGAGTAAGTGTGCTTGCTTGGGTTGTATTTGGGAAGAGTGTCCCGAATATTTCCGAGTGAAATTTGAGGCTCCCATTCACCCCCCCTCTGGTCGCTGTTCTCGGTCCTTCGGGACTCGCTGTCTCCATTGCTTTTCATTCTCGGCATGGAGGTCTTGAGCAAGCTGTTTCAGAAAGCATGGTCAGACGGTGTGCTCAGAGGCGTGGAACAGCTGGCTACCAGACACCAATGCAGCATATATGCAAACGATGCCATTCTCTTCGCGCGACCTAGCAAGCATGAGGCCAAGGCTATCAAGAAGATACTGCAAATCTTCGGGGACGCTTCTGGCCTGAGAACCAACCTACAGAAATGTTCAATCACAGAAATCTTTGGGGCAGGGCAGGCACTGCAGGAGATGAAACAAATCCTCAGATGCGACATTCAGGACTTCCCAATCAAATACCTCAGACTGCCGTTATCCACTCGTAAGGTCCCCAAGGCTAAAATCAGGAAGACGCTCTCAGCAGTGGAGCGAAGACTGCTACCTTCCCTGGGGCCAATGATGAACAAAAGTGAAAGACTAATTCTGGTGAAGTCAGTGCTCTATGTCATCCCTGTTTACTGTATGATTGCTGACGGTCTCCCCCCTTGGGCTCGGCAGGAACTTGATGCCGTCTGTCGTCGTTTCCTTTGGGTTGGCAAAGAAGGAGAGATTAGGGGGAAGTGTATGGTGGCATGGCCTATCTGCACAAGACCGAAACTTTTGGGTAGACTGGGCATTACCGACCTGCGCCTAGCCTCGATTGCATTCGAGACAAAGTGGTTGTGGCTCTAGAAAGTCGATCAGACCCGTGCTTGGACAGAATTATCACTGCAAACATCCAATGAAGCAAGAGCCTTCTTCAACGCCTCGACATATACAATGATCGGGGACGGAAAATGAACGCGGTTCTGGCAGGACAAGTGGATTGACGGCAAAGCAATCCCACAATTGGCACCAACACTGATGTCCTACGTCCCGACATCAATTTAGACAAGACAATTAGTTAAAGACGGCTCGACATATACAGTGATCGAGGACGGAGAAGGAACGTTGTTCTGGGAGGACAAGTGGATTGACGGCAAAGCAATCCCACAATTGACACCAACACTGATGTCCTACATCCCGACATCAATTCAGACAAGACAATCAGTTAAAGATGGCATGTTTCAGCGCGCTTGGTGCAACTTCTTTGTCGGAGGACTGACAATTCCATCCATCACTGAATTCTTGCAGCTATGACACACAATTGCCGAAGTGCAGCTCTCATCTGAACCAGATAGGGTTCACTGGAAATGGACGTCAGATGGTGTGTTCTCTGTTCGATCTGCTTACCAAGCCCTTCACCTACCGGCTCAAGAGACACTATGGTCCGCACTGCTATGGGAGACATGGGCACCTTTAAGAGTGAAGCTTTTCCTATGGCTTGCGCTGCGAGGTCGCCATTGGACAGCCGATCGAAGAGCACGACACGGACTGCAATCGCACCACCACTGTCTGCTCTGTGAACAAGAAGCGGAGACTATGAAGCACATCGTCGTGGGATGCTCCTTTGCCAGGAACCTATGGTGGGAGGTTGCCTCGGCACTCAACGCTCAACTGCAACCTGAACAGGACGAGAGCATCCAGGACTGGTGGGTGCGATGGCGCAACTCATGGATGGGTGAACAACGCAAGGGTGCAGACTCTCTCTTCGCTGCCATCACCTGAGAACTCTGGAAGAAAAGGAACACCCACCTCTTCCGAGACGCACACACTCAAATTCCCCAACTGATGATGCTGATCAAATAGCAAGCAGAGCTTTGGGTGAGCACCGGTGCAAGGGGGCTCGGAAGCTTAATTCACGCAGTAATCGTCTAGTTTGTATTAGGCGGTGTGGTGGTAATGCTCTATGGCAAAACCCAAACGTCTGTTACTCTTCTCTTAGTTAAAAAACGCGCAAGTCTGTTACTCTTCTCTTAGTTAAAAAACGCGCAAGTCTTTTGGGTAATTAAAAAAAAACACGCACTTATTACAAGCCACCACCGAAACCAAACCGCGGCCGCTCCGTATCAAATTGCTTGGGTCTTCCTCCTCCCCACGTCCTTGTCTCGCGGTTCACAGGGAGAGCCGTGGCAGCACGTTTTTCCTAATCCTCTTCCTGTTCTACTTCTACCCATTTGTTCAGCTAATAGACTCCACTTCCGTCACTTGAACGGCACGGGAGAGAATCTCTACCCAGCCAGGCAGCCAATCGAAGTCCTCGCTTGGCTTGCTGTATCTCCTATCCTGATCTGCGAGATTCTTGGCGTTTCTGCTACTGAAATTTTTCGAGTTCTTAAAATTTCTTGTACGAGTGTCAGTAGCCAACTGCTGATACAAAGATCCCAGCTTTTCTATAGTCCCTTTCTGTGACCTTGCCAAAGAATTTGGTGTTTTTTTTTTGTACAATTTCTCCCACTACAGCTCAAGAATCCGCTAATCTGCTGTTTTGGGAGATTGACCATGGGCGGCGGCGGCGCTAACGACCAATTCGCGGGGGGCAATGACCCGCTGCTCCCCACGAAGCGGGATGGGGACGAGGACGACGTCGGTGCCTCCGCGTTCCACGAGTTCGACGGCGCCTCCTTCGCCGGCGCGGTGTTCAACCTCTCCACCACCATCGTCGGCGCGGGCATCATGGCGCTACCAGCCACCATGAAGGTGCTCGGTCTCGTCCCCGGGCTCATCATGATAGTGCTGGCCGCGCTCCTCACCGACGCCTCCATCGAGCTGCTCGTGCGCTTCAGCCGCGCCGTGGGGGCGCGCTCCTACAGCGCGGCCATGGGTGACGCCTTCGGATGGTGGGGCAGGAGGTTGCTCCAGGTCTGCGTCGTCATCAATAACGTCGGCGTCATGATTGTCTACATGATCATTATTGGTAAACGAAACACATCATCTGGGCGCAGCCTGAATTTCGACGCAATTCATCTTTTTCTTCTTGGCCTCATTGAATTTTTAGGATTGTGGTGTCTTGGTCATTGATTTGAGAAATTGAACTTATATATGCAACTGCAAGTAGTAGCTCAATCACGTTTCAGATTATTCTTGAGTCTTGACCGTGGATTTAGGAGCAGATGTTGCTTCCTGTGCAGCATACACCCAACGAAAATGAAATATTGTGCAATTGGCTATTTCTGCATTCAACAAATTTCTGCTCATTACGGGAAAACACCTTGGTTAATTGGTAGCGCATGTATTTCCTATATCTATATAAGGTCTGAGACCCCATGGGATGTTTGGTGTAAGCTCTAGGCATTCCATAGACATTATCTGAAAGGAAATGTGAGTTTATTTCACTTTGTGGCCCACCAGAAGCAGTTTATTTCATTCCATAGAGTATCATATTGCTTTTACATTTTCAGTTCTGCATTTTATATACTTTGTATTAATTCATACTGAATATTCGTTGTTTACCACAGGTGATGTGCTTTCTGGAACCACTTCTGGTGGTGAGCATCACTATGGTGTGTTAGAAGGATGGTTTGGAATACACTGGTGGAATGGGCGTTTCTTTGTTCTCCTTGTTACAACCCTTTGTGTTTTTACTCCACTAGCATGCTTAAAGCGTATTGGTAAGCAATTGAACTACCAAGAAGTTATTACAGGCTCTAGGAGGTTAATGGATATTTAGTTAAGTACTGTATATTTGACAAAATGTGTTTCTTTTTTTTTCTCTTGCAGATTCACTGAGCTATACATCCACAATATCTGTTGCTTTGGCGGTAGTATTTGTTATTATTACTGCAGGAATTGCTATCATCAAGTTGATAGGTGGACAAATTCCAATGCCCAAGTTGTTTCCCACTGTTCCTGATTTGGCATCTGTTTGGGAACTTTTTACAGCAGTGCCGGTTCTTGTCACCGCTTATGTTTGCCATTACAATGGTATGAGCAATTTCTAATGCGTCATGCAGATAACAAATTTTACTACAAACAGAATGGAAAAGGTGCACACAGCTATTTTTGTAGTTGCATTCCTGGAAAGTTTTACTCCTAATAATGTCAATGTAGGGGCATAAAAATGCATGTAAATGACAAAAATGAATAAATAGGCATAGGCTAGTTTGATAGCTATCCCTACAACTTGTTTGAGCAGATGTCTTTAGCGTACAAACAAGTCCCGGAAAAAAAAAGGCTTGCTTCTCAGCTGTCTAAGGAGATCTGATTTACATTTTTGCAGTTCACCCAATTCATAATGAGCTAAAGGACTCTTCCCAGATCAAGCCAATAGTGCACACATCATTGACACTATGCTCTACTATCTACATCACAACAAGTTTCTTTGGATATCTCCTCTTTGGTGAATCTACACTCTCTGATGTGCTCTCCAACTTTGATTCAAATCTTGGGATCCCATACAGTTCAGTTCTAAATGATGCTGTCAGAGTGAGCTATGCTGTTCACCTTATGCTTGTGTTCCCCATGATATTCCATGCATTGAGGCTTAATTTGGATGGGCTCCTCTTCTCCTCTGCAACGCCTCTGTCTTCTGACAACAGAAGATTTGGCATAATGACAGCATTGCTCCTCCTAGTGATTTTTGGGTCTGCAATCTTCATTCCTAGTATTTGGGATGCCTTTCAGTTTACTGGGGCAACTGCTGCTGTCTGTATTGCCTTTATTTTCCCAGCTGCAATCACTTTAAGGTAACTTGCTGCTGTTAAAACATTGTTCAGAATAGTTGTAACTGTGTTTCCTTCCAGCAGATTTATTCACCTAGTTTGGTGTACTTCTCTTTTCTAGTTCTAGAATGCAGATTGACCTCTGAGCATGTGGGAAATGAGAATAAATGAAAATAAACCATGTCTATGGTTACTCTTACGATATATTTGTGGATTATGACTGTAGGTACACGCTGCTAATATTCAAATATGTAGTAGACCTGACAGATAAGCTGGATTATAATTTGTACGAATTTCTGGATGGGTTGCTGCCATGATGGTTTGTTTTTGAAAGATACTTCATTCTGGTAACCTCTAATCCCTTTTACTTTTGGTATATCAGGGATCCACAAGGCATTGCCAAGAAGTGGGACAAAAATTTGGCGATCTTCATGATCGTTCTTGCTGTTGTATCAAATGTAGCAGCTGTCTACAGCGATGCCTACAAAATATTCCACAAGTAAAGTGCTCCTTCCAAGGCCTGAATTAGGGAGTCTAAGGAAGATAGATTTTCATGGTGGTTTGTATGCTAGTTATATTGTCAATAAAAGTTTCATAGCTCTTTAGGCTTTGTTTTTTTATTTGTTTTATTGGCGATGGTCTGACTCAAATCGCGTTGAGTTTCATGTGTGTATCTACACACCGGGGCTGAAGAGTTGCACAGGCTGAAGTGCTTCAGTACAGTGAAAACAATTGTATCAAGTGTGAAATTATAGTTTTACAACTTTATATCTAATGAAAATATATCAAGTATAAAGTTGTAAAATACTAAAGATTAACCATATCCTCAGAGATCACGCATGCATCAATCAAATCTAGAAAAAATATTTTTATATTTAAAACTTTCCTCATTTATCCTATTTTATAAAATAAAAATTAATTAAATATACATTTCATCTATTACCTCCAGGTGATCGTGATCGTCCGATCGAAATAAATGAACGATTCACAATCATTTGAGAGTACCAAAACAAAAACCTTTTGTAAATTGTCGTGGCATTGCTGCTTGGTGTACTTACTAACCTGGGTTTCCTACTGGCTACCGCGTTTATAATCTCGTTTGGGAGGTCTCTACCGGTGCTGGCGCTAATAAAGCCCTCCCGACGAAACCAGTTTTTTTAAGGCTTTGGTTTCTTTTCTCTCTGATGAACATTACTAGTTCCTTAGTTCACGAGCACAAGCGCTCCTTGTTGCACAAGCGGATTTGGTGACGTCGGAGCGAACCGGCAAAGGACAACAACGCGTGTGCGTCTATTAACCACGCTGACTGTCGCTACCTCCTCTTAGGCTTTACTTTGCTTCCTTGAGCTAATAGGTTGGTGTTGGAGCTGTAGAAAAGCGCGGGCCCTACTGCATGGGTCGACCCAACGTTGGAGGAGTTTGACACCTCACTTATTACATTGATCGACCCAATGTTGGAGTTTGGCACCTCGCTTGCCATGTGCTGGCCTACAAGATTAGGAATTTAGGATGCCCACCCGCTATGATCGTCTCTTTGGAAGTTGAAGCAGTGTTGGTGGACAACCATTCGCCGGCTAAGGCTCTCCAGTGGAGGACAGCTTCACCATCTTGTCACCTGCGCTAGGGCAGTCACACGTCACGCCACCCCAGGAGCAACAACACGACGTTGTGGTTGTTGAGGTGAGTCTAGGCTCCAGTGCCATCCCCCAAGGCGACGATGCGGCCACCCCTGCTTGTCTCAAAGCGGGAGCTAGCCTACCGCAAAGAGGCTCAAGCGCTTCACTCTTGTGTAAGGCACCTTTACCATTGCTCCTCTGCCGGTTGTGGAGGCATAGCCAAGGTTGCCAACTGCAGTAGGCGGATCGCCGCATAGGTGCTCTCATGTGTCCTAGCTTCTAAGCAGGGAGAGATGCTGCTGATGAAGCGAATACGATTTATCAATGAACACGTGAGTATTTTCACTGTAGACAAAAACACATACGATAAAATCTTCTTCGATGAACCTCAACCCCTTATATGTTGATGCAAATAAAACATATTTCCGCGACCAAGGCGCCGCGCAAGGCAGCATGGTTGATTGTCTGCGTTGGCTAGTTAGCATGATTGACGAGTAGCCCATCGTACCCTTCTACTATTACGGTCCCATTTGGCAGGGCTCCTAGTGGCTCCAGCTTCTCTAACATATTTACTATTTAAATATTGTTCATATGAGTTGTTTTTATCTCTCCTCCCCTCTCATCTCACAGAGCCAGTGAGAGCGGGTGGAGCTGAAAAAAGTGGCTTCTCCTGCACTCACTGGCTCTGTGAGAGGAAAAAGGATGAGCGATAAAAACGACTCTTGTGAACAGTAAATGCGTCAAAGAACCTAGAGCCGATGGGAGCCCTACCAAACCGAACCTATGTTTTCCCATACTATGTTTTTTATCGAATACGCATGAGTATGCGTATCATTGCATTAAGTAGATAGAGGGTTTAAATTACAAGAGTTGCCGCCCTCGGCCACAAGCCCCAGAGGGAGCGGAGGTTAAAAACAGATATTGAAAAACTGAAGTGGGAGCTGAATACTGAATGGGACTGAATTGCACGTTCAGCCGGCTGCCATCGCCTCAAGGCCCTTCGCGCCCGCCTGCATCCAGCGCCCAGCTTCCTCCCAGATTACTTGCAGCAGGTCGTTGGCGGTTGATGGCACTTCCCGGAAGCAGCGGGCGTTTCGCTCCTTCCATACCTACCAGGAGACGAGGGCGAACAGGTTGTCGAAACCGTTTCGCTTGGCGCCGGTCCACTGCGCACGCAGGGCGCGCCACCACCGGAGTGTCGTATGCTGGCCGTTTGGCATTTGTTGCCTGAGCGCCTAGATGATGTTGTGCCAGAGATCCCTGGTGAAGGGGCACATTGCTAGGAGATGGTCGATTGACTCCGTGTCTTGATCGCAGAGGAAGCAACGTTCGTTGGCCTCGAGCCCGTGCCTTGTTTGACGATCGACCGTCCAATGTCTTCGGCGGAAGGCGAGCCAGAGGAAGATTTTCACTTTCAGTGGCGCCCATGTTCCCCAAATTAGGCGGTGCCCGCTGAATTTCATAGCTCCGGCATGTAGCATGGAGTATGCCGAGCGTGCTGAGTATTTGCCGTCCTTCGCCCACCTCCATACTATTTGGTCTGGCGAGTTAGTGAGCTGCACGGTCTGCATGCATTCCCAGATGCTCAAGTATTCAGCCATGGCCGAGACTGAGAGCGCTCCTCTGAAACCCCTTGTTCATTGTCTGTTCTGTAGAGCCGCACTGACCGTGAGCGATGTCTTCGCTCTGTTTGCGACGTGCTGGGTGAGGTATGGCGCCCGGTCCACGATGGCCTCCTTGTCCAGCCATTTGTCCATCCAGAACAGGGCGCTTCGTCCGTCGCCGAGCACCATGTACGTGGATGCTCTGAAGAATGCTTGGACCTCTGGCGCTGTGTTGATGGGCAGCTGGCTCCATGCCCTGTCGTTGTCCGCCTTTTGTAGCCATAGCCATCTTGTTTGTAGGGCGTATCCGACCAGTTTGAGGTCGGTGATGCCTAGACCCCCAAGCTCGGTCGGTTTGCATACTGTTGGCCACGCTACCAGGCACTTCCCGCGCACCGAGTCTTCCCGGCCGGCCCATAGGAACTTGCGGCAAATGCTGTCAATCTCGGCACGGGCCCAAGGTGGCAAGCTTTCCGCCATCATGGTGTAGATGGGGACAGACCTGAGCACTGATTTGATCCAGACCAGCCGCCCACTTCTAGCCATCAGCGACCCATGCACCGGCGGTAGCTTGCGCGCCACCGCATCCACCATGCTCTAGAAGCCGGCCCTAGGAATTCTCCTCGTAGTTAGCGGCAGCCTCAGGTACCTGATGGGGAACTCCTGCACCTGACACCCTAGTATGTTGACCATGTTGGGCAGTGTATCTTCACCCCCAAATATTGGTGTGATTGAGCATTTGGTCAGGTTTGTGTGCAGCCCTGAAACTTCCCCGAATAGTTGGAGAATGGTCTTGACGGCTGTTGCCTCGCTACGGAGGGCCTGATGAACAGAATGACGTCGTCGGCGTAGAAACTGCACTGAAATTTGACGGCTTCCGGTTGCATTGTCCGGAGCACCCCGTCATTGCTTGCCTTGATGAAGAGGCGGTGCAGGACGTCCATGGTGACAATGAAAAGTAGTGGGGATAAGGAATCACCCTGCCGTACTCCACGCCGATGATGAATTGGATCGCCATGCCTACCATTTAGTAGAATTCTGGATGACGCCGTGCTGAGCAGTGTTGTGATCCACCGTCTCCATGTTGCTCCGAAGCCCCGCGCTCTGAGCACCTCGAGCAGGAAAGGCCATGACAGCGTGTCAAAGGCTTTCGAAATGTCCAGGTTGAGGAGCACCATAGGGATCTTCTTCTTCCTGATCAAAGCGGCAGCACACTGAATATACTTGTAGTTGTCGTGGATGGTCCGTTCTCGTATGAACGCGTTCTGGTTCTTGGCCACCAGCTCGCTCAGACGCGGGGCGAGCCTCAATGCCAGCACCTTGGAGATGATCTTGGCTATGCTGTGTATCATCGTGATTGGGCAGAAATCGGCCGGGCAGCGAGCTCCCAGCTTCTTTGGGATCAGCACAATTAGCGCGTTGTTCAATTTGGCGAGTGGCCTGTTGTCTGCGTGGGCGAACTCATGGATGGCTGCCATTACATCCTCCTTTATCAGCGGCCAGACTGGCTTGTAGAAGGCCGGCGTAAACCCGTCCGGTCCCGGAGCCCTGCTGGACGGCATTTCTTTGATTGCCACCCAGACTTCTTGCTCACTGAATGCGATGTCCTGCTTGTCAAGAATGGCACTCTGGATTCCCAGGTTTGCCAAGTCCAGTCCTGCTGCTCGGGTTGCGGCTGATCCGAAGACCCCAGTGAAGTGATTATGCAGCGGCGCCGCCATTGCATCATGGGTTGTCAAGGTGTGGTCACCCACGGACAGCGAGGGGATGTAGGTCCTGCGCTTGCGTCCACATGCGATTATGTGGAAATATGCCATGTTAGCGTCCCCTTCGCTGAGTTGTCTGATCCTGGAACGTTCCCGAGCCACAGTGCGTTGCAGGGAGGAGAGGCCTAGGCAATTCATTTTCATTTTCCGACGCAGTTCAAGCTCATGGTGAGCCAACCCTCTTTCTTCTTGCGCCCTGTCTAGCTGGGAGACGATCTCCCTTGCTATCAGTAATTGGTCCCTGATGGACCCAACTTTGGTCGCAGCCCAGCGCTGTAGCTCCTTGACGAGCGCTCTCAACTTGTTGTCTAGCCTTGCCAGCGGATCCGCACCGTGAACTGGTGTTTGCCATTGTCTCTGGACAGTCTCTGTGTAATCGTCGAACTGTGTCCAGAATTCTTCAAAGTGAAACCTTGCCTTGCACATTGCCCCCACATTGGTTTGCAGCATGAGTGGACAGGGGTCTGAAGCGTCTGTCCCAAGGGTGCAAATGCGATTTCGGGAATTGCTGATCCCAGTCGATGGAGACGAGGACTCGGTCCAGCCGCACGAACGTTGGGGCGTCCCTCTGGTTGCTCCAGGTGTAGCAATGACCATGTAGGTGTAGGTCCTGCAGTTCCAGCGTGCCGACGGCCTCTCTGAACATTCTGAGGTTGTTGCGGTTGATCCTGTCGTTGCTCTTGTCCTCTTCAGACAATATCAGGTTGAAGTCCCCCATTACTGCCCATGGACCGGTGCAAACGTCGCGGACCACCTCAAGCTCCTCAAGGAAGAGTACCTTGTCGCCGTCGGCTTGTGGTCCGTAGACACCCGTTAGCCACCATTTTTGCGTGTTGTCTCCGTCGCTGTTTGGGGTTGTGACGGCCACCGTGACCGAGTAGCATCCGATTAGCACGTCCTCGAGGGACAGCATTGGTTGTCGGGTGGCAATCAGGATACCCCCACGCGTGGCTGAGGCCGGAAGGTAGGCAAAATCAACAAAGCTTACACCCAACATCGAGTGCACCATGGTGCTAGAGATTACATCGAGTTTTGTTTCCTGCAAGCAGACTATCGATGGCCTAGTGTCATTGACCAGCGTTCTGACGTTGTCGCGGCGCGCTCTCGCGTTGAGTCCGCGGACGTTCCAAGAGAGGATGGTGATGTTATCCATTTCAGGTAACAACGAGGTCGCGTTGACCATGGCTTAGCCCGCCAGGGCCACTGGGCGACGGCCGCCCCTCCCGTTCCGGTGCTTGGCCGCCGGGAGCAGGTCTTCCAGCGCTTGTACACTAGCCGCCGTGACCGTCCCTCTGAATATCGCATCGTAGGTTTCGTTTGCGGCTGAGGAGTTGGGCGCTAGTGGTGGGTTGACGCCCATCCGCTTCTTCAGTAGGATGTCACCGCGCTTTGTTGTCGGGATGTGGTCGAGCTTCTGTGCGGCTATCCTGGAGCTTCTGACGGGGATTATCGGTTTTGTTCCTTGCAGTGCTGGTTTTGGTGGGGAGTTGAACAGGGGGGAGCGCTGCCTGAGCAGAACCTCGTTGGTGAAGCACGCTAAGCGCTTGGCTGCTTCCTCGGAAGACGGTGTCCGATCAACGGGCTTGGGGGCCCTGTTGACGTCCGAAACCGTGCCTTCCACGTGGGGGCCCCGTGGCGCAGGTATTGCTGTCACGCCATGGCTTGTTCAGTATCGACGACGCCTGCACGTCGTTCCCGCCGGCAGAGTCGGTGCACGGCGGTCCCGTGGCCACATGTGTGTTTGACCCATCTCCGTTTGCCGTTAGGAAAAGCAGGTGCTGATGGTGCGCCACAACCGGGGCTTTGCCCTCCCGCACCGCGGTCCCCGGGGACGCCGGAGCAGTCGGGGCTTCGTTGCTCTGGGGTAGCGTGGGTGTGTCCCTCTGCACCCCTTGGAATGTTGTGGCAGGGTGAACGGCAGTTTGCGAACCGCGTGCCTGAGCATCGGGTTCAGCGGTCCTGCCTGCCCCCTGGTCATCTGCTGTGCGGCCGTCAGGGCCCGCAGCGGTCTTAGTGACAGGCTGCCTGCTGTAGCTGCTATTGGCTGGGATTCTGATCCCTGGCTGCTGCAGCCCAGCCTCGAAGACCATGGGGTCTGAGTCTAGGTGTCCACCTTCTTGCCCTATGTTGGAATGTAGCGGATTTGAATGGAATTGACAGAGGTCCCCTTCTTGGAACTGAGCTTTTGCTTTCCCTTTTGGGCTTTCGACCTGGCAGGTGCTTGGTCTTGTCTTGGACGGACTTGCTGCGCCAGACAGGGCAGCTGTCTCATGGTTGCTGCGATTGTCGCTGACGTCATTGTCGTGGCCCTGATCGCTACACGTGGTGGTGGTACGGAACCGGCCTCTGAAGCCCGTGTCCCTCGGGGCAGCGGCGGAGGGACCGGCGTCGCCGTCGATGGTGCCCCAATGGCACCGGTAGCCTTGGGTCCTTGGTGACGCGCCTCGGTGGAAGTGCTGGTGCTCTGGGTTGCCATCGTGTCCGCTGCCGTCGTCGGAGGAGGAAGGCGGCGATGTCGGCGGTGAGGGGTCCTCGGGGTCGAAGTCCGTGACCGCGCGGACGTGGACGATGGCGCGGTAGGACAGCAAATTCTTACGACGCAGGAAATGCGTGGCGCCGCCTCGCCGGAGCGCCCCCTCACCATCGAATGGAGCCTTGGGCTCGGCGATGTGGAGCCATACTGATTTGGGGATATCCCTTGGGTCCCTGGTCCAGGCGGTGAGTCGGTAGGCGGAGAGGTCACTCTTGTTCAGGGTCTCCTGCTCGACTTGGTGGATCCAGCAGCTTGGCGCAAGGATCTTCGCCACTGTGTCCTCACACCATGCATGCGGCGGGATGCCCTCGATCTCCAGCGTCACCTTGAATGTCATGGACGCCCCCTAGGTATGTGCCAGTCGAGTCCATGGCCTGAGCACAAGGTTGGTGCGTCCTGCTAGCACCGTGGGCTGGGCGAGAATCGCATCGCGGGTCACCCTGGACTGGCACATGATGATGAAGGTCTCTGGGAAGAACTGCGAGATGGAAAATGTGCCTTCTTGTACTCCCCGGATGGACCTCAGCGCCCGGCTTGCCATCTCGATGTCGATGTCGGCGGTTACGTCCGCCGCCAGAGCCGTGATAGCGTGGTGAAGGCCAGCCTCAGCGTCTTCGATGGCGGCGGAGTGCTGGATGATGCAGGAGCTTGTACGTCGCCTTAGTGAAGGGTGGCCGGGGGGGATGGGGTCCCTCTTGGCGTCGAGGTCGGTGTCGATGTTCGGCTGGGGTGGGCTGTTCGGCGGTGTGGAGCCCGCCGCCTGCGAGCCCTCCGGTGTGTCATGCCCTTGTCGCGTGCGGACGAACCGCTGGCCGCTGACCGCCCCGCCGCTGGCGCCCTGGTTCCCCGACGATCTTGGTCTTTTGCAGTCCTGTGCCAGGTGGCGGAAACCACGACAGTTGAGGCATCTCAACGGCAGCCGGCAGGTGGCCGTAGGACAGGCAGCTGAGGCATCTGTCCCGGAGCGCTTCGGGGATACGGTGCCACCGCAGCGGCCCACGCGCTGCGTCTCCCCCCGGCTGCTGCCCTCCGGCTCCCGGTCGCAGCGAGATGACCTCTCGCCAGCCTTCAACATCTGGTGCAGAGATGCGACGGTGGCCGCCCCGCGGCGGCACCTTGGCCCCAGGCGCTGGTGCACCGGGACGTGGGTGCGAGGGCGTCGGTCGCCGCCGTCCCTCCTGGCGCCAAGGCGGGTGTGTGCCGGGCCCCGGTCGAGGCGCTGGTGGACGGGGGCACGAGTGAGGCGCTGGTGGACGCTGGAGCGAGTCCGCCGTTCGCCGGTGCTACCCCCGCCAGCCGCCGGAGCGACGCTCGAGCTTTGAATTCCCCTGGCCTTGCGGGGCCGCCTCCCTCGCTTACGGTGCTTGCGGTCTGGCGGTGCGCCACCCGCCGCTGGGGTTGGGTCACGAGCCCTGGACGCCTCCGCCTGCGACTCGCCGGCGATGCGGGTGCTTGGCTGGGGCTTGCCCGCCGCGCCCTGTGTCGGCCTCGGGGGGGGGGGGTCCTGGAGGACGGCGTCCTTGTAGGACTTTGGCGGCGGCAGCGGGGTGTCCTCCAGGTCGGAGTCCGCCCCCTCCGATCATCGTAGGGCTTTGCTGCGGCCTGGGGAGGAGTTGGTGGGGAAGAAGGGCGGGGCGTGCGGGGAGAGCGCCGGCCCCTTACCTGGGGTTGCGGCGGCGGCTGTCCTGGTGGCCGCCGGTTCCGGGGTGGCTTCCGGCGGGCTGGGGGTGCGGGCGTGGGGCTCTCCATTTCGGTTCCTCAGAGCGTGACCTTCCCATACTATGTTATATATAATCTGTTTTTGTCTCTTTATTATTAGGTATAGATATAGATATATATAATCTGTTTTGGGTATTCTAGAAAATAGCGCTCCTTATCGCTCCTGCGTTTGGTGCGGCTCCGAACTCCGAACGGATTTCTGGCCCGACTTCGGCGGGGCCACCAATCCACCATGGTTGCTCAGGCGGCGTCCAGTGAAAGCAGAGCTCAGAGCTGCTGGCCCACACGGTCAGAGGCCTATCTGGCCCTGTAGAGGCTTTATCACGAAGAAACAGCCACCAAGCAATCGAACACCACACAACTGTACCTCTTCCGCCTTCCGCGGAACAAGATGAACCAGCTCTCTCTTCTCCACCGCGCTCTCCACCTACATCGCCTGTCTCCCAGACGCAGCAATGGCCTCACCGCCGCCGTCGTCCGATCTCGGCTCTCCTCCTCTGAACCCACCCAACAACAGCACGCAAAGAGCCTCCTCGCCGTAGCAACCCATGAAAGAATCGCGGCAGCTACGGAGGAGAGCCACCCGCGTCAAGAGCTCGCGGCGGCGGGCAATAATAACGGCGGCGGCAGGACGTGCGCGCTGCCGACGTGGGCGGTCATCGGCGGCATCACGGCCGGCGTGGCCGTGGCGCTGGCCCTGTCCGCGGGGGCCGGCCCCGCCCTGGCGCTGGGGCCGGAGGGACCCCTGGTGGAGGAGTTCTGGGACAACATGCGGCGGTACGCGTTGTACGTGTTGACGGTGAGCACAGGGGTGGCGTACACGATTCTGCAGCCCATAGTGGAGCTGCTCAAGAACCCCGTCACGGCGCTGCTCATCGTGGCCGTCATCGCCGGCAGCGGCTTCCTCGTCTCGCAGGTGCTCAATGCTATGGTCGGCAACTCCGACTTCATCTACAGGTACGAGTAGGTAGAGCAGCGGATGCCGAGCGTGTGGCGCCCGAGAATGAAGATAGATGAACGTGTGACGTGTCAGCGAATCATTCGACCGTGTACTAAGTGTGTAATCTCTTCGGCTCTTCCAGTTCGCCTTCCTTTTTCCAGCTAGAACAGGAACGTGACTGAAATTGAAGTTTGTTGTCTCGTTATGGATGTCTTTTACTCAGCTGATATTACTTTGAGCAACAAGCTAAACATTACAACAGTATCTATTTGAATCATGGTACTTAACTAATCAAGCTAATCAAACTAACCCCATTCTAAATTATAAGATTTTAGAAACGTAGGTTTGGTTATGCATTTAGATATCGTTATGTTCGCTTGGCTGAAAGATTAAGATGCCCAAGAGGGAGTAAATTAGGCTTGTTTTAAATTTCTAAAGCAAAATATAAAACCTATCAAATGTCAATTCCACCATGTGCCTACAAGAGTGTGCTCTAACTAGAAAGCGATAGAATAAGGCAATGAAAGTAAAACACTCTACACAATTATAGTCAAGCATGATCAAGAGTATAACAAGAACAAGTATGAAATGCTTGAATGAAAGTGCAGTAAGTAAAGAGGTAGTGAGAAGAAAGATGTTGACACGATGTTGACACAAAAAGCGTCAGAATCTGCGAACACCTCGGGCTATTACCCGAATTTCGATATCCGAGGGTGTGTCAGTCGATTTGATCAGTTAATCGACAAGGACGATAACTAGAACAAGATCTGACCAGGACAACGGCGATACACCCGGATGTCAAGACTCAGACTTGATCAGGATAACTAGAGCAGAGCTGAACGAGACAACAGCGATGCGCCCGGATGTCAAAGCTCAGAGGTACTCCCACGTGGAACTTACAAGGATTTGACAGAGATCAAGGTGATGCAGCCCGTCGAAGCTTGAAGAACTCGTAAAAAGGCTAAGACTAATGCAATAAAGGGTAAATTACGATAAAAGTAGAATAAGAGTAAATTGATTTGATTTGATTGGATATATTGATTTTTTATACGTAGCCCTTGGGCACATATTTATACTCTCGCATGGAGAATTGTACAGAGACACGACTCGTACCTTCCCTAAAACAAACTCCTAACTTTAAGGAAACAGACTCGCGCAAGAGTCGGATCTAAATATTATTTTCCTAAACAAACACCTCTATTTTAAAGGAAATACACGACTCATGCAAGAGTCGGATTCAAACTACCATAACAATACTGGTATAAAATCACCAGTTTCCTTATGTCCTTCCTTCGATGAAAACTTTTCATCGGCAGATTCCTTCAACCCGCGACTTCCTTCTTTTGCCACCTGCAATCTTCTGCTGATGTCAAACTCCACGTCACTCTGTACTCATCGGCAACATCTCCTCATCGGCATCGGCAACATCCCCTCATCGGCAGTCGACATCGGCAACAACAACTCCGCAGTTCCGGTATCTTGACTTCACCAACTAACTTTCATCGGCAAGAATCATCTAGCTTTCATTGGCAACAAACTTAGCCTTCTTACAGCACACTTCCATCGGTAACTTTTACCGATGACTTCTGGATGCCGATAGAAAATGGTCACCGATCCACATAAGTCAGCTCATTTGACACATGCCGAAAAACGGTGTCAACACATGCCCCCCCAATTTCGGAGTGTATAACATTTTACGCGCCGAAATTCTCTCTACTGTAGCCATTCTTTCCGAGATAACTGCACAACTTCCTCGATCCCCACGCGCAGAACCGCAATTTATTAATAAAATCCCTCGATCACAGCGCAAACAGTTGCAAATCTGATCATATCTCCTTGATTATCGCGCACATCCACCGCAGGCCTCTCCACATTCCTGTACATTATAACCAGAAATTCTAAAATACCCTTGACCTAGGTCTATAAAGGTTACCACGATCCAACTTACTTTTTACCCTGGGCCTTCTTTCACTTTTCACCTGCCTCTATTTTCAACCTCGGCGTCTTCACCTCGGCGGCGACTCTGAAGAACTGCTCCACGAACTCAAGCAAAAGTGCTTTCTTTAAGCCGAGTACGATCCGCAAGAACCCCTCCAACTCCAATGGCGATCCAAGTCGACATCCCCAAAGTAAGCCTACTCCTTCCTCATCCTCTCTTCTGCCAGTTCCTTTTTCGCATGATTCCGTACCTTTCTCCCCTTTTCTTTCTTTGATCCTTCTTTTTTCTTTTCAAAACCTAGGAACTGTACAACAAAGTAGTAATCCCCCTCGAGCAGTCCAATTTCAACTGCCTAGGCCCAATGGGAAATCCTGACCCCAGCTATCTGATCAATGCAGAAGCCAACCGAATTCCCTTCAAGTCTGAGTGTTTCAATCTAGGGTTATGGAAGGACGCCTTTCGTTCATGGCCTAAACCAATCAAGGGGTGGAAAAACTGGTACCTTAGGGTCATTAGAACACAACAATTTTACTGGTCAGAACGCAATCTGGATCAATGTATCAGGCTTTCCATTGCCGATATGGAGAAAAACGAGAACATGCTGATAACAGCCTCCTACTTCTGGTCTGACACCATGAATGCTTTTCTATTCAGACATGGACCAACCACCCCTACCCTTGCCGATGTGCATATGCTGACCGGCCTTGATGTCTCTTCTGCCGATGTCTCAGCCCTGTTCCATAGGAAGGCTGAATATAAAGTGAACACACGGAACATCGGTGGCTGGACCGGTTATATTCAAGAGCACCAAAAGACTGGATCGGTAAACCAAAGAGAACACGCTATCTTTCTGAACATGTGGCTGGAGAAGTTCATCTTCTGTGGCAAAACAGTCGGACCGACCACAATGTACCTCCCAGCAGCAGAACTCCTAGCTGATGGAACAAGACTCCCTCTCGGCCGATATCTTCTTGGATCGGTATACCGCCTCTTACACCAAGTATCCAAGAAGCTACTGCTAGGCGAGCCCATAAACATGTGGTTGAACGCACACATGTACAAAGTCCTTCAGTTTGACTTGTTCACCCAACAATTTCCAAGGGACATATCGGAGAACTATATATTCAGAGATGATGAATCGGCAACTCGACCTCCACTCAACTTCGGAGAAGCTATCATAGTGCTACCAGGAACTGATGCCGATGCAGAGCAGTTCGGCATGTTTTTCCAGAAGTTTTACAATGGAATCCCTGCTTCAGAACGGCTCTGGTGGCCATACATTGATGAAGACAACCGATTTCCCTTGCTGTTCAACCTTACCGATGGGAATGTGCCTCAAAATCAAATAATCATGAAGGCCAGTATCGTCCCTCGAGCCATTCCATTCAACATTTTCGGAACTGGGAAGAATGCGCCTCCGTCCTTCGAGTTTTATTACCCGGCGGCAGCGGCAAGACAACTGGCATTCGGCCAACTGCCGATCAAGCTCTGCTATGCCAAGGTGATAAAACCAAGGCAAATCATTTCCAACGCCATAGACTGGAACAAGGTCGTCAACCTCCCCCAAAATGTTGATACTTCAGATATTGACTTATCCTCCTAGGCACCAACATCCTTCATCACGAATGAATATAAATTCTGGTGGCAAGAATGGAGATATCAACTATTTGCCAAGTCATCACACTACTATCGGCATATGATTGACGCCAATCATGTCATTCCCGATGACGCAGTAAGTTTTTAATCCCGATGTATTCCTCATTACTTTATTCCTATCATCGGTATCTGACTTTCTTATGCTTAACAGGTTGACGACCCAATCCCAAAAATGAGCAGGAGTGGCAAACCTTTCAATCTTCGCGTGATGAGTCCTATATCACTCATCGGCAACAATGCCCCCACACTAGCTGCCTTCACCCCTCAGAAGGTATCTAAGGTTCCTCTCAAGCCCAAGTCGACGCCTGCAAAAACCATGGCTACATCGGCTGCTGCTGCTGCTTTGACACGGGCTTTTGCAGTAAATCTTATCTTCACTTATACCGATCACATACTACTCATCGGTAATATTTACTTTATATAACTCGTACTAAACATTTTCAGGCAATGAGGTCATCGGCAGCTACTCCAAACGTTCAAACTTCTCCAAGTCCTGCTGCCGATGCCCCCCAAACTTCATCAAAACGGGCCGGTTCTCCCACTGCTACACCAAGGAAGAAAAGGCGCCTGAGATTAGCCACCCCGTCTACGCCATCGACTCCAGTCGCATCACCAACTGCCGACGTACCAACGGCAGAACCATCGTCGGCATCCATCCCCAAGCAGCCGATGGACGAAGCTTCCGACTAGGGAACAACACCAACCCCATAGGAACCGACTGCAACGCATCGGCATCGGAACCGATACTTATACCTGATGAAATTCCTGATCAGAGGACAGCATCGCCGCCACAAGAGCTAGCCGTCACAGCAGATGCAGCACCAGCAACAGTGTCACCAGCACCAACCACTCCTCTCACGGAGGTAAATTCATCGGCAACCGCTGCCGATCTCCAGGATGAGGCTGTACCAGCCGACATGTCAAGTCCTAGGCAAGAAATTCGCTTCAAGATGGTAAGTCAATTACCTAAAATTTTGCAGTATAACCTTATGATCGGCACATCTTAACTTCTTCTTTTTCAGGCCTAAGACTCCCCCGACAGCTTGTTCTCTTTCGGCGTCAACTTCCAGGATGATAACGAAAACCAAGAAGGCCCTGCTCCAGCAGACAGCTTATTCTCCTTCGCTATTAATATTCCCGATGAAGACGAGGATGAAGAAAGCTCTGCTCCAGCTCTATCGACAGAGGTCAAATCCAAGCTCGAAGCACTGCTCTCCCTGCTGCAACAAGATACATCCCAACTCGTTCAGGATTCAATTGCAGCAAGGACAACTTTCAAGGACATCCAAAGCCACCTCTCTGCCGATACAAAAGAAGCACTCTTTTAGGCGACTTTCCTCGATAGCAAGCAACTCCAATACCAGAGGCTCTCCCGTCGCATGGCCGATAGGACTGCCCGATCAAAGATCGGAGAAGAAATGCTAAAGTTCAAGCACGTTGCCGATGAGAAGCATAAAGACATCGGCCAAATAGAAGCTTCCGGCACTAATCTTGACCAAGAATTCATTCAATTATCGGCAAGGAAAGGAGAGCTGCAGGCCGAGCTAAGAAAAGTTGAAGAAGCCTTGAACGCAGTCAGCCAAAAGAAAGCCCAACTGGCCGACACTATTAAGGTTCTGCGTCAAGAGAGGGATAGCAACGCCCGACAAGCTATCTTGCTGAAGAAGAAGATGAAACCAATTGAAGGATCTGCCGATGATGACGCTAGGGAGATGGAAGAGATAGAACAAATTCGCCTGCGTGCGATATCAACCATCCAATCCCTGTTGTAATTTGTCAAATTCCATCACATCGGCAAATGTAATCAGTAACACTTGATTTTGGCTCTGTAATATAACGTCAGTACGCTTTTACCGATGTTTATATAACTTTTCTTTCCATCGGCATTCAAACGAGCACTCTATGCGTCTACCCAAATACTAGGGTAATATTTCTTCAAGTATTTACCGTTGATTGCTCTGGAGAATGCAACTCCTTCGAGAGTTTCCAAAATATAGGCATTGCCAGGAGCATACTGTTTTATCCGATAAGGACCTTCCCAATTAGGGGACCATTTTCCAAACTTAGGACTTTTAGTCCCAATCGGTAAAATCAACTTCCACACCAGATCACCATCGGCAAATTGCTTTACTTTCACCTTCTTGTCATACCATCTGGCAACCCTTTTCTTGTTTTCTTCAATGCTGATTAGAGCCCTTAACCGATGACCTGCTAGATCTTCTAACTCATCTTTCATAAGAGTAGCATAATCATCGGTCTTCAATTGACCTTGAAAAGACAATCGCCTAGAACCAGTTTTAATTTCCCAAGGCAGGACAGCATCGTGTCCATAGACCAACTGATACAGCGAGACTTTAGTTGCACCATGACAAGCCATCCGATATGACCATAAGGCCTCATTTAACACCATATGCCACCTTCTAGGGTTCTCTTCAATCTTGCGCTTAATAAGCTTGATAACTCCTTTATTAGTTGCTTCAGCCTGACCGTTAGCTTGAGCATAATAAGGAGAAGAATTTAATACCTTGAACCCCATACTAGCAGCAAATTCATCAAACTCTCCCGATATGAATATTGTTCCTTGATCGGTAGTAATAGTCTGAGGAATACTGAATCGGTAAACGATGTGTTCTTTTACGAAATCCACCATGTTTGCCGATGTCACCTTCTTTAAAGGAATCGCCTCCACCCATTTCGTGAAGTAATCGGTAGCAACGAGTATAAACTTATGCCCCTTGCTTGACGGTGGATAAATCTGGCCGATGAGATCAATAGCCCATCCTCTGAACGGCCAAGGCTTGATTATAGGATTCATCGCCGACGCAGGTGCCCTCTGGACGTTACCAAACTTCTGACAATCTTGGCATCCTTTAAAATAGTTGAAACAATCTTCAAGAATCGTCGGCCAATAATATCCATTCCGCCTGATCATCCATTTCATCTTGAATGCCGATTGATGTGCTCCACACACACCTTCATGGATTTCGCCCATCAATTCTTTTGATTCCTCCTTACCAAGGCACCTGAGTAAAACTCCATCAATCGTCCGATATTACAATTCATCGTCAAGGAGCACATAGTTGGTAGCTTGAAATCTTAGATGCCTTTCAACTTTCTTGGACGGATCTCTTAAGTAATCGGCAATCTCCTTTCTCCAGTCATCAACAACCATTACCGATGTCATGACTTCTTGGATCGGCTGATATCCTGAAGCGTTCTGTGCTAACCGATTAGCCTCTTCATTATGCAATCTAGGAATGTACTCAAGGCGGTACTCTTTGAATTCTTTTAACAACTGCAAACACCTTTCATGGGTTGCAATTAAAGCTTCACTTCGGCATTCATATGTCCCAATCAATTGGTTAATTACCAACATAGAATCGCCGAAGATCTCAACAGCATCGACACGTACCTCCCTGAGTAATTCCAACCCCTTTAGTAGAGCCTGGTACTCAGCCTGATTGTTTGTTGAAGTAGCAACAATCGGTAACGAAATCTCATACTTTCGTCCTTGGGGTGAAATCAAGAGAATACCGATACCTGCTCCGTCCTTGCACGTAGATCCATCAAAGAACAAAGTCCAAGGAGAAATTTCCACAGAGCTTACCATATTGCAATGTTGAGTAACAAATCGGCCATCACCTGACCCTTACTGCCTTAGCCGATTCATACTTTAGATCGAACTCTGAAAGCGCCAAAATCCATTTGCCGATTCTTCCACTTAATATCGGCATTGACAGCATATACTTAACCACATCATCTTTGCAGATAACAGTGCATTCAGCCGACAACAAGTAATGTCTTAATTTTATGCAAGAGAAATACAAACATAAGCATAATCTTTCTATGGCCGAATACCTTGTTTCAGCATCCACCCGTCTTCTGCTCAAATAATATATCACACGTTCTCTCCCTTCAAATTCCTGAATTAAGGCTGATCCGATAACACTGTCATCAGCAGACAAATACAATCTGAAAGGCTTCCCGTGTTGAGGCGAAACCAATACTGGAGGGTTTACCAAATATTTCTTGATCTCCTCCAAGGCTAACTGCTGCTCCTCTTTCCATGTAAACTCTTGATCGGCTTTCAACTTTAACAATGGACTAAAAGATTTAATCTTACCAGATAAGTTGGATATAAATCTTCTGATGAAGTTAATCTTGCCGATCAAAGATTGCAGCTCAGTCTTGTTGGTAGGAGCAATCACCTTGTTGATTGCATCAATAGATTTTCTGCAGATCTCAATGCCTCTTTGATGCACCATGAAACCTAGAAATTGACCTGCCGATACACCAAACGCACATTTGTTAGGATTCATTTTCAACCCATGCTCCCTTGTGCATTCGAGGATTTTTCGCAAATCGGCAAGATGCCTCTCAAAATCTCCGGACTTAACCACCACATCATCAATATAGATTTTGACTATCGTGCCGATATACTTATGAAAGATGAAATTCATTGCCCTCTGATAAGTAGCGACGACATTCTTCAAGCCAAAAGTCATGACAACCCATTCAAATAAACCGACATGACCTGGACATCTGAAAGCAGTTTTGGATATGTCTTCTTCAGCCATGAATATTTGATTATATCTAGCATTACCATCCATGAAGCTAATGATTTGATGTCCAGCAACAGCATCAATCAGCAGATCGGCAACAGGCATTGGGTAACCATCCATCGGCGTAGCCTTGTTGAGATTCCTGAAATCAATAAAAACACGAAGTTTTCCATTTTTCTAATACACAGGAACCAGATTAGAAATCCATTCAGCATATCGGCATTGCCGAATAAATCCAGCTTCAATTAACTTGGTAATCTCAACCTTAATGTCAGGTAGAATAGTAGGATTGCATCGACGCGCAGGTTGCCGATGTGGTTGGAAACCAGACTTAATAGGTAACCGATGTTCGACTATGATCGGTCTAAACTAGGCATCTCCGTATAATCCCAAGCAAAGCAATCTTTGTATTTCTTTAATAAATCAGTTAACTGTTGTTTACATTGGGAATCTAACTTAGCACTAATAAAAGTAGGCCTATGTTTACTACCATCGCCGATGTCTATCTCAAGTAAATCATCGGCGGATGTGAAGCTCTACCCCAGTTTTCCATCATCAGCGAACCGATCCATTAAAACTCTTCTTCAGGACCGACTGCTTGGATCGGTGTAATACGGTAATCGGCAAGTCTGAGGAATTCCGTGTCCCAAACCTCACCTGATATGCATATGGTTTGCTCATAAGTTTCCGATTCTGCCGACGCTACAACCGACGGGGTCTCACTCTGGACGACCTCAATCTTGTCTCTGACCCACTGCACAAGGCTTTGATACATGGTGGAAGGAATACAGCAATTGGTGTGGATCCAATCCCTTCCTAGGAGCAAGTTGTAGGTGCCTTTGCCACTGATTACAAAAAATGTCGTCGGCAAAGTTTTGCTGCCGATGGTTAACTCAACACATATGGCTCCCATAGCTGTCGACACATTGCCTTCAAAGTCCTTGAGCTTCACGTCTGTCTTGACTAAGTCTTGGTCGCCTTTTCCAAGCTTCCTGAACACGACATATGGCATTATATTTATTGACGCGCCACCATCTACCAGCATCTTTGTCATAGGTTGTCCATCTACTTTGCCTTTAACAAACAGAGCCCTTAGGTGATGTCTTTCATCATCGGCAGGCTTCTCAAAGACAGCCGTCATCGGATCCAGGACCAATTGCGCCATCTCCGCAGTTTCTTCATCATCACTGACAGACGCCATGAACTCCATCGGCAATATGACGACCATATTAATTTCTGCCGATGGATCCCTATCCTTGCGCTTTGGCCTCCACTGTTTTTCCCTTGAAGGATCTTCATTGTCACACAAGTTGTTTCGGCGTTCGCGCTGAACCCTCCTTTTCTGAGTCTTCGTTAGACCCTTAGGGCACCACTAAGGGAGCTTGGTGTTCCAGACAGGCTGGTGCTGCCTATCATTGCTTGCATCGGCCCTTCTCCCGACGTTTGGATCTCTGGAGAATACTTCTTCATGGGCCATCTCCTCCAGCTCCTCTTGATCAACGCGCCTGCCAAGCCTGCTATGGGCACTGAGCTTGCCCCCCAGCCGGTCATGTGCCGATTTCTTCTCTCTGAGTGGCTTAGCATACCTGGGTGCTTGATCATCAAAACAAGGTTTCTTACCTGACCGATCGGCAGTGTAGTACCCATTGCATTCAGGACAGTTATCAGCAGTAGGTAGCTTGATTCCTTCTTCCCAGCAATGAACGAAGAAAGGACACTTCCAGTGGTCCTTCTACCGAAGCCACTCTTGGTGCTCTTCTTCCTCTTGCCGATATCGACCTTCACGCGATTGCCGATAGTCTCGCCTTGGCTGCTTATGCGTGATTATACCACCAGGAGCCCTGTTGGCACTGCTACCTTCATCGGTAACTTTCTTACCTTTCCTGTCATCGGTAATCCTTCTTACGTCGCGCTCAACTACTTGGTGGTTGGGATCTACCGATGCGTTCTCCCTGGCAGCTTCCGATGTCAGCACTTTAGCCTTCCCGCTAGTTTCCACCATATTATTTGGAAATGGGTGCTGATCAATCTTCATCGGTTTTTGGACTTTAGAATTTTCGAATTTGATTCGTCCAGACTCAATCTCCGACTGCAATTGCTGCCTGAATACTTTGCAGTCATTGGTAATGTGTGAAGTTGCATTGTGCCACTTGCAGTACCTGATCTTTTTGAGCTCTTCGGCCGATGGAATCACTTGGTTAGGCGCCAACTTGATTCGCCCTTCCTGAAGTAACAAATCAAACATCCTATCGGCCTTGGTGACGTCAAAGGTGAACTTTTCAGCCTCTTTCTGGCCGAATGGACAAGACACAGATTTCTTATCCTTTACCCATTCGGCCGCGCCGATGCTCAGCTCTTCATCTGACCCAGAATCTTCTTCTTGCCCGATGAAGGTCACCTTCTTATTCCAAGTCTTCCTGGGTTCAAAGGTTTTGAAATCCTGATCGGCAATCCTTTGCACCAGATGACTTAAGCTTTCAAACTCTTGAGACACATACTTATCTTTGATATGCGGCAGTAGTCCTTGAAAAGCCAAATCTGCCAGTTGCCGATCATCAAGAGTTAGGCTGTAGCATTTGTTCTTTACGTCTCGCAACCTCTGAACAAAATTCTCCACCGATTCGTCATTGCGTTGCCTAAGCTGGACCAAATTGGTAATCTTCTTCTCATGTATGCCAGCGAAGAAATATTTGTGAAACTGCCTCTCTAGATCGGCCCATGTAATTACTGAGTTTGGAGGCAATGATATAAACCATGTGAATGCCGATCCAGACAATGATGAAGAGAACAATCTCACCCTCAATTCCTCTCTGCTGGCAGCTTCTCCGCACTGGATAATGAAGCGGTTAATGTGCTCCATCGTTGACGTGTCATCTTGGCCGGAGAACTTGGTAAAATTGGGCACTTTGTACCGATTTGGGAGAGGAATTAAATCATATGCGGGAGGATATGGTGTCCAATAAGAATATGTGTTAACCTTGGGTTTAATGCCGAATTGTTCTTTCATCACTTCGGCGATCTTATTGGTCCAATATGCATCCTGCTCTTGCCGACTCATTGGCTGGTTGTTGACTGGTGGAGTCGGCTGACGCGCCTCTTCAGGTCTTGGTAGAAGATGATGCGGAGCAGTTGTCACGGGCGCGTCACCAGTCATCTGGACGTTATGCATCGGCTCATTTACCGATGGATAATTCTGCACACTTAGTAGGTTAGGTTGAGTCATCATATTCATCGGTTGCTGTACCGATGGTCCACTAGTGTTTGCTGGATTTTTATACTGATACATTAGTACGCCAGGCTGCTGAGCTGGCGGCTGACTAGTCCATCCAGGATTATAAATTATCGGCATGTGACTCACCGATGGCTGATAGCTCACTGGACCCTGCTGCTCCTGCACCTTAGAGTAATCAAAAAATTGGTTACCTTGATGTGCTATTGCTCCGGCCTGAGGATTTACCAGCATAGGTTGGCTTCCAGTTACCATAGTGTGTTGCATCGGCACAGAGTTGGCCGATGGTGGCATCAGAGGTATCTTAGAAATCATTTGGAAATCTTCTGATGGCACTTGTACAGTTGGAGAGGTTGTAGAATAATGCATCGTGGGGACCACCGGTTGTGGTCGCATTGCCGATGCCATAGAGCCCTTCCAAGCTGAACTGTCTCCCTGCACCAGATTAGAACCAGCAGATGGATTTGAAGGCATACCGCAACCCCACCAGTTGGCAGGTGCTGGAATACTCTGGATAGCAAGTCTCGACATTGCCGACGCCACTGGATCTGTATTGAGCTTGGTGACGCTTTCAGGACTCGGCCTTGGCGGTGTAGCCACATCGGCAGACAGATCCACAGGAGTGGATGACGCCATTGGGGCTGCCGATGGGTTTATAGATGCCGATCCAGGTTGATGATACGCTGGACCAACATACTGAGGTGCATGTCTTTCTTTGAATGATTGTATAACAACATTGTAGACAATATTGGACAGCACGCTGGAGTGGCTAATTAATGCTTGATTTAAAGCAGAATTAACCATCTCTTATAACTTACCAGGATTGGCATCATACGTGACCTGCCGCGGCAACGGCGAATCTTGCTTCTGTATTGCTTCGCCGCTCCTGCTTAGGCTGAAGGACTTCAGATACAATTGCTTGTATTCCTCCATAGCCCGCTCCATAGCCAGCCTCTGATCTTCTTTAAGATCGGCCTCGGAGACTTCGATGACGTTCCTCTGGTGAACGTCGGAGTTATCACCCATGATAGATGTATAATTTGTATAACCGGGTCCCACCGGGTGTGCCAAAAGAGGTGTTGACACAAAAAGCGTCAGAATCTGCGAAGACCTCGGGCTATTACCCGAATTTCGATATCCGAGGGTGTACCAGTCGAGTTGACCAATTAATCGACAAGGACGATAACTAGAACAAGATCTGACCAGGACAACGGCGATACGCCCGGATGTCAAGACTCAGACTTGATCAGGATAACTAGAGCAGAGCTGAACGAGACAACAGCGATGCGCCCGGATGTCAAAGCTCAGAGGTACTCCCACGCGGAACTTACAAGGATTTGACGGAGATCAAGGTGATGCAGCCCGTCGAAGCTTGAAGAACTCGTAAAAAGGCTAAGACTAATGCAATAAAGGGTAAATTGCGATAAAAGTAGAATAAGAGTAAATTGATTTGATTTGATTGGATATATTGATTTTTTTTATACGCAGCCCTTGGGCACATATTTATACTCTCGCATGGAGAATTGTACAGAGACACGACTCGTACCTTCCCTAAAACAAACTCCTAACTTTAAGGAAACTGACTCGCGTAGGAGTCGGATCTAAATATTATTTTCCTAAACAAACACCTCTATTTTAAAGGAAATACACGACTCATGCAAGAGTCGGACTCAAACTACCGTAACAATACTGGTATAAAATCACCAGTTTCCTTATGTCCTTCCTTCGATGAAAACTTTCCATCGGCAGATTCCTTCAACCTGCGACTTCCTTCTTTCGCCACCTGCAATCTTCTGCTGACGTCAAACACCACATCACTCTGTACTCATTGGCAATCGGCATCGGCAACATCCCCTCATCGGCAGTCGACATCGGCAACAGCAACTCCGCAGTTCCGGTATCTTGACTTCACCAACTAACTTTCATCGGCAAGAATCATCTAGCTTTCATTGGCAACAAACTTAGCCTTCTTACAGCACACTTCCATCGGTAACTTTTACCGATGACTTCTGGATGCCGATAGAAAATGGTCACTGATCCACATAAGTCAGCTCATTTGACACGTGCCGAAAAATGGTGTCAACACACGACGATGTTTTGTTGAAGTATCGAAGAGTCAACACTCCCCCTAGTCCTCGTTGGAGCACCCCGCGCAAGAGTATCGATCCCCCTCAATCCGCGTAAGGACCAAGTGCTCACTACGGGCTAATTCTTCGTTGCTCCGTCTCGGTGAAATACCCATAACCGATCACAACTTGTGGAGGAGGGCCACCACCAATCTCCCGGTGGTCACCAAGACTCCGATCGCCACCGGACCATCTAGGTGATGTCGATCACCAAGAGTAACAAGCTAGAACTCTCACTTGACTCACTCAAGCCTCATGAGATGGATGGATGCACACTTGAAATCTTGGAACTCACTAATGAGGGTTCAAAGCTATGGATTCTCAACTCACACTCCTCACTAGGGCTCTTGCTCTCTCTCAGACTCCCAAGGTGTCTCTCAGCTGATGGAATGAGCAAAGGCAAGAGAAGAGAGCAAGCCATGGGGTATTTATAACCCCCTCACAAAACCAGCTCGTAGGTTTGCTGATTTGCGCAGATTAAAGGAGCACCAGACGCTCAGATGCATAGCACCAGACGCTCCGGTGCTTGGCCAACGACTAGTTATTGTTTCAAATTATGAGGCACCGGACGCACTGATGCCCTAGCACCCGACGCGTCTCGTGCTACTCTGTCCTCTCGAGTTCCTCTCTGGAATCACACCGGACTCACCCTAAAGTCTGATGCCTTGCCACCGGACGCATCTGATGGCCACTGGAGCTCTCTGGAACCTCTCTGCACAACCACCGGACTCACCCAACTTTTTGGTGCTAAGTCTGGTGCAAGCATCTGGTCTGGTCTGATGCACTCTGAGAGCACCGGACACGTCTGGTGCCACTTTGAGGTGAGTCCGGTGCCAAACCCTAGGCACCAAGACTACACCGGACGCGTCCGGTGCCAGGTGCACCAACGTCCAGTGCCTCTTATGCACCTCTAACTTCTTCAAAACAACTCGCGATCAATATGGAATATGTTCTAGGCTATCTTAGGGTCAACCTAGGGTCACTTAGGCCTATGTTTGTCAAGTGTGCACCATAAAGTCAAGCTATTCATTCTAAACCCCCTTAATAGTATGATCAAAGGTAAAACAAAGACCTAATCTATACTAAGTGTCCTTCATCTCCTTATGGCACTTAGACCTAGTCAATCTATGGTCTTCATCTCCATCCTTTGAAATCCGAAATGATATCCATCTTGGGGGCATTAGAAAACCTTTGGTTGCCCATTCACTCAATGTCATCATGGACTAACAATCTAATTGCCTCTGCAAAACACACGTTAGCCATAATAACTTTGTATTTCCATTAATCACTAAAACTATGGGCCTAGATGCTTTCAATATCCCCCCTTTTTGGTGATTGACGACAATATACCTTGAGTGTATGTATAAAAATGGTTTGGTGAGGATTTCATTGACTTGATAGGCATAAGCATGGGTTAGTGAAATAGAGTGAATACGACATGCTTATCCAAACCAAGCCATAACATGTACTCATATGAATAAGAAATGAATTTGAGTACCACATGAATGCTCAAAAGGATACATCGAAGTATGACACAGAAGCACAATCATTAGAGCATAAGCATACCATAAGTGACAACTCATCATCATATATGAATGAAAAGCATAGAGTATGTCACACACAAGCATCTCACAAAGTATCACACATATATGTACAATGCATGAAAGCGGAAAATATGATGCATGAGTACGAAAAGTAACAATCATAAGATCCAAACCCCCCTCATAGCCCCCCTATGACTGATACTCGACCCTCTCTCCCCCTTTGGCGCCAAGCACCAAAAACCTACGAGTCTGGGCTGGAGCAGGCGGGTAGCGGGAGACATGCTCAAACTTAGACATGTCCAGCTCGGGGCTGGACTCCGCATCGGTCTGACCCTCTGTAGCTGCATATGCTAGAGAAGCGGTATGAGTCGACTCGACGGGATCTAATGCTGGGGTAGAAGTTGTAGACTCTAGAACTGTCTCTGATGGTGGAAGCGCTGCCTCTGCCTCTGCCACTACTACCTCTGACTGTCCTGCCTCAACTGAGATGGTCATTGCCTCTGTGACAATCGCTAGAGGAGGTATAGTCATAGTAGGAGATAAGCTGTCTGAGGCAACCTCCAATGATGCAATTGAAGACAGGTGAGTGCCCATCGTCGGTGGAAGCACCTCTATAGTCTCTGTCTCTATCTCAGCTCTAGTGGGGGTGTTGACAAAAAAAGCGTCAGGATCTGCGAACACCTCGGGCTATTACCCAAAGCTCGGTATTCCAGAGGCGTGCCAGTCGATTTGACCAGTTAATCGACAAGGACGATAACTAGAACAAGATCCAATCCAGACAACGGCGATGCGCCCAGATGCTGGGATTGAGGCTTGATCAGGATAACTAGAGCAGAGCTGAACGAGGCAACATCGATGCGCCCGGATGCCAAAGCTCAGAGGTACTCCCACGCGGAACTTACAAGGATTTGATGGAGATCAGGGTGATGCAGCCCGTTGAAGCTTGAAGAACTCGTTGAAAAGCTATAACTAATGAAAAAGGATAAATTGCGATAAAAAGTAGAATAAGAGTAAAATTGGTTTGTTTTTGATTGGATTCTTTTTTCCGTAGCCCTCGGGCACGTATTTATACTCCCGCATGGAGAGTTGTACAAAGACACGACACGTATCCTTCCTAAAACAAACTCCTAATTTTAAGGAAACTGACTCGCGCAGGAGCCGGATAACAATATTTATTTTCCTAAACAAACACGCCTATTTTAAATGAAAATAAACGACTCATGCAAGAGCCGGACTCAAACTACTATAATAATAATACTGGTACAAAACACCAGTTTCCTTATACTTGTCTTCGATGGAAACTTTCCATCGGTAGATCCTTCAATCCGCGCCTTCCTTCTTTAACCACCGGTAGCCTTCTGTTGACATCAAACGCTAAGTTATGATGTACTCATCGGCACCCCATGCCCATCGGCATCGGCAATACTTTCCGATCGGCGACCTTGTACTGGTAACTGTCTCACCAATCAGTCCCTATCGGCAATCGGCAACCACTCTTCATCGGCATTCGGCAATGACCCTTCATCGGCAATCGGCAATGTCTCCTCATCGGCAATCGGCAATGCCTCTCATCGGCAATCAGCATCAACAAGACTTCACCGATTCACCTTTGTCGGCAAGGATCATCTAGCCTCCATCGGCAGCGCACTTGGTCTTCCCGCAGTACTCTCATCGGCAATGTTGACTCATGATTTCCCGATGCCGACAGAAAACAGCCATTGACCAGTCAAGCCTTAGCTCATTTGACACGTGCTGAAAAACGGTGTCAACACATTCCCCCCAGTTTCGGAATGTATAATACTTTACGCGCCAAAATTCTCTCCACTGTAGCCGTTGCTGTAGCCGTTACCTCCGAGATAGATGCATAGTTTCCTCGATCTCCGTGTGTGGAACTGCAATTTAATAATAAAATCCCTCGATTGTAGCACAAACAGTTGCAAATCACCTCGATCACCGCGTGTATCTACCGCGGGTCTCTCCACATTCCTACACAGTGTGAAACGGAACCCCAAAATGCCCCTGGGTAAGCTTATAAAAGTTACCGGAATCCACACTACTTTTTACCCTGAGTCCATTTTCACTTTCACCTCCTCTGCCTTCATCTTCAACTTCTAGCGGCGCCTTCGAAGAGCACCTGTTCGAGCCCGAGCAACAGTCCTCTCCGCAATCCAAGGACAAACTGCAAGAACTCTTCCCGCTTCAATGGAGATCCAAGTTGACATCCCCAAGGTAAGACCTACTCTCTTCCTGATCCAACCTCCTGCTAGCTCTTCTTCGCACGAATCCAGAACTATCCCCGTTCCTTTTCTGATTCTTCCCTTTTCCTCTTTTTGAACCCTAGCAACTGTACAATAAGGTAGTGATTCCCCTTGCTCAGTCTAACTTCAGCTGCCTAGGCCCCATGGGAATCCGGATCCCAGCTTCATAATCAACGCTGAAACCAACCGCGTACCCTTTAGATCTGAGTGTTTCGGTTTAGGACTGTGGAAGGATGCTTTCCGGTCATGGCCCAAGCCTACCAAGGGGTGGAAAAACTGGTACCTCAGGGTTGCTAGGGCGCAGCAAGTCTACTGGCAAGACCGCAACTTGGACCAGTGCATTAGGCTCTCCATTGCCGATATGGAGAAAAATGAAAATATGTTGATAGCCACGTCTTATTTCTGGTCGGACACCATGAACGCTTTCCTTTTCCGACATGGACCAGCCACCCCTACCCTTGCCGATGTCCATATGTTGACAGGCTTGGACGTCTCCTCTGCCGATACCTTTACTCTGTTCAACAGAAAAGCTGAGTACAAGGTGAACACCCAGAACATTGGCGGCTGGACAGGCTACATCCACGAGTACCAGAAGACCGGATCGGTAAACCAACGGGAGCACGCCACTTTCCTGAATATGTGGCTGGAGAAATTTATCTTTTGCGGTAGGGCAGTTGGACCTACTACCATGCATCTTCCAGCAGCTGAGCTACTTGCCGATGGGACAAGACTTCCCCTAGGCAGATATCTTCTTGGATCGGTATATCGCCTTCTCCACCAAGTGTCCCAGAAGTTACTGCTAGGTGAGCACATCGGCAACCTTGGAGGTCCCTGGGGGTTTATTAACATGTGGCTGAACGCACACATGCACAAGGCGCTTCAGTTCGACTTGTTTGCCCAACAATTCCCGAGAGATATATCGGAAGACCACCAGTATAGGGATGATGAATCGGCAACCCACCCTCCACTCAACTTTGGAGAGGTCATTATAGTACTGCCAGGAACCGATGCCGATATAGAGCAATTCGACATGTTTTTTCAAAGGTTTTATAATGGAATTCCTGCCATAGAACGGCTCAGGTGGCCATATGTCGACGAAGACAACCAATTCCCACTGCTATTCAATCTTACCGATGGGAATGTGCCTGAGAATCAAACCATCATGAAGGCCAGTATTGTTCCCCATGCTATCCCAGTGAACATCTTCGGATCTGGGAAGAATACCCCTCCATCGTTTGAATTCTACTACCCATCAGCAGCGGCGAGACAACTGGCATTTGGCCAACTATCGATTAAGCTCTGCTACTCCAAAGTGGTGAAACCCAGGCAGACAATCTCCAGTGCTCTAGACTGGAACAAGGTCGTCAATCTTCCTCCTCATGCCGATATATCAGACATTGACCTGTCCTCCTGGTCACCAACCTCCTTCATCACGAATGAGTACAAGTCCTGGTGGCAAGAATGGAGGCGTCAATTATTTGCTAAGTCATCGCACTATTATCGGCACATGATTGACGCCGATCACATCATCCCCAACGATGCAGTAAGTTCTTATCCCGATGCGTTCCTTATTACTTTACTTCCATCATCAGTACTTAACCTTCTTGTGCTTGACAGGTCGACGATCCGATCCCCACGACGAGCAACAGTGGTAAGCCCTTCAACCTTCGGATAATGAGTCCCGTATCACTCATTGGCAACAAAGCCCCCACGTTAGCCGCCTTCACACCTCAACAGGTACCTACACCGACACCTGCAAAAGCCAAGGCTACATTGGCCGCTGTTGCTGCCCTGACGCGAGTGTTTGCAGTAAACTCATCCTCACCCATACCGATTACATACTGTTTTATTGGCAATTTTTTACTTTGTATAACTTGCACTAAACACTTTCAGACTATGAGGTCATCGGTAGCTGCTCCAAGTAGACAAGCACCTCCAAGTCCTGTTGCCGATGCCCCCCAGGCTTCGTCGAAACGGGCTGGATCTCCTGCTGCCGTGCCAAAGAAAAAGAGGCGTTTGAGGCTGGCTTCCCCGTCTTCACCATCAGCCCCAGTCGCACCACCAACTGCCAATGCACCATCGACAAGACCGTCGACGGCTCCTACTCCTGATCATCCACTGGATGACATCCCTGACCAGGAGACAACTCCACCTGCTGCAGCGGCGGATGCGGCATCGGGATCAGCACCGGCCGAAACCCCTGATGAGAGCATGGCGTCGCCACCACAGGAACCAACGGCATAGGTATCGGCACCAGTGCCTACACCAGATGAAAATCCTAACCAGGGGACGACTCCACTTGCCGCAGCAGCAACGGCGACATCGGCATCGGCGCCTTCACCAGCCGAGATTCCCGATGAAAGAACGGTATTGCCACCAAGGGAGCCAGCTATTACGTTGGAAGCAATGCCGATAACAGCGCCACTAGCACCAACGGCATCAGCTGCTTCTCAAGCAGAAGCTCACTCATCGGCAACGGCTGCCGATCTTCAAGACGAAGCTGGACCATCCAATATACCAAGTCCCCAGCAAGAAATTCACTTCAAAATGGTAAGCTGATCACCAAACATTTCATAGTATAACCTTATAATCGGCACATTTTAACTTCTTTATTTTCAGGCTCAAGATTCTCCAGACAGCTTATTCTCTTTCGCCTCAACCTCCAGGATGAAGATGAACACCAAGTCCCCACTGGAGCAGACAGCCTGTTCTCTTTTGCTATCAATATTTCCGATGAGGACGAAGACGAGCAAAGTTCTTCTCCAGCTCTATCGGTAGAAGTGAAATCCAAGCTCGAGGCATTAGTCTCTCAGCTACAGATAGATACATCCCAGCTCGTCCAGGACTCGACTGCAGCAAGGGCAATTTTCAAAGACATCCAAGGCCAGCTACCTGCCGATGCAGAAGAGATCCTGCTCCAAGCAGCTTTCCTTGAGAGTTGCCGATTGCAATACCAACGGGCCTCAAGCCGCATTGCCAACAGGAATGCCCAATCCAAACTCACGGAAGAAATGCTTAAGTTCAAGCAAATTGCCGATGAGAAGCACAAGAACATCGGCCAAGTAGAGGCTTCCGGTACTGATCTTGAACAGGCATTTATCCAATTATCGGCAAAAAGGGAAGAGCTGCAGGCCGAGCTGAGAAAAGTTGAGGAAGCTTTGAACACAATCAGCCAGAAGAGAGCCCAACTTCCCGACACCATCATAGCTCTGCGACAAGAAAGGGATAGCAATGCCCGACAAGCAATCGCTCTAAAGAAGAAGATCAAGACAGTTGAAGGCTCTGCCGATGAGGATGCTAGGGAGATAGAGGAGATAGAACAAATTCGCCTGCGTGCGATATCAGTTATCCACTCCCTGTTGTAATTCTGTCACATCGGCAAATGTAATACTGATACTTGATTTTACTCCGTTATAATGTCAATACGCTTTTTGCCGATGTATTATAACTTTCCTTTCATCGGTATTCAAACGAGTACGCTATACGTCGACTCCTTCGAGAGTTTCTAGAAAGTAAGCACTGCCAGGAGCAGACTGTCCTATCCAATAAGGACTTCCCCAATTAAGAAATCGTTTTCCAAGCTTAGGACTTAGTTCCAATCGGTAAAATCAACCTTCACACTAGAGTACTATCGGCAAACCCTTTCACCTAGTTATCGGCAACCATTACCGACACCATGACTTATCGAATCGGCAAAAATCTTCTCTGAGTAATCCCAACTTTTTAGCAAACCCTGGTATTCAGCCCGATCATCT
This sequence comes from Microstegium vimineum, assembly GCA_022036555.1. Classification (NCBI taxonomy): domain Eukaryota; kingdom Viridiplantae; phylum Streptophyta; class Magnoliopsida; order Poales; family Poaceae; genus Microstegium; species Microstegium vimineum. Next base: position 34,924,583 of record CM039125.1, on the reverse strand, counting down.
ATTGAGGTGGCAATAATCGACAACAAAATTTCATACTTCCATCGGAACGAAATTCAGACAATGCCGATAGAATCACCAAAGAAGGTTCAAGGAACAACTCCTAAAATGCTTGCACCACATAATCAATCATCGCACGCAAGCACAGCAGAATCATTCTTCTAATCATTTTCCTCTAGCAATTAACAAATTCACCGGCAGTACCGTTTCTAATACACAAACTGTTGATTCAACCGGCCGGTGCCCCCCAAATATAATAATTGGAATCGTCAGAGTTTACCGAGTGCTGCTCCCAAGTCCAACTGTCCAAGATCATCGACCCCGGTCATACCATCGGTGATATATCGACATCTGCCGATGGACCTCCATCTTTGCGCTTTGGCCTCCACTGTTTTTCCCTCGAAGGACTTTCATCGTCATATAAGTTATTTCGGCGTTCGCGCTGAATTCTTCTCTTCTGAGTCTTGGTCAGACCCTTAGGAACCACTGAGGGAGTCTGGTTTTCCAGACAGGCTGGTGCCGCCTTCCATTGTTGGCATCGGCTTCTCTCCCGATGTTTGGACCTCTGAAGAGCGCATCTTCATCGGGTACTCCTACGCTGGCCATCTCCTCAGGTTCCCCTTGCTCAACCCTCCTGCCAAGTCTATCATGGGCACTAAGCTTGCCCCCCAGTCGGTCATGCACCGACCTCTTCTCTTTGGGTGGCTTGGCGTACTTGGATGCTCGATCATCAAAACAAGGTTTCTTACCTAACCGATCGGCATCGGCAGTGTAGTACCCGTTGCATTCAGGATAGTTATCGGCAGTAGGTAGCTTAATGCCCTCTTCCCAACAGTGAATGAAGAAGGGACACCTCCAGTGATCCTTCTGCCGAAGTTGTTCCTGTTCCTTCTCTTCCTGCCGATGTCGCTCCTTTTACGATTGCCGATACTCGTTCCTTGGCTATTTGTGAGTGATCACACCGCCAGGAGCCCTATGGGTACTGCTACCTTCATCGGCAACTCTCTTGCCTTTCCTGTTATTGGCAAATGTTTCTACATCACGTTTAGCCACTTGATGATCAGGATCTACCGATGCACTTTTTCTAGCAGCATCCGATGTCAGCACCTTAGTCTTTCCACTAGTTTCCACCATATTGTTTGGGAACGGGTGCTGATCTATCTTCATCGGTCTCTGGACTTTAGAATTTTCAAACTTAATACGCCCAGATTCAATCTCTGACTGCAACTTCTGCCTGAATACTTTGCAGTCATTGGTACCGTGTGAGGTTGCATTATGCCACTTGCAGTACCTAATCTTCTTGAGCTCTTCGGCCGATGGAATTACTTGGTTGGGCGCCAACTTGATTCGCCCTTCTTGCAGCAATAAGTCAAACATCCCATCGGCCTTGGTGATGTCGAAGGTGAACCTTTCGGTTTCTTTTTGGCCGAACGGACAAGACACAGGCTTCTTATCCCTCACCCATTCGGCTGCATCGACGCTCAGCTCTTCATCTGACTCGATGTCCCCTCGTCCAACGAAGAGCACCTTTGCGCTCCAAGTCTTCATGGACTCGAATGATTTAACGTCCTGATCGGCCTCCGTGATATCAAAGGTGAACTTCTCCAACTCAGGGACGCTGATACTCGGCTCTTCGTCTGAATCTGAAGCTTCCACTCCCTCGGTCGGAAACACCTTTGTGTCTGGATCTCGCCGATACGCAGACTCTCTCACTGGTCGAGCAGATGGATGCACTTCTCCACATCTTTGTATTAAACGGGCCGGAGCAATTGACCCATCATCAGCACCAACCTATTGAATATTATGGATCGGCTGATTGGCTGATGGGCAACTTTGAATATCAACTGGTTGAGTAGGTCGATGTACTTCTTCAGGTCTTGACGCCAAAGTATTTGAAATGATTGGTGCGTGCGCAGTACCAGTTATTAGAACACTATGCTTCGGCTGCGTTGCCGATGGGTAACTTTGCACAGTTACTGGCTTGCGTTGTGACATTATATTCATCGGTTGCTGTACCGATGTTTTACTGTACACATTCATTTGCGAATATTGTGGCATAGTGTTTATCGGCTGCTGTACCGATATTTCATTCTGAAGATTTGCTGGATGACCCTGCGGAGCTCTTGCCACTTGGTGCATAGGCTGCACGTATTGCTGCTGAATCGGTACTTGACCGATCCAACCTACATTAGGTGTCATCGGCACGTGACTTACCGATGACTGATAACTATCTGACTCTTGCAACCCTTGTACCCTTGGATGATGGCTTTGATTTGCAGGTGCCATAGGTTGAGCAGCCGGGTTCGATCTTGGCGGCGCGATCTCATCGGCAGATCGGCTCATAATTGGTGTGGATACCTTTGGAACCGCCGATGGAATCGCAACAGATGCCGATCCAAGTTGACGATGCTCCGGACCAACATAACATGATGCCTGTCCTCCCTTGCAAGCTTGCTTAATGGCATCGTATATAGCATTGGACAACACATTGGATTGGCTAATTAACACATTATCGAATGCAGAATTAACCATCTTTTGTATTTTACCAGGATCGGCGTCGAAAGTGACCTGCCGTGGCGACGGCGGATCTTGCTTCTGGACTGCTTCACCGATTTTGTTTAGGCTGAAGGATTTGAGATACAACCGCTTGTACTCCTCCATTGCCTGCTCCATAGCCTGCTTTTGATGATTTGTTAGATCTGCTGTGGAGACTTCAATGACACTCCTTGGATTAACCATGATAGATGTAAAAAATTGTATAATCGGGTCCCACCGAACGTGCCAAAAGAGGTGTTGACATAAAAAGCGTCAGGATCTACGAACACCTCGGGCTATTACCCAAAGCTCGGTATTCCGGAGGCGTGCCAGTCGATTTGACCAGTTAATCGACAAGGACGATAACTAGAACAAGATCCAATCCAGACAACGACGATGCGCCCGGATGCTGGGATTGAGGCTTGATCAGGATAACTAGAGCAGAGCTGAACGAGGCAACAGTGATGCGCCCGGATGCCAAAGCTCAGAGATACTCCCATGCGGAACTTACAAGGATTTGATGGAGATCAGGGTGATGCAGCCCGTCGAAGCTTGAAGAACTCGTTGAAAAGCTATAACTAATGCAAAAAGGATAAATTGCGATAAAAAGTAGAATAAGAGTAAAATTGGTTTGTTTTTTATTGGATTCTTTTTTCCGTAGCCCTCGGGCACGTATTTATACTCCCGCATGGAGAGTTGTACAAAGACACGACACGTATCCTTCCTAAAACAAACTCCTAATTTTAAGGAAACTGACTCGCGCAGGAGCCGGATAACAATATTTATTTTCCTAAACAAACACGCCTATTTTAAATGAAAATAAACGACTCATGCAAGAGCCGGACTCAAACTACTATAATAATAATACTGGTACAAAACACCAGTTTCCTTATACTTGTCTTCGATGGAAACTTTCCATCGGCAAATCCTTCAATCCGCGCCTTCCTTCTTTAACCACCGGTAGCCTTCTGTTGACATCAAACGCTAAGTTATGATGTACTTATCGGCACCCCATGCCCATCGGCATCGGCAATACTTTCCGATCGGCGACCTTGTATTGGTAACTGTCTCACCAATCAGTCCCTATCGGCAATCGGCAACCACTCTTCATCGGCATTCGGCAATGACCCTTCATCGGCAATCCGCAATGTCTCCTCATCAGCAATCAGCATCAGTAAGACTTCACCGATTCACCTTTGTCGGCAAGGATCATCCAGCCTCCATCGGCAGCGCACTTGGTCTTCCCGTAGTACTCTCATCGGCAATGTTGACTCATGATTTCCCGATGCCGACAGAAAACAGTCGTTGACCAGTCAAGACTTAGCTCATTTGACACGTGCTGAAAAACGGTGTCAACAGGGGTAGGCTCACCAGTCAACTCATTGTAGGTCATTGTCAGATCACAAGTAGTCTCAGCAATGGAAGCAGCCTGGGTCAGAGTAAAGGCAGTCTAGAGTGGAGTCTGACCTGGAGGTACTAACCACTAGGAGACTTGTTGTGAGGTAGGAGTCTAGAAGACTGGTGAAGCTAGCAACTGACTCTGAAGTCCACTAGACTGTATTGCTGGAGCCGATGCCACTGGGTGAGACGGGCCTACCTGAGCAGAGTGAAGTTGTGAGATACCAGGCAACCCAAGTTGTGGAGAGAGTGACGGTGTAGAGCTGGAGCCAAGTAGCCTCTCCAAAAGCTGTGTCTGCTGACGTTGATAGGCCAAGAACTGAAGTTGGAACTCGTCATGCCTAGCCTGTGACTGAGCCTATGCGGTGGCCTGCTCAGCTGCAAGACATCTCATCTCCTTGGCCTGTCACTTCTGCTTCTCATCCTGACGTTGTTGCTCCTCCTGCATCCTACTCAGGATAGTAAGAAGGGTCACCTCTGAAGTGGACTAAGCTGGAGCAGAGCACGAGTCTCCGGCATCGTGGTCGTGGGAGCAAGGAGGCCTCTAAGGTACTGGCTTGTAGTCCTCGTCTATGCTGTCAGACGGGACATCAACATCATTGAAAGCATCGACCTCTAGCTAGACGTCGAGCGCTGCGACCTCCGACTTAGCAAGGCCTACAACTACAACATCCTGCTGCTCCTCTGTCTCGCGCAAAACTCCAGCCTATCTGGTGTGAGGTCCTACTCTGCTTCGACCTCGTCCTCTACCTCTACCTCTACCTCTACCTCAACTACCTCACTATAACGTCCCGCCTCGTGAACTCCAGCCTATCTGGTGTGAGGTCCTACTCTGCTTCGACCTCGTCCTCTACCTCTACCTCTACCTCTACCTCTACCTCTACCTCTACCTCAACTACCTCACTATAATGTCCCGCCTCCACGAGGCCGAGCCCGTTAACACTTGATCGTTTTCATAGGACATAGACTGCCCTCACATACCACCACCAGTCTTTACGGCACACTTTGTCCTCACTCATGCGCCCCCGAGAAGAACTTCACGGTCGGTCACCCATCGCTCCAAGTCAAGCACACTTAACCATGGGATTCTCAACAGATGGGCTTCCGGAAAAGAAGTTGCAACTTGTTGGTATGAGTATCCTATTAATCCTATTTAAGCCCTAGGTCGACGTGTTACATCCTCACCCCCTTAGGAAACCGACATCCTCGTCGGTCAACCCCAGGCCAGGAACATCCCCTCTTGGTCACGTTCGTGTGTCCAGTGCCAGCGCATGTACCATACTATGTGACCACTCTGGATCCACACCAACCATGCGTACCATGCCTGCGCAACTGACACACGCGCCCGTGAAACCGCAAGGGTCGGCTCTGATACCATTTCTAACGTCCCACCTCTACGAGGTCGAGCTCGTTAACACCTGATAACTTTCATAGGACATAGACTACCCTCACAGACCAACACCAGTATTTTTGGTGCACTTTGTCCTCACTCATGCGCCCCAGGAAGAACTTCTCAGTCGGTCACCCATCGCTCCATGCCAAGCACACTTAACCCTGGAGTTCTCAATAGATGGGATTCTAGAAAAGAAGTTGCAACTTATTGGTATGAGTATCCTATTAATCCTATTTAAGCCCTAAGATGGGGTGTTAGATCCTCACCCCCTTAGCAGAGAAACAACCAAAAATACGAAGTTTCAAAAACTTTCATGCAATGTGTGGTGCATGTAGTCGCTAGGTGAAACCGAGCTAACCCTAGGGGAGTTTTGTTGACGAAATGCGCGTCACAATCTACCTAGGGGGTATCCTACGGTAGTGGATTTTAAGCGGAGGTGTGCCGACGGCGATCAAGCATAACACAGAGAGCATAGACACGGTGATTTAGACAAGTTCGAGCCGACAAATCACCGTAATACCCTACGTCCTGTGTTTTGGTGGTTGAATTGATGTGTATATTAGGTTACAAGACCCGTAGATGCGATCTAGGGGATTGTGTAGAGATTGTTTCGAAGGGGGTCCCTGCTCGCCTTATATAGTCGGGGAGCAGGGCTACAGTTTCCATATCCTAACAGATTACGATCGGTCCCTTTAGGTAAAATATCCGAGTCTATCTTCTAGGATCCTTCTTGGCAAGCAAGGCTTCTTCGGAGTCCTTGGCGAGCACGATGAGCTGGTCGCGTGCCGCAAGGCCTCATGGGTTGGGCGCCTTCTAGTCGGCAGGCCCAAAAGGTCCCTGGGGATATGCCGAGGTATATATCCCCAACAAGTCCCCGAGCACGTTGCGTCCTTCTGGCGAGTCAGCAGCGTAATCTTGAAGAAGTCCATCTGGTCGCCCTTTGCGTGAGGTCGTTGTTGCGGGACTCCGACCAGATCAGCTGGTCGGGACGATGGTCGGAGAAGCCTCCCAACCAGGTAGAGCTGGTCGAGAACGTCGTGGCGTGATGTGCAAGCAGGTCGCCTTCATTGGATGTTGTGGCTACATCATCAGGAGGATGTGGTGTGCTGAAGAAAAAACTTTTGACTCATCTGTTCCCCGGTGAAGTGTACCCATTTAAGCTCTGCAAAAAAGACCACATGGAACAGCAGAGGTTTGTCGAGAAAAAATAAGTGTATTCACCGCAAGGTGAAGTGTACCCACTTAGTCCCCGAGCTTGGTAGCAGGTGAAATATGCACGTGGTGCCAAGCTTTATAACGATGAAGGATGTATTTGCGTGTATATGTAATGAGTGAAGCATGAGTTTTGCAAAAAATGACTGTGAATACCCACAGTCCCCGAGCCTAATGTAAGGATCTGCTGGGCTCTTATATTAGGATGTATATGAAAACTGCTGAAAAAATGAATTAAGTAAAGACGACTGCGAATACCCGTAGTCCCCAAGCCTGAGGCAATGAGGTGGAATGTTCTTGCGTCGAGGTCTTTATTCGCAGTCCCTGGGTGTTGTGCTGTCTGGTGGCACCGCTGCTTCGTGGTGGGGGCCATCCTTGAGCCTTGCTCTGCGTGTTTCTGGACAGAGTCCCCGAGCCTGGTCGAGTTTGCGAACAGGTGACGGAGTCATCGTTTCTCGTTAGCGAGTCCTCGAGAATTGCTGACATGTGTGTTTGCAACCGTGCTACTGTTCCTGTTTGGAAAGAAATCATGCCAAAATCATATGCCCAGTCCCGGAACTGTGGTGTTAGTGAGGTTTTAGGAAATCTTTTTTCCGTAATTTGCGAGTATGGACACCGGAAGTAAATGCGAAATAAAGGACCAGGAAAGAAAGTTTAGTGGGCCGTATGACCGCGCGGTTAATGGCCCAGGTTATGGCGTGAAGGAGGGGTCGTCGTGGTAGCTTTGTATTTGGTCGTTATAGTTTCCCAAAAACCATGGGATTCCGAGGGACGCGTCGCTTGGTATAAAGGGTGTCTTCAGCGGTGGCGGTGGTTTCCACATTCGCACCAAAAATCTCCACCATCTGTTTTCTTTCCGCCCTTATTTTTCACAGCAAACCCTAGCCCCTTCCGTCGTGGTTCCTTAATGGCGCCCAGGAAGAAGATGAAAGCGCGCTCATCGGTGAAGAAGGCGGGGAGATCTGTTGAGCGATTAGAAGATGTGCTCCCGGAATGGACTCGGGGTTGGTCCATGTGTACCCTTAGGGTGGAGGATATCCAGTTTCTTGTAACCACCGGTGTTCTCTAGGATCGGTCCCTTGTTGGATGGAGGTCGGCGACCGGGGAGGAGTTTCCAATGCCTAATACTGGTGAGCTTGTTGTTTTTGAACCCTTCTTCTGGCGTGGATTCGGAGTCCCTGTTCACCCTTTTCTTCATGGTCTCTTGGATTTCTAAGAGATTTTGCTATGTAATTTGCATCCCAACTCCGTGCTGCACATCGCGGTATTTGTGCACTTCTGCGAGGCATATCTGCGGATTGAGCCCCATTTCGAGTTGTTTCATTATTTCTTTTGCCTCAAGCGAAATGGGACTGCCACGTCTCGGGTTGTCAGCTCAGTGTACCTTCAACTCCAGGAGGGCATGGTGGATACATATCTGGCCACTCCCCTGTCTTCCAAGGTGGCGGAGTATAGATCCCGTTGGTTCTATATTCCCCAAGAGGAGCCGTATGCTCGCGGCGACCCCTCGAATGTTGCTGTGTCACAGCCAAGCTGGTCGGCCACCCCTCCGTTGGAGGTGATGGGACAGGTGAAAGAGTTGCTTGAGCTAATGGATCGATCGTCGCTTGATGGAGTTGCAGTCGGCTGGAACTTTATTACAAGGCATGTCAGCCTTGCAAGAACAGGGCTCACCTTGCGTTTGCTTATTCTGGTCAGTATGACCCTACTCGTGAGTCCTCCAAGATCCTTGCGGTGGAAGAAGCACGTGGTCGGATTTCTTCTATTTTTGACCTTGGGCTACCACACCTGGAGGATCCGAAGGAACTATTTCGCTTTGGGGTGCTGGTTCCTGCGATGCGTGTTTTTTTGTCGTCACCTGTCTTGTTTTCTTGATCTTGTTCTGATGAGGTTTTTGTAGTTGCATTGGTAGGATCGCGCCGTATACTTTTGGGGGGTCCCATCGAAAGATTTGCCTGTGGGTGTTGACCCTGTGTCGAGACGGGCGACCAGGTCGCGAAAGGTGGATGGTCGCGATTCTTCTTGGCGAAGGGAGGTTTGTGAGCCTCGTATTGGGAGACGCCGGGTGCGTGACGACCCCTTGGGAAAGCGCCTGGCAGCGTCGCCTCGGAAAAAGTTGAAGTCGTCAGTTAGTATAGGTGGCAAGTTTCCTATCAGGGAGGGCGCTCTGCGTCCGCAATCCTCTATCTCCGAGTGGGCCGACGAAGGGTCGGGCGATGAGGATGATGTGTCGCCGGTGGGCTCTAATGGTGATGAGGGTTCCGGGTCGGGTGCCGAGACGTCCCGGCCTAAGGCATCGGATGCATGTTCGCCTGCCTCAACAGGTGTTGGGGGTGATGTTTCGGGTGTTGTTCCGACGTCGGGCCCTATGCCGGAGGTTGTATCTGGAGAATCTATCGAGGAGCCCCGTCGGTTTGCGAAGGCGCATCGGAAATCAAGATTGTGAGTACTTTGTCTCTGTTTTGCTTGGGTTGTTGTAGATTTCATTTGCTTACTTACGGTGCGCCTCTTGACAGGGCGCCGGTCGTCGAAGATGCAATCGGGTCCGATGTTGAGACACCAGGTGCGTCTGATTGCTCGCATGACGTTCAGCTTCCGGGTTTTGCTGACACTTCAGTGGCTGCTGATCCTTCGGGGCATCGGTGTGATCCTGACACTATCAGTGCCCCTGTTGGTGATTCGTCTGGTTCTTGTCTCCCTTTTTCGGAGGGTCCCGAAGTAGTTGCTCCGGAGGTTAGCCCCTCTATGGTGTTGATGTCGAGACCGGTGAAGCGAAAGAGGGCTTCTGTTTCGTCAGAGGAGCCTGATCTGGTGGAAGAGATTCCGGGTTCATCTGGTGACTCATCGCCGAGGCCGTTCCGGACCTTCCGTCGTGATGGTGAAGAGTTCGTTGTTGTTGAGGATGGCGAGGTTGAGGCAGAAGCGACAGACCTCCTTAATGACGCAAATAATCTGCTTGGGCGCGTGAAGGTGACTACTGTGTCTCTTGATCCCACCTCTGCTGTTGTATCTTCTTTTGTTATACCTGGGTTGTCTGGTCGCAGGTGCTCTTTAGGGCTTAGAAGGAGCGGAAAATAATGTCCGACCAGCTTGCAAAGTTGGCCGGTGAGAATGAGCGCCTACGCGGTGATGTTGCAGGGCTGGAGGAGAGTCTGGATACGGCGCACCGGCGTTCGCAAGTCTTGGAGGGTGAAGTTCGGGAGCGTGATCGAGAAAATAGGGAGCTTCGGTCTCTTGCTGGGAGGGTCGAGGAGCTTTCTGTCCGTAAGTCTTTGGCGTTCTTGAGTCTTGATTGTCCGCCTTGTGGTCATGTTGTGATTTGTTCTCTTTTAGAGTTGGCCGGTGCTTGTGAAGCAAAAAGTCTTGCCGAGGAGAGGGCTGATGCTGCTGAGCGGGAGGTCTACAAGATACAGGCGATGCATGAAGGTATTGATTTTCTGCTTTCCGTTTGGTTTGTGTGGACGCCTTATCTGGTGTTCGCTTTTTCCCAGCTTATCGAGAGTCCGTGCAACTTCAATTTGCAGACCTGCAGGCAAGAGCGAATGTTTATTATGACGGTTTCTAGTCGTTGGCACAAGAGATCGCTCCTGTGGTGGAGTGTGTTGACGGCCGAGTGTTAATCCCGAGCGCGTTGAGCAGGCTTTTGTCGATGGCGTTGTGACGAAGGCGCGCGGCCTGTGGGCTTAGGTCCAGTCCTTCACGACTTTGGCGGCGCGGAGTGTGGCTGCTCATGGCCTTGCTATGCTGCAATCTCACTACCCGAAAGTTAAGATCGATCGGGTGGCAACCGGTTTTGCGTCCGGAATGTCTAATGAGGCTGCAGATCGTCTGGAGGCTATCGCTGATCTTGTGGCGGAGGTTGTTGTTAAGGATGTTGATTTGTTTGCTGATGAGAAGCAATGACGTTGTATCCTAGATACAAGAGGTCGGACTTGTAAGCGAACACTGCAAAGTTGTATATATCCGGGCGGTGAGCTTTTTGTTCGCTTGTATGTCCTGTAGTGTCCGCTAAATCGTGAGTCATAGCGATGAATCGTTCGGCCTTGGGTTCCCTATGACCCATATTGCAGGGCCTGGAGCCTCCATACGTGTAGGTACCATAGGGATTACCAGGGGGTAGGCTGCTGACAACCCGCGGCGCAGAGGGCGAACAACTCATGCACGCTTAGGGAGATGCCCGGGTCAGAACCCTTTTCCGAGAGGCTCGATCGTGGCATGACTGAGGCATGTGGAGTCAGTTCCTGCAGACGCTGGGCGATAAGCCATGCTGCTTGTAGGGTTGTTGTAACACCGCGGGTGTTTAAGCACTTAATTAAAACTTGATCATGTAGTCATATGCATTAAGCATCATTCACATGATTGAGAACCTTGTTATGCATTGAACTAAAATGAGTTTAGTTGGTTGTGTTTGATCATATGTGTAAATGTTGGTCATCTTTTCAAATTCAACTTTCAAATTCTAATCCAAACCCTAATTACCAAAAGGGGGTGGATTCAACCCTAAACATGATTTTCAAAATCTATAAAGAATTTGCATATGGTTGTTTAAGCAATGTGATAGATCTCTGTGTGAATTGCATTTGTTGTGTTTACAGTTTTTCAAGTGTTATTCAAGTTTTTAGAGTATTTAAAAAGGGGAAAATTCTTTTAAAAAGGGTTTCAAATTTCCAAAAATGCATTTTCATTTCTAGGCTGAATTTGAAAATGTGCATATTACCAAAAGTGTAGATCATGAAATTTGGAGAAACTTTGGTGTTCTAAGTTTTTCATGAAAACCCTTGGAAGCTTGAGCAAATTACAAATAAGTACCAAGGGCAGTTCAGTCAATTCATCGAGCACCTGCATGTCGAATGGTTCCATGGCGCCGACACCTGTCCAGCCAGCTGTTGACGCCACCGTTCGCCGTCTGCCCGCAACGCGCGTTCCATCGCGTGTGTGGCATCACCACGAACCCGTTGCCGTCTTCAAAACAGGACGTCGTCCACCCCTGCCCTCTCTTTCCATGCCCCGACGCCACACGTTCTACTCTGCTCACACCGTCGAGCGTGTACTTCGCGTCGCCGAGCTCGCGCGAGCTTTCCAGCCACCTTCAATCTTCCCAACCACCTCAATGGCTTTCGCCTTAGTCTAGTACATCTTCCGCGTAAGTTGGTTGAAGTCGTCGAGCCTTCGTTTGCCCGGCGCAACCCCGTCTTCTCCATCTCTAGCGGGAGTGCTGCCGCTCTGGTCCGCGGTCGTTCTGGCTACCCAGGAGCTGCATTGTTTCCCTCTTTCTTGTTTCATGTTCTTCGTTCGTTGCTGATCCTCGAACGCCTCGCCATTTCTCCTTTGGTGGTCTACAGCTTCGGGAACGCCGTCGTTGCCGTCCTGCTCACCATTTCTATCGGCACGGTCTCCGTTGTCAGCTCGCTCTGCTTCCTCTCCGGCCAAGTTAGCAAGCGCTTCTTGTTTGGGGTAAGCTCCTGGTGCTCATAGAGTAGCTGGTTGTGGCTAATTCCGAACCGTAGCCGTGGTTTGCGTTCGCTCCGGTGTGTCAGCACCGCCGCGTCGGTACTCACCACCGTGAGAGCTCGTTAGTTGGGTTTTTTCGAGTCTGGGTCTTGCGCTAGCTTCACTAGTCTTCCTGAATCTTGTCGAAGTGTTGGTTGTTCGAGCGCGTGCGCAGTTTCGCCGGCACACGTCACGCAGACCTCCGCCGTCTGCCATGGCCGTCGACGAGGGTGTTGCGTTTAGCTCTTGGTTCGTTTTGCGTGCAGGACCATTGAATCCGGGAATGTAACCGCTTGATGAGCCATGACGTTGATGCACACACCCCCTACCTGGCGGCCAACTATCGACGAAATACACGTCGCAGTCTACCTAGGGGGTACCCTACGGTAGTAGATTGTAGGCGGAGGTGTGGCGATGACGATCAAGCGTAACACAGAGAGCGTAGACACGGCGATTTAGACAGGTTCGGTCCGACAAATCACCGTAATACCCTACGTCCCGTGTTTTGGTGGCTGGATTGATGTGTATATTAGGTTACAAGACCCGTAGATGCGATCTAGGGGATTGTGTAGAGATTGTTTCGGAGGGGGTCCCTGCTCACCTTATATAGTCGGGGAGCAGGGCTACAGTTTCCATATCCTAACAGATTACGATCGGTCCCTTTAGGTAAGAGATCCGAGTCTATCTTCTAGGATCCTTCTTGGCAAGCAAGGCTTCTTCGGAGTCCTTGGCGAGCACGATGAGCTGGTCGCGTGCCGCAAGGCCTCATGGGCTGGGCGCCTTCTGGTCGGCAGGCCCAAAAGGTCCCTGGGGATATGCCGAGGTATATATCCCCAACAAGTTTATTAACGAATCATTGCATGCATATAGATTTGATTATAAGTGTGTGCCCTTGTTCTCGTGTTGAGTTTCTTTTGGAAGTTTGGAGTGCACAATCCATGGCAAATTCCTATCAGGTACCTTTAAATCTCTATCAAATATCCTCAGTCAACATCCCACCTTGGATCCAACTCAATCCGTAGGAATCCCTTTCAAATCCATATCAAAGTTCTTCTCTTCGAAACTCTCTCAAGTTCTTTTGGAGCTTCTCCCAAATCTTCCTCAACTCATATATATATGTATATATATTTATACATATATAAATACATACACATATTTATATGTCAAAATCCCTTCTAATCTCCTTCCTCTCCCCTCTATTCATCTTAGCAAATGGAAAACCCCTTTCTTCCTTCTCTTGGGCCTAATAGGCTTTTCTCCTTCCACTTCACAGCTCATCTTGCCCTTGTCTTCTGGCCACAGCCCAGCCGGCGCCCTGCCTACTCCCTGGCCCATTGAGAGTCCCCATGTGTTTTGGTTTTGAGTAATTGATGAAACCCACCTAAGTACTAACCTTGATCTCTAAGTGTGAATCATGAGATAGGTTGGTACATGCCATGTGATGGAGCAAGGTGGATCAAGTGTGGATGGCACAAGCTCTAGCATGCTGGTGGAAATGAAAATGGTGAGAAGGCAAAGGTGAATGCTAGGAACCATTTTCGGTTTGGTGATCAAGACATCATAGAGGATGTGATCACATTTAGGATAGATAGTCGTACTATCAAGGAGGGAGCTCTTAAGTATGATTACGGTTATAATGTGCCACTAGGTTCATATGCATTGCATTAAAATCAATTGAACTAGTGGAAACAACCAACTTAATCCAAGATAATTGTGAACTAAAAGCTAACACACGTGCACAAGTGTTGGGTTCACTTAGTGTTGGCTCTTGGAAGCTTGGAGAAGTTGGTGGAAGTGTTTGGGCAGCTCAAAGAGCTTTGAACAGAGGTCCGGACGCTAGGGTTTGGTGCTGTCCGAACCATCGGCGATGGGTCCGGAGACACACCCTAGGTCGGCTCGGCTGAGAGAGCAGTCTAGACGCTGTTTGCAGTTCGGACGCAGGGTCCGGGGTTTGGAGCTCTCTGTTGCTCTCTAGTGAAGGGATCTGGACGCAGAGTGATGGTCCGGACCGTGGACCGCATGCGTGTCCGGAGGTGCTGAGGAGCTGAGGCGAGCTCTCGGGTTCCCGGAATTATATTTCCGGACCCATGAACAGCAGAGTCCGGACGCTACTGTTGCTAGCGACTGGAGCTACGTGGCACACTATGGCTCAGGCGGGAAAGCAACCGTTTGAATCAAAGGCAGACCAGACGCGTGTGTGATGGTCCGGACTGCACCTCGGGTGCGTCTGGATCCTGCGACCGGAGAACTGTGCAGAGCCGTTGGCTCTCAGCTGGCAGTGGGTCCGGACGGAGATGATGGCCCGGACCCCCTATGAAAACTATGTCTGGAGGTACGCAGAGAAGTGGAAAAAGGGTGCAAACGGCTAGTGTTTGAGTGTGGGCTATATAAGGTGATATGGCCAGGCCTTGGGGCACTCTCTTGCACATTCACATTACTTAGACACTTGTGCTTGCTTGAGAAGCTTCCACCACTCACTCTCTAAACATATTTGATATATTCTAGAGAGATTGTGTGAATCCAAGTGCATTGCTCTTTGATTGCATACTAGTGGCACTTGGTGATCGCCGTCATCGCGGAGCTCTTGTTATTCTTGGAGGTTGCCACCTCCTAGACGGCTTGGTGCGACGAGGATCGTTGAGCGGAGGAAGGTGATTGTCTCCGGCTCCGATTGGTGGATTGTGAGGGGTTCTTGAACCTACCCCGCAAGAGATTCGCGAAAGGTATCTCTAGTGGATTCCGCGTAGCTTGGGGATCCCCATCTTGTGCTGGTTGTGCGGCACCCTTGAACAGGTTTGGCTTGAATTGCCAATTAGCGCGTGAACCTCCAAGTGGGTGTATCGCTACAACGAGGACTAGCTTGTTGGCAAACAAGTGAACCTCGGTAAAAAATATTGTGTCTCATTGTCTCTCTACCGAGGATTCATCTTGTGATTGATTGGTTATCTATTGGTTCATCTCTTCACGTTGGTATAACCATTCTATCTCTAGCTTTGTATTACTTTCTTTACATTCTTGCAAAGTAGAGCCTCTAGCTTAGCTTGTGTAGCTTAGTCTAGTAGCACTAGTGATCTAGCTCTTGAGTGTGACATAGAACATCTCTTGCTAGTAACTAAAATTGGTAGGTGGCTTGCCTAACCTTAGAGCTAGTGCAAACTTGCTTACGCCGTGTTTTATTCTAACAAGTTTGCTTAGTGTTGTTGAAGAAAATTTAATTAGGCTATTCACCCCCCTCTAGCCATACCTAGACCTTTCAAGTAATATCAAAGCTAGTACACCGTACTCAAAGGTTTAACATCCCACGGTGTTAAAATGGCTCAAATCAACAACACCAAGAGGACACCTAAGTTTGATGGCACCAATTATAGCTATTGGAAGGCCTTGATGACCACCTATCTTAAATCAATCAACCGGAAGATATGGTTGGTGGCCGACAAGAAGTTCGAGGTGGTAAATGAAGAGGCACCCACCACGGTCGAAGAAGAGAAGCTCTAAAATAATGATATTGCCTTGAGTGCAATACATGAGGCAATCTCCAAGGAAGTCTTTGGGAAAATCAAAAACTTGGAGAGTGCTCATGAGGGTTGGAAGAAGCTAGAAGAGTCATATGAAGGGACTCAATCCATGAAGGGAGCAAAGGCCTATATCTTGTAGGAGAAGTTTGCTAGCTTCAAAATGAAGGAAGATGAGAACATGCCCGAGATGTTCAATAGGCTTGAGGTGCTTGTCAATGACCTTAAGTCACTTGGAGAGAAAGTGGAGAACAAGGACTTCTCATTCAAGTTCCTAAGAAGTCTTCCCTCAAGATTTGAGATGCTAGTCACACTATTGGTGAGAAATGGATTGGACACAACCACACCAAACCAAATTCTTGGTGAGGTGATGACCGATGACACCTTTAGAGAAGACAAGGACAATATTAGAGAGAACAAGGAAAAGAAGGATGACAAGAAAGATGAGAAGAAGAGTGTGGCATTCAAAGCCACATCATCATCAAAGGGCAAAGCTTCAAGCAATGATGATGAAGATGATGAAGAACAAATGGCCCTCTTTGTCAAGAAGTTTGGCAAGTTCATGAAAAATAAGGGCTATAGAGCTAGAAGGAAGAAGATCTCCTTCAAGAGCAAGAGCAATGACAAGAGGTGTTTCAAGTGCAATAGCAAGGATCACTTCATTTCGGATTGCCCACATCATAGTGATGATGAAGATGAGAAGAAGGGCAAGAAGAAAGAAAAGAAAGAGAGCAAGATGTTTCTCAAGAAGAGCAAGAAGGGAGGCTCATATGTTGTCACTTAGGATAGTGATTCAAGTGAAGATGAGGACTCAAGTGATGATGATAAGAGATCAAGCAAGAAGATGGCTCTTGCTAGCATTGCTATGAAGAACAAGATCTCTCTCTTTGACACTCCATCGACATGCTTCATGGCTAGGCCAACCAAGGTACAATCCGATGATCAGTGTAACTCTAGTGATGATGATGATGATGAACCCACTAAAGATGAACTAATTGCAATGTTGGAAGATGTTAAGACTCACTTTTTCCTCACAAGAAAGGAGTGCAAAGCATTGTGAAAAGAGAATCATTCTCTCAAGAAATCCTTTGATGAGCTCAATCTTACTCATGAGAGGCAAACAGATGCCCATGAGAAGCTTGGCAAAGCTCACTCTAAGCTTGAAAAAGCTCACTCTAAGCTTGAAAAGGCTCATTCACTTCTTATTGAGCAAAATGAGAAAGAGCATGTTTCAACATGTAACATGGGAACAACTTGTGATATAATTGATGAATCATTCTATCAACTCATCATCATCACCCCAGCTAACCCTTCTTGTAGCACATCTAACTCTACCTCTCCTACTAGTGATGTTGTCACTTGTGACACTACACTAATGGTTGAGAATGAGACCCTTAAGAAGGAGGTTAGTAAGCTCACTCTAGCATTAGGCAATGCCTATGGTGGAGACGCCCGCTTGCTTAAGTTCTTGGGTAGCCAAAGGTTCTCCCTTTGCAAAGAGGGACTTGGCTATACCCCCAAGAAAGGCAAGGCGGCCTTTGCAACTCCAAAGCCTCGCTTTGTGAAGAGCAATGACCGGTTTTGCACTAGTTGCAAGCAAGTAGGGCATGATGAGCAATATTGCAAACTAAACCAAAGCAAGATAAAATTTACACATGCATCTATTCGCTTTGATTCTAGTTATATGCTTACCAATGGCAAGAAAGGTGTGATTGCCAAGTACATGGGTACACCCAATGAGAGCTCAAAGAAGAAAGCTATTTGTGTACCTAAGTCCTTAGTCAATGAGAGCTCAAAGAAGAAAGCTATTTGTGTACCTAAGTCCTTAGTCACTAACTTTGGAGGACCCAAACAACAATGGGTACCTAAGAAGAATTGAATCTTTTGTAGGTCAATTATAAAGCCGGAAGGAGGCATTGGGTGCTTGATAGTGGGTGCACTCAATATATGACCGGAGATTCAAGAATGTTCAACTCTATCAAGCCAAATGATTGCAATGGGATTGAATCTATCACATTTGGTGACAATGGCAAAGGGAAAGTCAAAGGGCTTGGTAAGATTGCTATATCAAATGACATGAGCATATCCAATGTCTTGCTAGTAGAGAGCTTGAATTTCAACTTGCTATCCGTAGCTCAACTTTATGGTCTAGGTTTTAAATGCATCTTTGGAGTTGATGATGTAGAGATCATAAGTGTAGATGGTTCTAACTTGATATTCAAAGGATTTAGATATGAGAATCTATACTTAGTTGATTTCAATGCTAAGGAAACTCAATTGTCAACTTGCTTGCTATCCAAATCTAGCATGGGTTGGTTATGGCATAGAAGGCTTGGTCATGTTGGAATGAGACAATTGAACAAACTAGTCAAGCATGATCAAGTTAGAGGCTTGAAATATGTGGTCTTTGAGAAAGATAAGCTATGTAGCTCTTGTCAAGCCGGCAAACAAGTTGGAAATACTCACCCTAGTAAGAGCATGACGAGTACTTGCAAACCATTTGAGCTCTTGCATATGGACTTGTTTGGACCAACCGCATACACTAGCATTGGTGGAAACAAATATGGTTTTGTGGTAGTTGATGATTTCACTAGATATACATGGGTATTCTTCTTGAGTGACAAGAGTGAAACATTTGATACATTCAAGATCTTTGTCAAGAGATGTCAAAATGAATTTGAAACAACTATCAAGAGAGTAAGAAGTGACAATGGTAGTGAATTCAAGAATACAAGAGTTTATGAGCTATGTGATGAATATGGAATCAAACATCAATTCTCGGCCAAGTACACACCTCAATCAAATGGGCTTGTTGAGAGGACGAATAGGACACTCATTGATATGGCAAGATCTATGCTTAGTGAATATAATGTGAGTGATTCTTTTGGGGTCGAAGCTATCAACACGGCTTGCTATTATAGCAACCGACTCTATTGCCACAATATGCTTGAGAAAACACCTTATGAGCTATTGAATGGAAGAAAGTCAAATATTGCATACTTTAGAGTATTTGGATGCAAATGATATATCTTGAAGAAATGTGCAAGATTGAGCAAATTTGAGAAAAAATATGATGAAGGCTTCCTACTTGGCTACTCAACTACAAGCAAAGCTTATAGAGTATGGAATCTTACTCATGGCATAGTTGAGGAGGTACATGATGTGGAGTTTGATGAAACAAATGGATCTCAAGATGAGAATATCAACCATGATGATGTGAGAGGTGAACCATTGGCCAATGCAATGAAGAATATGGATATTGGGGACATTCGGCCAAAGCAAGTGGATGATGAGCAAGATATTGAAGATCAAGTGAATCCTCCAACCAATGTGCAACTCAATGACAATCAAGCTAGTTCATCCTCTCCAACTCAAGATCAAGAAGCTAGTTCATCTACTCTACTCAATGATCAACCAAGTACAAGCAATCAACTTCCTATACTACAACCTACATCTATTGCAAGAGATCATCCTATAGATCATAGTATTGGATATATCACTAATGGTGTACAAATAAGATCAAGATTGGCTTCATTTTGTGAACACTATTCTTTTGTATCATCTATTGAGCCAACCAAGATTGAAGAGGCTTTGCAAGATATTGATTGGGTGAATGCTATGCATGAAGAACTCAAAAACTTCACTAGAAATCAAGTTTGGGAGCTAGTTGAGATATCAAAGAACCACAATGTCATTGGCACTAGATGGGTCTTTCGCAACAAGCAAGATCAAGATGGAATAGTGGTGAGAAACAAAGCAAGACTAGTTGCACAAGGTTACACTCAAGTAGAGGGTCTTGACTTTGGAGAAACATATGCACCGGTGGCAAGGCTAGAAGCAATAAGGATATTATTGGCCTATGCTTGTGCTCACAACATCAAGCTCTATCAAATGGATGTGAAGAGTGCATTTCTCAATGGGTACATCAATGAATTGGTATTTGTTGAGCAACCACCCGGTTTTGAAGATGACAAGAAACCCAACCATGTGTACAAGCTAAGGAAAGCACTATATGGCTTGAAGCAAGCTCCTAGAGCATGGTATGAGAGGTTGAGGGACTTTCTCCTCTCTAAGGGAGTCATTATGGGTAAGGTTGATACTACCCTATTCACTAAGAAGATTGGGAAGGACTTGTTTGTGTTGCAAATCTATGTGGATGACATTATCTTTGGGTCAACCAATCAAGAGTTTTGTGAAGAGTTTGGCAATATGATGAAAAATGAATTTGAGATGTCTATGCTTGGAGAGCTTAGTTACTTCCTTGGTCTTCAAGTCAAACAATTGAAGAATGAGACTTTTGTTAGTCAAGACAAGTACATCAAGGACATGCTCAAGAAGTTCAATCTAGATGAAGCAAAGTCTATTAGTACACCAATGGGAACAAATGGAAATTTGGATGGTGATGCTAGTGGTAACATGGTAGATCAAAAGCTATATAGATCAATGATTGGTAGCTTGCTCTATGTGACCGCATCAAGACCGGATGTCATGTTTAGTGTATGCATGTGTGCAAGGTTTCAAGCTTCTCCTAGAGAGAGTCATTTGAAAGCCACAAAAAGGATATTGAGATATTTGAAGCATACACCAAATGTTGGGTTGTGGTATCCTAAAGGATCAAACTTTGAGTTACTTGGATACTCCGACTCGGACTATGCGGGTTGCAAGATAGAAAGGAAAAGCACATCGGGCACTTGACAATTGTTTGGAAGATCACTAGTCTCATGGTCATCAAAGAAGCAAAATAGTGTGGAACTCTCTACCCCTGAAGCCGAATATATTAGTGCGGGGAGTTGTTGTGCACAAATCCTTTGGATGAAAGCTACTTTGAATGATTTTGGAGTCAAATTCAAGCAAGTGCCTTTGCTATGTGACAATGAAAGTGCAATCAAGCTCACCAACAATCCGGTTCAACACTCAAGAACAAAGCATATTGATGTCCGCCATCATTTTATTAGAGATCATCAATTGAAAGGGGACATTTCTATCACTAATGTTGGCACCGAAAATCAATTGGCCGATATCTTTACCAAGCCACTATATGAGAAAAGGTTTTGCAAGCTAAGGAATGAGTTGAATATACTTGATTTCTCCAACATGAGTTGATGCACCCCCACTTATATGACATGTCTCTACTCCAACAATGCAAGGTAAAAGTTGATTTGAGAGCATTCATGCATACCTTGTTAGGACTTGTGTAGAGCATTTAGACATAACTCATGCTTCTAGGCTCATTCATGAAAACCAAACGTCTTTGATGCTTATATGGTACCACTATTGCTTCTATGAATTGATATGATCTAGTGGTGGCATATGACATGTTGATGTGCTTGCAATCCTAGTGTTTGCTCTATGTCTATGAACTCAAAGTGTTTAATTCAACATAGGCAAGATAACCATCTTAACATGTGTGAAGAAGCTTGTATATGGTTTAAACCGAATTAAATATCTTGGGCAAGTAGCTTAGATCAAGCCAAAGTTGAAAACAATCTTTCACCCTATCTCACACTTAGGGGGGGCTAAAACTTGAATATCTATAATTGGTCCCACCTTTTTGTGTCAATTGGATGACAAAGGGGGAGAAGTTATAAAAGATATCATGGGGATCATGGGGGAAATTTTGAAAAAGATATAAAATGGGAGAAACATGATAAGGGGAGAAAAATGAAAAATCAATTTTGAAAAGAGAACATACAAATAGGGGGAGCAAGCTCATGAACACTATTGTTGCATTTGAATGTTTGCATCCTCATATGTATTGTTGCACAAGTACATCAAATTCAAAATACATGCTTGTGTGGTGCTTGCTAGTAATCTAAAATGAATGATGATTGATCAACTAGCATGCATAGGTTGATTAGCTTTGACTCTTGAAGTTTCAAGTAATCTCTAGAAACCTTGCTCTTAATGTTGATCTCACGAGGTTGTCTAGTTGTTGTTTCAAGTGGTGTCTAGCTAATCATGGTGCTAAGGGTGACTCTTAATTTCGCACTCCGATGGTATCACGCTTCAAAGGTCTAACTCTTACACCTTAGCATCATTTGGTAGCTATTTACTCTCCCGCAATGCCTATCTATACATATGTGCAAATCTTGAACCAAACTCAAGGAGCACATATGTAGGGGGAGCTAATAACTACCAAAACCAAATTTGTGTAACTTGTCCAAATCTTGAATCTTTGATTAAAATGCTTGGACAAGCAACTCAAGTTAAAAAATGATTATATTTCATATCTTTATGGAAGGGTTGTCATCAATTACCAGAAAGGGGGAGATTGAGAGTCCCCATGTGTTTTGGTTTTGAGTAATTGATGAAACCCACCTAAGTACTAACCTTGATCTCTAAGTGTGAATCATGAGATAGGTTGGTACATGCCATGTGATGGAGCAAGGTGGATCAAGTGTGGATGGCACAAGCTCTAGCATGGTGGTGGAAAGGAAAATGGTGAGAAGGCAAAGGTGAATGCTATGAACCATTTTTGGTTTGGTGATCAAGACATCATAGAGGATGTGATCACATTTAGGATAGATAGCCATACTATCAAGGAAGGAGCTCTTAAGTATGATTACGGTTATCATGTGCCACTAGGTTCATATGCATTGCATTAAAATCAATTGAACTAGTGGAAACAACCAACTTAATCCAAGATAATTGTGAACTAAAAAGCTAACACACGTGCACAAGTGTTGGGTTCACTTAGTGTTGGCTCTTGGAAGCTTGGAGAAGTTGGTGGAAGTGTTTGGGCAACTCAAAGAGCTTTGAACAGAGGTTCGGACGCTAGGGTTTGGTATCGTCCGGACCATCGACGATGGGTTCGGAGGCACACCCTAGGTGGCTCGGCTGAGAGAGCAGTCTAGACGCTGTTTGCAGTTCGGACGCAGGGTCCGGGGTTTGGAGCTCTCTGTTGCTCTCTAGTGAAGGGATCTGGACGCAGAGTGATGGTCCGGACCGTGGACCGCATGCGTGTCCGGAGGTGCTGAGGAGCTGAGGCGAGCTCTCGGGTTCCCGGAATTATATTTCCGGACCCATGAACAGCAGAGTCCGGACGCTACTGTTGCTAGCGACCGGAGCTACGTGGCACACTATGGCTCAGGCGGGAAAGCAGCCGTTTGAATCAAAGGCAGACCAGACGCGTGTGTGATGGTCCGGACTGCACCTCGGGTGCGTCTGGATCCTGCGACCGGAGAACTGTGCAGAGCCGTTGGCTCTCAGCTGGCAGTGGGTCCGGACGGAGATGATGGCCCGGACCCCCTATGAAAACTATGTCTGGAGGTACGCAGAGAAGTGGAAAAAGGGTGCAAACGGCTAGTGTTTGAGTGTGGGCTATATAAGGTGATATGGCCAGGCCTTGGGGCACTCTCTTGCACATTCACATCACTTACACACTTGTGCTTGCTTGAGAAGCTTCCACCACTCACTCTCTAAACATATTTGATATATTCTAGAGAGATTGTGTGAATCCAAGTGCATTGCTCTTTGATTGCATACTAGTGGCACTTGGTGATCGCCGTCATCGCGGAGCTCTTGTTATTCTTGGAGGTTGCCACCTCCTAGACGGCTTGGTGCGACGAGGATCGTTGAGCGGAGGAAGGTGATTGTCTCCGACTCCGATTGGTGGATTGTGAAGGGTTCTTGAACCTACCCCGCAAGAGATTCGCGAAAGGTATCTCTAGTGGATTCCGCGTAGCTTGGGGATCCCCATCTTGTGCTGGTTGTGCGGCACCCTTGAACAGGTTTGGCTTGAATTGCCAATTAGCGCGTGAACCTCCAAGTGGGTGTATCGCTACAACGAGGACTAGCTTGTTGGCAAACAAGTGAACCTCGGTAAAAAAATATTGTGTCTCATTGTCTCTCTACCGAGGATTCATCTTGTGATTGATTGGTTATCTATTGGTACATCTCTTCACGTTGGTATAACCATTCTATCTCTAGCTTTGTATTACTTTCTTTACATTCTTGCAAAGTAGAGTCTCTAGTTTAGCTTGTGTAGCTTAGTCCAGTAGCACTAGTGATCTAGCTCTTGAGTGTGACATAGAACACTCTTGCTAGTAACTAAAATTGGTAGGTGGCTTGCCTAATCTTAGAGCTAGTGCAAACTTGCTTGCGTCGTGTTTTATTCTAACAAGTTTGCTTAGTGTTGTTGAAGAAAATTTAATTAGGCTATTCACCCCTCTCTAGCCATACCTAGACTTTTCACCCATCTGGTCACCTCCCTTCCCCTCCTCTTGGCCCACAGCCGCACGACTGAGCTCGCCCCGCCTTACTCCCTTTTCCACCAGGCTTGCCAACACCTTGGCCCAATTGGCCCAGCCGGAGGCGCCCCTTCCCCAGAACCCTAATCGGGTAGAGCCCCCAGGCTCCCTGCCATCGCCGCCACACGCAATCGCGTGACATGCCCCGCTCGGTCCCGCGCGCCGCACGCACCTGCGCCTTCGCGCCTCGCGCCCGCATGCTCACTCCTTTGGCGTATAACCATGCAGGATTCAAAACATAAAGGAGGTCTGAGCCCACTAGAAGGCTACTTCCAAAGATCATTCAACTCAACCATAGCAAAATCAAGCTTGGGGGAGGGCACCACCAGTTATCAGGTAAGTATATCTATGCTATTTATAGAGTCTATCTTATAGTCATAAAATATTAAAATATATGAGCACATGAAGGTTCACCATAGTATCATAAGAAAACTTAAAATTGCCAAAAATATATGGGCACATGAAGGTCCATGTTTGTTGAGTCTTAAGAGTCCTAAATAAAGGTATGGTTAGTTAGGGTGTGTGTTTAATTTATTAGAGTCAATACAAGTTATGAACTTTAATTTTGTCTTAGAAATCATGAATAGTTGTTGTGTCGTAATCCCTTTTAAGTACCTAGTTTTCAAACTTGAATTCTCCTAAGTTTTGGTTAAAACTGCTTTAATTTGAGAATTTACTTTGAACCTAAAACTTGTGGAGGCATATACTTAAACTAAGTCTAGGTAGTTGGGAGATATGACATGAAGGTCTAGCTACTATTTATCTTACTCCTAGAAATACTAAGTTCTGGTGATTTATCTTTTGAAAATTTAAAATCTTACATGATGAGCTCTTGTATGACATAGATTAAATTCCTACCAAAGCCATATACATACGTTTACATTTAGATTAGGAAGACTCATTCATGCTAATTGTCTTTGTATTGAGTGTTGTCAACCTTTAGACCCTGGGAAGAGTCTGATCATGCTTTTGAATCGAGATCACGTACGCACCACCCAAATATGCACTACTTTACACTGGAGTAGGCGCAACAACATGTCATTCATCCACCAGAAAAAGGTCTTACTCTTACACTGAGAGTAATCACCACCAAAAATATCCATTTTCAATAATACTCCAAGTTCTTGTTATATTCTCTCAACAGTTTTTCTTGGTAAAAGAGGTATGAGCTATGCAAAAGCTATCTAAAAAAAGAGAGGAATTAAAAATGGATAAGTGTCCGGCGCACCTCTCAGAAAAATAAATAAGATAGCTCATACTCTCTAGCCATATTGTTCAAAATTCCAAAATCCAAAAGTGAAAATTTTATTACAAGGAGCAAAGTAGAATTAGCTTTTCACCATCATCACCATATATCCACCATATTCGTACACCTGCACATCTTGACTTGATTGTATGACTTGACTCTCTTTGGATCTATTGTTTGACTCTACAATATATACAAAGTAAGTACGTTAAACCTTGTTAAGCCATTCCTATGAACTCCACTATATTTACTAGTATAGGAGGGCATGACATTATCAATGCCTCAGTGAGATCCACAAATACCACATACGTAAGAGACTTGAGGGTGTCATACAATTAAGCTCTGAGTTTTATTTCGAAAACTTTGCAAAACCCAAAATTTTGGTAGAGTAAAGAGTTTGAGACATAGTACCTGACTCGATTACTCAGTCTTCCGATTGCTCAAGACCCAAGTGATAGTAAAAGTCCTATAGTTAAAGGTAATACGGGTAAGTTTGAAAGTTAGAGTATTTTTTTTCTAATTCATAGATTTTTTTTGAAAACATGTGAACTTATGAGGTGTGAAAGCATTGCAGCAACTCCTGATCCAAGTTTATTAGAAAGGCTTTGCTTAGGGACTAGCAAAGGGTAAGCTTGGGGGAGGTTGTTGACGGTCCTTAGCGTCAACTTTTTAAGCAATTATAAATTAAATAAATGGATCAATCAAATATAATGTCTAGAAATATAGGGCTTTAATTAACAATTTTTACGAGTTTTGGTGTTTCATTATTTTTCAGGGACTATTCCATAAAAGAGAATAAAGAAAAGCAAATCAGAGAATATATCGAATAAATCCCGCAGAGAAACATCTACCATTCTACTCAAGGAGGATCCCGCAAACACCAGAGCGAAGCGGGGCACCAACCCCTGCCAGGTGGGGCCGGGCGGCACCACCCTGGGCCCGTTGTCTTCTGCAAGCTTCCTCCACCGCCTATGAGGAGTCATCTCAGCCCTACGTGAAGTCGGTTTGATCCAATGGCTGTCGTGCATCCCATCGGACTATAAATAGGAGGGCATACCCCCCTAGAGGCATGCCATCTGAATCCCAGATCATTCTTATCCATTCAGTTTAAGTCATAGGAGATCTAGTCATCCAGAGTCATAAACCCTAGTTCATCTAAATCACTTTCTAGTTCATAGCATAGCCTAGTTAGATTCGAGAGTAGAGAAAGTCAAGATTCGATCTTGGATTCCCGACGTTGTCAAGAGATTAGAATCTGGTACAGTTCTTATTCTCTTATTCTCTTTTAGTATTTATCTGTAGTTGTATGATATTTATATGTAACACTATTCTTCATTATTATGTTCTTGTTTACTTTGTTCATTGTCTACGTTAATATATCTAGCATAGTTAGTTCTCTATTGAGTTCATGCACATGTTCGTATAACGCTCGTCTATTTGATCATATGGCGAGTGGTAGGCAGTATGTAGGCGCGGACGCTGTAATGTTGCCGCTGTGGTATATCCATTTACCGTAGCGGGCAACACAAGGCGTCCGCTGCGGTTAATGATAGTTAATCTCAGCGAGCACCTTATGTTGCCCGCTGCGGTACATGGATATACCGCAGCGACCCCTTTAGCCCGATGCGGTTAACCGTTTCTTTATCGTAGCGGGGCAGCGTAAGCGGACGCTGCTGCCCGCTGCGGTAAAGATTCCAGTAGTAGTGTGGGGTAGATCGTGGACAAGACGGGTTCATTGAGTCCTTTGTAGGTCTCCCCCTTTACAGTGGTTTGGTAGGGAGGAATTGTCAGATTGAGGATATCTTGTTATATCTGAGGTTTCTGAACTCTACTCATCCTGTTTATGACCCTATTATGGTTGATAATATTGGTAGTATTACTTAACAATGATTACTAGATGTAATTGCACTAACTAGCGTAGCTTTGACGGTAGTTAGAATACTTAGGATGTTATTTCTTTATTACTTGTATTAGACGACGCTGGTGTAGTGACTAAAATGCTCTAGATAACTTTATCCTTATTATTATTATGATAATGACTGATCAATTTACCCTTATCATTTATATATTTATCATGTGACTTACCCTCGTTTAAGAGTAGAGAACTAGAGATCATTAATAGTTAAATCACTTCATTCATTTCATATGCTTGTTATCAATACTATAGATTATCAGTTTTAACTAAACCTTCCCAGTGGTAGAATATAAATGACAACCTAGTAATACTCTAGGTAAAATGTTACAATGATATATTTAATCTGTTCGCTTGCAGAATCATTATCCTTTGATATTTCATATCTATCATTATTTATTTTTGCCTAGTTATACATAAAATATAGAATATTACATAAGTACCATAAAATATTCATAACTCTATAATTAGGGATGACAACCTAGTTCCATGCTTAAGAGTATAAGGTAAAAGATAAGTGACTAGTTGCTAAAGACAAGTTAATTACATAACATATATTTTTGGCACCATTGCTAGGAGCTAGTTTCTTGGTAATATCGTTAAGAAATGTCAACAATTCTCTAAGACCAGCCCTCGCTAGCCAGGAAAGACAATCCTCGTCTCAAAACCAAGTTTGCTCTAAAGTCCTCTTTAACTAATCTTATATGATTTAATTTAGCCTCTAATTTTATAACACTTGAGCTTTTAGAGCATCTTCAAGAGACTCTTCATATTCTTCCTAAATGTTAGGAATAGAGATTTTGGTGAAAAAATACCCTCCAATAATTTATCTAAATGGTTATCAAATATAGTCGCCTTTTATTCCGAATTTTTTCGCTAGCCAAATATAGAAGATAAGAATGACTCACTAAACTGTGTATGAAATATAGAAAATTTGTTGGAGAGTATAAAGATATAGAAAACGAGTTTTATTCAAATGACTCTCTAAATGATAATTTAGAGAGTTGATTTTACAAAGTCTATGAAAAATGCTCTTTAAGACACCAACAGAAAACCTAATGTGTTGTCTACCAACCTATTTTTTAAATTAAAAACTATATAATAATTGGACCAAAAGGGTCTGAACTTTGTTTCTCAACTGTAACCGACTAAAATTTGAACGGCCCTGATATATCGAAATCGAACTGTAGTTATTTTTTCCGAAGAAACCTAGGTGAATCCTAATTTGAGTTGTTATCGCAGCACTGAAAACCAACGGCGAAGATTGCTTGCTCGACTCGAACCCGCAACTCGTCTGTCGTCTCCCACCTCGCCCCCCGTCTGCCCCATCTCCCGTCATCTCTCCGCTACTGCCACAAGCCATGAACCCTTCCATGCCACCGCCTCCGCCGCGAAACCCTAACTCCTCTTCGTCATCCGCCTCCATGCCGCCTCCTCCGCACCCAAACCCCTCGACGCTGACGGCGCTGCCGGAGGCGGCGTCCGAGCCGGACTTGTCCTCAGCGGAGGTGAACGGTCGCGCTGACCCTAGCACATCCTCCTCGATGCCGCCGCCTCCGCCCCCAAAACCCGACCCACCGGCACCGCAGCTGGAGTCGGAGGCTGAGGCGGCGGGGCCTGAGGGAAGCGTTGTTCCAAGCCCCAGCGTGAGCGACTCGTCGGCAAAGGAGGAGGCGCCCAACACCAGCGGTCCCTCCTCCGGCAACACCGTGACGGAGGAAGCGGCCGCGTCGCCAGTGGAGCGGCAGAAGCAGCAGAGGGCGCGTGCTCCGTACGCCATTCCCGAGTGGAGCGCCGCGCCCAGTCACCCCTTCTTCCTTGAGGTGCTCAAGGACGGGACGATCGTTGATCAGCTTGACGTGTGAGTCTGCAATTCCCATCCTGTCACCAGCTCTTTGTTGATTTAGTGATCGTGATTAAGTGGTTGTTTAGTTGTGTGAAATGAATAACCCTCAGTACCCAAACGAGCGTTAAGGTTGCTTACCCCTTTTTCGTTCGCTGCTCTGGCTATTGCTGCTGAGATAAAAGTTATGTTGTTTGTTGGTATTACCAAGACTAGAGTTGGTGGATGACCCATATTACACAAATGTTGCAGGTCCAAGAAAGGAGCTTACATGTTTGGTCGAATTGATCTGTGTGATTTTGCATTGGAGCATCCAACCGTTTCTCGATTCCATGCTGGTACGTTTTAGCCATTCTCTTTATTAGTCTTGACTTAGATAGAATGGTGTCTTCAAAATGAACCATTACATGAAAACAGCATGCTATTGTTAGCAGCTAACGCTGTGAACCCATCCATTGACGCCTACAAGCCAGCAGACATCTTCTTCCTCCTCCATTCGTCTGCCACTTTCCCTGATCTTCTTCGCCTTCACACCTTCCTCCCTCCCTCTCAGTGCAGGCCAGCATCTTCCTCCCCATGACTCCTAGCCACCACCTTGTCCGAGTAGCTGGCCTGCACATGCTATTGGTTAAATCTCAACTAGTGATGGCTGACACTGACAACATAAGGTGAAGTAGCAAATTAAGTTTTATTTGTTATGATACTAACATGTTATGAACATGGCCATGTTATTTCTTGAGGAGCTAGCATTTACTTAAGAAGCTATAACATATGGATGTCACTATCCCTATATTTTAGAAAGAAATGTAAACGAAAATTTGGTAGATTGGGTTAACACTGTTGCACATTTGATTTCTTCCTTAAATAATGCTTCTAGTATATTTCCCCTATTAAATAAAATTTTGTTACTTCAGATGCTCTTTTTATGGGCAATATTCCTCTTATTTTGATGTTTACAAATTTATAGACTTTGTCACAATGGATTTCTTTTTAGTGCCTGAGCAGCCCACTCATGTTGCTTTTACATTTTATTAGTTTTGCAGTTTAGAAATGACGGGAAGGTTTTTCTTTATGATCTTGGAAGCACACATGGATCCTTTATCAATAAAAGTCTGGTAATATGTATTCTGAATAAATCTTCTATGGTTTTAATGTCTTTATACTTTGCATAATGAAACTGCATTAATGCATTCTGTCATTTCACATTTATACTTTGCATAATGAAACTACATTAATGCATTCTGTCATTTCACCTTATTTTTAATCAGAAAGCAGTGTGATTTGTGTTGGTAGTATACTTGCACTCACATGTTGCCGTACTATATTTATTTGTGGTGTTGCACTGCTAATTTACTGTAAATTTGCCATGTTTATGACCTTACAAAAAAAATTAAACAGTTTGTATCCTATGCTCTGTTTTATGCCCATACATCCCATTCTTTTTGGAAAAGGTAGAAACAGAATAATTTGTCACATGTTCATTTGCTCTTGTACTCTTTACTTCTTTAGTCACACAAGGAGAACACACTGGGTTGTATGTTTCTATCTGTTCTTTCAAGTTATTAGACTTCTCTGTTTATTGTCTTATTATACCTTTTGATGATATATGTACTGAACTAGCAGATCAAGAAGAAGCTGTACACAGAGATTCATGTTGGAGATGTAATCCGATTTGGGCAGTAAGTAAGCTTGTTAACTAACTGTTTGCCCATTACTTCTGCGGTTGTGTTCAATTCTAGAGAACTTCTCTCTTTTTCTGTTTATCTTCTATTTCATATCCAGAAGTTCCTTCATAAATTGCAGCACTATGGTGTTCATTTATTCCCAGCTATCTCTCTAGGGCTTATGTCTGCATATAAACAACTTGGTTGCAAACCGTTCTTATTCCAGAGTTGAGCGTATTTTCTGGTCAAACTAATGCACATAACAGCCATTGGTAGTTTGATATACTAATGTTAAAGTGTTTATATTCTTGTGGCAAATGCTTCATGGCTTCACTATTTTTTTTTTGTTTTACTAGGGTTTAATGTTGTGTGAGTTTTGGGTGCGTTGTATTTTCATGTTCTTGAGTTCTTGATTCAATGATAGTGCAGTTCTCTTGTGTATGCAAGAAAAAAAAAACCCTAGGGTTTACTGTGGTTGTGGTTTACTCAGTTTGCATATTAGATTCTATAAAACTAGGACTGGATTATATACTTGACAATTGTCCTTTAAATGTAAATCTAAATAGAAAGTCAGAAAGTTTGCAGAAGGATATAATGTTGGTAAATAAAAATGCCACTTCTTATCTGTAGTTTCATGTCATGTCCCTGTTCTTATACTAAGTAAATTTGCTTTCCTTGGGAACCTGTTTTACATTTGGATTAAGTCCATTTTTAGCCCCTCAACAATTGTGTTGGTCTAATTTTAACCCTCAACTACAAAACCGTCTAGTATCAGTACCCCAACTATCAAAACCATTCACTTTTAGCACCTAGACGAGGGAAAGGCTGTTTTGACCCATGTTGAGCGGTTTTGACCATGCCACACTGGCGTTGACTGCCACATAGGACGCCAACCTCCATCTCAGTGACATGTGGGGCCCGCGTGTCATCCACTAAAGATCTCCACAGTGGCCAACCTCCGCCGCCCATGATCTCCACAGTGGCCATCACGCACGTCGTCTTCGCTTGCTGCACGTACACGGTTGGATTGCAGCAGCCGGCAGGTACGCACCCCGGCCGGCCAGTACCCAGTAGGTCACATGTGCAGGGCGCACTCGATCAGCACGCGAGGCGCGTCGTCTCGGCTAGGTGGGATTGAGATCCTGGAACATGGACTCCCACCGCATCTCCTCGCCGCCGACGTCCACCACCACCACCTCCGCGTCTCTGCCAGTGCTGCTACCGTCCCCCTCCTCGTCTTCGTCGCAGCTGCAGACATCGTCCGTGCCCGGTCCTGGTCCCGGGTCACCGAGGCGCGGAGGAGTTCGAGAGCAGAGCACGCGGACCCGTGCACAGCCGCGGCGAGCAGCCTGGTGGCGCGCCACGGCAGGGCGGCGGCCGCGGCGGCCACGGCGGCCCTGCCATGGGAGTGAGAGGACGAGGATGAAGACGAGGGCGGCTCCTTCCTGGCGAGCTTGAGGATCTCGAGGCGGTGCTTGGCGACGGCGACGCCCATGATGAGGAGGAACTCGTGGTCCAGGTGGCGCACGTCGGCGGCGCCGAGCTCGTTGCGCGCGAACAGCAGCGCGTACTCGAACGCCATGTCCGGGTGCAGCGCGTACTCGAACGCCACGTCCGCTGGAAGGAGTGAGGACGTGAGGTGCTTTAGGAGGACCAGTACTGGGTGCTCTGCCGCGTCAATACTCGAACAGCAGTGCGTACTCGAACGCCATGTGGTGGTCAACGCCAGCTTGACATGATCAAAACGCTCAACATGGGTCAAAACAGCCTTGCCCTCGTCTAGGCACTGAAAGTGAATGGTTTTGACAGTTGGGATACTGATACTAGACGGTTTTGTAGTTGAGGGTTAAAATTAGACCAACACAATAGTTGAGGGGCTAAAAATGGACTTAATCATTTACATTTCTCTATTGATCTGGTGTCCTTTTTTTCACTTACTGGGACTCACTTAGCTCTTATGTATTAACTAGATCATCACGGCTGTACATTTTTCAAGGACCATCTGAGCTAATGCCTCCAGTAAGATTCTGAAGCTCAATCAGTTCATCTACCACTCTTAATTTTTCTCCTTTCTGAATATTTACTTTCTTGCTGTCCAAAGTGAATTGACAATGCAGCAAGGAAGCCTGTTGCTCTCTATTTCTACTTCATGATGTTGCATCAACAACAAAGTCCTTTATTCCCAAGCAAGTTGGTGTAGGCTAGATACAAAACTCCACACAATAATAAATAAATAAAACAGTAAAAATGACACAAAGGTATTAGATATATTATTATAATGAAGTTCAGATGAAAAAGCAAACAAGATTAAATACATTATTTTCCTCTTTTTATTTGGTGATACTTCTGATATCGTATTTTGTTTATTCAACAGTAAATTAGGAAAAACGTTTTATATGATTTGTCTGCCTGTGGCTCTGTTCATCAGCACTACTTTAGCAGGACTTTTCAGCAAACGAGCAGTGTTTTCCTCTGACAAGAAATCAGCATAAGCCAAATTTCAGCGAAACGAACAACGCCACTTTTTTAGGTTCTTTCGAGTAGTGTTTGGGCCATGGTTCTTAAGGTGTTATAAGGCAACACATGACATTCACCCCCCTCACAAGTCACAACGCCTGGGCGCGTGGCGAGGCAACGCCACACACATCCTAAAACAAACTTAGAGTCTACTAGTTGACATTAATAGTAATCCGCAATTTCACACCACATTACAAAATAAAATAATGAGTAATGAACAAGAAAAAATCAGTATTCAAGGTCCAGAATCTCTCAACAATCAACAATCAACACCCAACTCATCAGCATTGTTAGCAGCATCCAAGTATTTTTCCCATCTTTTTCCTTAGTTCAGTGCCAGCCTGTGGACATGAAGTCACATCTCCATAGCCATCAGCTAGATGTTTGTTAAACCTTTTAATTCCTCCTAGAATCCTTTTATCGCAAAGCTTACATGTCACCTTATCTTGCTCCTTAGCCCTTAGGGTCTGCCCAATATCCATAATCTCATCCAGGATCATTCGAGTTCAGGGGCCTTCGTTTTGGATCATTCTTGGGATCATATGCAGCTGGACTCTCCAGTATGTTGTTGCCTTGTTGGCTGCAGAGCAGAGAAGAGCCAAGCACAACCAGTCAAGCTGTAAGATTTAAGCAGACCCAAGCCAAGCCAAACATAAACAAGCATTAGAGCAGAGGAAGCACAGGCAACAGAGCAAAGGCAAAGGGAAGACCTAGGCACTGGGGTGATGAAGATTAAGCAGGTGCTGACTGGAGAGAGGAGGGGAGAAGCAGAGTCACAGATGTGCAGAGACCGGTGGAGAGGCGCGGGTTGCGCAACAGCGGAGGCACGCGGGAGAGGTGGACCAATGGAGAGACTGGGCCGCATGGATCACAGACCAGCAGAGATGCACATGAACGAGGTTGCAGACAAGCAGAGATGTGTGGATCACCGCCTTTGCAGGGGATCTGCTCCTGTTTCTTTTGTGCCGACCTCTTTCCCTTTTCTTTCTCTGTTCCCCTCTTGATTGTGCCTCGATTTACTGATATAGCTGCTTGGAACCCTCAATTTCCCGCCTCAATCCCTATTGTTTTTTACGCACGGCCACCCCTTTCACACTTCCCCCGTAGATTCCCCGCCTGCGCATCCCCCTCGTGTCTGGTCCCTCTATTTTTCACGAGCACATCCCTATGGCGGCCGCCTCGATCCTTCAGGATGCCAAGGCGACGCCATACACAGACTGCTAAGGCGAAGGGGACACACAGGACCCTGCACATGCCTGGATGATTAGGCTAGACCTTAAGAACCATGATTCAGGCTACAAAGGGTTCTGAAATGTGTCTTATAGGAACAATTTATCTCAGTGGTAAACTAGGATAATTTTTCAAAAAATGTACAGACTCTTATATGGAATCCTAGATCGTTTAGTTCTTTTGTAATTGTGTTCGCTGTAACTGTTAGACTTGATGCCTCTTAATTGTGTGAGACCACCAGTTCATTTTGTCATGAGGAACATTTTCAAATCGTGTAAGCACATGCAACCTATCCTACTGTTTCAGTTTCCTATATTCATTTGCTTCTTTTGCATGTCAGGAAAAAGATTTGCAGAAGCTCCGGGATGCTAGAATTCAGCAAGATATGCTTGATCGTGAAGCTTCCGTTTTACGTGCAAAAACTCAAGCAGCTTTGGCAGAGGGAATCTCATGGGGTATGGCAGAGGATGCAATAGAAGAGTCTGCAGAGGTTAGTTGTTTGTTTACCACAGCTGGTTGTGTTTTTAGTTTCAGATCTGAGCTTTTGATGGAGCTATTCTCAAGTTTAAACTGCACACCACTTTCCTAATTCAGCTTCATATATTGCTTTTTGTTTTTGCTGATCATGTTCTTGGATTTTAGGATGATGCAGATGAAATTACTTGGCAAACCTACAAAGGTCAGCTTACCGATAGACAAGAGAAAACTCGTAGCAAGATAGTAAAACGAATGGAGAAGGTAAGCACTTGTACTGAAATTTCACATTCTTGTATATCGTTGCAAGTTCTTATTTATCCCGTACTCTGCTTGATTGAAAAATCTAATATTGTTTCATGCGAATGTGCCAATAAATAGTAAGACTCATGCCAGTTGCACAGCCTCACTTCATACACAATACAGGAATTGATGAGTCAAGGGCTTAAACACACATTAATATCTTTGCTGTTCTAAAGTAAACTAGAACCTAGTTTTTGCTTTGTTAGTGCTATGCTGGACAGTAAGAATGTAAAGTCCAGCATACCACTTTATGTTCTTACAGCGCTGAATCAAGAATAGCATGAGGCAGTGGCTGCCAATTGCCATCTTGTTGCTAGCTGTCCATTAGTTCTATCATCTTCAGGAAGTCTTTGCTTTGGGTATGGACTGTTTTTTCCTCATAGAGCACTTGTTTACACTTTTTAAGGGTCCCTTCTTCACACTTCTGTTAAGGGCTTTAATGCAATTGTTCCTCAAAACCCTTGGCCATTTTGGTGTTCTGGGAAATCAATAGGGACAATCTCTTCAGCTAGCTGAGGACCCTCATGCCAAATCCTCCAGTTGCTAAGTGTAATGCCTCATGCGTTGTTTAGTTGTAGAGGCTCCTGCTATTGATGGTGTGCACTTGTGGTTATCATGCCTGGGAGTGATAGACCCAAACTGCAGCTTTTACACGATTGTATTTCTGCTTTCCATGAATCTTTACATGCTATTCTTTGTTTCAGATTGCCAACATGAAAAAGGAAATTGATGCAATAAGAATTAAGGACATTTCTCAAGGTGGGCTAACCCAAGGTCAACAAACACAAATTGCACGAAATGAACAACGGATATCTCAGGTGAGGACATTCCTATGCTTACATTTGTTAATATGCTATCACTGCCCATTTCTCATCTAGTGAGCAGGACTAAGGGCCTGTTTGGATCCAAGGGCTGATTGCTAGTTAGCTAAAAATTAGCCCAAATTAGCTCTAGGGTATCCAAAGGGAGGGCTAATAGGTGAGCTAATTTTTTAGACAAGTCTTCAACTAGTTGTTAGCCAACTAGCTAGCCAACCATAGCTAATTTTTAGCCCATCAAGTAACTAGCCATGTGTATCATACTATCATAACATGCCCTAAATCTTATCTTTTTTCAGATTCTGGAGGAGCTAGATAATCTAGAAGAAACTTTAAATGACAGTATACGGGAAAGTATTGGTGCTCGTTCTGGAAAAGCAAAGCGTGGCAACCATAAAGAAAGTCTTGAGGAAGATGACATTGTTAGGTATGTACGCTGATAAATTTGACCTGACTGCTCACTGCTACGTCATGTATAATATTTTTGCATTGGGATCTTAGTACTTACACCGTTTACTAATGTGTAGTATGCTTAAAGCTAGAATGCTAGATTATTATATATTGACTAATGGATTGTTAAATAATTTAGTGACGATGATGAATTTTATGATCGAACAAAGAAGAAATCTACTCAGAAATCAAGTGAGCAACAATCGGTTGAGACTGCTGATAGCCTTCTTGAGAAAAAAGATTTCATCACCAATGATATTGAAAGTAAAACAAAATTGCTCGATGAAGAGAAGCATAAGCTGTCTCAGAGTGATACTCCAGATCTCAGGGATGACCTTGATGCTTATATGAGTGGGTTGTCATCTCAATTAGGTATGTTTGTACACTCCAGTAACTTCGATTGATCATTCATGGTTCTTTGTTTATTTTAATATTTGTTACAAGCCTGATATCATCAGTAGTGACCCTGACGGCTGTCTGTTTGCTACTTCTTTTGTGAGTAGAACCATTGAAATTACTGTATAATATTTTTTTAGTAACAAAAACATGGAAAAGGGATACCTATACATGCTACCTAGAATGCTTCACTTGAAGGTTTCTTAGGCCTCTATAGCAGTTCCCTTCAGTTTTGCAAAATCATTAGCTTCCATATTCTATAACAATGAAAGCAAGTAACCCTACTATAGAGAACCTTAGTGATGACCTTGAATTTCATGAAGTCAGTTATGTTCCAGAGCTGCCAATTCTTGTTGGGATTTTAACTGTGGCTTGATCAGTCTTATGCTCTGATTAATGTGTTACTGTAGAGGATCCACTCGTGCACACAAAAGCGTTTAGGAAAAGGATATATGTTTCTTTATTGATTTGTTTCACTGGAAAAGGATCCACTCTGTTATCAAGTGTCTGAATCATACATGATGTAGAATTAAGTGGCCGTTTGATAGGGATTTTTGATGGCTGCACAAAGCTGAAAAACGGCTTCACCTACCAAACAGCCCTTTGTGCAACTGCTTCACCGGAGAAGCCCTGGATTTCACGCTGAGAGGGTGGAGAGTGAAGAAGGCTGAAAAATATGTAGCTTCTTACAGCTTCATCTGACTCAGGCGGGCCCTAGCTTAGCCATGGGCAGATTTGCCCCTAAGCGAATGCTGGATCCGGGGCGGCTGGTGGAGTGACCGGGGGTGCTCTGCGGGGTGGTCTAGCCAGAGCCAAAGCAGGGGTGGGGGTGTGCTGCAAAGGTGAACTCACTGGAGCCGGTGGCGATGGCGGTAGATGGCTCAGTGTGCTGCAAAGGTGAACTCACCGGAGCCGGTGGCGATGGCGGTAGATCTCGGGCCTGGCTGCGACTGAGGAGCAGAGCGTTGGCCACAACGGCAAGATTGGTCTCACCATATTGGCAACACAGAGCTCGGCCACATTACGCGACGACGAGCGGAGCACAGGCCGCACCAGCGGATCGAAGGTGAGGGAGACAATGGAAGTGAGGGAGATGAGCCGGCGATGGGGCGGAGCACGGAGCGGGAGCGGAAGCCGCAGGGTGGGTCGCTGAGGGACTAGGGCGGCAAGGACGATGGTGTGGGGGCTGGGGCGGAGATGTGGGCATTTGCGTGCGTCTGTTGAGGACATCCATTGAGAAGATGAGGTGGGGAAAAGTGAAGGACGAAAAAATATAATAAATAAAAAGAAAATATAAGGTGGAAAGAAAAAATAAAAAAGGAAATAAAGTGTAAGAAAAAATAATAAAGGAGAGATGAATTGAAATAGATGCCTGCGGGGAAGAAAGATAAAATGGCAATATCGTCATTCACCTGTTTTTTATCCAAGCGGAAGCTGTTTTACCAAATGGTTCATCAAAACAGATTCAGCTCGACACGTAAAGCTGCTTTTCTAGCTTAAAGCTATCAAAAACTGATTTACCCATGAAGCTGAGCTTGTACCAAACAAGCCCTAAGTTACCAGAGTATATACTGTTGCACATGTGCAATTTTCTCAGGATGAGCATTGTTTTGTTCTGCCATGAGGCATATGTTTAGTCTTTAATGTTGATGAACTAACCTAAAAGTTGTGCATTGCTGCACACTTATTTCTGCATTTGTTTCCGGTTTAGATGTATTTCTGTCTTATTATCTTTCTAATTTGAGATATCTTGCAGTACATGATAAGATTGCGCGAATTCAGAAGGAACTCTTTGATCTTCAGGATGAGCTGGACAGAGTAGTTTACCTACTGAAAATAGCTGATCCTATGGGAGAAGCAGCTTCTAAGAGGGATCTAAAGCCAAGAGAATTGAAACCTCTGACAGCTAATGATAATCCAAAACTAGAATCAAAGAAACAAATTAAAGTTGGAAAAGCTACAGCTGAGGAGAAACCAAAGGATTCTTCTAGTGAAGTAGGCACAGATAAACCTGCTAAATCACAGACAGATGTCTCCAAGAACCAAGAAGATGGCAGCAGACCTGCATTCACCATGCCAAAACCTCAATGGCTTGGTGACAAAAGGATCATAGAACCTGAAGAAAACTTTATAAATAAAGAAAAGTCTGATGCAGAGGAGCCTGATAATTTTGTGGACTACAAAGACCGAAAAACCGTTCTTACTTCAGGCAGTGGAAAGGAGCTTGAAGAGGCTGCCCCTGGGCTTATTTTACGGAAGAGAAAGGCTGCTGACCAGTCAGTTGCCAGCGAGGCAAATTCATCTTCGGTTGAAAGTGAAGCATCAGCTGCTGATGCTGTGGCCCTTCTGCTTAAGCATAAACGTGGTCTACAAACCTCGGAAGAAATGGAAAATGAGAATGGACCACATTCTAGCAAGAGAGAAGGGAAGAAGTCGAAACAAAAACGTGTATTGGGCCCAGCAAGGCCAGATTTCCTTGAAGCCAGACCAGATTCTGAAACATGGGTGCCACCTGAAGGTACAGAAATTTTACTGCTTTGTTATCAATCAATTTCATGCTGGGAAAATTGTTAATAACATTGTTGAATCTTCTGTAGGTCAAACTGGTGATGGTCGCACTGCGCTGAATGACCGTTTAGGTTATTGAAAAGTTCTTCCAGCAACAACGCCCCCCTGTGGAGAAGTGCAGTATGGTGCTTATGGTGTTGTGAGCTTCTTTGATGCCATATTCTGTGAAGACATTGCAATAGAAGCTGAGATTGCCTATTCTGTTGATGGCAAGTTTGGCGAAGGAACTATGTTTCTTTGACATCCAGTCTATGCTTATCCTCTCACTTTCTATAGAGAGGGTACATAAGGCCACACAGGCTGTTAGAGGTGCCAATTCAATGTATATCACCACCATACATTTTGTACTGTTATTTTGAATTGGCACCGCGTTTGTTCATTATTCATTCACCAACGTTTTAACTGCATTATGTTGAACGTGCAGGAGTTGCAACGTCACTGTAGGGAACCGCACATAATTTTTTTCCTCCTTGTGTACGAAGTAGCAGACAAGCCAACCAGAGGATCAACCAAATTGGTGTCCCTAAGAACTAGAATTTTTTTTACATACTAAGAGCCTGTTTGGTACATTTCTCACTGGCTCTATCTTTTCTGATGTATTAATTATTTATGCATCATTAACATGAGCTCTTTTTCTCTCTACTCTCAAAGCAAATACACTAGATCACTCCAATTTCACAGCATAATGCAGTCTAGCAAACAATTGGGTGGAGAGGTTTATGAAAGGATCAAGATGCCCAAAATGGGGGTGAATTGAGCTTCTTTTAATTTTCTAAAACAATATTAAAACCTAACAATGTCAATCACCCCCTATGTCTACCGGAAGTGTGTCCTAACTAGAAAGCGGTAGCAAGACATGAAAGTAAAAACAACCTAAGCAATTATAGTAGGAATTGAAAGAACACAAGCGGAAAGGTAATGCGGAAATGTAAAGAGCTAGGGAAAGAGAATTCTTGACACACAATGTTTTCTCGAGGTATCGAGGAGTCGACACTCCCCTCTAGTCCTCGTTGGAGCACCTCGCAAGGTATAGCTCCCCCTCAATCCTGTGCAAGGGATGAGTGCTCTCTACGGGTTGATTCTTTGCCACTCCGGCTCGTTGAATCGCCCACAACCGATCACAGAAGCTTGGAGAAGAGTCGCCGCCAATCTTCCGGCGATCACTTCCTTCGAACACCACCAAACCGTCTAGGTGTTATCGAACACCAAGAGTAACAAGCACAAGACCTTCACTTGACCAACTCAAGGCTCGGAAGATGGATAGATGCACACTTGTCACTCCTAATCACTCTAGGGGGTAAGAACACCAATGAATCTCTCAAATCTCTTCCTCTCTAGGCACTTGGCTCTCCAAGAACTCTCTCTAGGTATCTCCAGGTGTAACAATGGCCAAGAGAGCTCACTTGGACGAAATGGGCAACTATAAATAGTCCCAATCTCCAAAACTAGTCGTTTCTTGTTTTTTCTCTTTTCTGTGTAGCCACCGGACTAGTCCGGAGGAAATCCACCGGACCATTACTTCTGGTCCGGAGCACACAAGCAGAACCAAAACTGCACTGAGACAGGAACCACCGGACTACTTGCATTAGTCTGGTGCCTAGTCCGGAGCCTCTGGTCCGAAGCCTAGGTACATACTTTGTGCTTTTGATCTTCTGCTGAGTATCATCGGACAACCAACCGGACTAGTCCGGAGCCCCTTTTGGGACTCGCTCAAGAACACCGTGGCCACCAGACTACTTCCAATAGTCCGGAGCCCTCTGGACAGAGCTCTACCTGAGGCAGGACCACCGGACCACTTGCAATGGTCCGGAGCCTCCTAAGCAATCTGGTCCGGAGCCTCTTTCACCCTCTTCTTCACCTTGTTTCACTAAGTATTTTGAAGAGGTTTTGCTCCTACCATCTCAAGGGCTATTTGTAGGGTCACTAGGACAAGTTGTGACAAATGTGCATACACCAACATTCCCAAACTCTCCTAGGTTAAACTACTAACCTCATACCCCCCCTTTATAGTACGGTTAAAGGAAAAACAAAGTCCTAGTCTATACTTAGTGCCCTTCTCAACCTCATGGCACTAAGAGCTAGCCTAGTCTCAAACTTGTATCTCCATCCTTTGAAACCGAAACGATTTCCATCTTGGGGGCATGAATATCCATTAAGCCCATTCATCTAGCATCACATATGACCTAACTCAAATGACTTTGCCCCTGCAAAACACGTGTTAGTCATAGTGACCTAGCATTGTCGTTAATCGCCTAAACACAAGAGACTATGATTCTTCAATCTCCCCTTTTTAGGTGATTGACGACAATACAAGCTCGAGTATAGAATATGAGTGAGTTTTGATAAAAGAAACATGACTTGACATAGATAGGCATAGGTTAGTGATAAGAAAGACATATACATGCCTAAACCATTCAAGCCATGACAAGCACAAAGGATATGAATTGAGAATAGTACTTGATTTCAAAGGATATGCTATAGCCAAAAGATCAGAGATTAGCGCGGAAGCAACATAGCATAACCAAGTTACATGGTATATAAATAGAGGTTCACACACATGTCACACAACCATCAAGTCTCAAACATCACACACATATATCACAATGCATGAAAGACGGTAAACGTGATGCATGATAGAGTATTAATCACATCAGAAGAACGAACCCTACTAGCTCCCCCTGAAGCTAGCCCATACTCGACGACTCTCCCTCTCCCCCTTTGGCGTTTAAGCACCAAAGTCTAAGTGTTTAGAGGCGGAGTGGAAGCAGCCGTGGAGTGGTCAAGCACTCTGAACTCTGACAAGTAAGTCTCGTCATCTGAATCCTCCCCCTGAGTGTCTAGAGCTGGAAGCGGAGCGGTCTGGGCGACAGGAGCTAACGAGTCGGCTAACTCTGCTGCCAAAGTGTCTGGAGTTGTAGCTGGGGCAGGAGTAGGAGTAGTATCAACTTCCACTGTCTCTGTTGGTGCCTCTGGAGCTGTGGAATCTGGTTGTGCCTCAGGCACTGACTCAACTGGAGTCTCAAGGACCGGTGGATGCTCAGGCTGAATAGGTGTGGTGGTGACGGCAGTGGAATCTATCACGATAGCACCGGAAGGAGTAGACACTGCTGGAACCCGACTGTCGTGTGTTTAGACGAAGCAACTAAGGAGTGGTGCTGACCTGCTGTCGGTGTAACAAGATCTGCCTCAATCTCGGCTGCTATCTACCCACCAGTGGGGGACGATTGCCCGGTGATCTCGTTGAACGACGCTGAGAGGTCCTTGACAGTCAAACCCATTGAAGCTGACATCGGTGTGAAGCCGGTTGTGAGGGGAGTGAACTGCTGGGACAAGCCAAGGGTGTCCAACCACTGGGTGACCTGTGTCGCCGGAGACTAGAATGAGGTGGTCAATCCGGCACCCTGAACTCCACTGGACTGTACGGCGGCGGTGGGAGTGACAGAAAGTCTAGCTGACACTAAATGGGCCACTGAAGGGCCTGCTGTCTACTGAGGGCCCATAGCGAGACCAAGAGTTGGAAACTAGGCCGCTGAAGGGCCAACTGACTGGGATGGCTGAGTCTAACTCATCATCTGGATCTGTGGGACGCCTGGGAACTCAATAGAAGGAGCACCGGTCCACCTCATCATATGAGCCATGAACGCCATGTTCTGAGCCTGAAACTGCTGAGACTGAAGCTGGAGACGTTGGGACTCAAGCTGCATGGCGAGCATCTGCTGCTGCATCTCATGATGGCGCTGCTGAACCTGTTACTGCAGCTCCTCGTGACGCTCCTGTGTCTATCTCTATAGCTCGTCCAGTCTCTGCTGGACCTAGGTGACTGCAGACACAAGGTAGCCCTGCTGCTCCTAAATACGGTCAAGTAGCTTCAGCATCAGGGTCTCTAAAGTAGAACCGGAGTCACCAGCCGCAACATTGTGTGCCCGAGCGGGCATAGGTGGAATAGGCTGGTAGTCCGTGTCGAAGCTGTCAGAGGAAGTATCAATAGCTGTACCCTCTCCCTCCTGAGCTGCTAAGTCCTCAAGCTCCTGCTGTTGAATACCTCGAATTTCCTCATCCTGGGTGTCCACAACATCCATATCAGCCGGTGTGGTCCTGAGTCTGACCTGACGAAGAGCCCGGCTGCCCAGACGACTATCAACTGAAGAGAGAATCTTGTACTCTGGGAAAACATCCAGTGACTGATCAAGCAAATCACGAACTCTGGGGTTTGACCCCACAAGACGCATAGCTAGAATAGAGCTGATCCAGTGAGTATAGGGCATCTGATGCCTGGCTCTCAAGCCATCTAACACAACCTCCTCTATCTCTGCCCCGATAAAGTCTGCAACGTCAAAAGGAGTCTGAGTGACAAGAGCAAGAAGCATGTGTTGCTGGAGGTTTGTCAAACCTTCCTTGTAGCATGTGCGAGGCAACAAGGTGCGACATAGAACCTCATTCAACTGATGAGCGAGGGGGGTAAGCTCAGCTGGTGTGCGTGGACTGCCTTCCCCAAAGGGCTGCCTGAAGATAGGTGCAATAGCCTGATTCGAATGAGTGAGACCCCCTCGAGCACGTTGTGGCAACTGAAGACCTCTATAGCAGTCATCGTGAATACAGTAGTCGGAGGTAGTGAGGTGAAGTGTCTCTCTGATATGGGTCAAGTAGAGTCGGTACGGACGACCTCAGAAAGTGTACTGCAGGAAGCTGTGAGTAGGATCGATCCATACTGAAGCATAGAACTCTCTCACCCATCGCTCAATGTAGCTGTCGAAACGACCAAGGAGGTCGACGAGTCCCGGAAGCTACATGAGATAGGGGCGGATCTCCTCTCCAGCTATCACCACTATGCTCTCCAAGGAGCAGACTCTGTGTGGGCGTAGCTGGATACAGCTGGGCTGCCTGGTAGAAGTCCTCCATCAGCGGGGTATGCCAAACCTGTGAAGCCCTAGGGTCACGATGATCAGGGCACCACTGCTCAAGCTCGACGAATCGAAGATTCCGAACCTGCTTCGTTGTAATGTTCCTCAAGTCAAGGTGAAGTGGAGGTGCTGGAGCTGGAGTAGAAGCAGGAGCAGCTTCTGGTGGTGGACGATTACCACGCTTCAGATCCTCGGTGCGAGTAGCAGCCCGAGGGTACTGAGTACGGGTGGGATGAGTAGGAGTGTCCACAAGTGGCACTGCTAGAGCCTCATCGGCAGGCGCTGACTACTCTGCCGATGCTGGAGAAGCAACTATCTCTGACGCTGTCTGAGTAGGAAGAGCCTGCGAAGGGGAGCCGATACACACTGTGCCCCGGCGACCACCTCGCTTTGCGCGGTCC
Source organism: Microstegium vimineum (assembly GCA_022036555.1). NCBI lineage: Eukaryota > Viridiplantae > Streptophyta > Magnoliopsida > Poales > Poaceae > Microstegium > Microstegium vimineum. The sequence continues at coordinate 34,880,074 of CM039125.1, read as the reverse complement.
GCTGCATCAGCCACTGCCTCGGCCTTCTCGGCCTCTGACAACTTGCACGTCTTCTTCTTAGGCTTCTCAACTAGCTGCTTCTTCCCTTTGTCCTTAGGAGGACGAGGTGGAGGAGTATCATCACCACCAGAACCAGCACTACCAGCCTTGCCATGAGCCATCACTGATCAACAAGAGAATCACTGCCCAACTGACAAGGATCACTGCCAAAAACCTAGTGACACAATCCAACTGCAAAGAACAATCACTGACAATCAAGCAATCTCTGACAGAGGGCTATGCCAAGCCACTAGACTGATCCTCCTGAGGCTTTGCCTCAATCCATACTCGTGAGTTTTGCCCCGAGTTTTACTGCCACTGACACTGCTAGAAAGAATAGATAGGTATATATATATAAGCAAATATAAATTCTAGAGATGTGAAACCGTATGGAAGCAAGCACTTAGATAAGAAATAGAGTGAGAACGGCCATGCTACCATAGGTAATTGAGCGTGACTAATCAAAGCAATGCAAACTCCTCGGCTAACCTCCACAAGGATTGATCACCAACTGAGAATTACAATTAGTGAAAGTATTTAGTGATTTGGAAATTGAATTGAAGAATTGATCAAGGAATATGAACTAAGGCATGAGTTGATCAAGAGCTAGACGAATCGCTAAAACCATGATCAAGGACATACCCTAGGAAGATATGAAACGACGACGATGACGAAACTGATTCAGCAAATGGACGAAGCGACGAAACACACCCAAACCTAGGGTTAGGCAAACCCTAGGGGGTATGGGACAGAGGCTGGTGACCTGGGGTGAAAACCTCGCGGGGAGGCCTTGGCAGATTAAATCTGGGTGGAGGGCGAGAGGGAGTGCTGGTCGCCGGCGAGGGGGATCCTCGGGGGCGGGCGGCGATGGCGGCAGCGGGAGATTTGGCGGCAGCGCTGCTGTGGAGGAGTGCGTGAGGAGTAGAGCAGGGGAGTGCGGAGGAGCAGGGGAGGCACGGCGAGGCTCTGGCGAGGGCTCACCAACGGCGATGGAGGCGTGGGTGAGCGCGAGGGCCAGCGGCGTAGCGAGAGCGGCGGCGCGGCGTACGGTTGAAGAAAAGCAACTACCAACTGAAAGAGGACCCGTGGGGGGTTAAACGCGAAAAACCAGAGCTCTGGACTACTTGTAATAGTCCAGAGGGGGTCCGAAGGGTGGTCCGACAAGGTTTAGACAAAAGAACACAAGGAACACCCAAGCTCTGGACTCTTGTCCGGAGGACACCGTCGGACTATTGAAAGTAGTTCGGAGGTGTTATACTGAAACTGTTGAGACCTGACCAGTGAACTGGACCAATGAAGAATGGTCCGGAGGAGCACCGGACAGGTTGTCCGATGGTTTTCACTGAGTTGGAAGAATTCACACAGGGAGTGCCAGGGCTCCGGACTCTGGTCCGGAGGGAGAGCGTCAGACTAACGGAGGTGGTCCGACGACTGACTTGGAGATGAGATTTGGCAACAGAAAGACACTAGGCTTCGGACTCTGGTCCGAAGGTAGGCGTCGGACTATGGAAAGTTGTCCAGAGGGTAGTCCGGGGCTTGCTTTGCTTTGAATTTTCCTGTTTTTCTCTCCAATATTTTCTCTTAGCCAAGTACCAACACAAAAGAGCAGAAAGAAACACTTGTTGGACTTGGCATAAGAACCATCTCTCAAACTCTCAATTTTAGAAATAGTTTGCCATAGGCTAGAATTAGTTTTCATTGAAAAATAGTTCAATAAAGCTCCAAGGATCACCATAGGGGCACAGGAGGGGTAATAGTAACAACTAGAGCTTTGAATTCTCCCCCTAAGTGACGAACCTAGAGGATGATCAAACTTAACCGAAAAGAAAGCAAGAAGCAACACTCATGCAAATGCAATGCATTACGGAATTGGAATCTAGGTTGCTTGCAAGTTCAAACCGCGGTTAAGCTTTGTCACACGCTTTGAGGGCGGTTATCTCAACCGTGTTAGCCAAGCCTATGTGCATTACTAAAGATTAAGTAGGTTATTTTACATATGAATGCATGGTTCACACAATCTCATATTTAGTGAAGTTAGAGTGATCAAGCACATTCAACTCGCTTCTCAACCTACAAAAGGTTGTTTCATCGAGTGGTTTAGTGAATATATCCGCCAATTGATCTTCAATCTTAACTCCAACTAGTGTAATGTCTTTCCTAGCCACATGATCTCTAAGAAAGTGATGGCGAATATCTATGTGCTTGGTGCGAGAGTGTTGAACTGGGTTGTTGGCAAGTTTTAAGGCACTTTCATTATAACACAAGAGTGGAACATCTTTTAAAATAACACCGTAATCAAGAAGTGTTTGGGTCGTGTATAAGATTTGTGCACAACTTGCTCCCATGACAATGTATTCCGCCTCGGCTGTAGACAATGCCACACTATTTTGTTTCTTATAGGATCAAGAAACAAGTGATCCTCCTATCAAATGGCACCCTCCGGAGGTACTCTTCCTATCAACCTTACACCCGGCATAATCCAAATCGGAATAGCCAACTAGTTGGAAGGGAGCTCCTTTGGGATACCAAAGGCCAATGCTAGGGGTGTGCCTTATGTACCTAAGGATTCTTTTAACCGCACAAAGATGCGACTCCTTAGGGTTTGCTTGAAACCTAGCACACATACACACACTAAACATGATATCCGGCCTAGATGCGGTGAGGTAAAGTAAACTACCGATCATCGAACGATAGAGAGTTTGATCAATTGGTTTACCTCCCTCATCAAGGTCGAGATGGCCATTAGTAGGCATTGGGGTCTTGATTGGCTTGCTATCCTCCATCTTGAATTTCTTGAGTACATCATTGTAACACTCCGAAAGTTGCATGTTTTTGAAATAGAATAAAATTGATTTAATTATGTATTATTGCTATGCATTGAATTTAGTTAAGCTCCAAATGTTTTGGAAAATAAAAATGCCATGTAGAAACATGTGGTGCAATTCATGCTGGTGCATTTATGTTTTGAGTTGAGTGGCTTGAAAAAGTTTTCAGATCCGCTTTTCGAATTTTCATTTGAAGTTTATTTGCAAAACTCAATTTCTGGAAAATTGGAAAACTATTTCCTTTTCCCTTTATTTTTCTTTCTCTGATCTGGCCCAGTTCCTCTTTGGCCGCAGGCCCCTCTCCCTTCTCACCTCGGCCCAGTGCCACTCTCCCTCCTCCATGGCCCAGACAGAACAGGCCCCCCCCTCCTTCACTCTTCCTTGGGCCGACGGCCGACGGCCCAAAGCGGAGGCCGCCTCCCTCCCTCCCTGAGCCACTGACAAGAGGTCCCCGCCCGTCAGCCGCACTTTTCCTTTTCCTTTTCTCGCTCTGCGTCACTGACTGCCAGGGCCCGCTTGTCATCGTCCCCATCCCTCTTCCTCCTTGCCGTGACTGAGCAGAACTCGGCAATCGATCGTAACCGAATCGATCTCCGCCGATTTCCGCGGGAACCCCTCCTTTATCAGCTCGGGTTGCGCCCCTAAGCCCCACCGCCTCCTATTTCCCCATCTTGTAGCAGCCGCCGCCTCGCAGAAGAGCCCCACAGCGCCGCCGCCGCGATTACAGAGCCGCCGTCGCCATTAACGCGAGCTTGAGCCCCACGGTCGTTCTCGGGCCTCTCTTCACCTCCTTGACAAGGTTCGGAGCCCCGCGAAGCTTCCCCCGCACTCGTTTCCGCATGTCCTGACCCTCACCGTCGTGTCGCCGCGTGCAGGGAGCCCGCATCCGCCTCGCCATGCCACCTGCCTCCTCCGCGACCTCTCCAGCCGCGAAAAAGGGTTGGGTGAGTTCGCGCCGATCCGCACTTTCTCCCGGTACCGTCGGTTCTCCGTTTGGTGGCCCGTAGCCTCGGGACCACTTGCGCCGCCGTCCTCCTCGTCGGGATTCATGGCGAACGGCCGCGCCGCCTCCCTGTCCCTCTCTGACGCCGGCCGAGCCTCTGTTCCCCTCCCCTCTTCTAATCTCGTCCGTCGAAACTCGATCGGACGATCCTGGTAACCCGATACCCCTTCGCTCTGGGAAACTTGCTAAAGAGCCCCTGGAAAATCTCAGGGCTCAACCCGCCGTCCTTTGGCGCAAAGCTGGAATGCGTTTTTCCTTTTGGGAAACGTATTCACCTTTCTGTTTTCATTTTAATTAAAATAAAATGAAAAATCCTAATTTCAGAATTGCCTTTTTATTTCAAAATTTCATAACTTCCTCATTTTAAACCCGTTTTCGTCCATTCAAATTGCGTTAGGTTCGTAATAAAATTCTCTTTATGTTAATACCACTGTTAGTTGTTTTTGAAAAGTTTAATTTCGTGATTAATTGTAAATCAATATCTTTCAATAGAAAACCCTATTTAATTCCTATCTTCGTCGTTCTAGCTCCGTTTTTCGTGAACGAAACATCGATGTGATCGTAGCGATGCGTAGAATAGTTTTATAAACTTTTCATCTTATTTTATTACTGTTGGTGTACTGTTCTAATCATAACTTTGTTTGCTTCGTGTATGATTGTCGTTGGTTGAATGGTGTTGCTTGTTGATCGGTATAGACGTTGAGCTTCCCGTTGAAGAGCCGGAGTTCTTTCTTGATCAAGATCAGCAAGACCAGCAAGAGTTCTTCGAAGAAGGCAAGTATAACATGGGATTATCCTTGTTGTCCTATTCACAATTGATATAACTCATATGCATGAAAATTCCTTGTTTACCTTAGTTTGATCCTAGTGTTTGTCATCCTGAATACCTTGACACCTATGTTTTGATCCTCTACATATGATTAGTATTGCTAGCACTCATACCGGATGTTCATGATCTTAATTTGTTAATGACTATATGCAATAATGGTAAAACTCGCTTTTTAGCAACATTGGAATATAGGAGCTTATCTGTCGGCAAAATCTGGGATATACAGTACAACCACGAGGGCTATATGGCTCTGGCTTTAGCTCAGTATGGGGACCTTTTCTAGCTCGTTCAGTGGTTACCTTTATGGCGCGAAAGGGGTGTGCCGAGACGGGTATAGTGTGGTTCCTAATCTTCGGGCCAGCCGCGAAGGAGTGTGACCATGGACAGGTTGGCTCTATATCTCCTTGCCATGGAAACCTGGCGGCCCTAACTTGTTAGACGAACCCTTGAAAGGTTTCATAGTGTACCCTGCCCGCTCACCTCGTTAGTGTTTTGGGAGTCATGACCCCGGGCATATGGGCAATCACGACTCGTGGGTAAAGTGTACACCTCTGATCAGAGTTAATAAACTATCATGATAGCCGTGCTCACGGACACGAGCGGCTCGGAAAACTCACAGAATTATTGGGTTCTTGTTTCTATGTGGCTTATGCAAGTGTTATTTAATTATTGTATATCATTGTCATTTACTTTATGATCATGGATATTTGAGCTTTTGCAATTTACCTTGGTAATTGTTGATGATAATATGAATTTGATCTACTTAAAATGCTTACCGCTATGAACCATGCATATCCTTTTGAGCTTCATAAACCCCGTGTTATATTTGTTGAGTACGTATGTGCTCACCCTTGCATTCAAACAACACAGATGAAGATTGGGTTGATGATTACCGCAATGAGTACTAGTCTTGGAGTCAACCAGTCAACCAGTCCCTTTGGAGCTTCCGCAGTTATCTTCGTTTAGTTAAAGTTTATTTGTTTCAGTCTATGTAATGAATATTTATTCGCTATGTAATAAACACTGTGATGGTACTTTTTATCATTTGTCAACTCATGTGTGCGACTATTCCTGGGGTGCACATGAGCCTTTTAGGCACTTGTTTTTGTTCTTAAAAACGGGTGTGACAATCATGAGTGTACTTCTCTTGAGATATGAAGGTGCCCTCTCTCAATTGCTTCACTTGGAAGCCAAGGAAGAAGGTAAGCTCTCCAATCAAGGACATCTCGAACTCCTTGGACATCAAGTCACCAAACTCCTTGCAATGATCTTGGTTTGTTGACCCAAATATAATGTCATCGACATATACTTGGCAAACAAAGATCTCTCCATTAAGCTTCTTGGTGAATAGTGTTGTGTCGACAATCCCGATCTTGAAGCCCTTCTTGAGTAGGAATTCCCTAAGCCTCTCATACCAAGCTCTTGGAGCTTGCTTCAATCCGTAGAGTGCCTTGGACAACCTATACACATGATTAGGTAAGTTTGGGTCTTCAAACCCGGAAGGTTGTGAGACATAGACAAGTTCATTGATGAAACCATTTAAGAAGACATTCTTCACATCCATTTGAAAGAGTTTCATTTTGTGATGTGAAGCATACACCAAAAGGATACGGATGGCTTCAAGTCTTGCAACCGGGGAAAAGGTCTCTCCAAAATCAAGTCCTTCTACTTGAGAGAACCCATTTGCCACCAATCTTGCTTTATTCCTCACAACAACGCCTTGATCATCTTGCTTGTTCCTAAACACCCATTTGGTGCCAATGATTCTTGCACCCTTTGACCTTTGTTCAAGTGTCCACACTTGGTTCTGGGTGAAGTTGTTGAGTTCTTCATGCATGGCATTCACCCAATCCGGATCCTCAAGTGCGTCCTCAACACTAGTAGGCTCAACAAAGGAAACAAACGAGTGATGTTCAACATAAGATGCAAGTCTAGAGCGAGTCATAACTCCCTTTGATGGACTCCCTATGATTTGGTCATGGGGGTGGGCTTGAAGGATAGGTGTAGATCTTCTATCATGAGCTTGAGGAGGGGGATGTGGTGCTTCAACATTGCTTGCTTCGGCCTCGACTTGATCTTGAGGGATGAAGGTATCTTCTTGAGCTTCCCTCACTTGTTCTTCATCAACTTGAAGCGTGTGAGGTGGAGAAGGAACTTGATTAGTTTCATCTTCAACTTCTTCCACCTCTTGCGGGTTGATAGCACCAATTGACATGTTCTTCATTGCCTCCCTCAAGGGTACATCACCTATATCAATATCCTCAAGTGATCCTTGGGAGCCATTAGTTTCATCAAACTCCAAGTCATATGTTTCTTCAACTAAGCCGGTGGCTTTGTTAAATACACGGTATGCCTTGGATTTAAGCGAATAACCAACAAGAAAACCAGTGTCACACCGCCGTTGGAATTTACCCAAGTGTTGGCGCTTCTTGTAGATGTACACTTTGCAACCAAACACCCGGAAGAATGAAATATCTGGCTTCTTCCCATTGACAAGCTCATAGGGGGTCTTCTTCAATAGCCTTTGGACGAAGAGTCGATTGGCCGCATAACATGCGGTGTTGATTGCCTCCGCCCAAAACTTCTCTGGAGTGTTGTACTCATCAAGCATAGACATTGCTAGAGTTATGAGCGTCCGGTTCTTCCTCTCTACAACACCATTTTGTTATGGAGTATATGTGGCGGATACTTCATGCTTGATCCTCACTTCATCACAATAGTCCTCAATGTTTGTGTTGATGCACTCGGTGTCGTTGTCACTTCTAATCTTCTTGATCTTCACATCAAATTCGTTTTGAACCCTTGTAGCAAACTTCTTGAATATTTCTTGAGTCTCTCCGTTGTCTTGAAGAAAGAACACCCAAGTGTATCGAGAGTAGTCATCCACCACCACTAGGAAAAGAGATTCCCTCCAAGACTAGCATAAGTAGTGGGACCAAATAGATCCATGTGTAGCAACTTTAGGACTCTTGAGGTTGACATGAAAGCTTTGGTTGGATGGGTGTTTGCCACTTGCTTGCCAGCTTGACATGCACTACAAAGTTTGTCCTTCTCAAACACCACATCCTTGATCCCTCTAACCATCTCCTTGACAAGCTTATTCAAGGTTGACATTCCCACATGAGATAATCTTCTATGCCATAGCTAACCCAAAGAATTCTTGGAGAATAGACAAGTTTGCAAACTAGCTTCATTGGATGTGAAGTCCACTAAGTACAAGTTGTTGTGCCGGAATCCCTTGAATATCAATGATGAGTCATCAATCTTGGTCACAACAACCTCACTTGGAGTAAAGAGACATTAGAATCCGAGATCACATAGTTGACCAACCGATAGCAAGTTGAAGTTCAAAGATTGCACTAGCAAGACATTGGAAATTGATTGATCTTGGGAGATAGCCACTTTGCCTAAGCCTTGAACTTTGCTCTTAGAATTATCCCCAAAAGTAATCTTGTCTTGATTTGAGCAATCCTCATCAGGTGTGGTCAACATCCGGGAGTCACCGGTCATATGTTGAGTGCAACCACTATCAATCACCCAATGACTTTCACCGGTCTTGTAGTTCACCTACACACAAACAACTTTGAGTTAAGCTTGTTGTTTGGGAACTCACTCAAAGCGTGGCCCCATTGCCTTGGTAACCAACTCCTTTGCAACCCAAAGAACTCTAGGCTTGTTCTTCATTGGTGGACCAAGAAACACTACTAGTGGTCTACCCTTGTTATCCTTCTTGATGACATAGTGAGCATCATGAGCAAATGGCCTTGTGTGCTTGGGTAAGGTCTTGGGTGGTTGAGTCTTGCAATCATAAGAAAAATGACCACTTGACCACACTCAAAGCATCTTCTTGGCTTGGACTTTGAGTACTCTTGATTGTAGCCATTGTACTTGTTCTTGTAATAGTTATTGGCCTCAATCTTGACCTTTGCCTTCATGACTTGGTTCTCCTTGAACCCAATACCGGTCTTGTCATTCTTCATGACGGTGTTCATCAAGAGCTCACTTTGAAGGTTGTGACCCTTGGTGAATTTTTCCATGCCACTAGCAAGCTTGGTCTTGTCATTCTTGAGCTTGAAAATTTCTTCTCTAAGAGAGGTGATTAATGTGATAGCATCCTTGTCTTCTTCTTCCTTAGTCGACTTGATGGTGAAGGGTTTGTTTGCCTTGAGGTTCATTAGCTCTTCCTTGAGCTTTGAGTTCTCTTCCCTCGTCTTCACATAATCATCATACTTGTCGGCTTCAACAACCTCTTGCCCTTGCACTTAGCACTTTGCTCAAGATCCACATCATCAAGCAAGATATCACAATAGGTAGCACTATCACACTTACCACACGGGTTAGTAGCAACATGTGTAGCAAGATCTTGATTCAGCAATTCATTTGCTATCACTAGTGTGACGTGTTCTTGCTTGACATTGTTGTAGTCATCTTTTAGCAAGTTATACCTTGTGTAGAGCTCTTGTGTTGACCTCTCAAGCTTATCATGTTTCTCATTAGCTTGCTTAAGAGAGGCTTTGAGCTCCCTAGTGCTAGATGTGAGAGTGTTAATCTCAAGCTTCAAACCATCATTAGCACTAGTCAAGGTGTCAAGATTATCATTAGCACTAGTCATTTTTAGCTTTGTACTTCCTTATGATGTCTAAATACTTGTTGCAAATTTTTATTAGTTCATCATAGGAAGGTGTTTATTCATCATCACTTTCACTACCACTTGAGTCACCACTATCATCATCATCCTCTTTTTGTACCTTCTTTTCACCTTTAGCCATGAGGCATAGGTGTGTAGAGGATGAGCCCGGTGATGAAGGAGGAGGTGGTGGTGGAAGAGAAGAACCAATCACCAATACGACCACCTTCTCATCTTCACTTTCATCATCGGAGCGATCACTAGAATCCTCAATGTCGGTGAGCCAATCACCCACAATGTAAGCCTTGTCATCCTTCTTCTTATTGTGCTAGATGACCAAGAGTGCTGCAATTGTAGCACTTCATTTGGGAGATTGACTTCCTTGAAGAGCTTCTGAAGAATTTCTTCTTCTTGAGTCAAACTTGACTCCATTCTTGTTTAGCCTCTTCAACATCTTGGTGGTCCTGCACACCATAATAGCGATGTTGTCTTCATCTTATTCACTTGAGCTCTCATACACAACTTGTAGCTTGCACTTCTCCTTGGAAGATGCCTTGAGAGCCAAGTCCTTCTTCTCCTCCTTCTCTTTCTTCTTGGAGGAGGATGAACCACCATTATTGATCTTCATGTACATCTCATGAGTGTTGATCTTGCCCAACACTTGTGTTGGTGTATATGCGGAGAGATCGCCTTGATGAAGGACCGTGACGATGTGGCCATACTTGTCTATTAGTAAGACACAAAGTATCTTGCGCACCACATCGACGGTGACATTTGGGTGAGCCCAAGGCCATTCAACTCCTCTACAAGTACATTTAAGCGAGAATACATTTCATTAGCACTTTCATGAGATAGCATGGTGAAAGAATTCATCTTAGCAATGATGAGGTGATAGCGCTCTTCTCTTTCACATTTGGTACCCTCGTGTAGAGCACAAATGTTTGTCCACACCTCATGTGTGGTTTTGCAATTCCGCACACGGTTGAACACATCCTTACAAATGCCTCAGAAGAGAATGTTCTTAGCCTTAGCATTGTTCTTCTCAAAGTAAGGATCTTCGGCGAACACCGAACCACCAAGAGTGGCGGCTTTATGAATGCCGGCATCAACGGCCTCTAGATAGGCTTCCATACGAACCTTCCAATAAGGAAAGTCGTCTCCATCGAACATGGGACGGGGTCCATCCCCATGGGACATCTTGCTCTAGGCGGTAAAGCCTAATTTGAGAGCAACATTGCTTTGATATCAATTGAAAGGATCAAGATGCCCAAGAGGAGGGGTGAATTGGGCTTCTTTTAATTTTCTAAAGCAATATTAAAACCTAACAATGCCAATCACCCCCTAGTGCCTACCGGAAGTGTGTCCTAACTAGAAAGCGGTTGCAAGGCATATGAAAGTAAAAACAACCTAAGCAATTCTAGTAGGAATTGAAAGAACGCAAGCGGAAAGGTAATGCAGAAATGTAAAGAGCTAGGGAAGGAGAATTCTTGACACGTGATGTTTTCCCGAGGTATTGAGGAGTCGACACTCCCCCCTAGTCCTCGTTGGAGCACCTCGCAAGGTATAGCTCCCCCTCAATCCCATGCAAGGGATGAGTGCTCTCTACGGGCTGATTCTTTGCCACTCCGGCTCGGTGAATCACCCACAACTGATCACAGAAGCTTGGAGAAGAGCCGCCGACAATCTTCCGGCGATCACTTCCTCCGAACACCACCAAACCGTCTAGGTGTTGTCGAACACCAAGAGTAACAAGCACAAGACCTTCACTTGACCAACTCAATGCTAGGAAGATGGATCGATGCACATTTGTCACTCCTAATCACTCTAGGGAGGAAGAACACCAATGAATCTCTCAAATCTCTTCCTCTCTAGGCACTTGGCTATCCAAGAACTCTCTCTAGGGTTCTCCAGGTGTAACAATGGCCAAGATAGCTCACTTGGATGAAATGGGCAACTATAAATAGTCCCCACCTCGAAAACTAGTCGTTTCTTGCTTTTTCACTTTTCTGCGTAGCCACCGGACTAGTCCGGAGAAAATCCACCAGACCATTACTGCTGGTCTGGAACACACAGGCAGAACCAAAACTGCACTAAGACAGGAACCACCGGACTACTTGCATTAGTCTGATGCCTAGTCCGGAGCCTCTGGTCCGAAGCCTAGGTACATACTGTGTGCTTTTGATCTTCTGCTGAGTATCGTCGGACAACCAACCAGACTAGTCCGGAGCCCCTTTTGGGACTCGCTCAAGAACACCGTGGCCACCGGACTACTTCCAATAGTCCGGAGCCCTCCGGACAGGTGGTATGGAGCACTTTCCTCAGAGCTCTGCCTGAGGCAGGACCACCGGACCACTTGCAATGGTCCGGAGCCTCCTAGGCAGTCTGGTCTGGAGCCTCTTTCACCCTCTTCTTCACCTTGTTTCACTATGTCTTTTGAAGAGGTTTTGCTCCTACCATCTCAATGGTTGTTTGTAGGGTCACTAGGACAGGTTGTGACAAATATGCATACACCAACATTCCCAAACTCTCCTAGGTCAAGCTACTAACCTCATACCCCCCCTTTATAGTACGGTCAAAAGAAAAACAAAGTCCTAGTCTATACTTAGTGCCCTTCTCAACCTCATGGCACTAAGAGCTAGCCTAGTCTCAAACTTGTATCTCCATCCTTTGAAACTGAAACGATTTCCATCTTGGGGGCATGAATATCCATTAAGCACATTCATCTAGCATCACATATGACCTAACTCAAATGACTTTGCCTCTACAAAACACAGGTTAGTCATAGTGACCAAGCATTGTCGTTAATCGCCTCAACACAAGGGATCATGATTCTTCAGTTTCTTTGATTTCTAATACGTGTGGATGTCCGTTAGGAGTGCCAAGATAACATACAAACCTGGCCACACCATCTATTTATAAGCCACTAAAAAAACTAGCGGTTATCTACTTATTGGGCATTCTGCAACACCACAATGGAGCTCTACCAACAGTCACTAACATATGTCAAAAATAGTCGCTGAGAGTTCTATGCTCTGCTGCCGGGGATTCTGAGTGCGCATAAAAAAACACCATCCCTGGTGCCCTTTTGAATCTAAGGAGTACTCCCTCCATACTGAAAATTCAACTTGTTTTGGACAAGACTCGGGTCAAATATTGGAAATATAAATTATAAATGACTTTTAAGTTATTGAGTTTAAAATATAAAAAACCATATGAACAATTTATCTTTGAAAGTACTTTCATAAAAATATACATATAACACTTTTCAATAAATACTTTTACAAAAAAAAAGAGTCAAAATTATTTTTTGAAGAACCTGTCGCTTTTAAAATGACTTGGATTACCAAAATGGGGGGAGTATGGGATTGGACATCCTCACTCTACGGTGACCCTCATTGGACAGTGCCAGTCCTTGGAAATCTTCGCTGCCGACTAGGGTGGCCGCTAAACCTCTGCCGACCCGTCCCTCTATTAAAATTCAAGTCTATTTTAATTTGGCCCAAAATGGCTCAGACAGAGGCCCGTGAGTGCACGATGTGCAGGATGTCACTTTTCTTCTTTCTGTTGATGCTCGAGAGATTCATACGGTATCCATTTCAAATGTGAGTTCCTCTTTTTTTTCTTTACTTTACTCTTTTATATTTGTTTTATTTATTTTTTAGAAAAGGAAATTTTATTCCGGACTCTGTAAGAGTTTTACAAACAACCATTCATATGATAAAATCAGCCTATTGAGAAATGAAATCTCACAAAAAGTTTTTGAGTTAAACTCAAACCCAATGATGTACTAAGCACTAAGACTATTAGAAAACCACTCATTCTTTGCAAAGATCTCCATTGTCATAGTCTCAAGGGAATGACAAGCTTTTTTCATTATTGTTTTGCTGTGCTCCTTATGAAGAATTGACCAGTACGTGTGTCGGAGATCTAATTTAATGACAAACTCTCAAAAACAAACCAACAAATAAGAGGCCCATCTGGAGAGAAATCACCGCAGGCCCACGAAGAAAGAGGCGCATGATTCGCAGAACCCCGTCGGCCCAGGTAGGCAGACGTGCCCCCGGGCGGACGTGTTTCTGTCTCGCCCGACGCAGGGAGCGAGACAGTTCCACAACCAGCGGAAGACGTGAAGAGCACCGTCGGAAGGGAAAGGCCTATTAACCCCCTTCTAGAAGGTGACGGTTGTCGCTCTGTAGGCGCTGACGGTGCGAGCACCGATAAGAACGGAGGTACACCACCCTGAGGAATCGTACACCCCGTATAAACCGGAGCTCAGGATAACACCCTAGTTCCCTACCAAAACGAAGACACGACGAGTCCTCCAGTCAGGGACGGGACGGAACCAGACCTCTGAACAAGTAGGACCCACACCGCCAAGAAGCAACGGTGAACTCCTCATGCTACCGGGCCCCTACAAGAACCCTTCAAGCGGAGGTACGTCAGGTACATGGGGCCCACCAGGTAACGAAACCCATTGGCCCGGGGTGAAGGAATCCGCCGTATACAAAAATAACTATAAGAAGGTACAACCGTGTACCTTCCAACGGTACAACGAACTCAATGCATCTACTATGCTACGGGTTCAACCGGACCCCCCCCCCCCCCGTATCCTCCGGCGATGCAACGAGGAGCCGACACGACACCCATCCTCCGACCAAGTATGAATACAATAGGAATATAGTATTATAAGTGTCCAACATCCTTCATGATGAAGGAAAGAGCTCGGTATCCTATGTAGATATCTCTCGACGCATATTTGTAACTCCCCTGTCCTCCTTGCGACTATAAAAGGAAGACAGGAGGGACGATTAGAGGGACCCGGATCTCCACTCTCAAGCTTCAAGAGAAAGAGATCACACACACACACACACCCCCGAAGAACACGACTAGTCGATAGCACACTCACTACACCATCCAGAGACCTGGGGCTCATACCCCCTCTCTCGAACCCACTTGTAGCCCCCTGCAAGTAGAGATAAGGAATACGAGCAGCTCCACACTGGATGTAGGGATTTCTTACCCGAACCAGTATAAACATCTTGTCTCTTTGTCTCACCATTCGGAACCCGACACGCGTACAAATTTACCCGTTCGTAGTTTCTAAACACCGACAGTTGGCGCGCCAGGTAGGGGGCATCGCGTGTCCCGACGATTTAGTGGTTCCGAATGGCCACCTCCAACTCCGGCAACCCGAGGCTCTCCTTCATCCGCTTCGGGAGCTTGGAGTTCGCTTGTTCCGCCGACGGGACCGTCACCCGCGTGTTGTCTTCGCCAGACCACGTCGAAAACACCCTGGCACGGTCAAACGGAGACCACCCTGCTCCCCGTAGGGACGCACCGGTTGAGGCCCTGGGGCCACGGAGCCCTGGGACCAACCTCACTGGGCTTGGGGGAGAGACCCCCGGGAACGACGACAAAGATCTCCATCCGCTCGAAGCGTTCATGAGTGGCATGGGGGACTCTGACGGCGATGAGTACGAAACCGACCGCACGGCTGAGCACGTCGTGACGCGTTTCGTACGCTCTCAATACGACTACCTCCTGGATTCGGACCCCAGCTCCGACGGTGACGAAGCACCGCCGAGGGACGACTACCTCGGTGTCGTTATTTCGACGGAAAGGATTCGCCAGGACACCAAGGGATGCATCGGCAACCTCCTCCCAGGCTCCGAAGCAGGGAAGGAGCCTGCCGACGGGCGAGCGGCGTACTACGCCACGGACGAGCAGTCCTTCGAGGGCAGCGACCGCCCGCTCCTCCGTCGGAGCCGGCCACGCCAGCGCACCAAAGGCCAAAGAGCGCCACGACCCTCCCCGATCCGTGTGCAGATCGAGGGAGGCACGACGATAGAAGAGGGCATCCCCGTGACGTACCCGTTCGGTCTCGTTAGCACCGCGTCCATCCTCGAACGGCTCATCGCCCTAAAAATGACCAATACACCGGACGACGAGTTCATGGGGACCATCGACTCATTCTACGACCTCCTGACCGAGGACGACATGGCTCTCTCCGGCACCGATAGCACGGGGACTGAACGCATCACCCCCGTGGTCAGCGAGGTCCCTTCACGGGAATGCTTCATGTGCGATGGTAGGGAGGACACCCCCGAGGGAGCCGTGCGCGACGTCGACGAGGACGGCAACGAAATCCTCCCGGCCAACCCTCGGGCTCTTACGGCGCCACACGTCAACATAGACGCTATGCAAGCCCGGTGTCACACCCAATTTTAAGGACAAAATTGGATGCACATCATACGTATGCCAGGATCAATTATTCATACATTGTTCAAAACTTAACGTTAAACTTCATTACAAAATGACCCGTGGGTCTGAAAGAAAATTACATAAACTTTATTGAAAACTCCAGCGGAAGAGGCTCCATCTTCACAGGAAGATTGACCGGGGGCAGCACTAGCCTAAAACACTTCATCAGGGTCAAAGCCATCGTCTTCATGGAACTCCTCGTCGACAGCTCCCGCATCTGGGTGGGGTAGCAGGGGGACAAAGAGGAAGGGTGAGTACATCGAAATGTACTCCGCAAGTGTAGGAAAAAGTATGACATGAAGCTATAGCAAGGATAGGCTAACTTGGTTTACACAAGCACCTAAGCAACACTCCTATAACCTTAAACCTTAAGCACCTATTTAACTAGATGAGATCTCCCTTCACCTTAGAGAACCACTGAAACCAACACTCAGATCCCATCTGAGCACCACACCTGGATTCCATCCAAGACAAACAACACATGGATTCCATCCATACTTCCCAACCTACATTCCCTTACCAAGGGAACTACTACTCGACGAACTAGAGAGCCAACTAATCAAGAAGAAGTCCAAGCCGCTCATGACGGTGAGCACGGCTGATATATCAGTTTTACACTCTGTAGAGGTTGCACATCTTTACCCACAAGTCGTGCTTTCCCCATCACGTTATACACTACCAAGGTGCTTAGCGGGGTCACACTACAAGGCCTTTACAAGAGCTGTGGTTTTCGCCCCTGTGCATTCACTAAGGATTCACCGATTTAGGTCCCCTCTTGTGCTACCAAACTATTCACAATGCACATGAACAGACAGCCAATTAATTAGCCAGGTCGTACCATATAGACATTGTGGTAGAGCTGTTAAGCCGGGTTACATGCTCCAAGAACCAGGTCCTAGGGATCCAGGCAGGATTACTAGCACAAACCCAATCCACCAACATCAGCACCATACCATGGCATAAACCAACCTCAACCAAACGGTCCATCCTGCCGGATTTGCCTACTCACCATGTTACTACCACCGAAAGTTAGACACTTCGTTCAAATGATAGGGTTGCCCCTCTTGCATGTACTCTCATACAAGATTATTTTACTTCTTTAAATAAAATTGCCAAAAAATCACAATTTTGCCATTGTGATTGGGGCTGCTTTTTTTTACCCTTAGCCTTAGTGAAATTTAACCGGATCTGTTCATTTTGGTATTTTAGTATTTTTAATGGATTAGAAAATCTTTCTATAAACAAGTTCTAGTAAACCCTATCATGGAATTCAATTTAGACTCAGCATGCAACTAAAAGGTCTAACTACACTACTCAAAGTAAACAAAATAGGATCAAAATGGTCAAGGTCACTTGCCTTCAAACTGGCTCGGATCAGATGTGTCAAACTCTTGGTCCTGAAGGTTCACGTTGTCGACACCTTTTGCGCACAAACAACAAACATGGCCCACAAAATAAATTAAAACAGTACACCATATCACAACAAAATTTTTAAAACATGTACTAAACAGTAGTACTCGTCTCTACGATCGTGTGGATAAAAGGAACGCGAAAAACGGAATTAAAATGAAGAAGTTATGGCCTTTGCAAAACTAGGGACTAATCTGCGATTTCCAAAACATTTTTATCACGAACAGACCCTTCTTCTACCTCTGGCCACCCACGTCATGGCAGCCATGGGGGAAAATCTGCTCGCGCAAAACAGGGGCCAGGGGCAAGGGGAAGGGGCGGGGAGAGGGGAGGGCGGCTCGGCTGGCCGAGAAAGGGGGAGAGGGAGGCCGGCCATGGCTGCAATGGCTCTTCGCTTCGCTGCCGCTGCAGTCCTGCACGGCGGAGGCTAGGGCGCGGCAGGGTCAGGATGCGGGCGGGGTTCGGGCGCGGCCGGAGAGGAGGAAGGGGCAGTCGGCGCTGGCCAAGGGAGGGACGAGGGTGACGGCCGGCCCGGAGTAGAGGAAGAAGAGATGGGAAAACAGTGAAACGGCCACGGATTCACACAACCGAATACACCACGGCGTAGAGAACGACGAGACAAACCTATTGGTAGTCTCGGAATCGGCGGGGGCGATGGAGATAGCCGGCAAAGCTCGCCGGAAGTTCGTCGGAAATTTCGGAGATGCGAAGCTTCGGCTTCATATCCACGGAGCTATGAGTGGCGGCTGCGAAAACGGGTTGTACTTCTGAAAAGCTCGCGAGGAGAGGAACACCGTCATATATATATATATATATATATATATATATATATATATATATATATATATATATATATATATATATATATATATATATAGGGTTTGGAAAAGTTTCCGAAATTATTAATTCCGGGATTTATTTTGTGAATAAAAATAATTCCAGGAAATTCATGAAATCATAATTTAGCTACGAAAATTCACAGAAATGATAGCAAAATTCCAGAAAAAATTCTAGAGATAGATAGAAACATGGTGGATCAAATGGAAAAGTTGGGAGGTGAAGGAAATATGAGTGGAAGGTTCTC
Source organism: Microstegium vimineum (assembly GCA_022036555.1). Classification (NCBI taxonomy): domain Eukaryota; kingdom Viridiplantae; phylum Streptophyta; class Magnoliopsida; order Poales; family Poaceae; genus Microstegium; species Microstegium vimineum. The sequence continues at coordinate 34,861,996 of CM039125.1, read as the reverse complement.
AAGAAAAGATTAAGCTGAAGGAAAAAGGAATTTAATTCCCGAAAAGGCGAGAAAAATTCCCAAAAGACTTGAAACGCTCCTAAACGTGTTTTTGAAAGTCATCACAACATAAAACCAATATACAAAGAGCATGAATGCAACAAATCAATTAAAGCCTATGATGATTTGGGATTAACTTGTAAATCATTTTTCCTCCTACTAATTTGGTCTTGCCTATAACTTAATTCTAATAAATTTTAGAAACTTGCAAAAAATAAAAGTGCGGGTGTTACACCTGGCAGGATGAACTCGACGACGCTCGCCGACAGATCGATGACGAGCGCGCTCTCCTCGAGCAATAGCTGCACCTGAGGCCGGAGATCGACCCACGAGCTCGAGCCCGGGACGTGCATCGTCGCATAATCAAAGATGACATGTCTCCACCAACCTTTCCGAGGGCGCAGCAGAACATAGCGGCTGCCACCATGCTCATGAGGCCGTTCCCAGAGCCCGCGACGCCCGAGGAAAAGAACCTCAGAGGTGAGATGTGTTTTCTCCATGACCGTGCGGCGGTCCAGCAGGCGGAGAGCTCAGCACGACAGAGAGAAGGAGCTCTCTCCAGTGCAACCAACACGCCACAGCCTGAAAACTCTGTCCGCCAAAGACCGACACCAACCCCTGCGAGGGACCAAGATCCGTTCACGTGACGTCCCGGCCGCACGGCGCATCTCGAAAGCGACGACCACGAGCCAAGCGATAGCGACGACGGTTACAGGCGACGTGGGCGACACCCGCGCAGGGGCGGACGTCACGACCCTGACGAGGACCGGGACTCTAGCCCATAGCCCACCGGACCGCGGTGCTTTTCCGCTCGCATACATGCCGCGCGGATTCCGTCACGCTTCCAACCACCAACCTACATCTAGAAGTACACGGGGCTCGCGAACCCCAGCCTCTGGCTGGAGGACTATCGTTTCGCCTGCGAGGCAGGCGGGGCAAACAACGAGAATTTCATAATTCGCCATCTGTCGCTCTACCTCTCGGACACAGCGCGCGTATGGCTAGAACACCTCCCAAAGGGAAAGATACGGAACTGGGGGGCCTGAAGGAATCCTTCATCGGAAACTTTCAAGGGACCTACATCCGACCCGACAACTCCTGGGACCTCAAGAACTGTAAGCAAAAGCGAGGTGAAACCCTTCGAGAGTACATTCATCGCTTTTCCCAGTAGTGTGACGAGCTCCCGGATATAGCCGACGGTGGCGTCGTCACAGCCTTCCTGTCAGGGACAACTTGCGAGTCCTTAGTTCACAAACTAGGGCGCAAGAAGCCCAAGGCGACGAAAGAACTGCTCGACATTGCCACGAATCATGCCTCGGACGAAGAGGTAGTCGGCGCTGTCTTCCAAGGCACAGCGAGCCGCAGCAAGCGCGAGGACGCGGAGGCCGAAGGGCCCTCCACTCAATCGCACAAGAAAGGGCGCAACCGACAATGGTATGACACGTCCTTCGTCGCCGCGACGGAGAAAGGCAAGGAGCAACAGGACGTGCCGGCAAATGATCACTTTGAGAAGATTCTGGAGCGGACCTGTCCAAACCACGCAACCCCAATAAAACACCTTCTCAAGGATTGCAACCTCATGAAGAAATTCCTTGGCGGCGGTGCGAGAAAGAAGAGATGGGTGAAGAAGAAAGAGGGTGATGGCGAGGATGGCGGACCAAAGGACGACGGCTACATCCCAACGGACGAAACCCTGATGATCTTCGGTGGCCCGACGTCATGCAGCTCCAAGCGTCAATAGAAGGTCGCGCGCCGAGAGGTATACGCGACTGTTCCCGCTATTCCCACTTTCCTCAAATGGTCCGAGTCTCCTATTACTCTCAACCGTAATGATCATCCCGACTATGTACCTTATCCTGGACGTTATCCGTTAGTTGTTGACCCCATTGTTGGCACCAAGCACCTTACTAAGGTCCTCATGGACGGTGGGAGTGGGCTAAACATCCTCTATGCCGAGACCCTCGATGCAATGAGAATACCCCGGTCACGGCTACGACCCTCGGGGGCTCCGTTTTTTGGGGTAATTCCCGGCAAAAAGGCAGATCCCATCGGACAGATTGATCTGCCCGTCACGTTCGGCGGCCCGAACAATTTCCGAAAGGAAACATTGACTTTTGAGGTCGTCGGCTTCCGGGGAACATACCACGCCATATTGGGGCGACCATGCTACGCGAAGTTTATGGCTGTCCCGAACTATACTTACCTGAAACTTAAAATGCTGGGACCAAGGGGTGTCATCACGGTGGGCACAGTGCCCCGATGCGCATACGAGTGCGATGTCGAGTGCTGCATGTACGCGTCGGCACTTGTGGCCTCGAAACAACTTGCGGCCGAGATGGCGGCCGAGGCCAACGCGTCACGAGAAGAGGCCCCGAACACCAAGAAGATCGGATCTTTTGAGCCTACAGGATCCACAAAGGCAGTCGTGCTCGACACTCGGGATGGAGAGGAGAGGACCGTGCGCGTCAGCACCTCCCTCTCCCCCAAATAGGAAAGCGAGCTCGTCGACTACCTCTGTGCAAACATTGACGTATTTGCATGGAGGCCCTCAGATATGCCAGGCATACCCAGGGACGTCGCCGAGCACTCCTTGCACATCAAGCCAGACTCCCGGCCCGTCAAGCAATGACTACGCCGTTTCGACGAGGAGAAACGTACCGCGATTGGAGAAGAGATCAAAAAGCTCCTCGTCGCGGGCTTTATCAAAGAGGTGTACCATCCCGAGAGGCTCGCCAACCCTGTACTGGTACGAAAAAAGAACGGGAAATGGAGAATGTGCGTTGATTACACGAGCCTCAACAAGGTCTGCCCTAAAGATCCATACCCATTTCCTCGCATAGACCAAATAGTCAACGCGACGTCAGGGTGCGAACTCCTCTGCTTCCTTAACGCGTACTCAGGGTACCATCAAATCAAGATGAACGAGCCGGTACCACGATCGACGCGTCTGACCAAGGGTTTTCAGCCAGGGGATCTAGTACTCTGAAAAATCCAGAGCAACAAGGAGCGGCGCAAGCTCACATCGCCCTGGGAAGGACCCTACATTGTCCACGAAGTAATAAGGCCAGGAGCCTATCGACTCAAAACCTTCGCCGGCAAAATCTTCACCAGCGCCTGGAACATACAACAGCTACGTTGTTTCTACCCCTGAAAAATTCCCCATTACAACATTTCAATCGAAGTTTTCTTTTCACACATCACAAAGTCTTGGGAAAGAGCTTTTCTTCCATACACGACATGCAAAGAAACCCCTATCCCGGGGGCTACCCGATACACACGAAGCAAAAGAAAAAATTAAACGGATATGTACAATCCAAGTTCATTACAACCATTTCAAAAGCAAAAGAACCAGAGCCTGGACGAATTGCTCAAGGCAACACCTTAATGTGACGGACGCGAAAGGTGGACACATCATCAAGACACCTAGCCCAGAGCACGAACTCATGGCGAAGGCAACACTTCGGGCTACAGTACATAATGACTCCGCCCAGACCCTCGCTCGCCGACCCAAAGCGCCGGCAAAACTCCCAAGCGCAGGCAGGAGGATCGTCGACGTCCAACTCCGGCACATCCCACGGGCACCAAATCCCCCTCCGTCGCGCGGTGAAGTGAAGGTCCGCGCGGAGGGAGGAACGCAGCACAGCCAGGCCGTGGTTGCCCCATCTACCATTCGGGAACACCCAGCCTGGATCGCCAGTTTGATGAACCCCCAGCCGGAGAGGTCGTCTCCCCGTAGCATCAACCTCTCCACACCGCGGAAAAACAAGGCTTCTCAATGGCCGACCTCGAAAAAGAGCCATCCCCCGAAACTTGTGGCAAGACCGGCAGAAGCCCTGTATAGCTCGAAGAGACAAAAGTCGAGCCACCTCCCTCTCATGGCAGAACCGTTGAAAAACACTACAGACCTGACGAAGACGCATGTACTCCTGATAGTCCTTTCCGTAGTCGATGGCACGGAGAAGGATCTGGAAGAGAAGCTCCTCCGACGGCGTCAGGAGGATGTTGGCCGCCAAGGAGAGGCGAGCGTGGTAAGCGCAAAGACGAGGCTGGTGCGCTTCCTGCGACCCCTCTCGACGATGACGACGACGAGAAACCCTCTTTTCTTACTACTATTGGCTGGTGCAAAGGGGAAGAAGAAGACTGAGAAGAGCGGTGGAAAGTAGTACTACTCCAGACCCCATCCAATATATAGCACAGGGCTATTATCTCTCCGTCTTCCACACACACGCCCCTCGGGCCTACAGAGACGCGACTCTTCATTTCCCAAGCATGGACGACATCAGCAAGCCACCAGAGGACACGTACGCCGCTTCGCCAAACCAAACGACCGGCTGCCACAGGGGTCCGTGAACCGCACGCGGCGCCAACTTCCCAGGAACAGGCAAGCGTTGCAAGAGGCACAACCAGTCCACCACGGCTAATAAAAAGGTGAGCATAACCGGTAAGTATGTACATTTAAAAGAACATCCAATTCTTTATCCCTACTATGCAAAGTGCAGGGACCAAAACGGGGTAACTGACGAAAGGCCGTTTGTTACCCGTAGTACTCATTTAACAAATGAGACAACTAGGCTAAGGGATCTTGGTTGGCCCAAAACAATACGGGTTCTACAACCTCCCTGGCCAAAAAACGAAGAGTGAGGGACGTTGCTAAGTGGACCCTAGCGGTCGGAACGTAGACATCTTCACGTCGAACGCGCTTAGTGAATGTGTTTAGGCTTCGACAGATAACAGAATATGTGGTAAACCCCACGAGGGGCGGCATCGAGCCCTTGGATCCCATCAAACGGATCCGGGTACTATACGTATCGACTGTTGAAGATTAGAGATCGGTCCATGATGGACTTCCGCTGGTGCATGCCTCCACGGATGAGGACCCGGGGTCTCACCTAGACTACCCATTAGCAACTCGACGAGCCCTCGATCTCGGCCACCGAGGTAAGATACGAGGTCGCTCACTTCCACATCCTAGACCGTGGGGTGCGAGGAAGAAACACGGGAACTGCGACAGCCCCTAAAACACATGGTCCAACAAACACGATAGACAAACTAACAAAGGCCTACGAAATAGGAATGATAGCTAAAAACGACGATTGCAGAAGCTAAAGATAGGGGCTCAGCAGACCCAGTTCTTACAAGCAAATAAAAGTGCGTCAACTAAGCAAAATACATCCAACCCCGTGGAGGACTAACAATCATGGGGACACCACCCTCAGCTCCTCTGCTAGGACCTCCTCGGCCGGCACGACGTCGACGACGGCCTCCGCTGCGTCAGACAGACGCTCGATGAGATGAACATACTGATCGACGCTCCGGCCATGAGGGAACCAGGCGGCATCCACCATGTCCGTTCCAGAGCGGACCTCGGTCATGGCAAACGCAACTCCCACCCCACGAAAGACCGTGCACGCAACGACGTTGCGCACGCACGCGGGGACAGCCTGGAGACGATCGACCATGGTACTCCCTGGCACATGAAGAAGGCCGACGACGTCGTCTGCAGCAGAACAGAGCGTTTGCAACTCCATTTCCAGCGCTGCGAAGAAGAAACGATACAAGGCATCAAAAGCAAATCACGACAGGACATGCTTAGGGAAAAACGCCAAAGCTTACCTACAACACGCCCGTCAGCCTCGGCCAGCCGATCACGGAGACCGTAGCCCGCCTGAACGGACCCTAGCAGGCTCTGGTGAAAACCCTCGAGCATCCGGTAAAGCAGCTGTAGAATCATGGACCCTTGTGTTTAGGCGATTAACGACAATACTAGATCACTATGACTGACGTGTGTTTTGCAGAGGCAAAGTTATTTATGTTAGGTCATTAGTGATGCAATTTGAATGGGCGTAATGGATATTCATGCCCCCAAGATGGAAATTGTTTTCGTTGCAAAGGATGGTGATACAAGTTGAAGACTAGGCTAGTTCTTAGTGTCGTAAGGTTGAGAAGGGCACTAAGTATAGATAGGGCTTTTGTTTTTTCTTTGACCGTACTATAAAGGGGGGGTATGAGATTAGTAGCTTGACCTAGGAGAGTTTAGGAAAGTGGGTATATGCACACTTGTCACAACTAGTCCTAGAGACCTTGCTTTCAGCCCTTGATAAACCTTAGATATGGTAGGAGAAAAATCCCTTTAGAAACCTTAGCGAAAACAGTTGATATAGAGGGAGAAAGAGGCTCCGGACCACTCTGCTAAGTGGGCGTCGGACCATAGGAGAGTGGTCCGACGGTCCCAGACTTAGGCAGATTCTCAGCTCGAGGAGCTCCGGACCACCTGTCTGGAAAGCACCGGACCATAGGAAAGTGGTCCGGTGGCTTGGTTCAGAGAGACAGAAGGCTCCGGACTAGTCCGACGGTTAGTCCGACGGCTAGTCCGACGCCTCAAGACAGGAGTTTGGTTTATGCAGAGAGCGCCCTGGCTCTGGACCAGAGCGTCGGACCAGGGCACCGGACCAAGGAGAGTGGTCCGGTGGTGTGTAAAAGAGAGAAATTTTTTCACTCAGAGAGCACCGAGGCTCCGGACCAGAGCGTCGGACCAAGCAGAGTTGTCCGACGGTGCCTGAGTTTGAAACGAGAGTGAGCTCCGGACCAGTGTGCATGGTCCGGTGGTATGAGCTCCGGACTAGTCCGGTGGCTTCGCAGAGAGAAGAAAAAGTAAAAAACGGCTAGTTTTGGAGGTGGGGACTATATATAGTTGCCCCCTTGGTCCTTAGAGGATCTCTTGGCCATTGTTTCAGCTGGTGACACCTTGAGAAATCCTTTGGAGAGCCAAGAGGCTAGTGAGGGAGAGATTAGAGAGAGATCATCTTGTTCTTCCCTCCTAGAGTGATTAGGAGTGACTTGTGTGCATCCATCCACCTTCCTAGCCTTGAGTGGGTCAAGTGAAGGTCTTGTGCTTGTTACTCTTGGTGTTCGACAGCACCTAGACGGTTTGGTGGTGTTCGGAGGAAGTGACAGCCGGGAGATTGTTGGCGGCTCTTCTCCAAGCTCTTGTGATCGGTTGTGGGCGATTCACCGAGCCGGAGTGGCGAAGAATCAGCCCGTAGAGAGCACTCTACCCTTGCGCGGGTAGAGGGGGAGCGATACCTTGCGAGGTGCTCCAACGAGGACTACGGGGGTGTGTCGACACCTCGATACCTCGGGAAAAAATTGCTGCGTCATTGAGATTCTCTTTTCCCTAGCTCTTTACATTCCCGCATTACTTTCCGTCTTGTTCTTACAATTTCTTACTAGAATTGCTTAGGTTGTTTTTAATTCCTATGAACTGCTACCGCTTTCTAGCTAGGACACACGGACGGTAGGCACTAGGGGGTGATTGGCATTTGATAGGTTTTTATATTAGCTTTAGAAATTTAAAACAAGCCCAATTCACCCCCCCCCTCTTGGGCATCTTGATCCTTTCAATTGGTATCAGAGCCTTGTTGCTCTAAATTAGGCTTCATCGCCTAGAGCAAGATGTCCCATGGGGATGGACCGCCACCCATGTTCGATGGGGATGACTTTCCGTATTGGAAAGTGCGGATGGAGGCCCATCTTGAGGCCATGGATGTCGGCGTTCACAAAACCGCCACCCAATGTGGATCGGTGTTCGCCGAGGATCCATACTTTGAGAAGAACAATGCTAAGGCAAAGAACATTCTTTTCCATGGCATTTGCAAGGATGTGTTCAACCGTGTGCGGAATTGCAAAACCGCGCATGAGATTTGGACAAACATTTGTGCTCTTCACGAGGGCACTAAATGTGAAAGAGAAGAGCGTTATCACCTTATCTTTGCTAAGTTAAATGCTTTCACTATGCTATCTCATGAAAATGCTAATGAAATGTATTCTCGCTTGAATGTGCTTGTAGAGGAGTTGAATGGCCTAGGGCTCTCTCAAATGACACCGGCCGATGTGGTGCGCAAGATACTTTGTGTCCTCCCAATAGACAATTATAGCCACATCGTCACGGTTCTTCATCAAGGCGATCTCTCCGCAACTACACCAACGCAAGTGTTGGGCAAGATCAATCTCATGAGATGTACATGAAGATCAATGATGGAACTTCATCCTCCTCCAAGAAGAAAGAGAAGGAGGAGAAGAAGGACTTGGCTCTCAAGGCGTCTTCCAAGGAGAAGTGCAAGATTCAATATGTCGTTGAGAGTACAAGTGATGATGATGATGAAGACAACATCGCTCTCATGGTGAAGAAGACCGCCAAGATGTTGAAGAGGCTAAACAAGAACGGAGTCAAGTTTGACTCAAAGAAGAAGAAATTCTTCACAAGCTCTTCAAGGAAGCCAATCTCCCAAATGAAGTGCTACAATTGCGGCACTCTTGGTCATCTAGCCCATGCGTGTCCCAAAGAGAAGAAAGACAAGTTCAAGAACAACAAGTTCAAGAACTTCAAGAAGAACAAGGGCAGCAATGATGACTCGAGTGATGATAACAAGAAGCAAGACAAGCCATACAAGAAGAAGAAGAACTTCAACTTCCACAAGAAGAAGAAGGATGGCAAGGCTTACATTGTGGGTGATTGGCTCACCGACATTGATGATTCAAGCGACTCCTCCGATGATGAGAGTAAAGAAGAGAAGGTGGCCGCTTTGGTGATTGGTTCTTTGATTCCACCGCCACCTCCTCCTTCATCGCCGGGCTCATCCTCTACACACCTATGCCTTATGGCTAAAGGTGACAAGAAGGTACAAAAAGAGGATGATGGTGATGACCTCTCTAGTGATGATAGTGATGATGAAGAAGAACCTTCCTATGATGAACTAATTAAATTTGCAACAAGTATGCTAGCATCATAAGGAAGTACAAGAGTAAAAATGACAAACTTCTTGAAATCAAGGAAAACTTGCATGATAAGCTTGATAACTTGTCTAGTGCTAATGATGATTTGAATCTTGAGATTAACTCTCTCACATCTAGCACTAGGGAGCTCAAAGCCTCTCTTAAGCAAGCCAATGAGAAACATGATAAGCTTGAGAGGTCATCCCAAGAGCTCCTCACAAGGTTTAACTTGCTAAAAGATGACTACAACCAAGTGAAAAGTGATCATGGCACACTAGTGGTAGCAAATGAATTACTTACTCAAGATCTTACACATGTTGCTACTAACCCATGTGCTAAGTGTGAAAGTGCTACCTCTTGTGATATCGAGCTTGATGATGTGACTCTTGAGCAAAGTGCAAAGTGCAAGGGCAAGAGAGTTGTTGAAGCCGACAAGTATGATGATTATATGAAGATGAGTGAAGAGAACTCAAAGCTCAAGGAAGAGCTATTCAACCTCAAGGCTAACAAGCCCTTCACCATCAAGCCGTCTCAAGAAGAAGACAAAGATGCTATCACTTTGATCAACTCTCTTCGAGAAGAAATTGCCAAGCTCAAGAATGATAAGACCAAGCTTACAAGTGGCCTTGAAAAGTTCACCAAGGGTCATAATCTCCAAAGTGAGCTTCTAATGAGCACCATCATGAAGAATGACAAGACCGGTATTGGGTACAAGGAGAACCAAGTGATGAAGGCCAAGGTCAAGATTGAAGCCAAGAACTACTACAAGAACAAGTACAATGGCTACAATCAAGAGAAGCCAAAGCCCAAGCCTAAGAGGTGTTTTGGATGTGGACAAATTGGTCATCTATCATTTCAATGCAAGACTCCACTTCCCAAGACCTTGCCCAAGCACACTAGGCCATTTTCTCATGATGCTCACTATGTCATCAACAAAGGTTCTAAGGGTAGACCACTTGTGGTGTTTTTTGGACCACCAATGAAGAACAAGCCTATGGTTCTTTGGGTTGCTAAGGAGTTGGTTGACAAGGCAATGGGGCCCCGCACTAAGGGGGTTCCCAAACAACAAGCTTAACTCCAAGTTGCTTGTGTGTAGGTGAACTACAAGACCGGTGGGAGCCATTGGGTAATTGATAGTGGTTGCACTCAACACATGACCGGCGACCCCCGGATGTTCACCACACTTGATGAGGATTGTGCAAATCAAGACAAGATCACTTTTGGGGATAATTCAAAGGGCAAAGTTCAAGGCTTAGGCAAAGTGGCTATCTCCCAAGATCAATCAATCTCAAATGTCTTGCTAGTACAATCATTGAGCTTCAACTTGCTATCGGTTGGTCAACTTTGTGATCTCAGGTTTCATTGTCTCTTCACTCCAAATGAGGTGATTGTGACCAAGATTGAAGATTCATCAATGATATTCAAAGGGTTCCGGCACAACAACCTCTACTTAGTGGACTTCACTTCAAATGAAGCAAACTTGCAAGTGTGTCTATTCTCCAAGAATTATTTGGGTTGGCTATGGAATAGAAGATTAGCTCATGTGGTCATGTCAACCTTGAAGAAGCTTGTCAAGAAGGAAATGGTTAGAGGAATCAAGGATGTGGTGTTTGAGAAGGACAAACTTTGTAGTGCATGTCAAGCCGGCAAGCAAGTGGCAAACACTCATCCAACCAAAGCTTTCATGTCAACCTCAAGAGTCCTAGAGTTGCTACACATGGATCTATTTGGCCCTACCACTTATGCTAGTCTTGGAGGAAATCTCTATTGCTTGGTGGTAGTAGATGACTACTCTCGGTACACTTGGGTGTTCTTTCTTCAAGATAAAGGAGAGACACAAGGCATCTTCAAGAAGTTTGCTACAAGAGCTCAAAATGAATTTGATATGAAGATCAAGAAAATTAGAAGTGACAATGGCACCGAATTTGTGAACACAAAGATTGAAGATTATTGTGATGAAGTTGGGATCAAGCATGAGGGTCCGCCACATATACTCCACAACAAAATGGTGTCGTACAGAGGAAGAACCGGACACTCATAACTCTAGCAAGGTCTATGCTTGATGAGTACAACACTTCCGAGAAGTTTTGGGCGGAGGCAATCAACACAGCGTGCTATGCGGCAAACCGTCTCTTCGTCCAAAGGCTATTAAAGAAGACCCCCTATGAGCTTGTTAATGGGAAGAAGCCGGATATTTCATTCTTACGGGTGTTTGGTTGCAAGGTGTACATCTACAAGAAGTGCCAACATTTGGGTAAATTCCAACGGCGGTGTGACATTGGTTTCCTTGTTGGTTATTCACTTAAATCCAAGGCATACCGGGTATTTAACAAAGCCACCGGCTTATTTGAAGAAACGTATGACTTGGAGTTTGATGAAACTAATGGCTCCCAAGGAGCGCTTGAGGATATTGATGTAGGTGATGAACCCTTGATGGAGGCAATGAAGAATATGCCAATTGGTGCTATCAACCCGCAAGAGGTGGAAGAAGTTGAAGATGAAGCAAATCAAGATCCTTCTCCACCCCACACGCCTCAAGTTGATGAAGGAGATCAAGTGAGGGAAGCTCAAGAAGACACTCACATTCCTCAAGATCAAGCCAAGGCCAAAGCAAGCAATGTTGAAGCACTACATCCTCCTCCTCAAGCGACAAATAGAAGATCAACATCTATCCTTCAAGCTCACCCCCATGATCAAATCATAGGAAGTCCATCAAAGGGAGTAATGACTCGTTCTAGACTTGCATCTTATGTTGAACATCACTCGTTTGTTTCCTTTGTTGAGCCTACTAGTGTAGAAGAAGCACTCGCGGATCCGGATTGGGTGAATGCCATGCATGAAGAACTCAACAACTTCACCCGGAACCAAGTGTGGACACTTGAAGAGAAGCCAAAGGATGCAAGAATCATTGGCACCAAGTGGGTGTTTAGGAACAAGCAAGATGATCAAGGCGTGGTTGTGAGGAACAAAGCAAGATTGGTGGCAAAGGGGTTCTCTCAAGTAGAAGGACTTGATTTTGGAGAGACCTTTGCTCCGGTTGCAAGACTTGAAGCCATCCGTATCCTTTTGGCGTATGCTTCACATCACAAAATGAAACTCTTTCAAATGGATGTGAAGAGCGCCTTCTTAAATGGTTTCATAAATGAACTTGTCTATGTCTCACAACCTCCCGGCTTTGAAGACCCAAACTTGCCTAATCATGTATATAGGTTGTCCAAGGCACTCTACGGATTGAAGCAAGCTCCAAGAGCTTGGTATGAGAGGCTAAGGGACTTCCTAATCAAGAAGGGCTTCAAGATTGGGATCATCGACACTACACTATTCACCAAGAAGCTTAATGGAGAGATCTTTGTTTGCCAAGTATATGTCGATGACATTATATTTGGGTCAACAAACCAAGACCATTGCAAGGAGTTTGGTGACTTGATGTCCAAGGAGTTCGAGATGTCAATGATTGGTGAGCTAACCTTCTTCCTTGGCTTTCAAGTGAAGCAAATGAGAGAAGGGACCTTCATCTCTCAAGAAAAGTACACTTATGATCTACTTAAGAAGTTCAAGATGGAGGATTGCAAGCCAATCAAGACACCAATGCCAACTAATGGGCATCTCGATCTCGATGAGGGAGGTAAACCGATTGACCAAACTCTTTATCGCTCTATGATCGGTAGTTTACTTTACCTCACCGCATCTAGGCCGGATATCATGTTTAGTGTGTGTATGTGTGCTAGGTTTCAAGCAAACCCTAAGGAGTCGCATCTTTGTGCGGTTAAAAGAATCCTTAGGTACTTAAGGCACACCCCTAGCATGGGTCTTTGGTATCCCAAAGGAGCTCCCTTCCAACTAGTTGGCTATTCCGATTCGGATTATGCTGGGTGCAAGGTTGATAGGAAGAGTACCTCCGGCGGGTGCCACATGCTACGAAGATCACTTGTTTCTTGGTCCTCAAAGAAGCAAAACAGTGTGGCATTGTCAACCGCCGAGGCGGAATACATTGCCATGGGAGCAAGTTGTGCACAAATCTTATACATGACCCAAACACTCTTTGATTATGGCGTGTTTTTAAAAGAAGTTCCACTTTTGTGTGATAATGAAAGCGCCGTAAAGCTTGCTAACAACCCGGCTCAACACTCTCACACCAAGCACATTGATATTCGCCATCACTTTCTTAGAGATCATGTGGCTAGGAAAGACATCACACTAGTTGGAGTTAAGAGCGAAGATCAATTGGCGGATATCTTCACTAAACCACTCGATCAAACAACCTTTTGTAGGTTGAGAAGCGAGTTGAATGTGCTTGATCACTCTAATTTCACTAAAAGATGAGTTTGTGTGAACCATGCATGCATATGTAATATAACTGTTTAATTTGGTAATGCACATAGGCTTGGCTAACGCGGTTAAGATAACCGCCCTCAAAGCGTGTGACAAAGCTTAACCGCGGTTTAAACTTGCAAGCAACCTAGATTCAAATTCCGTTTTGCATTGCATATGCATAAGTGTTGCTTCTTCGTTTCTTTTCGGTTAAGTTTTTTTTGGTCATCATTAGGTTCAACACTTAGGGGGAGCAATTCAACGCTCTAGCTTCAGCTAATACCCCTCTTGTGCCCCTAAGGTGACCCTTGGAGCTTTATTGAACTATTTTCTTATGAAAACTAATCCTAGCCTATGGCAAACTACTTCTAAAATTGAGGGTTTGAGAGATGGTTCTTATGTTAAGTCCAACAAGTGTTCCTCCTTGCTCTTTTATGTTGGTACTTGGCTAAAAGAAAAGATTGGAGAGAAAAATAGGAAAATTCAGAGCAAAATTAAGCACCGGACCACCCTCCGGACCACTCTGCATTGGTCTGCCGCAGTGGTCCGACGCCTCGACCCTCACTGCATAAATCTTTTCAGTCAAAGAATCCGTCGGACCAGTGTCTGATGCTCCACCGGACCAATGACAAGTTGTCCGGTGCCTCTGTAAATCCTATCCTTGCACCGTCGGACCAGTCCGGTGCTCCATCGGACCAGTCCGGTGCGTCGTCCGACGCCCTGGTCCGGTGGTCGGGCGCTCACTGTATTCTCTTCTCTGGTGCCGTCGGACCACCCGTCGGACCAGCCACCGGACCAAGCGGAGTGGTCCGACGCTTTGAAATTTTGCGGTTAACCCCCCGCGTGCGGCCCTGTTTTCTTCACTATTCTTCTTCCACCGTCCGTATGCCGCTCTGCCCCAGCTCCGCCGCCGAGCTCCCCTGCGCCCTTCGCCGCCGGTGAGCCCTCCACCCAAGCTCCGCCGCCACTCCGCCTCTCCACCACTCCTCACTGTGTCGCGCCGCCGCTCTCCACTGCCTGCACCACCACTTCAATCGCCGCCGCGCTGCCATCCACCGCCGTCCTCTGCCCTCACCGGCGCCCGAGCTCCCTCCTCCTCCCTGCGAGTGCAAGCAGCCCTAGGGTTTACCCCTTCCTTCCATTTCCCTGCCAAATCAAAAAGGCTAGGGTTTGCCCTAACCCTAGGGTTCGTTGTTTCGACGAGTTCGTCCTCGACCAAACTCCTTTGTCGTCATCGTCGTCGACGTCCTCGTTCGTGACCGTGTTCACCTTCGTCGTCGACGTCTTCGCCTCTTCGTCGCTAGGGTATGCATTCATCTTCGATATCGCATTTCGTCGAGTCGAGATAGAGTCATGTGCTAGATTATTCCTTGAAAATTCATTATCCATACTCAATCCAGTTCACTAAATCCTATTGCCAATTGTAATTCACAGCTGGTAAATCTCATTCGCAGAGTGGTTTGGTACTTGACTTGCTCTGAATAGATACGCCTTCTTACCTCAGGTATTATGTCAGATTTCATTCTATCACTTATCTAGATGCTTGCTTCTATACGAATTCTTATCTCTAGATGTTATATATGCTTATGTATACCCTGTCTATTCTTTCTAGCAGCAGTCAGTGGCAGTTAAACTCGGGCAAAGCTCGCGAGTAAGGATTGAGGCAAAGACTCAGAGGTTTAGTCCAGTGGCTTGGAGGCCCCTCTGTCAGTGGTACTTACTTTGATCAGTGGTTCTGACCGTTGGAAGTGGATCTTGTGATTGTCAGTGAGCAGTGGTTCTTTGGTTGTTCAGTATGACTTGCAGTACTCGTGCTCGCACCGCTGGGTCAGGTGATGATACTCCTCCACGTCCTTCCAGTGATAAGGGCAAGAAGCCAGTGGTTGAGAAAGCAAAGAAGAAGAAGCGAAAGCTCACAGAGGCTGAGAAAGCCGAAGCCGTGGCCGATGCAGCAGACCGCGCAAAGCGAGGCGGTCGCCGAGGGACAGTCCGACTTGGCACCCCTCCGCGGGATCTACCGTCTTCTCCTCTAGCTGGGTCACATACTGAGGATACTCCACAGGAGCCAGAGCTTGTCACTGAAGCTCTTGGGACTCCGTTGGCACCTAGTTCCTGGGGGCGTTCCACTCGTTCCCAGTCAGCTCAGTCACCTCAGTCAGCAGCACCGACAGCAGCTTCAGCTTCAGTTCACCTCGACCTGAGGAATCTCACAGCAAAGCAGGTGAAGAAGCTACGGTTTGTTTCTTTGGAGAAGTGGTGCCCGGATCAAAGAGACCCCAGAGCCTCACCCGGTTGGCACACACCTCTCATGGAGGACTTCTATCGAGCAGCTCAACTGACCAGCATTCAGATCCGACCGCACAGGGTTTGCTCCTTAGAGAGCATTGTTGAGCTAGCTGGTGAGGAGATCAGGCCGTTTCTGACTTACCTACCGGGACTCGCCGATTTACTTGGCCATTCCAGAAACTACATCGAGAGATGGTCAGAGAATTCTATGCTTCAGTATGGGTGGATCCGAAGCACAAGTTTGTGCAGTACACTTTCAGAGGCGAGCGATACAGGCTATACTTGACCAGACTCAGAGAGATCTTTCGCCTCCGTCAGCAGGGTGGTGAGCTTGACTTACACTATGAGTGCTACCGAGGAGCCTCAGTGCCTCGCAGAGCTCGGGGTGGTCGTACACTGTCAGTGCAGGAGGTGGCTCCTCTCTTCAAGCCACCTTTCTCAGAGGGCTCCAGGCATCGCACAGCAGAGCTCAGACCCACCGTTCATAGGTTGAACGAGGTCCTCCGTCGTACTCTGCTTCCTCGCACGGGTTACAAGGAAGGACTCACAAACATGCAGCAGTTACTCCTTCAGGCCCTGGTATCTCAGACACCGTTCGACGTTGCAGATTTCCTTGTGTCAGAGATAGAGGATGTGATAGCAGATGGCATGAGGGCCCGTCGACAGTTTCCCTATGCTCATTGGATATCATCAATCATTGCTATTGAGCTTGAGGGAGCGAACCCTGGACTCCGCGCTCTACTGGATCAGTCACCGACATCTTTCCCGGCTTATAGAGTTCTTGGTTCATTTGACAGCCGGTTTGGAAACCGGGTCCTCCATCTTGTCAGAGAGAGGACAGCACCAGCTGACAGAGCAGAGGTTGATGCTCAGGATGAGGCGATTCGCGGTGTTGAGCAGCAGGAGCTCCATGGACTAGATACTGGAGCTGATGTGACTCCTGAGGATACTTCAGACAGCTCAGACGCTGATTTCCAGCCAGTACCACAGATGCCCCCACGGGCTCACGACACTGAGGCTGGCGGCTCGGCCTCTGCCACTGAGACTATGATGCTGAAGCTTCTTGACAGAATGAATGAGCAGCAGAGTTCTCTCGTCACTACAGTTACCCAGGTCCAGCAGCGACAGGACGAGATGCAGCGACAGTCAGAGGAGCGTCACTTCGAGATGCAGCGACAGATGCTCGCTATGCAGCTAGAGTCCCAGCGCCTTCAGTTACAGTCACAGCAGCTGCAACAGCAGAGCATGGCCTTTATGGCCCATATGATGAAGTGGACGGGCGCTCCTCCTCTAGAGTTTCCTGCAGCTCCACAGATACAGATGATGAGCACATCTCAGCCCTCACAGTCAGTTGGGCAGCTAGGAGGGCCACAGTTCTCAGTTGGACCCTCAGTTGGCCCCTCAGTGGCCCCTACGAGCTCCGCCGGTCAGTTAGTCACTCCCACCCCGGCCATACAGTCCAGTGGACTTCAGGGTGCCGGATTGACCACCCCGTTCCAGTCACCGGCGACTCAGATGACACAGTGGTTGGACACCCTTGGCCCCACTCAGCAGTTCACTCCTCTCACTACTGGTTTCACTCCACTTACTGCTACGATGGGTGCTACTGCCAGAGACCTTTCAGCGTCGTTCAGCGACATTACCGGGCAGCCGTCCACCACTGGTCCTCAGATAGCAACAGAGGTTGAGGCCGAGCTAGTTGCACCGACAGCCGATCAGCACCGCTCCTCAGTAGCTTCCTTAGAGGCTACACACGACAGTCGGGCTCCAGCCGTGTCTACCCCTCCCACAGCTGCAGTTGCTACCGATGCTACAGTTGTCACCTCCACTCCAGTACAGCCTGTGCAATCTCCGGTTCTTCAAACTCCAGTCAAGTCAGTGCATGAGGCAAAACCGGACACCGCCGCTCCTGAGGCTCCTACAGAGACACTAGCACCGGTGCTTGATCCTACTACTACTCCTTCAGCTACTGCTCCAGAGTCCTCGACAGCAGCAGGCCTGTCAGCTACCGACCCCCAGACTACTTCACTACCAGAGACAGATACTCAGGGGGAGGATTCCGATGATGAGACATATCTGGCAGCTTTCAGGGTGCTCAACCGATCCACGGCTGCTTCCACTCCGCCTCCAGACGCCTAGTTTTGGTGCTTCAACGCCAAAGGGGGAGAGGGAGAGTCGAGTAGATGGGCTAGCTTCAGGGGGAGCTAGTAGGACTCGTTCTTTTGATGTGTATAAACTTTATTGCATCATGTATCACGTTTACCGTCTTTATGCATTGTATGATATGTGTGATGGTTGAGACTTGATGGTTGTGTGACACGTGTGGACATTCATCTTTAAATATCATGTCACTTGGTTATGCTATATTACCTCCGCGCTAATCTCTGATCTTTTGGCTATACCATATCCTTTATGAAATCAAGTACTATGCTCAATTCATATCTTTTGTGCTTGTCATGGCTTGAATGGTTAGGCATGTACTTGTCTTTCTTATCACTAACCCATGCATATCTCATGTCAAGTCATGTTTTCTCTTATCAAAATTCACTCATTATTCTCTACTCGAGCTTGTATTGTCGTCAATCACCTAAAAGGGGGAGATTGTAGAATCATGGACCCTTGTGTTTAGGCGATTAACAACAATACTAGATCACTATGACTGACGTGTGTTTTGCAGAGGCAAAGTTATTTATGTTAGGTCATTAGTGATGCAATTTGAATGGGCGTAATGGATATTCATGCCCCCAAGATGGAAATTGTTTCGGTTGCAAAGGATGGTGATACAAGTTGAAGACTAGGCTAGTTCTTAGTGTCATAAGGTTGAGAAGGGCACTAAGTATAGCTAGGGCTTTTGTTTTTTCTTTGACCGTACTATAAAGGGGGGGTATGAGATTAGTAGCTTGACCTAGGAGAGTTTAGGAAAGTGGGTATATGCACACTTGTCACAACTAGTCCTAGAGACCTTGCTTTCAGCCCTTGATAAACCTTAGATATGGTAGGAGAAAAATCCCTTTAGAAACCTCAGCGAAAACAGTTGATATAGAGGGAGAAAGAGGCTCCGGACCACTCTGCTAAGTGGGCGTCGAACCATAGGAGAGTGGTCCGACGGTCCCAGACTTAGGCAGATTCTCAGCTCGAGGAGCTCCGGACCACCTGTCTGGAAAGCACCGGACCATAGGAAAGTGGTCCGGTGGCTTGGTTCAGAGAGACAGAAGGCTCCGGACTAGTCCGATGGTTAGTCCGACGGCTAATCCGACGCCTCAAGACAGGAGTTTGGTTTATGCAGAGAGCGCCTTGGCTCCGGACCAGAGCGTCGGACCAGGGCGCCGGACCAAGGAGAGTGGTCCGGTGGTGTGTAAAAGAGAGAAAGTTTTTCACTCAGAGAGCACCGAGGCTCCGGACCAGAGCTTCGGACCAAGCAGAGTTGTCCGACGGTGCCTGAGTTTGAAACGAGAGTGAGCTCCGGACCAGTGTGCATGGTCCGGTGGTATGAGCTCCGGACTAATCCGGTGGCTTCGCAGAGAGAAGAAAAAGTAAAAAACGGCTAGTTTTGGAGGTGGGGACTATATATAGTTGCCCCCTTGGTCCTTAGAGGATCTCTTGGCCATTGTTTTAGCTGGTGACACCTTGAGAAATCCTTTGGAGAGCCAAGAGGCTAGTGAGGGAGAGATTAGAGAGAGATCATCTTGTTCTTCCCTCCTAGAGTGATTAGGAGTGACTTGTGTGCATCCATCCACCTTCCTAGCCTTGAGTGGGTCAAGTGAAGGTCTTGTGCTTGTTACTCTTGGTGTTCGACAGCACCTAGACGGTTTGGTGGTGTTCGGAGGAAGTGACCGTCGGGAGATTGTTGGCGGCTCTTCTCCAAGCTCTTGTGATCGGTTGTGGGCGATTCACCGAGCCGGAGTGGCGAAGAATCAGCCCGTAGAGAGCACTCTACCCTTGCGCGGGTAGAGGGGGAGCGATACCTTGCGAGGTGCTCCAACGAGGACTAGGGGGTGTGTCGACACCTCGATACCTCGGGAAAAAATTGCTGCGTCATTGAGATTCTCTTTTCCCTAGCTCTTTACATTCCCGCATTACTTTCCGTCTTGTTCTTACAATTTATTACTATAATTGCTTAGGTTGTTTTTAATTCCTATGAACTGCTACCGCTTTCTAGCTAGGACACACGGACGGTAGGCACTAGGGGGTGATTGGCATTTGATAGGTTTTTATATTAGCTTTAGAAATTTAAAACAAGCCCAATTCACCCCCCCCCCTCTTGGGCATCTTGATCCTTTCAGCAACTCCGTGTCTTGAACACGGCGAAGATTCTGCATTGGACGAGTAAGTAGTTCTTCCAACAAGCTTTGGAACCGGAGCATGGGAGGCGCTGGCATCAACTCCGGCGGCGCCGGGATCGCAGCGGGACGAAGAACGCCCCCCGGGTTCATGCGAAACACTGGACATGTCGGTGTGAGCAAGTCGGAAGGCGTCGCCCACACCTCAAAGCCACGAGGAGCGGAGATGTTAGGAGACGAGTAAGGCCTCCTAATCAGGATAGCGGGAAATCAATCAGTGTCCGAGCCATAACAAGAAAAAGATACCAAGAATATCACAATGCGAGTACCATCCTGCCTCAGTCATCCGACGACGAAGGCTCCGAGGATCAGACGCACTCCCAACAAGACCGCTCTCCAGGGTACGCTTGCCACGGTCCATGGCTTAACAAGCAGTAGCAACTCAGGCAGAAGGACCTTAAATGGGGAGTGGAAACAGGATGAAACAGTTCGCTCCTCCCGCCACTTTAAATAGGTCGGGTAACAGAGTCAGCAAAGACCAAGGTCACTCTGTATTAGACGGGGCCCACCATTCCCATTTTCAACTTGCTGAAATGGTCAGGGAAACGCGAGAAGTGTTGTGTCAAGTCTTGTCACGGTAAGATGGTCGATACACCGCACGCTGGGGAGCGCGACATGCGGAGCACCGACAAACACCATTAGGCTAGGGTGCGGTGCGAGTCGTCCTAATCCTTAGGCCTATCGCGACTGTGTCCTGGTCGCTGATAGAGCACTACCATGGCTCCAACCCCTATTCAGGCACAAACCGATCCATGCGGCCTGACCGAACGGCAAACGACTTTAAAAGAAACCATACGTCGACATACACCCGGGGGCTTCACGCCAGAGAAAATCACGGTACACAGAGAGCTCATTAATGGATGCGTAAGAAGGCAAGATAGCCACTCCATCACATCTGATCGTGACGAACAAGCCAGGGCGTCGACGGCATGAAGGTACGAAACATGGCGGCAAGATAGGGGTGAGCAAGTTTTGATGCTTACAACATCATGACTAAACAGTGCCACCGGCAGCAACGACAGGCGGTCAGGACGGAAACCAAAGTTGGCCCGATTCAGCCCGTCTGCGCCATTGAAAGATTGCGGTTCGAAGCAATCTGAGCATATCCACCGCTTGCGATCAAAACATCAAAACAAAAAACGATGAAATCTAAACCTGCGCAAGAGTTACACTCTCACCCAGGCTCGAGGGCTACACCCGGCGGGTGCGCTCGCGCGCACCCTCTCGGCGAAGGATATGTCTGAACAGCGTATATAAAGCCTCAGCAAGATAATTAGGAAACTCTTCCTAAGGCTCAGGAGCTACTGTCGAAGATCTAATTTAATGACAAACTCTCAAAAACAAACCAACAAATAAGAGGCCCATCTGGGAGAAATCACCGCAGGCCCACGAAGAAAGAGGCGCATGATTCGCAGAACCCCGTCGGCCCGAGTAGGCAGACGTGCCCCCGGGCAGACGTGTTTCCGTCTCGCCCGACGCAGGGAGCGAGACGGTTCCACAACCAGCGGAAGACGTGAAGAGCGCCGCTGGAAGGGAAAAGACCTATTAACCCCCTTCTAGAAGGTGGCGGCTGTCGCTCTGTAGGCGCTGACGGTGTGAGCGCCGATAAGAACGGAGGTACACCACCCTGAGGAATCGTACACCCCGTATAAACCGGAGCTCAAGATAACACCCTAGTTCCCTACCAAAACGGAGACACGACGAGTCCTCCGGCCAGGGACGGGACGGAACCAGACCTCTGAACAGGTAGGACCCACGCCGCCAAGAAGCAATGGCGAACTCCTCATGCTACCGGGCCCCTATAAGAACCCTTCAAATGGAGATACGTCATGTACATGGGGCCCGCCAGGTAACGAAACCTATTGGCCCAGGGTGGAGGAATCCGTCGTATACAAAAAGAACTATAAGAAGGTACAGTCGTGTACCTTCCAACGGTACAACGAACTCCATGCATCTACTATGCTACGGGTTCAACCAGGACCCCCCCCCCCGTATCCTCCGGCGATACAACGAGGAGCCGACACGACACCCATCCTCCGACCAAGTACGAAGACAATAGGAATATAGTATTATAAGTGTCCAACATCTTTCATGAGGAAGGAAAGAGCTCGGTATCCTATGTAGATATCTCTCGACGCATGTTTGTAACTCCCATGTCCTCCTTGCGACTATAAAAGGAAGACAGGGGGGCGACTAGAGGGACCCGGATCTCCACTCTCAAGCTTCCAGAGAAAGAGGTCACACACACCCGAAGAACACGGCTAGTCGATAGCACACTCACTACACCATCCAGAGACCTGAGGCTCATACCCCCTCTCTCGAACCCGCTTGTAGCCCCCTGCAAGCAGAGATAAGGAATACGAGTAGCTCCACACTGGACGTAGGGATTTCTTGCCCGAACCAATATAAACCTCTTGTCTATTTGTATCACCATTCGGAACCCGACACGCGTACAAATTTACTCGTTGGTAGTTTCTAAACACCGACAACATGACTATGAAGCTTACTAATAAGTAGGAAAATAGTCTTTTCTTGTCAAAAACTGCATCATTTTTTTCCACCCAAATAGATCCGCAAATAGAAATTGCTCCCACTGAAAGGTCCCTATGTAACTTTGGTAATTGAGTGACAACTTAGGTGGACTAACATGTGTTTGATGTGAGATACACATATGATTTAGTTCACAGGTACACAAGTGTGAGCAACCAATAGAGTCATGGTGAAGAGATTGCTTGTGTATATTGATGGTGCTCAACTTGATAATGAAGGAGCTTATTACATATGAGATATGACATGGATTCTATGACTAAGGTGGAGAAGATCAAGATGAGACTTGGCTTGATGGATCGATTGCAAGACTAAAAGGCAAGCGGGTGATGCTTGGCGTCGATGGACCGACTTAACTGTGAAGAGCAAGTGAGGTCAAGATCAATGAACTAATACGGCCACGTGGTTATATGAAGTGATCATATCATTTGGTGATAGGTTGGTGTATGTGTTGCATCAACATTGGAGGAGATGGAATAAAATGCGCAAGTCAAAGATATGACCTAGGATATTTTATTTCACCGGTCATAAGTGTGTAGAGAAGTGTATGACCAGGTTTAGAAAAGATGGCCATACTATCAAGAGGGGCAAACTTGTTTGCATATTGGTCATATAGTGCCACTTGAGTGATCTAACATTATGATGTGCTAGGATCGAGTGGCATGCTGAGTACAAGTGAAAATCCTTTCAAAAATGATTTGAAATGCTAATACGCATGCACATGGTGGTATACACTTGGTGGTGTTGGCACATTTTCAAAGAAGAAGTTCTTGGAGTTGAATTGGATAAACTTGGAGAAGAGAAAGAGGTCTTTTAGTGTGCTCCTAACTATAAGATGGCTCTTTGAAAGGATCAAGATGCCCAAGAGAGGGGTGAATTGGGCTTCTCTTAGATTTCTAATGCGGAATTAAAACCTACTCTAATGCCAATTACCCCCTAGTGCCTACAAGTGTGAAAACTAGCTATGCAAGGTGAATTAACTAGACAACAAGTAGAACAACACCCTATGCAATTCTAGCCAGGCATGATCACAAATATATCAAGAGCACTGAAAGTAAAGCTTGAAAGTAATTGCAAGAGAAGGAGAAAGAAAAAGGAAGTGACACATTGATGTTTTCCCAAGGTATAGAGGAGTCGACGTTCCCCCTAGTCCTCATTGGAGCACTCACGCAAGGGTATCACTCCTCCTTGATCCGTGCAAGGACCAAATTCGTTGCCGCTTTGGCTCGGTGAATCACCCACAACCGATTACAAGTGGAGTTGGGCCATCCGATCGCCACCAAGCCGTCTAGGTAGTGTTAAACACCAAGAGTAACAAGTAGAAGACCCTCACTTGACCAAGACTAGTCTAATAAGAAAAATGGATGCACACTTGTCACTCCCAAATCCGCTAATGAGGTCCTAAGCAATGGATTCTCAAATTTCAATCACCTCACTAGGCTCTTGCTCTCCCTTGCACTCTCACAAGTTCTCTTAGTTGAAGAAATGGGCAAGAGCGCTAGTATGGATGAGTTGGACAAGTATAAATACCGCCCAACCGACCAACTAGTCATTACTCACAAAAATTGTTGTCTACGTCACTCCAGACTAGACCATTGCGGGCCGTTTGGACCAATTCACACTGGTCCGAGCCCCATGGATTCTACAGTTCTCTCACTGTTCTCAGGTCATCCAGACCATCTCCATTAGTCCGAGCCTAAACTCTCATTCAGAAGCTTACTAGATCGATCCAGACCATCACTATTGGTCTAGACGCTCTGGTCTAGACTCAATCTGAAGCCAAAGCCTCACTTCTGAACCTCTCTGGACACCTTCGGACCATCTCCATTGGTCCGGACCTAGTGTCATAGAAATCTGAATTAGTCACAATTTAATGAAGCGAGGAAATTATTTTTGCGTTGGAGGGGAGGGGGATGCTCTCCACCACTTAGTCGTCAGCATACCCCCTCCCCTGCGTCATCACTAAATGTCATCAAAGCAGTGCTAAAAAATATATGCTAAGAAAGTATCCTGCTGATTTTGTCCGGTGAATGTAAAAAAGTTGTGTGCATAAGTTTAATGAAAAGCTAGAAAAATAAAAGTTAACAAGAACGGATAACATTAGTCTACACAACACCATCAGCTAGGATGGCATGTCAGCACTAAAACTGGAGGATAGCATTGTCAAACAATTGGACTTCTCTTTTTTGGCCTGCATCACTTTTTTGTTTTTGTTTTTCGCTAGGAATGTCATTATTAACTTGCACAACAGCAAACCAACATTCGACTACTTTGCCCAGAGCAGAAGGAATTTCAGCTGTGAAGTAGCATATACAATTCTTAGGCACAACCTACACGACGGCCACCACTAAAATGGGTTTCCCGTGGTAAATATGCAATTATCTCAAGTATCCAATCCATGTCCTTCCATTATAGTAAAAACAATGCTTCAAATTGAACAGGGACAGGGACGTTCCTTTTACACCAAAATAATAACACTGCTAAAAAAATCGAGAACATGTAATGCTGCGATTGTGTAAAATAGGTGATCAAACCACCCTGTCATCTTTGTTAAGCTCAGTTAAACTGAAATTTGCTGAAAACCTATGGGTGTATATAATCTGATATTTTGTGTCCGTGCGCTCTATACAGCTTCTGTTGACGATGACTAAGGAAAAGTATGAAATCAAAGATATGACCCGAATCTGTCTGTCCGTGCATTCCCTTGACCAATGTTCGAGAAGCCCACCAATAGTTACCAGAAAAAAGTTATCAGCTCGTGAGGGACAGTTCTTGTTCTTGTTGACCAGTTTCTTTGTCACACATGGAGCCCTTCTCTGCTCTTATCATAATCAGTTAAGCACACCAAAGGCTGAACCTCTGCATGCTATGAATATTGGCTTCTCTCTAATTTTTTTTGCATAGATAAAAGGCTCTGTCTCTGTCTGACTATCAAGCACACACGTCTAGGATTTTGTAACGAGTGCAGGCTCAGCTAATGCCATTCAATGGGTTCCTTCTTTTCAACCTTCCCCTTTGGTCGACCAATCCGTCTGACACTTTTACCACTCAGAAGCTTCAGCGCACGCTCAAGTGTCATCTTCTTTGGGTCCATATTCTGTCATCATGACATTTTCAAAATATTATCAGCCTTGCAAGGAAACAGTCCAAATGTACCGAACGTGCTAATAAATGCACATGCACTGATTGGAAATCATCAAAATGAAGAAGGTACCAGACCTTTGGCACTAAAGCAAGGGATCTCCTATGCTTGATGTTGTATCCAACTTTAGAATGTGTTATAAGTACAGGATGATCATCTTCAGGATGTTTTCCCTGTAGAAAAATACAATATTACAGGACCCAACTCAACAAAGAACACCAAAAGTTATAGTACAGAAAAATGCATACCAGAATTTTGGGATATTGCAAAAGCTCAATTGCATCTTCTAGAGTAACAGAGTTTATATCTTTGACCTGAAACAATAGTCAATAATAGTTGTATTGAGTTCCTGCGAAGGATGGATGACTTTATCACTGTCTGCCTACGCGGTTTTTTTTTAAAACAATGGCAGAAGCTCTGCCGCTCAATTAAGACGAAAGAATTTATGTACAAGAGGGCTAGCCAACGGAATGACAAAAAGGCTAACCAAGGAAGTAACCAAAATGGGTGGTTTAAACAGTAAACAAAGGCCACCCATGTCGTTAAGGCCCTAAACGGTGAATTCGGTAGGACGGTTTTGAACCGTTTAAACCACTAAAAACTGTCTAAACAGTTGAGTTAAACAACGATTAAATCAGCTAAACAGGCATCTAATTCACCATTTAGTCAATTGGAGGATTACAGCTACCACATTTGGCACCGAACTAATAACATTACAAGTATATGAGGTGGAGTGGGATTTACTTCCAAAATAAAGAAATATTTGGTGGAATACTTATTTTTTACATGTATAAATATGTACACTTTCTAGCATATTTGACATACTTTAGTGTTACTATACAAAACTGTTTTGGTTGTTTAAGTTTAACTTGGTTTAAACACCATCTAAATGCCCTAAACGATAAACATAAGGTGACCAACTGTTTACCTTTTAAGTTTAACTCGGTTTAAACACCATCTAGATATCCTAAACGCTAAACAAAAGGTGACAGACTGTTTACCGTTTAATGTTTAGGATAAATTGCTTTATATTTAGAAAAGAAAAAATGTAATAATTACCTCAGAAAGGGAAGCCCTTTTCGGAAACAGTCCCTTTTTGTCCTCTCCAACCTGAACATAGTAGCCATATGGGCCTTGTTTCAAAAACACCTGCAGATTGAGCAACGAAGTTGTTATACACATTGCTGATTTACAAATAGACCTACTATTTGGGAACGTTTGGGTATACCCAGTGTTGCCCCCACCAAATCCAAAGTTAATCTAACAAGTCCTAACCTCCGTGTGGCCCTTCCCGTTAAATTACCCATACCCATTATGTATTGGTTAAAGTTGATGGTGATTGGATAAGGATCAAAGCTGAAGATTTCCTGCTCATTCTGATTGAACTCGAACACATCAGCAAATAATGGGTAAAGCAACTTTCACCCATTACCCTCCCCATTACACATGGGTATGAATTTGGGGACAGATTAGGGATACCTAACGACAGGCCTATTTGCAAATAAAAAAACTGAATCTCATAAACTGAAAAATACCTTTTCATCAGAATCAGGCATGACGCCAAGTAACCTGGGTTTAAAAGATTTTGGAGTTTCTTCGGTGGGTTCAGTTTCATCTTCTTGCTGTGACAATGAGCGAGCAATGTACCTACAGTAATTAGAGCAGTGATTAGGTATGACGATAATCATCAACAATCAAGAAATAAACCTGGAACTACAGGTGAAAATGAAGAATACAGCAGAGTTTAAACTTCAAGGCATTCAAATTATAATGAGGGATAACAGGGTCATACTTGCATTTTGGATGTCGATCACAGCCTATAAAATAGCCTTCACCATACCTACTAACTTTGAATCTCAAGGTTCCTTCAGAACAACTGCATGCATTCCAAACACAAAAAAAATGTCAAAAATTACGTATGTGAATGCATCACAATATGATGACATTGTAGGTTAACCTGAATGACTATTGCAAATATCTTGATTTTGACATTCAATATGTACATTCCATGAAAGACAACTCAAAAGTACATTTGTCATGCATTACCTAGGACAAATTCTACTATCCTTGTCAACATCAGGAAAGAGGATAGGACCAAATTTTTCTTCAAGCATTCTCTCTACCTGCACAATGTCAAATTCAGTTTCAATCTCTAGCCGTTGCAGAGCAAAATGATACACAAGGTACATAAATAGTATCATTCTTGTGTATGATGGGTTGAACTCAGCAATTCCATGCTCCAATGAAGCCTTCAAGCAACAGAAAATGCTCTGCTAGACCAGTGTGATTGTGAAACTATATAGAGTCAGACAGTCGAGCATGTCCCTTCTTTTCCCTCAAAAGGTGCTTAAATGCTCTCCTAAAAATATTTTGAGCAATGTTTGCAAAAATGTAGGGAGTCTAACTAGTACTATGTTGTGTTGGGAGATACAAGCAGTAGTTTCTTTTTAATCTACTGACATTGTATATAAAACCAAGAAGCATCAGCAGAGACAGAAAATAAAATATGATAGCTTGCCATTTCACTTGAGAAATGGACCAGAAATATTTACTTCAGTTTCTGTCATTAAAAAAGGTTGATTACCACAACAACAAAGTTTTTTAGTCCCAAGCAAGCTTGATGATTACACCAAAAGAAGAACTGCGAGAACTTGCATCATCAAAGAACCAGCATACTCAGAATTAAATACATATTACCTTTCTGCCATCCAGTTTACTCGCATCAGCACAGTATTTGCTAAATCTTTCCCAGTAGTCTTTCAGAAGACCCTTCCATTCAGTTGTCCCAGCAGAGACATTATCTAGCTATTAATGTAAAAGAAAAAAAAAACTTCAGTAAAATTTTAGTAACTAACTAATTCTTGTGCTACCATATTAATGAAAGATGCTCCTGTAAAAGGATCACTACCATTACTTCCAAATGTAGGTTGTTCTAGAGTGGTGCACAAAGATTAAGAAAGTAGGTTAAATGAACTTGTTCCCTCATTTATATAGTATGATGGGAAAGTGGGAGTTATGGTTCGATAACTTATGAGTCACATTATTCAGCAAGGGCAACAAAGAAAGAAAAAAATGCCTACAAGTTATCAAATTACTTGCATATAGAGAATAGTTGAGAAGGCTAAAATGACCAACACTTGGATAATAGACCAAAGCATTGAGTCCATGACAACTATGTCTTTAATTAGCTCCACAAGTACAGACGGCATTGTTCCTAATGTCTTAAATCCAAGAATAATCGTGGCCAAAATTAGAAGTGTACCAATGTGCATTAAGATGCGCTGATTTCCTGAATTCTCATATTCGTTTAACTCATAGCAGTAACCACTAACCAGCCAGCTTAAGCAGGTTTCTAAAACTATGGCATAAACTGAAAACAAAGAAGCACACAGAAACCATGAACTGAGAAATGTTTACTACCTCTGTTTCCATGTTAGCTGTAAAGCTGTAGTCAGCAACCTCAGAGAAATGATGCAAAAGGAATGCCGAGACCTAAAAAAAGGGATGGCATGAACAAACACCAAAGTTAGACGCATTGAAATTTAATTTATAGCAAGCAACCTCAGCTATGTAAACTGAAACAGTGCTGGGAGCCTAGAACGCTGATGCCTATAAGCATTGAGATGGAAAATGGAAAAGCAGTACCCAGTGCTGAGGATCCCACAAATTAAAGAGGTCTGGGGAACCGAATTTCTAAGCAAGGGTAAAGCTGTCTAGAAGTTCCATTCCAAGACCCTAAAATCTGAGGGAACTCAAGAAATGTAAACATCAAAAAATGTACATGGCAAATTGTAAGCAGGCATAAGCAAAACCATAAAATATAAACATTGAGACCATTACAGATGAGAGTAAATTTTAGATATTCTGGAGGAAAAAACTAGTATTTATTGCATTAATAATAAGAAAAACATGAAAGATTCAAACAAAGATACATTACAAATCGATGCATTACAGCAATGCAAATAAATGCATCGGTAGAAGAGAGTCTAATACAAAACAATGAATTTAACTAGAAGTATTATATATACTCAAATAAATGTACTAAAATTATAGATGATGACAGAGCTAAAGATATTTTAATCATATAGGATCTCTCCACATGGGGAACATGCAATCAGGGATATAAGCACAAACCATTCGACCACGGAACTCAGGGTGTAGAACTCGACTTTTTGCTGTCATGTACTTCCGATCCTGAACAATACAAGTATAATGAACACTGTTATCTATGTGGAACAGGTCAATGCTAACTACAACAGATGAAAATAAGATTTAATACATAGTAATTGCAAAACCCGGAAACTGTTTTCCTCAAATAAGAATGAGATCTGTGTATCATTACATTATGAGATGATGAGGAAGGCCAAAATAGCCAAGTGCAACAACCATGCCCGACCAAAAAAACAAGGCAAACCTTACATGACTAACACAAGATAAGATATGGCTCTTGAACATTGATTAGAGGTGCAGGGTACACGTATATATAGGCAAGGATTCATATGGGTTGGTTTATGTGAGCCTAACATCTCTAACAAGAATGCCTAGATGGGAACCATCAAAGGCACAAAAAGGATAAAAAAATATACACCAGGAAAGGCTATCAACTATGCTTTATGCATCCAAATAGCCTTCCAATACCACGGTAAAAATAGTTCGTAAGTAAAATGTCATGTTACCTGTAACACTTTCATTATAGATGCATAAGTAGATGGCCTTCCAATTCCAAGTTCTTCTAGCTTTTTAATCTGGAGACAACAAGACACAATATTAAAATCTGAACTAGTAGAACCAACTAAAAATAAATATTGTTTTATTGCAGAAATGGGCAATGCTCAAAGTAAAAAAGTGAAAAATAATCCATAATAGGTTATTGCTTACCAATGCACCCTCTGAATAACGTGGTGGTGGCTTAGTGAAGTGCTGTCCAAGATGCACGTTAAAAGGAAACACCAAGTCCTTAGCCTGGTAAAAAGGAGATTTATTACATACTGGAACAGTTGAATAATAACCAATAATCTACAGTAGCCTGAGAAAGAAAGAGGATAAAGAAAGGAAATTGTCACTACAACCATTAATTTCGACAAGGCCTCAAAGTTATCCTCATGCACAGAATCTCCCTCAGAGCTGTCACTGCATGGACTAGCCTCAGCATCCTAAAAGTAGCGAAGTGTTTTGTTAATGAGTAAGAATATCGTAAACTGAAAAGCTGCACAAAGTTCTTCATAAAGTGAAACTGACAATCATGCTTCCATTCAAGCTAAGTCCTCCTTATCATCAGCACTAAAAGAAGCTCAATCCACAACATAAGAAACCAAGAATACTGATGAATCAGGACAAACTCATGCATTTCGGTAACAAGTTATGTCCCAAGGGAAAAGTAAACTCCGTAGAGAAATTTAACAAAATCATTATAAGGCCATACAATACCAAAAATATGCTCTACACAACCATTTAATATAAACTATATGTTGTAGTGCATATCAGAGGCGGCAAAGTGGGGCCGGACATCTGTCTTTCCATGTGCCAACCACTTTAAGAAATGTTGAACTGATACAGATCTGGCATAATATGAATATCACAAAGTAAAATTGGCTTTCTGGAATATGTGCTTATCTTTTTTACTTTGTACAAGAAGCTAAACACATTATGGAAAACCATCTGAAACCAGCAGAAAACCTTCGAAAAAATGGCTGGTATTAAGCACATACTATTCCTTGTAATGGGCAGATATTATTTACTGAAGTACTAGAACGAAGGAAACCATTTTTTAAGAAACAAAATCTTCAGATATCATCCAAAGTGCCAACAAACACAAATCAACATCTGGGGTAAACAGGTTTCCAATGAAAATTTTGATTCTTATGTTCGAGTAAAAAATATTTAGTGAGAAGTCCTATTTAAAAGTAGAGGAAGTACTGGTTTACATTTTTTTAAAAAAAGGTAGCTTATCTCATGTTCTAACCGTTATGGCAAATGAGGAAAAAAATCAGAAAGAAAAGAAGGGATGTGCTAGTCTGATATCCAGATGTCACTTTGACCTAGACATCGTAATTCATATCTGCATCCAATCAGAATCTGATATCTGTTTTCCATATCATAAAAATGTCTGCGCAAATATAGCAGACAACCAGGTACATAGCATCTAACCGGATTGTACTCATACCCCTATTATAATGGAAAGTAAAAGAAGATCATGGAGATGAGAAAAAGCTATGGCAGAAACAATTGGCCAACCATCAGACAATGTAGTTGAAGCATTATTCAACACATCAAAAAAAAATGTCATCAGGATTGTCAAAGCTTGATAGAAGTAGCACAAGCAGAAAACCAAATCCATAGAGGAAGCAAGAAGCAAGTACAAAATAAATTTAGAACTCACCTCATAGACAGCTTGGTATCCATTGAAGTCCAGTTTTGATGCAGCGGAATGAAAAATCATCTGTCCTTCAGGAGTGCCAATATCCACTTGAATCTACAGAGCAAGCATGTAACTTGATGGAAAGCTTTAAATATTGAAATTTACAAAAGGAAAACGATGTACAAAGAATTTTAACATATTTTAAAACAATGCTAGAGAATGAGGATATCACATTTAACATCCGATGTGTTTATAAGAAAAAAATAATTGATGACAACAGCTAAAATGAAGTTCATAAGCTGAGCTCCTAAGGTAGATGTCAACAATTCATGAGAAGGGTTTTAGTTAGACAGAAGTTATAAACTGGGCAAAGAAATGTGGCTAAATAACCAACAAGTTAGCTAAAAGCTCAAGGTACTGTAGAAATCTGGCCTCCGGCATGTAGCACCAATTAGATCTATGTAAAAGACACAGACTGGGATGCAATTACTTCTCTTATGATCTTATTAGTGCAACCGCTTGGCTGGTTGGCTTTAATACCACACTGAATTCTATACAAACGAGTTCAGCCTAATACTATCAATATTGAAAATATGGGCAATATGAGAAGAAACTAAAGAGGTGATCTACCAGAAATTAGGAATAAAAGAAACACCCTCAAAAAATTGCAACGTGTACCCTCAAATAGAAGCACTTGTTGGCTGCAGCAAATTCCTCATACATGTCAAGTTAAACTTATCAAGGTTTCCTTAACCAATGTAACTTTGTACACCCATAATTCATAACAATTATCACCATGAAGGATAAAATCAACCACATGAAAATATGAAGCACAGGAGTAACCAACCATCTCAGTTCTGGAAGCTTCCATTTGGCAAGCCATTGTCCTTTTCCATATTAGAGAGTAGAGTTTTAGAGAATCATCGTCAAGTATTCCAACCAAAGATACTACAAGAGAAAGCGTTGCAACCATATATTAAAAGCCATATATAATACTGAGTGATTTCACTTTCAAATAAATGAAATAAACTGGTTCAATAGAAGATGCTGATTGTAGCACAGATATAATGCTGATTGTAATTATCAACTGAGTCGTGGTCATTCATAGAGCATGTTGGGCAGCCAGCTGGGCCATTTGGTCTGATTCAGTACCATAACAGTACAGTCATGTTGCTGTAGCTCTTCAAACTGTATGGCTCAGCTGGCTGCCCATACCAGCATGTTCAAAACATATCACAGAACACAGTATCCTCCGTTATGGAGACATTTCCAACTCCTAAGTGTCATATTCATAGAAGTATTACTCTGTAGAATAATCAAAGCAGTGTTTGTTTCCAAAAAAAAAAATCAAAGCAGTGTTTGTTTCCAAAAAAAAAATCAAAGCAGTGTCTGAGGTTGAATTATGAATCATGAATCGTACAACCCATATTGCTATACATGAAATATGGATACCAAGAAACCAACCAGTACATAGCATATCCTGTAAAGAACTAACAACATCTCGGTGGTAATCCATGAATGAACCTCCATGGGACAATATGCATGTACTTGCTCAAAATTGTTTGCTAGGAGATGGTTAGCAGCTGAATTGAGAAAAATGCAATAAATCAACAAAAACATAGGGAGTCATTACATGGCAACCTCCTTATACTGGTCGGCCTAATGGCTTCATGGGCTTCTTGAGCATTTTTCACCTTCTTTAAATACTTCCTAGTGTCCTCTGAAACGTACTTCTGACCATATCTGAACAAAATACTAATTAACAAGAGGAATACGCGCCAGAAACCATATTATTCAGATATGGATCATGACACCAAGTCACAAAATACTGGTTCTCTCAAAACTGGAGTCAAAGATCATCAATCAGCAACTTAAAATGGATTGTTCAAAAACTTGAACCCTCTTACATGTCGTCAAAGTACCTTAAGAGTCCAGAGTCTAGACCAGTTAAAGAGTTCAATTACTCAGTTAAAATCTTGAATAATGTGACTTACAGTTATAGGTTCATCAATTAAGTTTCGAACAAATATGAATGACTGAAAATTTTCCACTAGTATAACTAAATCACTTAGGAAGTTAGAACTAATCTGATAGCAAGTTCAATGTGGAAGAAGAGAAATTAGCACCATTTTAAAATCAGAACAAAGAGACTTAGCAGCTTGTTCAGAGAGCAAGTTATGTACCTTTCTTTGACTAATGAACGGATGTCTTCTGCAGCTCCATCAGAAATCTTCAAGGGGTCAAACAAGTCAACATGGTATTAATTAATTAAACAAGTAAAACACCAAGTATATTGGATTCTCAATAAACTCATATTGACAACTGTCAGGAAATTCTCACATCAAAGTAAGCCAGAAGCCTCCGTCATGTATCATTGCATCATACATATTAATTAATTCGGCATACCAGTCATGAAATATTTCATATTGGAGTTACTAGTTTGAACTCCCTCAAGTCACAAGTAGAAATTTACATATTTTTCCATCATCATGACGTAAATTGTGGCCAGCATATCTTTCATAATATATTAGAAACATGAACTATTTAAGTAGATTAGTTTTTACTATTAAATCCTAAACCTCCACTTTGCAGCCTTAAACTATTCAAAGCGTGATAATAACACCTTAATGTAGAATATATTCAACAAAGTACCAATAACTTTGTGGTTATGTAGTAATCAGAATAGAAGCTTAAAAAGTGTAGTTTTCTTGAAGCTTATGCAAAAGGAGTGCAGTTTTGCTCAACTTAATGCATCATTTAAAGTTCCTCCTGTCCACCTTCCTACCCACTGGTTTAGTCAGAAGGCAGCAGGACAATTTTGATCATTTTAAAGTAAATGCACCAACTTTAGACCATATGACCAAAGAAGATGATGATTCTGAAATTTAAAATAGAGAGTAAAGCATAGAGAACAAGCGTTGTGGACCATATGCACCAATAAACAGTAAAACCTATTTGTGTCACCAAAATGTCTGATGTTACTTACATGGAACCCATCAGTTCTTGTGTATGTTATTAACCCAGTTGTTTCTTCTGAGGAAAGACTGATGCCCTCATAAAGCTTTTGGGCAATCTGCAGTCATATAACGAGTCATATGAGCCAACAGACTCCTACATATAAATACAATACATAATGAGTCTAGCAGAAACAACCTTCATGGTATATCCTGCAGTAAAATGAAGTTTGTTTGCTGCATCCTGCTGAAGGCTGGATGTTATATATGGCATTGGAGGATTCTTGTGGAATTTACTTCTTTTAACACCTAAGACTTCAAACTTAGAAGAATGAATCCTCTTTTCTATAGCTTGCGCTTCTTCTTGAGAGCATATGGAAAGTTGATCCAGCTTTTTTGAATTCAAATGCTTTATACGGAATGGAATACATGTGCCATTTGAAGAATCTGCAGATTGCATTTTGAAGTATGTCTGTACTGTCCAGTACTCCTGTGGCTTAAACTGTTCTATTTCAGCTTCTCGATCGCAGACAAGGGCCAAAGCAGCAGATTGGACCCGTCCAGCTGATTGGCAACCAGGCAACTTCCTCCACAAAAGTGGTGATATGCCAAACCCAATTAGATAATCAAGGGAACGGCGTGCAAGATAAGCATTGACTAAGTCCATGTCAATATACCTCGGGGACATTAAAGCCTTTTTTATTGCATCCTCAGTTATTTCATGGAAAGCAACTCTTGCAACAGTCACATCATAGCCCAATGCACCTTGTTGTTCAAGCATTTCTTTGATGTGCCAAGCAATCGCTTCACCTTCACGATCAGGATCAGATGCAAGAATTAAATTTTCTGCTCTGGAAAAAAGAGAACATTGGTAAAAAAGTTAGCAATGTGTTATTAACTCAACACAAGGTGTAAAAGCAATCAGCAATATGCATGTAAAACTATTACCTTTCATAATATTAGCTTAGTTGAATTCAAATTAATAAACTAACACTAGTATAAGCAAGTCTGGTCTTAGGGAAAAGGGTTAGATTACACAGTTGACGTGGCCAAAACATATGTTCAGATACAGTTCAAACTGCAGTGGAGGCCATTTAACCATTTTGATGAACATACAATTATAAAAACAAACAACTATAGAAACCAACATCACAGTAGTTTTTCTTATACGTGGTCAACCACAGACCATTAATAAAGTATACCATGTATCAAAGTTACAAAACAATCTCACCAATAAATAATACTCAAGTACATTACAGCAATAACTGATGACAGTAATACTATGATCAAAACAATAATCTGCCAGCAGCCCCAGCATACACAAATGACAATAGTGATACTTCTATATAGAAGAATATAAAATAAGAAACATAAACACTCAAATTATCTGCAACAAAATAAGAAACCTGAATACTCAAACTATCTGAGGGAAAGCATAGCTTAGAAACTACATCACCAAATGAACTGACTACTGATGTTTTCCATATTTTCTAGCCTACCACCATTGACTAACCTGCAGAAATTATGCAGATTGGAGTCATTGTTGAATACAATAAAAGATCATGGAGACAAGCATCCATATGAACCTATCGAACATTACAGCAATTACTTCTATAATGATATGTCTATTTGATTTGTGTTTCTTTGTCTCTGTAATTAGAAGGGCAGCTAATGCTTATAAACCTTTGACAAAAAAATGTGAAACTGTTCTATACAGGAGAGCATGCGTAATCAAAGCATACGTATGTTTTATGTGAACAGAAAAAAAATGTATCCATACTACACGCTAGTACGGTACGAAAAACATACCCTCTCAGTGCAACTTTAATGCTCTTAAGGTGTGTCCAGGCAGCAGCAGGCACCTCCCAGACCATGCTAAAGTCATCATCAGGGCGGACAGATTTTGATCTACCTGCTAAATCTCTCACATGACCATAGCTTGCTAACACTTCGTACATGTCCCCAAGGTAATTCTGAATGACTTTTGCTTTTGTGGCTGATTCCACAACCACGACTGATTTGGCTCTGGGAGGATACAATGGCACCAATGGCTTTTTCTCAATACCAGAACCATCAGTAGAGGATTTCATACAAATCTCAGCTTCAGAAGGCACAGAAGAAGCAGCAGAAACCTTTGCTTTTGACTTTGACCTATTATTCACTTTTTTCTCTTTCGAACTATCAGCACCCTTTTTCAATTTACAATTATCAGTCTTCTTGTTTTCTTGGTTCGCACTAGTACTCTCAGTCGTCTTTGTTGCAGCTTTACGAGTTCTAGCAGATATCCTCTTTTTCTTGCTATGTACTTCCTTTTCTTTCATATCTCCATCAGCTTCCTTTTTGCTTCCTCTTGAACTCTTCCTCTTGGTAGTGTCAGTCTTAGCATCAGTAACACTCTTGCTGTTGTTACTAGTAGATGTTGAAGCCTCGTCAGCAATGGTGCTACAAGTAGCTAATGTGCTTTGACGTTTCTCGGATCTGTGAAACAAACTATGTGCAACACTTCCGTCTTCCCTTCTCATATTTAGATTACTGAATGAAGTCTTATTTTTAATAAGAAACCTTAGCTTTTTACTGTATGTAGTTGAGAATGGTCGTGAATTACCAATATTATTAGCCTTTAAAGCAATTCCACAGCTGTTTGTGGCTCTGAAACATACAGAACTACGGTTGCCAAAGAGCCCAGGAGTAAAAAAGGCACTACTTTTGGGCTGTAAGGCAACCCCAAAATTATTTCTTGAAGATATTTTCCTTGTTGAATTGCTCCTGAATGCAACCCCACCTTTCACAAGGGTGGAAAGGCGAAAAGGGCCAGGGTCCGGAAGAATATCTCTGAAACACCTTGAATTGAAGCTGTAAAGGAAATAAATAGACAACACATAAAAACAAGCACAACTCAAATGAAATATTATAACAAATTATAACAGGTAGAATCATGAAAAAATCATTCCCTCCCATTCTCATGATCACATGAAAAAAAAGGATGACAGAAAGGCAAAGGGCATAAGCCATTATTATCTTCATATACATTCGCCATCAAATGGAAAATAGGTGCTTCATTTTAACTTAAATCCCATATTCAGTGAATGTTCTTAGTTGAATAAATATTTAAGGATGAGTAGATGAAACAAAAGAAAAATAAGGTGATTGACGCAATGGTGGTTGATGGTATCTGGTATTTTTTTTATTCCTAACAAATCAGGTGTGCACATTGTTGTGCAATGGCACAGGATGTCTTTCTCTCTACCCAGGGGATAATATGTTGATATGCGGATGCACCATGGCATAGCTCCCCACATAACCTTGATGTTTCGCAAAGCCACCTTTTTTTCGAAGGATGAAAGAAAAGGAACGAGGCTTTGTCTGTGGCTCACGGGCAATACAACGAACAAGTGGCGTTCAGGCCGCCAACTGCACCCCTGACACTTTCGAACGTGATAAATTCTCATCAGAATGAGGAGAACAGAGAGCCACTCACCATTGCGGGCGGCGGCGGCGGCGGCGATAGCGCGTGGGTGATGGCGCGGTGTCGCTGGGAGTAGCCGTGCGGGAGGAGGCGGCGGAGCTGGAGTGCCATGGCCAGCAAGGGGCGGGCGCGAGCGCGCTCAGGCAAGGAGAGCCATTGTTTCTTGGGTTTAGCTAGGGTTTTTAGGGGCGAGGTGGGTTTGGATTACGAGGTGGAGGCGACGAGGAAAGGATCAGGAGGCGGCGGCCGGGCTTGGGGAGGGAGAGGCGGCGGCCAGCTGGGGCTTCAGCAAATATCTAACCGCCTTGCTTGTTTGGAGTTGGACCGTTGGGGCGTTTCCTTGGGCTAATTGGGCTGGTAAAAAAAATTTAGTGGGCCTAAGGGTTCCTCGTTTGTTAGGATAAAAACATTTAAACTCCTTTACCTTTATGTCATTTTAACTTTTTGATAAAAAATTAAAGTATTTCAAATTTAATCAAAATTATACAAATAATTATAAAAAAATTATGTCATCAAATAGATATAATGTAAAAATATAGTTATGAAGAATCTAATGATAATTATTTGGTACCACAAATGTTATTATTTTGTTTTATAAATTTTGTCAATCTTATATGTTTTGATTACTCAAAAAAAGTTAAAATGACTTATAATTTAGGATGTACTCCCTCCATACTTAAAATTTGTCGTTTTAGAAAACGGCACGGTCTTCGAAGTGTAACTTTGACCGCTTATTTTTTGAAAAATATTTATGGAAATGTAATATATGTATACTTTTATAAAAGTATTTTTAAGACAAATCTATTGATATGATTTTCACATTTTCAAACTCCACAACTTTAAAGTTATTCATGATTTATATTCCCAATGTTTGAGTAAAATCTTGTCCTAAACGACAAGTTTTTTAGTATGGTGGGAGTAGGAAGTATGATCTAGTTTTACCTTTAATAACTATGATCTAGTACGTGCTCGATAGACGATAGTAAAACCTGACATCCTTATCCCTCAACTATTTTTTCTTGTGTAGATGTATAAACTCACGCATATACACCCTATAAAAATTATTTAATACTCTTTATATTTCAAATCATAAGAAGTTTTGGCTTTAGAATACAATGTTTTTACTTTATATCTAGACACTGTATATCTAAGTGTAGAGAAAAAGCTAATATTTAGAAAAAGTCAACATCTTATAACTTTGAATTGAGAGTTTACCATGCAAATTGCACCTTTGTTGGTTTTGAAGGTGGTTTTAAGTGTGAAAGTTCATTTCACCTCCCCCCAAATATTGCTCTAATTGTCAGTATCATAGGAACATGTGCTTTGTATGCACTGGCTATATCCCTAGGGCGAAGCCACGCTGAAGACCAACAGGGTCTTGGCTAAATTAGGGTAGGGTCACTAGGAGTTAATAACAGTCATGTGCAGTAATTATTCCTTTGATTTTCAAAATCTACCGGGGCCAACTTACCCAATAACAAGCCTTGGATTCGCCTCTGTCCCCAACCTTTACCCATGAATCAGATTTGGTGGTTTGCTTTTGTCATTTTGTACGATTGTGTCGAACTTTGCATTTGTGTTGAAGCATTGCATTTCTAGTTGCATATTTTGGTGGAAACACGAAAACTTGGGCATGTCATGATTTTACTTATGCAGTTGTATGGTTCCTACTAGAACTTGGTTATGTAATTTTGCGGTAAACTATGTTGTCTAAATATTTTATATCTAAGACGTGTTCTAAGTGGTTGTGCACTCTCCAAGATTTGGCGGTTTGCATTTATCATTTTGTTTGATTGTGTTGAACTTGTATTTGTGTTGAAACATTGCATTTCGAGTTGCATATTTTGGTGGAAACACAAAAACTTTGGCATGTAATATTACTTATACACTTTATATAAATTTATAAAGCCTCTTTTTCTATGGGTTTTTTTCCAGTGTAGATGTTCCCACATCCTTTTTTGTGGAGATGTTTTGTGCTTGGTCGAGTTCCTTACTTTCTCATTGGTTTATTGTCTCCAGATTTTTTTTTCTTATGTATAGATATAGACAATATAAAATAATAAATATAGTATTATGAGTCTTTGAATTTCTAACCCTTTTCTAATAAATAAATATGTCAATTACAAAGTTGTTGATGTAATTTTAGTTAGCAATAAAATTTAGTACTATAAGGATCTGGACCATGCCATTGTCCAATTAATCAATTTGTGGATTGAAATCTTAAGTACATATATGTGTTTATATCTATATAATCACAATAAATGTATCTCCAAGCTATCCACATATTTCACTATCTAATACTTGAGTTCTGATTTGCTTGTTCAGGTAGGTTGTGTTTCAAGTTACAAAATAAAGGCTAGTGCATGACAAAGAATGGAAAGGCGCATTTTGATATCAAGAGTGGGGTTCCTCTTCCCCGTTTGTGATACCCAGCCAGGGCATCACTCACTCTATCGGCCATCGTCATAAAGCACCCGTGTTGATTGACTATCTGGGAAACGATTGAGTCAAGGCAAGAATAAGGAAAATCTCCATGTTGTCTGCATATACCAGTGTAATCCTCAACAAGAACTAACATATAAAAATCGAGAGGGGTCTCGATCATACTCATCAACAAACATACCAATTTTTCATACCACAACAACTGAGCTTGATAGTGACAATATATTTACAACTACATATTTGTGTGTCTTACACAGAAAAAATCTATCATCGTTGTATTTTAATTCAGAATTAGTGAATAATGTTACATTATTATAGTAATAATTTATATTATGGATGTCATACTTATCATAAGATAAAGTATTACGGCAGAAATCGCAGCAGCAAAGTAGCACCTATACAACAAAATTAACAGATGTGTAAGTGGGTTGTGCAATAAGCTGAAGCAAACACGTATTTCATAATATTTTTCCCATTATATCGTACAGACATATTTGCTAATACTTGATAAATAATCTAATGATATCTATCTAGTATTATACATGTTATTATTTTATTTTATTATTTTATTATATATAAATTTGATTGAACTTGGAATGGTTCGATTTTTTAACGAAGTTTGAATCTTTACTCCTAAAACGTTCAACTGAAATCGTCCACAGACTGCCCTTCGCCCCGCCTGTGACCAACGCATCCAGACTCCTTCACCCCGCCTGCTAGCAACGCCCCATGGACCCTACGGCCCCTTCACCGTAGTCCTTCCCCAATCAGTAGCGCTCCGTCCTGTCCAATCCGCACCACGCCTCCTCACCGTCGAGCTCGCTGGAGCAGACTGCCGCGCCGCGTCGGCCGCCCCACTCGCGTTCGCCGGCCGCGCCGGCGCCCGCCCAGCTCGCGCTCGCTACCCGTGGCCGAGCCCGCGCCCGCGCTCGGCCGCGACAGTGCCCGCGCTCCCCCGCCGGCCGCGTCTACGCCCGTTCCTGCGCTCGGCCACGCACGCAGCCATGCTCCCCCGCCGGCCGTGCCCTCGCGCTCGCCGACGACCAGCAGCATCTCCTCTCCCTCTCACTGCTGTGCTTCAATCTTGAGAAAGAAATAGATATAGTCAGAGGAGGAAGATGGAGTTGGAAGTCGATGGCAAAAGCTCGCAGCCGCGCTCGTCTGCATCGCAGCGCTTTCGCTGTCGCGCTCGCGCTCGCGAGCTTGTGCTGCAGATGGGCCTCCCGTGTGTGCCTGCCCACGCCCCTGCTTGCAGCATGCGTGTGTCAGGTGCTTGCGTGATACTTCAGCCTGGGCGTTTTCGGGTTACCCGATCAGTTCGGGTCGCGTAATTAGGGTAATTCATAGTTCGGGTAATAAAAACTGTTATCTGATATTAGCCACGAAAAAACACTACTCGTAATTTTAGGTACCCGATAATTCAAGTTCGGGTATTACCCAATATACCCGAATTTACAAAATCAACAAATTTGATAAAAATTTAGTAGCAATATAATTTTAGCACCAAAATGTACAAGATTTCAACAACAATGTGCAGAGAATAATATATTATATCATTTGTTCAAGAAGAGAGAATTATATTTTAATAAAGTGATAAGTTTAAGTGTTCAACTAACAACACATGATAAATATAAAGACACGTACAAAACTTCGAGTAGTTCGAGTAGTTTGGGTACCGGGAGATATTACCCGAATTACCCAAACTAATTTCGGGTAATCAAAATCACTATCCGAATTTAGATCGGGTACCTTGGGTTCGGGTAATTTGGATTCGGGTATCTGGTATTTTGCCCCGGCTAAGCATGATGGAGAGACGAGATCACGATAATGCATCCGCCAATGGGACAACGGAGAGAGAAAAAGTCCACATTTATTATTGAAAAAATAAGTGTCGTCGTTGGTATTCGTGCCACAAGTTTGACTTGATTTGTAGAAAATATGTGCAATATTTCTATCTTCAAACAAATTTATTAAAAAACTAGATTCAAAGATCTTTCTAACGATATCAATTATGTAGTATAAACATTAATATTTTTTAATATATATTTAGTTAAAGAAGTTTCTTGGGAATCGCAAACTACAGTTATCTATGGACGGAGGGAGTACAGATGATTTTTTGATGATGTGGTTACCATACAAACCGTGCATAGTTTCTACATACTGCCCTGAGTGCCCTTCCCACTCCCAAATAGTTGGCGCACGACTCCAAACCGCAACCTCCCACGCCGATTCCACCATCGGCAACCTCCCGCCCAAAGGTCACGCATCTACGACGCTCCTCACCACCACCACACGTCCATCACATCGCTCCCCTCCCTTTCTATCATCTTCGCCCGTTGCCAGCTGCCACCACCCCAACACCCACAACCCACAAGCAGCCACGCCCAGGACCTTCCTAGGCGCGTCGGTCGGATCTGCCCCGACCGCGCCTCTTGCTCCTCCTCGCCGCCTCCACTGCGGTCAAGGCAATGCCGCTGCTTCGCATCGCCGCCACAGAGGCAAACACCAAACTGTCAGGAGTGTAGGAGGTAACCAATTTTTCTTTTGATTTCAGTAATTTAGTTTGTTTTGTGCCAGCCATCTTCCTTAACAGAGCTATTGTGTTTACATTAATATTACCTACATTTAGAATCTTGGATTCCGGGTTTTGGATTTTTCAAACTTCATCTTATCATTACAACCATAAACTTTTTCATATCAGAGTTTCGAAGTCTCTAACTGTAATCTTTAATGGTGTGCAATGTGCCACTTCAAAAATAGTATGGATGTCATAATTAATGAGTTAATGTCGCTTGT
The DNA here is from genome assembly GCA_022036555.1 of Microstegium vimineum. NCBI lineage: Eukaryota > Viridiplantae > Streptophyta > Magnoliopsida > Poales > Poaceae > Microstegium > Microstegium vimineum. The sequence goes on along the minus strand of CM039125.1, from coordinate 34,818,543 downwards.
CCCATGAGAGTGAAAACTAAAATTAGCCAGCGACACATTAATAATATACTATTTTGAAGAAATGACTGCATTTCGTTGTTTTGGTATTTTGTAGTTTAAACCGATTTCGTTGTTTTGGTATTTTGTATATTTAAACCGATTCATAATATTACTTCAATACTGCAGGACCTCAGTCAACCAGTTTGGAAAAGTATTAGGCCTATATCCTAATTCCTAAAAGGATACCACATAATTGGGCAACCATTGGGTGGAGTATGGGTTGTGTAATTCCTAAAAGGACCTTATTAATTTGTTGCTGCTCTGCTGGTAATTGAAATGATTGCGTGCTGCAGTAGAATTTGATTAAGCAAATGGCACAGTTTAGTTAAAAAGCAAGCATGTTATAGTAGGATTTGGCCAAGCACAAATGACACTATTAAATGCTTTATACAGTAACCTTCCTAACAAAAAGGGTTAGGATAAGATGGGAAGCCTGTAGCCTATTACCACACAGAGTGTTTTCATGTGTTGGGTGACTCTTAAGTGTTAATGTGTAGCTGTCTCTTTTCAGATAAACAGTGAAAACAAGAGTTCACACAACACAGTTTTTGGACGCCATATGGGTGGTTATTGTGGTTTGCAAAATATGCTTAACTGTTCCATTGAAATTTGTCTAAACTACATGGACAAAGGGATCTGTGCTAACTAATATGCTGATTTTTTTTGCTTATCGAAAGATTCAAAGTATTTGTTTGAGGCCTTGGGTTGGTGGGATTATAGAGAAAGCAAAAGGCTAATACCATTCATATTCCTTGATCAAACTGACAGACTATTTGATCAATTTTGAGTTACTTCGTCGTTGCTAAAACTGTTAGATTCCTCTACTGGCATGGTCTAAGGTTTCTTGCTTTGAATGTTGGTTGTCCATTACTACAAGCTTTGTGGCTCTGTCATCTTGTCTTTTGAACATGAGATAGTACAAAGGTACTATAATTAAAACATAAATAATGGAGGATGTAGTTCCGGCCTAACGGTCCCGTGCATCCCTGGTTGACTTATCTATCATGCAATTACTTTTTAGTTGTTACTAAATTTTACTCTTATTTATTTGAATGTAGCTTGAAATAATATGTTGCTAAACCTAAGTTAAAATTTTTGTGTCTTGATTTTGACCCACTTTTTTCTATTATACTATTACCGCATTCAAAATTTGAGGCTTCTAACCTATTATTTTTCTTACTTTTATTGTATTGAACTGCATTGAAGATTTTAAGTTTTTCGTATCAACTCACGGACATATGCTAGTGCCTTGTTATTTGGTAGGGAACGAGTTGGCAGTGGATGTGGAAGAATTTTGGAGAAGGCCCCACCCCCACGGCATCTACTCCTTTGGCTGGCGGAGGTCCAGCACCAGCTCCTCCAGCTGTCGCCGCGACGCACCGCCTTCGCTAACCGCAGCCGTGGCCTCCTCCGCGAGCTCCTTCGCGCGCGCCACCACGTCACGCCACTGCCCGCTGGCGACAGCCACGTGTATCACCCGCGCGACTTCGTCCGCGGCCGGCGCGGCACTGAGGCCGCCCCAGCACACGGGCACGGCCACGCCCACCTCGTCCACGAGCAGCCGCGCGTTGACGAACTGGTCGGCTGCCATCGGCCACGCGAGCAGCGCCACCCCGGCCGCGCAGGACTCCAGCACCGAGTTCCAGCCGCAGTGGGTTACGAACCACCCCACCGCCCGGTGCCGCAGCACTGCCACCTGTGGCGCCCAGCCGCGGATCACCCTGCCCCTCCCGCCCGCCGCGGCGACGCGCTCCTCGAAGCCCTCCGGGAGCGTCACCGTCGGCCCGGCTGCCCACACGAACGCCACCCCGGTGCGCTCCAGCGCGGCGGCAAGCGCCGCCGCGTGTGGCGGTGGCAGTATTGCCATGCTCCCGAAGCTGATGTACAAGACGGAGCCGCCGTTCTCAGCGAATGTGTCGAGCCAGGCGCACAGGTCAGCCGCGGCCACATCCGTCTTCCCGCCGCGGTTTCCCGCGGCGTTGGCGTCCGGCGCCAACGGCCCCACCGCGCGCACGCGCCTGAAACCCAGATCCGCGAGCGGTGCGCCGAGGTAGCGCTCCTCGACCCGCCGGAACGTGTTGGACACGAACGCCGAGCTCTCCAGGTTCCAGAGGAAGTTGCGCTTGACACCCTCTGAGACCTCGTCGCCCTCCTTCAGCGCACGGTATAGCTGCGACAACTGCGTCCACGGGTACGCCGGGGTGCCGGGGATATCCGGGAACGAGATCAAGCTCTCGGAGTCGTCGTCGACGTCGTTGCGGCGCGGCATCCGTCGAAACAACATGCAGCAAAGGCCGTGCCGTACACCGCGGACGAGGGAACGCGATCCGCGGGGGTTTCCGAGCTCGGGCCCCGAGCGGCTTTTCGTCCAGCCGCAAAGAAGTCGGAGGTACCCGGGGGCCAAAGCGGTTTCCCGGGCCGTCCCAGCGCTCCCCGGATCCAATCACCAAGAGGGCCCCGGAGCCCAGAGAAGGCGACGATTAGCCCCGCCCCAAGAGCGCGGGGCGGCCCCAAACCTTTAGCGCTCTCGAAAGCCCCCCGGGGAAGGGCCGGGGGCAGGGGAAAAAGGGAAAAAACAACTCGCGGACGGTGGGCGCCGTGCGCAGCCAGCAAAACGGGTTTGGGGGGAGATGAACGCTAGCGGCCGTGGTGGGCGACGGTGAGGCGGGGGCCCCGAGGGCCCCAAAGGGGGCCCGCGAGGTCGGCAGCGGGTTGTGTGTCCCTGCCCGGGTACGGGACGACCAGGGCGTTAGCCTCCGCGGCCGTGGAGCTTCTGTTGGGCCCCGCCCGCCCCCCATGGTGTGCTGGTGGGAAGGTAGAAACATGGCAGCGGCGGTGCCCGCGGGGGGGATGTTGGGGGCGAGCGGGGGTGGAATAGTCTCGAGTCTACACAACCCACAAAAACAGAAAATGCAGCAGTACTCCAAATACTAGTGTACTTTAATCATTCATTGAACCGAATTTTTTTTTTTAAAAAAAAAATGGGGGGGGGGGGTGGGGAGGGGGGGGGGGGGGCCCGCCCGGCCCGCGGCGTTTGGAGCTTTTTGGGGGAAGCCCCATTTTTTCCTTGTTCCGGGGCCCCCGGCCGAAAAGGACTTGGGGGGCCAAAAATTGGGTTTTAAAAAATTTTATTAAAAAAAACACGAGGTTTTTTTTTTTACAAAAGGGTTTTTTGAAACTGAGGCCGGGGGGAAAAAAAAGAAAATTTCAAAAAAATTCTTAATTCCTAAAAAAAATAAAAAACTTAAAATTAAAAGTTTTTTTTTACTCCACATAATTTTTTTTTTAAATTCAAAATTCTTTTTTAAACTCTTTTAAAAATTCATAATTTTTTTTTTTTAAAAAATTCCCTAACTAAACTCCCCCCAACCACCCTAAATAAAAAACCCACCCCCAAAAAAATTAAACTCTTTTCAACCCCCTATTTTTTTCATTTCTATTCCCTATTCCCCTGGGAAATTCTTTATTTTAGGGGGCCCCTTCCTTAAACCCAAACCCCCCCCTTTTCCCCCCCCCGGGGGGCCTTTTCTTTTTCCAAAATTTTTTGTTTGTACCCCCTTTTTTTAATTTTCTTCCTTTTTCTCTTCATTCACTTTCAAAATATTTTCTTTTCCTATAAAAAATTTTTTGGGTTCCCCTTTTCCCCTTTTTTTTTTTTTCCCAAAAACCCTTTTCCCCCTTTTAAAAAAAACCCTAAAATTTCTTTTTTACCCCCAAAAACCAAAAATTTCCCTCTTTTTTTAATTAAAAAATCCTTTTTAACCGGTTTTTAGCGGGCGGCCTTTAGCCCGGGGAAAGGGCCCCCCGGGGTGGCCCCTCGGGGGTTCGGGGCCCCGCCACGGTGGTGGGCAGGGGGGGGGCCCCCCGGGGGCGGCGGCGGGGGGGAAAGGGGGGAAAGCCCGGCCCTTAAAATTTACCCTTTATTGAAAGGGTCAAAATTTTAATTTACGAAAAAAAAACTCGTTTTATTTTCCTTTTCTTTCCCCCCCTCTTTCCTACTCCCCCTTTTATCGTTCTCTAATTTTTTCCCCCCCTTCCACCACCCTCTTCTCTTCCTTAAAAGGGTTTTTTTTCGAAGTAAAATGCCCCGATGGGCGAAAAATTGTTTTTTGGGGCCCCCTTTCCAACTTTCTTTCGCGTTACCACCACAATGTTTTAAACAGCGGGCCCCGAACTTTGGTGCTCGGCCCATTACGGCGTCGCAATAGCGGGGGCGCCGAGCAAAGGGGCCCGTGACGGGGGGTTTTTTGGCTAGCGCAAAGCACACTTTTCGGGGTTTGTGCATCCACCGACAATCATTTATAAAAAAAATTTGAAACTTAGGGAAAATTTTGGAAAAAAGAGAAAAGATAATTTTAAAAATTTTGAAAAAACAAAAAAGTCCACTTTTGGGGTTTTTGGGGGTGAAAAAAAACTTAATATAATTAAAAAAAAAATTTTGGGGAAAAAATTTTAAAAAAATTTATAAAATTTTTATCAAAATAAATTTTGTAATATTTTTGATTTAAAAAAAATTAAAAATAAAAAAACAAAAAAGTTACGGCCATAAAAAGATAGTAAAAAAAAAAAATTTCCCAAAATTTTAAAAAATAAATATTTAAATGGAGGGAAATTGGGGGGAAAAAAAAAAATTTGGGCAAAAATTGGGCCCGAAAGGGGTAAGGGAAAAAAAAATTAGAAAAGGGGGGGGGGGGGTTTTAAATTTCCCCGTTAGGCCAAAAGCTGGGAAAAAATTTTTGGGGTGGAAAAGTTGGGGAAAAAAAAAAGGGGAATGGCTTTTGGGGTTTGGGGTTTCCCCAAATTTTTTTTTTTAAAGGGTTTTAAAAAGGAAAACCCCAAAAGTTAAATGGGGGGTGGGGGGAAACTTTACAGTCTTTTTCAGGGGAAAAACCCCAATTTTAAGAATAAGAAAGGGCTAAGGGGGACATAGTTGTTAGAGGTAAAAATTAATTCATGGAAAGGAATTTTTTTGGGAAAGGGACTGAACCCTGTCGGACCTTTACAATTGGTAAACAAAAAAAAAATCGATTTTTAAGGGGAAAAAATTTTTTAAAAAAACGCCCCCTATTAGAGGGAATTTTCCCTTTGTTGCACAAAAAACTTTTAGAATTATAAAATCACGTATAAAAGGAAAGGGAAAAGGTTTCGAAGGAATAATTAAAGGATCAACCAACAAAAAGTTAAAAAAGGAGAAAAAAATTTTTTTTTGGAAATTAGCCCTTTAGTTTTAAAACCAAAAAAAAATTTTTTCCCCCCCTTATTCCATTGTTGGCCCCTACATGAATTAAATTTAACCAACTGGGTTTTTTTTCCCCTGTTTTGGGGTTGAAACTTTCCCAAAAAGTTGTTCCCCCCAAAAAATAAAGCTAAAAATCCTTCCTGTACTGCAACAAACAAAATTTAAAAATTCCTGGAACCCTAAAAATAACCCAAATTGGATTTTAACAAATTTAGCGAAGAAAGGATGAAAAAGGGGAAAAGAAAAAAGCATTCTATAAAATTATAAAGTAAAAAAAATTTTCATTTTGGGACCGGGCTTTGTTTTTTCAATGGAAAAAAAAAAAAATTGTTTTGCCAATATAAGGAAAAAGGTTGGGCCAAATTTAGGGAAAGAAAAAACCCAAAAATAGAGAAAAATCAGGATGAACTGCTGAAAATGAAAAATTTAAGGGCAAGAGATGTATAAGCTGTTCACAATGGTTTGGTAGTGTTTGGCCAAATATAGCTTGTTGAAAAACAAAAGTTTGAGCAACCAATAGCTATACCAAATCTGAGCAAATGTAATGGGGAAAAAGGCTGAGTCCTAAGCAATCAAAGGGTTTAAAAGGGTGTAGGTGCTGTGGGGAGGCTTTGCAAAATTTTGTTTTTAAAAAAAAAAAAGGCATAAAAGGAATGGTTGTAATGGAAAAGTCAGCATGCACAAAAAATTGTAAATTTCCCCCCCCAAATTCGCATTTAAATGGATTAAGCCGCAGCCCCCTCGCTGTGTCATAGAAGGCAGGGGGGAGAAGGGTTAGGCGTACCTTTTGGGTGCTGCTGGAGCAAAAGTTGGCGCCAAGGCCGCAGCCGGGCCGGTGTGCCGGCCGAGGGGTGGGGCCGCGACCGCCACTGCGCCGGAGGAGCTGAAGCAAAGAAAATCCACATCTGTGCAAGGTGTTGTCCCAACAAACAAAAAGGAAAAGCTAAGCGTCGGCAAACTGAATACATATAGGAGGGAATATCATGCGATGATGAACCTTCTCCAATTTGGGGGAAAAACAAAGAAGAAAGCATCACCTCAGCTGGTGATCGGACGCCATGTGCTGCTCGAAACGGCGGGAGTCCACAGCACAGGTAACCAATAGTCTGAGAAGGTATGTAATTGGCATGGTAGCCTCAATTAGTGGCACATGATCATACAAAGTTTTCTTGGTCAAGTTTTGTACCTAAAAGAAGTTAGAAAATGTTATCGAAGCATCTCAAATTTATCATATGAGAAAAATGCATTGGCAGGATGGTATTGAATTTGGAAGGCATGGTGTTAGAATTAACACATATGACAGTGAATGCTTAATGATATGTTTTTTTTTCTAACACGCAAGAGATGTGCGTATTTTTATATTGTAGCAGAATTCCATATCGTAGAATAATGGGTTTCTTATTTCTGAACAACTGAAATGCCATGGTGGAACATTGCTAACTAAGAGGTGACACTGATTTTGAAGCCTGCCTATGATCAAGGTTGCTAAGGTCCTAAGAACTGTTTCCACAGTTTTGAGTCAATATGCTGTAAACAGGGATCCACAAATTGGCTTCATGGGCAGGAATAGGATACTGGCATACTGGTAGGCGTATGAAGCACATGATGAAATCCTTGCGTTGGTCAATGGAAGTAGAGGAACAAAAGTCACTTCATGTGTGTTTTAGGAACCAAGGATGGTGCTAAGAATTGGTGCTGAGGGTTGATAATTTTTTGGGGGACGAATCAAAGTCGGCGGTGCGTGCAGTAACACATGTAAATTTAGCAATCAGATGAGATTGTAATATTAATAGCCAGATAGCACACGTTAGGATTTGGTCGATAACTTTGGACACATGCATGTCCATTTTTTTTAACAAAATCAAAGCTGGCGACAGACGGAACTCCTGTAAATTCAGTAGTCCGATGAGATAGTAATACAAATTGGCAAATAGCATAGGCTAGGGTTTGGTCCATAACTTCTGGGGATAAATCGAAGCGGCTAGTAGTCATACCACACTTGTAAATTCAGTAATCAGATGAGATCCAGGTAGGAGTGAGCAAATAGCATATTGCAGGGTACAAAAGGGGTCAGCATACCTGGTGAGGCACCCGTTGCTGAAAAAGGAGACGTCGAGAGGACCTGGGTACCTAGCTTACGGGTCACGCTGCTACCGGTCGTCATCACCGTGGGATACGTACGGGGATAGCGGGCGTGGGGAAGAAGGGATGGGAGAGGCGCTGGGACTATGCGCAGCACAGGTAAACGCGCCACGCCTTAGCGATGCTGATGCGGTGGTGCGCCGCCAGAAGCCACGGGGTGAGGCGGACGGGGTTGGCTAGGCGGCGGCCCTGGTGCGGGGCGTCGTCGCGGCGGTGTTGCGACGTCGCCCCGCACCAGGGCCGCCACCGATCCAACCCTGCCCGCCTCACCCCGTGGCTTCTGGTGACGGCGTGGCCGCTCCCACGACCTCCGCCAGCGACTGGCGGAGTTCGTGGGAGCGGCGAAGGCGGATTTTGTCGGTGCCGTCGCCGTTTTTTTCCTGCGAGGGTGAGTTGGAATTGAGAGGCAGGCGATGGCGTGGGGCCTGTGGGTACGACTCAGTGGTGGAGAGGGTGGGCGAGTGGGCCCGCTGGGCATGGCCGTGCTGGGCGGACATCCGTTTCTGGGCCACAGGATCGGACGGACGGAACTGTGTTACTGTAGATAAACAATGAACTGGGAGGGGGAATGGAGTTGTACTGTTGATCAATAGTGCATCGTCACCACGTTTAAAGGCTTTCATAGATTAGTATCTAGCTCTGCCATCATTGTTTTACAGCATGTGAACTCCACCTTCCCTCTCACGGCCTCCTCGAACAGGGTGAAATAGACTGCCGATTTCTGTGTCGCTAGCTAGCACTCTCTCTCTCTCTTCGTTTTTTGTGTCCACGTCGCACCAAAGCCAGCTCCGTTCTCCATTGTTGGGAACGCCCTTACCATCTGGCTCTTAGATTTTTTCTTATATTTTAATAAGAAAGAATTGCTAGTTCTTGATCGAAAAATAGACTTATATACATATTTTAAAGTTACGTGAAATTATTATGTGGATTTAATCATACTATAAGCTATTTCTAAAAGCTAACACTGTTGGAGAGATAGGCTTAGAGCTATTAGTTAGCTTATATCATTATAGATGACCTTAGACCCTCCACAATGTTAGTGCTGCCTACTATACTGTTTCTATCCTATACAGGATGAATTCTGGCACCACTCTTTCTGGGTTGCAGTGTTTGAGAAAACGCAGTGTTTGAGAAAACATGGCATCGGTTCCCCCCTAGCTGTATTGGTACTCACGTGAGAGATAAAAAAAGTACTACTTGACCATACAACTGGTACTATGCGGGAGCAGTGGAGAAATAAAGTACCAAAAACATTATTTTTTATTCATTGGGCAGTACTTCCTCCGTTTCAAAAAAAAAAGATGTTTTTGACTTTAACACTTCGTATTTGACCATTATCTTATTCAAAAAGTTTGTGAAAATATTATATATTTTATTATGTCTTATTTTAGTATTAGAGATATTTTAATAATAATTTATTTATTTTGTAATTTACATAAATTTTTTGAATAAGACAAATAGTCAAACACGAAACGTGAAAGTCAAAAACGTTGTTTTTTTAGGACGGAGGGAGTAGCTGGGATCTACGCAAGTTCTTGCTTCGCTCCTTGTTTTCCTAGCGCCGGTACAAGTTGAAACTACCTGCTGCAATGGGAGGAGCGGTTCTCATTTTTTTCTCTCTCCCACGAATCCTTCGTACATCGGCCTGTACACGCCTGTTCTCGTGGACGACCTCGTCGTCCTTGCATCCGCTCATGGTGAACACCATCACGCGCTCCTCGCCACAGCAGGAGGAGAGTTCGTCCATGAAGCTGAGCACATGCGCAGTCCTCGCCGCCGTCGTCTCCCCGTCACTGCCGCGCAGGTACCGGTCGAGGTCCTCCACGAGGATGAGCGACCGCGGGGCGGTGTCCAGGAGCAGGGCGCGGAGGTCGTCGCAACCGCCGCAGGACAGGTTGATGTCGTAGAGGCGAACGTGGACTTGCCTGTGCCGGGAGCGCCGTAGAGCTGCACCAGACGCGACCGAGGCGGTGGTAGTACGCACGACCCTTGAGGAAGCTCTCGGAGTGGACACGAGCCTTGAGGTCCGGGTCCATGGCCACTGTGTCGAGTGTGGCCGGGTGGGTGAAGGGCGCGGACGTCCATCGCGGCCCGCAGCTAGCGCCGGCGCCGGTGTTGGTCTGCGGCGGCGCGCCTCCATCTCACCGACTCGAGGTGTTGTAGGTAGGGCCGCAACACTCGTGTGCTGTCGTGGCGGCGCATGCGCAGCACGAGGCGGTCGGCACCGGCGTTGGTCCACGCAAGGCGCGCTCCAAGGAACGCGTCCCGTGCCGTGTGGCCCAGCCCCAGCTCGTGGTCCTCGAATGACTTTACCGGGTTGTCGGGGTCCATGTCGGCGAAGAGCGACAGGTCGGCCGGCAGCGCCTCCAGGCTCAGGTTGGCGTCCTTGAGCGCGAACACCACCTCCTCGAACAGCACCCGGTTGCCCCGCTGCGTCAGGTGCAGCCCGTCCCTTCACAAGCACGCATGAAATGGCAAATTTCCATTTGAGTTCCGTCTGGACGTACTACTCTGGAGCGCGCAGCAAGCAGGTGCAGCACAGAGTGTGTAGCGTTAGCATACCTGAGGAACGACTTCTCCCAGCCAGGGAACCTCTGCATCCTGGACCAGATGCCCTGAACCCGCACTGCCGCGCCACCTCCATGCACGCCCGCGCGTACATCCCCGACGCCACGTCGGTGCGCTCTGGCATGCCGGAGAAGTCGTGCGCGTATGGGTACCTGCATTCCCCCATGTTCCGTTGCGTTCCATCTGTCACAATCGAATGTTGATCGACCGCTGCGGTGCGCACGCGCGTAGCGTAGTACGAAAGAAAGAACGTCGCGATCGATCACTCACCGAAGACGCCCGTCCTCGTCCACCGGTGGCGGCGTCATGAGGATGACGGCCACCGTTTCTGGAAAATACAAACAGAGCAAGAGGATGAACGGCTAGTGTTAGTGCCGTCATCGCGAAATGCAGGTCGCGTGCCCAACGAACTGATTTGATGACCTTGAGGAGCGCGCAGATGGCGCGGAGGTTGTCCTTGTACTCGGCAAGTGGCACGTGCTGGGGCGCGCAGGCGTGGTCGGGTAGCGCAGGGTCGTGATTTGAGGAGATCAATGTCGATGAGAGGGTACCCATGGATTGTCTTACCTAAGCTTTGGGCTTTCTTTTCTCGGCCCACGAAGGAAGACGGACACGCGAAACCGAATTCTACTCGGTAAAGACGATAAGACCAAAGCGCAACTTATGACTCTAAGTTTGTAACCGAGTAGGATTAGAGCGACCCTCGATCAGTTCATGGACTATAAAGAGCCGGTGAGAGAATCACCCAAAAACAATCTGAATATACTACACAACACCCGATACGTAGAATGACACACAACACCTTGTATTACGAGATGAGAGCAATAACAAGCGACCCAACTGGACGTAGGGTTGTTACTCGACTGTGTCGAGGGCCCGAACCAGTATAAATCGTGTGTCCCTGCGTGTCCAACCACCAAGGTTTTACTATTCGCCGAAGCACGAACTACTGTCTCGGGTAATCCCGTGGCAGGCTATCGGTGGTAAAACATCGACAGCTGGTGCGCCAGTTAGGGGCTTTCGGCGAATTTTTTCTCGAAAGCTTAGTGGACCACGACCTCAAGATGATGAAATCGACGTGATCAACATTTTTCTTTGGATCATGGATCTGCGAGATCGACAACGACGGAAAGACTCAAAGTCGACTCCGAGAAGAAGAAGTTGAACAAGATCTTCAAGAACTGAATCAAAAGATCCAAAATCTCACGATTTCAAAACCGACCAGACCTGCAAATGAAGATGGGTACGAAACTGACTCGGAGAAGGAGACATCACCACATGTCGACCCCAAGTCAAACACGAAATTGAACACAAATCAAGTCGCGATACTCAACCGAACCTCAATCAGAAGCAGGAACAACTCGGAATTGATCAAGTACTCGGGTTTATACGGGTTACACAATTCTGCATTCACATACGGAAAATTTCTTCAAAAGAAGATGACAAGAAGCGTAACTCTGAAAGACGCTCAAAAGAGAATGATTATGTCAACAACTCCAGAAGGATGTATCGTCCACTGGCCAAACCAATCCTCAAGAATGCAAGGCCAGGATGCAGAACTACCGTTCCAAGAAGGAAAAGAACTCAGACTCTACCAGGGATTATCGTACAAGACAAAACAAAGAAGTCAACAAACAAAAAGAACTCGGAGAGTGCATACTATATACATGGCAGAGCGAGAACCTTATTTAGAACCACCACAAATACCCAACTTAAAATCATCGGATGAATAAGAAGGAGATATTTCGGATGATGAGGAAGACATTGACAATGAAACCAGCGATCACAAAGCGGCGAGGTTGAAAAAGAACAAGGCTAGAGCAGGGAGAAGAAATCGAGCCGCCTAGAGAAAGCAAATATGGAACAAATACAAAGCGGAATTGACATAATACAACAAGAAGAAGACGGAAAGAGAATCCATGAAGAACTCGAAGAGAGAAAGGATTGAAGAGCTAACAAAGGAGCTAAACATCCTCACTAAAGAGGAAAGAATCACAGATGAACCAAATAAAGAAGACAGAGAACCCAATAAACAACCTGACGACAACACACCTCAAGGGGGCTAGGGGAAAAATAAGAGGAAAACCCCCTCAAGAAGTCAATATTCCACAGATTGGGAAAGACAGAAATACCACAGCCATCAGAGAGACAATAACAACATCTGGTAATGATAAAACAAAACGGCTCAGATTGGGGCCAGCGCTACCCAGAAGAATATGAAGAATCTGAATATAGAGATGACATGGATTATTACAGAAGGGACTGGTCACCAGACTTCAACAGATCGGATCAATACGACAGATTCCCGTGTTTTGCAGGAAGATTGCAGACGTTGAAATTACCACATAAATTCAAGCCAGCAAATCACTCCAAATATAAAGGAAAAGTAGAACCCAGACAATGGATAAGAGTTTATTCCCAATCCATTGAACTTACCGGAGGAAACAATGACATTAAAGCCTTATACTTTCCAATGGCACTTGAGGCCATACCTCTATAATGGTTTGACAAACTGAAACCACGATCGATCAAGTATTGGGAAGACTTACAAGAAGCTTTCTGCAACAACTTCACAGGAATAATAACACACCCCATGACAACAACAAAGTTGAAGAATGTAAAGCAAAGAAGAGGAGAAACTCTAAGGGAGTGTTATCGAAGGTTTGGAGAACTCAGAGCTCAAATACACGACATCACCGACAGAGAAGTAATAGAGACATTTGCGGATGGAATCCTAGCAAATTGGCAGTTCAAAGATTATTTCAATGAAAACCCAAGATCTAATGAAGACTTCAAAAGAGCTGTCGAAAAGATGATATCGTCAGAAGAAAGAACCCGACATAGATTCACCCGAGATTTCCACGAGAATAAAAGACCAGACTTCAGACCGAATGACAAAAGACCAAGACAAGACAACATGGTAGCAGCAACAAACAACAAAAGAATATACAACGATAATGACAAAGGAGGGTACAACAACAATTACAACAACAACAAAAACACAAACCAAAATAGCAGATACTCAAACAACAACTACCAGGGCAACAACTATGCAAAAAAGCCAGCAGAGAGGATAGAAGACCTACCATGCTACATACATCCTCACGCAGGACACAAGTTAGTTGAATGCGACACCTTTCAGTGAAGATTCACAAAGGAGGAAACACAAGCAAACAACTCGGAACACGGAACAAATGAACCCGGAAAGGATACAAAGAAAGCAGAAGGGAATTACCAAGAACCACAACGACAAATAGCGATAATCTTTTCTGGAGCGTCATATACAATAAATAAAATACATGAAAAGCTAGCACACATAACCATCATGGCAGCAGAACCAACTACCCCAAGATATTTAGATTGGTCAGAATACCCAATTCAATTCACACGAGAAGATCAATGGACAAGTGCAACAAATGCTAGCTATTATCCCCTAGTAATGAGACCAACAATAGCAGGAGTGGCAGTATCCAAAGTGCTCATTGATGGAGGAGCAGGACTAAACATAATCTTCACAGATACCCTGAGTAAGATGAATTTGGACTATGAAGGCATGATCACACCAACAAGTATTCCCTTCTATGGGATCATACCTGGAAAAGCTTCCATACCATTGGTACAGATTACCTTACCAGTGACATTTGGCACACCCGACAAATATCAAACTGAGTTCATTAAATTCAATGTAGCCGACTTTGAATCATGTTATCATGCAATCCTTGGAAGACCAGCACTTACAAGATACATGTCAATACCCCACTACCCATATCTACTGCTCAAGATGCCGACAACAAAAGGAGTTCTTTCACTAAAAGAAGATCTAAAGAGAGCATACGATTGTGATGTACAAGCCATACAAATATCAGAAAAGCTACAAGATTACAAGGAAAAAAAGACATTGTGAAGAAAGTTGAGAAAATGAACCCGGACGAAATCCAAATACCGACAAAGAAGCCAAGGAACTTTACACCTCCTAAAGAAGCAGCCACGAAGACAATTGATCTATTAACTGGAGATCCAGAGAAGACAACAATAATCAGCGCGAGTCTGGACCCTAAATAGGAACTCGCGCTCACCAACTTTCTAAGGGACAACAAAGACATATTCGCATGGAAGCCAGCAGATATGCCAGGAGTCCCAAAGGAGTTGGATGAGCAAAAAATTGATACAAATAAAGGATCAAGACCAGTAAAACAGAAGCTACGCAGATTTGCACCAGACAGGAAAGCAGTAATCAAAAAAGAAATTACAAAATTACTGGCAGCAGGATTCATCAGAGAAATAATCAACCCGGATTGGTTGGCCAACCCAGTTTTGGTGGAGAAAAAGAACTCGAACGAATGACGTATGTGTGTGGACTACACAGATCTCAACAAACATTGCTCAAAAGACCCATATGGGCCACCAAGAATTGACCAAGTCATAGACTCAATAGCTGGATCATCACTGCTATCTTTCCTCGATTGCTACTCGGGATACCATCAAATATCCCTAAGAGAAGAAGATCAAAGCAAAACATCCTTTATAACACCCTTCGGGACATACTGCTACAAATCAATGCCGTTTGGACTAAAAACGCAGGGGCAACATATTAAAGAGCAATACAAACCTGCCTTGGAGATCAAATCAGAAGAAACGTTGAGGCCTACATTGATGACGTAGTAGTCAAAACAAAAGAACCCGAATCACTATTGGAAGACCTAGAAGAGACCTTCAAGAATCTGAAAGCATGGAAATGGAAACTCAATCCCACAAAATGCGTCTTCGGTGTACCATCAGGACAACTACTCGGTTTCTTAGTCAGCAATAGGGTGATCGAAGCAAGCACAAAACAAGTCAAAGCAATAATGGATATGAAACCACCCAAAAAGGTGAAGGATATACAAAAGCTCACAGGATGCATGGCGGCACTCAACAGATTCATATCAAAATTAGGAGAAAAAGGATTACCCTTCTTCAAACTCCTAAAAAGGAAAGAAAATTTCGAATGGACAGAGGAGGCAAATCAAGCTTTCATCAAATTAAAAGAATACTTATCATCGTCTCCAGTAATGACATCGCCAAGAAATAAGGAGGACTTGATGCTATATATCACATCAACAAAGAGCGTAGTAAGTGCAGCAATCATTGTGGAAAGAGAAGAACTCGGACATACCTACAAGGTACAAAGACCAGTATACTACATCAGCGAAGTACTCACAGAGTCAAAAGTCAGATACCCACACGTATAGAAGCTACTATACGCAGTACTCATATCATCAAGAAAACTAAGGCATCATTTCCACGAACACAAGGTAACAATCGCAACCAACTTCCCATTACAAGACATGCTCAGAAACAAAGATGCCACAAGCCGAATATCAAAATGGGCAGTAGAACTCGGAGCTCTAAACATAGACTTCAAACCAAGAACATCAATCAAGTCACAGATACTACCCGACTTCATCGCAGAATGGATAGAAATCGCACAAAAAGAACCCGAGCCAATACGAGACCACTGGAAGATGTACTTTGATGGTTCTCTAAAGCTTGGAGGAGCAGGAGCAGGTGTACTACTGATCTCCCCAGAAGGAAGACAATTAAAATACGTGCTATAGATACTATGACAAGCAACAAACAATGAAGCAGAATACGAAGCACTCATACACGGCTTAAAAGTAGCAACTACCCTGGGGATCAAAAGAGTTCTCGCTTATGGAGATTCAACAGTAGTAATCAACCAAGTAAACAAAGAGTGGGATTGCACAAAAAACAACATGGACGCCTACTGCGCAGAAGTAAGGAAACTCGAGAAAAATTTCTAAGGACTAGAAATCCATCACGTTTTAAGAGACTAAAACGTAGCAGCATATGTCTTGTCTAAATTGGGATCAGACAGAGCAAAGGTACCACCTGGAATATTCGTAGAAGAACTTGCAAAGCCATCAATTCAAGAAATCAGTAAACAAAAAGAAGACCCAATAAACATAGACAAGATAAAAGAACCCGACGCCTCAAGACAGTTCTTCACCATAGAAAGCGATTGGAGGCAACCATACATCGATTATAAAAGCGAAAACAAACTGCCCGGAGACAAAGCAGAAGCAACAAGGGTTATAAGGAAAAGCAAAGCATACATCCTCATAAAAGACAAATTATACAAGAGGGCAGCATCTTCTAGAGTACTATTGAAATGCGTATCTATACAGGAAGGAAAAGAGATTTTAGAAGAAATCCACTCGGGATGCTGCGGAAATCATGCAACATCTAGAACACTAATCGGCAAAGCATTTAGAAGTGGATTCTATTGGCCAACAACACTCAAGGATGCAGAACAATTAGTCAAGACATGCAAAAGTTGCCAAATATTTGCAAGACAATCACATGTTCCAGCACACAATCTAATCTGCATACCACCAGCCTGGCCTTTTTCATGCTGGGGGCTAGATCAAGTCGGACCCCTCAAAAAAGGAAAAGGAGGATTTGAATACATATTCGTGGCAGTAGACAAATTCACCAAATGGATCGAATACAAACCACTAGTCAAATACAATGCAGAAAAAGCAACCGAGTTCATACAAGACATCATGCATAGATTCGGGATGCCCAACAGAATAATCACAGATCTTGGATCACCGTTTACAGCAAAGGAATTCCAATATTAGGCAAAAGATTGCGGAATAGAGATAGACTATGCATTAGTAGCTCACCCCTAAGCAAACAGACAAGTTGAAAGAGCCAATGTACTATTACTACAAGGCCTAAAACTAAGGCTATACGAAGAACTAAAAGATTACGAAGGTAAATGGATAGAAGAACTACCAAAAGTGGTATGGGGCTTAAGAACTCAAATCAGCAGAGCAACAGGATATTCACCTTTCTTCCCGTATTACCAATTGACTTAATATGACAGTCACCAAGAATCGAACAATACGACAAAGGAGAAGCCGAAGAAACAAGACGGCTAGAGATGGACACAATTGACGAGATAAGAGATAGTTCAGTAATCCAAAATGCAAGATACCTACAAGGCTTACGGAGACATTACGACATAAATATGCATCCAAGAACACTAAAGTCAGGTGATCTGGTACCACGGCTAATTCAAAAGAAAGAAGGAAGACATAAACTACTCAGCCCATGGGAGAGTCCTTTTATCATCAAGACTGCAATACAACCTGGAACTTACGAGCTAATGAAAAAAGATGGGATTCAACTAAACAACACTTGGCATATCAGCTAACTCAAGAAATTCTACAACTAAAGACACAAGATACAAGACTTCAAGAATAAACGATCTACAAGTCAACCATTTCATGAGACAACATGACAAAACCGACAGATTTGCAGAATGAGAGGCACTATCTGGCATTTTAAGTCAGTTGTTTCGTGAGACAACTTGACAAACCGACTGCTTTGCACCATGAGCGGCACAGTCTGATTCATATATATAAAGTCTATCGTTTCGTGAGGCGGCATGACAAGATGACAACTTTGCACCATGAGCGGCACTTTCTAGCATTTTTAAGTCAATTATTTCGTGAGGCAATTTGACAAACCGACTGCTTTGCACCATGAGTGACACAGTTTGGTTCATATATATTAAGTCTACCGTTTCGTGAGGCAACATGACAAGCTAACAGCTTTGCACCATGAGCGGCACTGTCTAGCATTTTCAAGTCAGTTGTTTCGTGAGGCAATTTGACAAACCGACTGCTTTGCACCATGAGCGGCACAGTATGATTCATATATATAAGTCTATCATTTCGTGAGGCGGCATGACAAGCTGACAGCTTTGCACCATGAGCGGCACTGTCTAGCATTTTTAAGTCAGTTGTTTCGTGAGGCAACTCGACAAACCGACTGCTTTGCACCATGAGCGGCACAGTCTGGTTAAAATATCTACAAGTCTACCGTTTCGAGAGGCGACATGACAAATATCAAACTACTCGGCGCGACAAAAAGTGTCAGTCTACCTCGACGATATCAAAGTCAATCACTTGCACAAAGTGACAAAACACAAATACTTGAAGAGGGACACAAACTCCGCGCAACAAGGACTGCAAGCCAAATACTATCATGTCAGAAAGTGACATCTATTTCTCCAGCAGTGGAAATTACTCGTAAAAACGACAACGTTACCTTGAAACTACTCGGAGGTCATTAAAAGATGAAGATCTACAAAGCTTAGCTCAGAAGCATAAGACATTTTATGAACATCAATATCTTCAAATGCAGCCATCAAGGCGCAAAGTCCAATAATACTGCCCAGAAAGAATTCGGGAATTCAGAGGCGTCCTCAAAGCCTAATATAGAGACACAATACTACAAATATCAATCAAAAGAACTCGACATGGCTCACAAAGAACTAGGGAATAAGGTATTCATCAGAAGAACAAACAAGCCAATAAGAAAACAAAGGTACACAACATCGGCAGACAAAGACAAGGACATTACAATATCAGGGCAAAGCTTGACAATATGTTAAGCAAAAGTATCATCCAGAGTATATTACAAGACCATCACTCAAGGATAAGTAAATGTTTGTTATCAAGGAGAAGAGGGCAACACTTTCATCTGACCAAGTATCTCACTACAAAGACTCTTAACCTCAGGTTTCAATTGCTCCGACCTAGTCAAAAGATCGGCCTCCATAGGATCTTCAAGAATCCGGGCCACGGAGACCTCAGGGGCAAGAGCCCGAACAAAGGAAACAACATTTCCAATGCATCATTCAAATCCATTCTGCACAAACTAACAGAATTGAGAAGACAACACTGGGATTATACTATCCACACCAACACTATCATCTCCAAGATGACAAACAACATCAATAATAGGCTTTACAACCTCAAGCAAAGGTTTAAGTTGCGCTCGAGCAGAATTCAACTTTTCTTGCAAAGTCTGAATAGACTGTAAGGCCTGGACAAGATCACGATCAACACCGCTTCGAATCAGCTGAGCTTTAGCTAGCAAATCTTGGGCCTTTTTTAAAGTATCATCGGCAGATTCACTTACATGCCCAGCCTTATTTTCATAATTATTTTCAGAAGAACGAAGAGTCTCAAGCATCACCTCCCGATCTTTTTTCCAAGCCTCACGATGGCGTTCGACATTTGAAAAATATCAAACAAATAAACAAAGATAATCTGGCAAAATCAAAAACAAGTAAGTAAAAGAGCAAATAATACTAGCAAGTCAGGACTTCATATCAGCAATTTTATCAGAAGCTCGGGTAGCAGCAGACTCCTACATCTCTTTCACTCGAACCAACTCAGCTTTTACACAACACAACTCGGCCTCAGCTTTACCAAGGCTACCCTGAATAAGGTGAGCCGACCTCTCTTCTTAAGGACCAAACAAAACATCTTGATCCTGATGGAAAGTCTGTTGACAAAAATAAAGATAAAGGAAACGAGAGGATAGATACACGAAATAGAGATTATCAGAGGTACCTTGAGCTCAGCACCATATTCTGAAGAGAAAGATTCCCATGATGAAAGCAACCGACCAATTCACTCAGACCGAGCAGACAAAGGAATACCATGATCAACTACAGAAAGAACTCGTGTAAAAGGTCGGAAAGTCACGAGAGGCTTCCCAAGGGACACTTCAGTCACTAATCCAACACCGCTGGGAATCACCGAAGCACCTACAACAAAAAAGCTCAACAACAGAGATATAGGAAAAGATAAGGACAAAAAATAAGTTCACCTTGAGAAGACGACTTCAAGTCTACAACAGCTTTAGAAGAAGAGGAGCCATATAAAGGAACGCTGCAATAAAAAATATCCCAAGACTTTACAAAGAACTCAGAAAAATTCAAAGAAATAAGCAAAAGAAGGAAAATATACTTACAAGACTTCTTGATTTGAGCCACAGTTTGAGAAAAGGATAACTTTGGAATAGCAAATTCAAAACCATCATCAAAAGATGGCAAGACAGAAGAAGAAGGTACAACAGAGCTAGAAGCAAGGGGAACATCAGCAGACACCTAACTACATCAAGGAAAATAAGGATCAACATACATCATGAAAGCACATAAAGAAGGAAAAAGAAAAAATGACTTACCCAGAAGGACTCAAAGGGTCAACTGACTCGTCTTCAGTCGAAAGAGCCGAATGACCATCTACAAAATAAAAAACAAATTCAAGAAACAAAAGACAGAAAGTCAAAAACAAAAAGAATTCGGCATAAAGATAACCTGACAAAGAACCCTGACGGGCAGACCGCCTCCTTTTTGGCTGAGGAAGCCTAATATCAACATCTGAATGACCTCGTTTTGGAAAAGTGGTGCGAGATCCAATACCAACATCAGTATCATCATCATCATCGTCATCAGCATCTTCGTCACCCAAATTTCCACCATCAACAGCAGTAGGAACATCGAGAGCAAAGTCATAGCCAAAACCCTGCAAAGCAAAAAACACATCAGATGGAGACAACAAAAGAAAAAATAGATCAAGGACATAAAACACTTACATCAGGCGGAGGGTTGGCAGCACTGTACTCTTGAATCACAATAGGAAGAATAACAACACCACCCAATATTCTATTCATCATCTCAAGAACAGTATCATCAAAAAGTTCAGTCTCAAGAATAAGGCGAGAAGAATCAGAAGGACCACTATATTCAAAACCTAGATGATCCCTTTTCATCAAGGGTTGAATCCGACGACGTAAGAAGCTAGCAACGATACCATTGCCTATCAAACCAAATTGCTTCAAAAAACTGAGACGATCAATCAAAGGCTTAAGAGTTCGCTTCTTAGAAGAAGTAATCTTGTCAGACCAACAAGGAAGAGAAACTGGGAGAGAAGACAGATCAAAAGGCTTAGGAAAGAATGGTTGAGAAACATAAAACCACTTCCCAGCCCAGTCACGAACAGAATCAGATAGGGACAAAGAAGGAAAGATATTCTTGTGACTCTGCCTAGACTGAATCATGAGCAACCACAATTACGAACCTTCGACCTACCAATAAAACGGAATCGAAAGAAGTAGCGGAAGAACAAGAGGCAAGGAGGAATTCCTCTGAAAGCCTCACAAAGATGAACGAAGCAGGAAAGGAAGAGGATAGCATTGGGAACAAGATGGTGAAGCTGGAGACCATAGAAATTAAGAAACTGAATTAAGAAGTCAGATGGAGGAAAACAAAGTCCAAATCTGACATAAGAAACAAAAAGAAGAGATTGATCAGGAGATGGATTCGGAGACAATAGGTCACCAGGCAATTCACAAGCAGAAAGGGCCGATCTTGGAAGAAGTCCCTATGCAACTAAGAGATCAAGATCACCCTGCTGAATAGAAGACTTTGGAATCCCTCCGCCCTTCATTGCAAAATTACCAAGAAAAGAATAACATAAGAAGGTTAAGCCAAAAACAAAGGACAGAAATCTACTGTTAGTCGGAGACAGACTCAGTAGAAAAGGGCAAAGGAACATATATAAGGCTACAAACAAAGAGATTGGTTCCCATAAATAGATGTTACTCAGAAATGGTAATTACAGAAAAATAGTGGAGCGGTTACCAAAACCATCGCTTCCTAAAATCGCGCAACGGTCAGATTAGGCCAGCCACAGTCGAATACCAAAAACAATCACACCCTGCAGAGTACACCATAGCAAAGAAGCAACAAGTCGGAGACATAAACAACTCGGCAGAACATAAGATACACAGATTAAGGAGAATTCTTTATTGAGGAATATCAGCACACAACAAAGTTACAATCAGAACACAGTGCCTTGACAAATACAAAAGTACCCTGGTAAACGGAGAATAATAGAATCAGAAGTAAAAACCAGAACAAGTAATTATCGTACAGGAAGAAACAACTCGGAAGTGCTCGATTTTAGACGAGAGGAAGAGCATCCTTGCTGACTGCAGGCGGCAGAACCAAGAAGTCGTCCAAGACGAGTATCATCAAGGGCAGTGAATCCAGAACAACCCGAAGGGAATCACAAACAAACGACTGAAGGGTCCATGACAGTACACACCAATACCATCACAAGGCCTACACCATTTGCTTCGGTTTCCTTCGCAAAATTCTACCACCTGGAAACTAGCTATCTACTAGTTTCTATCACAAGAACTACACCATTTGACCAGATTACAACCAAGAAAGGGAAGAAAGAAGCCCGGGGCTCGTCAAGCTCGCCAACTACAATATCCATGATACAATAAGAACCTTTACAAGAGGAAGTAGAAGATATGCAACAAGGGAACCATGCTGCAATTATTTATAGAAGAACAAGGGGTGCACATACACCAGGTCCATAAAGAAAAGATGACAAAAACAATAATACATAAGGGGAGCAGTAAAGGCAAAAGATCCTACAAGGACTACATTGATGAGATGAAAACATCTACAACTAAGGAAGTACATTAGGGTACTATACATAATATCCATAAGAATATTCCAAGGATAATCATACAACCAACAACAGCTCTACAGGCCATGAAAACAACTCGGTCAATAATCTTACAATAACCAGACAAGACCAGACTAAGCCTCACCTACAACAAAAGACCGCAAGTGACAAAATATAAAGGCTAAAACCAAGGACATATCAGGTCTACCACCAAAGAAAGACCCAGCACTTGGTGAAAACCTTGCAAAGTAAGATAACCCAGAACCTCCGCACAATATGAGGAAAGTTCTGGTTGATAGGTAGAAAGCCATTCCCAACAAATGAGATTGGACAACTCCAGCTCTAGGCTTTCCAGCAAGAGTGCGATGCAAGCACGGACGGCCAGACGGATGAAGCATACCATTTCAACCAATTCGGGAACGCTAACTGTGACAGTCCGGAGCTCGGCAGTTAGACAGAGAAGGCATGGAAGCCACATCACAAGACTTCTACCTACTACACCAAACTTCTCAGGAAAATCTAATCGAAGAGTTAGTCTACCTCTAACTCCATTCACAAGAATTCTTCTACCCACTCGACTACCAGAAAGTGGGCATAAGCCCGGGGGCTGCTCAGTTTCACTCAACAATATGATCATCGAACCCGAAAGATCAAGATATTAGTGCAAGCACAACAGAATATATAGCAAGGAATGACCACCAAAAGCCAAAAGTCACGAGAAAGTAGAGCAAGATACAGACAAAGGCTGACCAAAGCAACCAGTAAAAGCAAGAGTCTACATACCCATGAAGACACAGTACCCACCCGTGAATAAAAAGAGGACGAGCAGAATATTTTAGACCCTTCCGCCGAGCTCTTTTCCGATAAAAAGAACTCGGAGAAGGCTCGGGGGATGGAAATACCTACCTTACAAGAATTTTTCCTCAGATCCTCCGAATACTTGTACCAAGTATCCAAAGGCTTGGGGGCTAGAGTCAATGAGTGCACATTTTTTCCAGAAACGAAATGTGCAGAAGGACTACAAGACTAGAACACATAAGATCATTTCACGATTTTGCTTCAAAAAAGAACTTAGCTCGCTTACAAAGCAACCCGATATATTGAAGAAAAATCATGAGATGCTCACGGGCTTGTCGATGGGATATCCTATAGGGTACCCATGGATCGGCTTACTTAAGCTTTGGGTCTCCTTTTCTCGGCCACGAAGAAAGATGGACATGCGAAACCGAATTCTACTCGGTAAAGACGACAAGACCAAAGCGCAGCTTAAGACTCTAAGTTTGTAACCGAGTAGGATTAGAGCGACCCTCGACCGGTTCCTGGACTATAAAGGGTCGGTGAGGGAATCACCAAAAAAATAATCTGAACATACTACACAACACCTGATATGTAGAACGACGCACAACATCTTGTATTACGAGATCATAGCAATAACAAGCGACCCAACTAGACGTAGGGTTGTTACTCGACTGTGTCAAGGGCCCGAACTAGTATAAACTGTGTGTCCCTGCATGTCCAACCACCAAGGTTTCACTATTCGTTGAAGCACGAACTACTGTCTCGGGTAACCCCGTGGTAGGCTATCGGTGGTAAAACATCGACAACCAAGCGGGATTGTATTTTCTTTCCTTCTGTCGCGTTTTTTTCTTCTGTCCACAGGTCGCACGGCCGACGCCTTGTGAGCCAAAAAAATTTACCGCACGGTTTGGAGTATTCCTTTTGTTCTTTTTAGTTGTGGAGAAGATGTTTATCTCTTGTGTATTGTATTGAAGTGCACCAAAATGTCTAATGCTTGTACTAGATATACTCCCAAATTGCAGAGCACGATGTAGGGTCGAGATGGTGGACTAGAGGGGGGGGGGTGAATAGTCTTTTCTAAAACTTAAGTGCAACGGCTAACCGAAACAAATGCGGGATTAAAACTATCGGTCTAGCCAAGACTACACCCCTCTATCTATAACTTTAGCACCTAGCAAATTATACTAATTGGGCTCACTAAGGTACCAAGCTAGGAAGCTCTCCTAAACAAGTCTAGGTTGCAAGGTCACACAAACCTAAGCAACTAGTACTCTAAGCACAAAGGGAGATCCTACACATACTAGTAAGCAGAGCACAAAGCACCTAAGCTCACTAGCAATGCTCTCTAGCAAGACTACACAAGTCAACTAGAGAGCTCAACTTACTTAGCTACACAAACTAAGCAATGTGACTAACAAGGCTACTTAAGTCAATTAGCCACGCAAACGCTACTTCTAAGCTACACAAGCTAGAAGGTAACTAGGCAAGCCACACAAGCTAAACTAGTTACAAGAGCAACAACTACTCACTAGCACAAGTATATGAAAGTAAATACAAGCTAGTGATTTGGAGAATGCAAACCACCGAGAAGATGAACAAGGTTGTCATGGTGATTTTCTCCCGAGGTTCAATTGGTCGCCACCAAGCTAGTCCCCGCTGTGTCGACCACACACTTGGTGATTCGGCGACTAATAGGCATTCACAAGCCTAGCCCACTAACTCGGGCGCCGCAAGAATCCACCCACAAGTGAGGGTAGGTCAATGACACGCTCAACTAGAGTTGCTCTTCGCGATCCCCGCGGGGCGAGCACAATACCCCTCACAAGACCTTCTCCGGAGCCACGATCACCAAGCCGTCTAGGAGATGGAAACCTCCAAGAGTAACAAGCACCACCGGCTTGAAAGACGATCACCTAGTGCCACACGAAGCTATCTCTCAAAGCAACGCACTAGTAATCGCTGTCTCACCGAATCAGATGAACACTATTAAGTATGAGTGAGTTAGAGGGCTCCCAAGCACACCTACACAAGCCACAAAGGCCCAAGGGTGCTCAGCAACAAGCCAAGGGCAGCCACCACTCCTATATATAGAGAGGGGAAGAAACTAGCCGTTTTCCCACTCTCTGCGCGTCTCCGGACACTGTTTTACCGAGGGTCCGGACCAATGCGCAGGCGTCCGGACCCTTGCCCATTTGAATCGAGCCGTTGGCGCACTTCAGCACACAGAAAAACACCTCCGGACACTATGAACAGTAGAGGCCCGGGCCATTAAACCGAGCGTCCGGACTCTACACAGAGAGCTCCCGAGAGCAGTTTTTACTCCGGACGCTGTCCGGACAGCACCTCCGGATGCTAGGTTGCGTCCGGACCTCATAGAGCATCCCGGAGAGCAATTTTTAGACCTCCGGACGCAGGTCCGGACGCTACGGTTCGGACGCTAAAGTGCGTCTGGACCAGCACAGTCCGCACGGAAACATCCGTATCTCTTAGCTTCGAACTCCGATTTCGATGATCTTGGACTTTTTGGAAAGATAACTCAGAGGCCTACACATCCCTCAAGTCCATTTGATCCATATCACAATTAATAAAAGCAGTATTTCATTCCAAGATCCACTCTAGTGTTAGGAGCATACCGAAAAACATTTTTCTCTTCTCCGAGTTGATTCAATTCAACTCCAACACCTTCTTCTTTAAAAATGTGCCAACACCACCAAGTGTACAACACCATGTGCATGTGTGTTAGCATTTTGATAATCATTTTCAAAGGATTTTCACTTGCTCTCACCACGCCACTCGATCCTAATGTGTCGCAATGTTAGATCACTCATGTGGCACTAGATGACCGATATGCAAACAAGTTTGCCCCTCTTGATAGTACGACCATCTATCCTAAACCCGGTCATATACTTCTCTACACACCTATGACCGGTGAAATGAAATGCCCTACAAGTTATACCTTTGTCTTGCGTGTTCCATTGCATCTCCTCCAATGTTGATGCAACACATGCACCAACCTATCACCAAATGATATGATCCACTTCATATCATCACGTGATCGTGTTGGTTCATCGATTTTGACCTCACTTGCTCTTCACCGTTGCATCGGTCCATCAACGCCAAACATCACTCGCTTGCCCTTCACACTTGCAACCGGTCCATCAAGCCAAGTCTCATCTTGATCTTCTCCACCTTGGTCACATGACTCCATGTCATGTCTCATGTACAATAAGCTCCTTCATCACACAATCACATGTGAACTAATCTCCTATGTATATATCACTCAAACACATATTAGTTCACTTAGGTTGTCACTCAATTACCAAAAACACATAGGAACCTTCAATCTCCCCTTTTTTGGTAATTGATGACAACTCTACAAAGATATGAAAATTAAGATATTTTTGGACATTATGCCATTTATCCAACATTTAAGCTCTATGTTATGATTTGGATAAATGCCACAAAATCCAACTTGATAGTGATAGCTCCCCCTACATGTGTGCTCAACAAGATTTGTTTTAAGCTTTGCACATATGCATGAATATGAAATTATGGGAGTGCTAGCACTACTAAGTGATGCTAAGGGATATAGGATAAACCTTTGAAGATACCCATTGTAGTTGCACTTTGAAGTTCATCCTTAGCACCATGGTTAGCTAGATAGCATCAAAAACACTAGAAACCCCGTGAGATCAACATTATAAGCACAATTTCTAGATACCAATTGAAGGAACATATATCTAGCTTACCAACCTATGCATGCTAGTTTATCAAAACATCATTCAAATCCTATAACTAGAATACACCACACAAGCATGCATATAAAGATAATAACTTATGCAATATGCAAGGCAAGCACATGAATATGCACATATCAAATGGAATCAATCAAGTTCATGAGCTTGCTCCCCCTACTTGTGTGCATTACTTAGTTCAAGACTTTGATCCTTTCAATCTTGTTCCCTTATGTCCATGTCCATATCTCTCCCTCTTAGTGCATGTCCAACATATATTCATATCTTTGCACTAATCTCTCCCCCTTTGTCATCAATTTCCATAAAAGGTAAACCTTCTTCATTGATGCAAAGGTTGACTAGGGTAGATGGTTGATACTTGTATCTTTGCATTTTTTTATGGACACCAACATATATGTATCGGAATGACACTACATGTAAGATCATTGACCATGATACCATTGAGTAGGGCAACTCCCTTTTGGTCAAAGCAATTGTCATCCAAATAAGCATTGCAAGCAAGAGAACTATGATTTGATCACTTATGGTTGATGATCACTTGTAAACTTGTAGGATACCACTAGTGAGATTACCACATGAAGGATATTGCTTGAATCACCTAGTTGTGGAATATCACATGTATGCTAGAGCTAGACATCTTTTGCAAGTACCAATATGAAGGTTGATACTATTTGAAAGATTAGCATAAGTCTAGATACCACTTGTAGGTTACATCTTGATATCCATTTGTATTGTTGTCTTGTGCTTGAACTAGATTCATCTTCATGAGCTTCTATGTTGACTTGAACTAAAATGAGTAGCAAAAAGCTTTCAAGTCCAGTTTAAACCCTCTCTAAGCTTCTTCACATGCATTAAGCGGTTATCTCATAGAGGTTGTACTTGTCACTTAATAGCAATCCAAAATAGATCAAGTACTTGGGTTTACTAGCTCATGAACAAACTTATATACTACCACTAGATACAAACAATCAATCAAGCAATAGTGGTAGGCTATAAGCATAAAGTTCATTAGATTTTCAATGAATGGGCACTATGTATGACTATATGCACTAATCATGTCCTAAGCAGTAGATGTATGCATATGTCAAACAATTTCACCTTTGCTATGTTGGAGTAGAGGATAGTCATATCAAATTCATCTCCAATTAGCAATGTGAAGTCCAATTAAGAGCTTGGTGAAGACCAATGAATACCAATTTAAAATCTATTCTTCACCCATATGAATTGAGAACCACTAATGATCAAGTGCACTTCTTGTTGTGGTTGACTTGCTTCTTTTCTTGATCAATGCTTGCATGAGAGAATACCAAATGATGTACCACTTGTAATTATGATACCACTTGAATGAATGTTCATGCATCTCTCTTTTGGGTGTTTCTTGCTTCTTTCTTGATCAATCTTATTGATAGCTTCAACTAAGCATCTCAAACGATCCCTAGATTACCACTTCCATATTAGCCTTCCAAGTACCGTTCTTGGTTTACCTACAAAAGGCGGAAAGCCCCTACAAAAGGGAGAAGTGACCTTTCTCTAAGAACCATCCTTCATACTCACTTGAAATGACTTTGTTTGATTGATCTTCTTCTTGAGTACCAAATATGTGTCAAATACACTCCACAATCAAATGACCTTGTACTCATTTTTTGTCATGATTCTAGCTTGAACCAAAAAAAAAACATAGGTGCCTCAATCACTTATAAATATGATTCCAACTTGAGGACCTTTCAATCTTAGTGACTCATGATTAATCCAATAGTTGTTATTTTTCTGGTAGATTCTGTACTCTTCAAAGAATATATCATAACTCTCAAAGTACATATCCAATGATCATGAAATTTGGTGGAGATGTGCTTCACTAAGTCATCTAGCAGCCATAAAAATTTCAGCTTCATTGGACTAGTAGATTGCTACCAGATTTCACATCTTTCCACCTAGGTACATGATGAAAACTGTTGCACATGTGTAGACAAGATCTACTCCAAAACCGAAGTATCCCTTATCGAATATCCATGAAATTTTTACAGCAACTAATAACATAAATTTAGAGCATGCATACCAAATTTCAAGCCAATCCAAATATATTTGATCTCTTAAACATAGCTATGATCACAACTAGCTCAGATTTTGACTAAAAGACAGATTTGAGCAAAATGAGCTAAGCTTCTTCAATTTGAACCAAATTTGAATCCAACTTGTTTGAATACTTTCACAAGACATATATCCATTCAATCCACTTACTAAAAGTAATCTCTTGATCACACCCATTCAAATCAACTCAAATTTGATCACTAATCATTTAATCCATTCAAACAACTTATAGCAAGCAACTAGTGCACACACGTATATCCAATTCAAACAACTCATATGCACTATGTGTATATCCAATTCAAATATCTTATACACACCCAAATGAACTTGATCAACAAGAAATATACCTTAGTAGATCATGATCAATCCATTTGCAAGCTTCAACTTGAATTTGCAAGCCTTCAAATCAATCCAATCAACCACCATAACTTGATTATGCACTTGTATGTTGTAGCACTTGGACTTCATCTTCTTCACTTGGCATTAGGATGAGGATAGCACTAAGCTTCATTACTTGACTCAATCATATGATAAACAATATGAAGCATATTGAATCAAGCCTCCAATGCCAATGGTACCTACACACATTCATCCACTTGTTGATGGTACCCAAACTAGTTTGGGTCCTCTCAAGTTAAGTGCAACATACTTAGGCAATGCCTTAGTATGGATAGCAGGATGTTTTGAAATAGTATCCATAGAGGTACCACTACCATCCTTTCTAAGCATATGATCATCAACAATTGAGATCGACTTAGAAGTCATACCTAGGGGACATGAATGAGCCATGTGTCCCCTTTCCCGACATGAGTAGCACACTCTCTTTGCTTGAGCCTTTTCTTCCTTGCTCATGTTGTGCTTCTCATTGTCTTGCCTCTTTTCTTTTGCTTGAATCTTCATCTCAAGCTTGGTAGGACACTTTGAGGCAAAGTGTCCCATATCTTCACACTTGAAGCACTTGATGTGAGCCAAATGATTCTTCTCTTGATCTTTGCTCATTATCATCTTGTTGGCATCATGGATAGGAGTTGGATGTCATGCTCTTGCTTTGCCACCTCTTCTAGTCTTCTTCTTCTTTATCATCCCCGAATCACTATCTTGATGGTTGATCTTGTGTTGCACTTGGGGCTTGCCTTGTGGATTACAATGAGCATTCTTGGTTGGGAAAGCATTTGCAAGATGTCCCATCCCATGGCACTTGAAGCACATGAAATGAGATAGCTTTCTTGGTTCTTGCTTGTTCTCTTTCTTGCCCTTGCTCTTGTGGAAACCAATTCCACTCTTGTCACCATAGCTTCTCTTGTTTGTCAACATATGCTCAAAGGTGACTTT
Source organism: Microstegium vimineum (assembly GCA_022036555.1). Classification (NCBI taxonomy): domain Eukaryota; kingdom Viridiplantae; phylum Streptophyta; class Magnoliopsida; order Poales; family Poaceae; genus Microstegium; species Microstegium vimineum. The sequence continues at coordinate 34,788,232 of CM039125.1, read as the reverse complement.
GGAGTTGTAGCACCTCTCTAGCTTGTTGCTCATATTCTTCAATTCACTTTTGAGATCATTGTTCTCCTTCAAAAGGTTAGTCTCACAAGACATAGAAGTAGAACAAACATCTATATGTGAAGAATATGGCATATCAAGTAAATCATCAAAAGAGGTGGATACATTCTTCTTCCCTACATCACAAGGGTTAGCAATAATATGTGATTGATCATTTGACCCAAGTGATGAGCTCTATTCATTTTTAAGGTTTAGCAATTCATTGATTAGAGAGCCATGTTTGTGAACTAAATCCTCATGAGACACACGAAGCTCCTCATGATCAAGTTTTAGTTCTTCATGTGAAGATTTAAGAACATTAAGTAAGTGCTTATGTTCTTCACATGAGGTCTTTAGAAGTGAGTTTTCATCTTTTAGTTTCTTTGTTTTATTTAACTCAATTTCTAAAGCTTTGGAGAGTTTGCACACAAGCTCAAAGTTAGGGTAATCACAATCTATAATCACATTGCCAATTGATACCTTAGTGTCACCGTGTGACATGAAGCAATGTGATGAGGTAGAAGAGCTTGTGGAAGCATCACTCTCATAGCCCTAACATGCATCATCAACATCATCATCAAGTGTGTATGGAGTAGCATCATCAATTGCAACACTTGATGTTGGGCCTTCATCTTTCTTGTCAAGTGATCTTGTGGTAGATAGATCATCTTCATCACTTGACTATGAGGTGGAGCAATCTTCCACAACCACCGAGTTGTGGTCATGCTCAACATCCTCATGTGCCACTAACTTAGGAACATCATCATCATTGTTTGGAACCTTCTCATATTTTTCAATGAGGTAGGTCCAAATCTCATGAGCGCTCTCCATGTCCATAATCTCACCAAAGATGTTATCTTTCATAGAATGGTAGAGAATGTTAGTAGCTTGGCAATCGAGATGTAGGCACTTCTTTTGTGCTTGAGTTGCATCCTTTCTCTCAATTGCACAAGAGAGTCCCACATCTACGATCCACCACATTTGGGGAGAAATAAACTTAAAATTGCATGTCAACCAATTTCTCCACCGTGCAAAGTGTGTGCCATCAAAAATGTGTGGACACTCAACATCTAGCCCATAAGTCGCCATCCTCTCGGGTCGGTAAAGACCACAAATGATAGACCAAGCTTTGATACCACTTGTAGGGTCGAGATGGTGGCCTAGAGGGTGGGGGTGAATAGTCTTTTCTAAAACATAAGCGCAACGGCTAACTGAAACAAATGCAGAATTAAAACTATCAGTCTAGCCAAGACTACACCCCTCTATCTATAACTTTAGCAGCTAGCAAATTATACTAATTTGGCTCAGTAAGGTACCAAGCTAGGAAGCTCGCCTAAACAAGTCTGGGTTGCAAGGTCACACAAACCTAAGAACCTAGTACTCTAAGCACAAAGGGAGCTCCTACACATACTAGTAAGCAAAGCACAAAGTACCTAAGCTAACTAGCAATGCTCTCTAGCAAGACTACACAAGTCAACTAGAGAGCTCAACTTACTTAGCTACACAAACTAAGCAATGTGACTAACAAGGCCACTTAAGTCAATTAGGCACGCAAACGCTACTTCTAAGCTACACAAGCTAGAAGGTAACTAGGCAAGCCACACAAGCTAAACTAGTTACAAGAGCAACAACTACTAACTAGAACAAGTATATGAAAGTAAATACAAGCTAGTGATTTGGAGAATGCAAACCACCGAGAAGATGTACAAGGTTGACATGGTGATTTTTCTCCCAAGGTTCACTTGGTCGCCACCAAGCTAGTCCCCGTTGTGTCGACCACACACTTGGTGATTCGGCGGCTAATAGGCGTCCACAAGCCTAGCCCACTAACTCGGGCGCCGCAAGAATCCACCCACAAGTGAGGGTAGCTCAATGACACGCTCAACTAGAGTTGCTCTTCGTGATCTCCCGCGGGGCGAGCACAATGCCCCTCACAAAGCCTTCTCCGGAGCCACGCACAAGCTTCTTGCGTGCTTCGACGGAGCCACGATCACCAAGCCGTCTAGGAGGTGGCAACCTCCAAGAGTAACAAGCACCACCGGCTTGCAACACGATCACCTAGTGCCACACGAAGCTATCTCTCAAAGCAACACACTAGTAATCGCTCTCACACAATTGGATGAAATCTATCAAGTGTGTGTGAGTTAGAGGGCTCCCAACCAAGCACAACTAAGGGTAACACAACCCCAAGGTGCTCAACCAGCCTCAAGGGCCGGCCATGAGCTATTTATAGGCTAGACAAACAAACTAGCCGTTTTGCCCCTTCACAGTGCGGGTCCGGACCATGCAGCTTGCGTCCGGACCCTTCTTCCCGTTTGAAAGAGCCGTTGGCGCGCTCACCGATCGCCGCCACGTGCCTCCGGACGCAGCCAACAGTGCTGCATCGGACCATCAACCTGCGTCCGGACCTCCACTCCAGAGAGCGTCAGACTCAAATGAACTTATACACACCCAAATGAACTTGATCAACAAAAAAAAAATACCTTAGTAGCTCATGATCAATCCATTAGCAAGCTTCAACTTGAATATTTGCAAGTCATCAAATAATCCAATATATCACCACAACTTGATCATACACTTGTATGTTGTAGCACTTAGACTTCATTCTTTTGAATTGGCATTGGTATGAGATATGCATTAAGCTTCACTACTTGACTCAATTATATGATGGACAATATGAAGCATATTGAATCAAGCCTCCAATGCCACTGGTACCTATACACATTCATCCACTTGTTGATGGTACCCAAACTAGTTTGGGTCCTCTCAAGTTAGGAGCAACATACTTAGGCAAGGCCTTAGTATGAATAGCGGGATGTTTTGCAGTAGCAACCATAGAGGTACCACTACCATCCTTTCTAAGCATATGATCATCATCAATGGAAATAAGCTTAGAAGTCATACCTATGCGACATGAATTAGCCATATGTCCCCTTTCCCGACATGAGTAGCACACTCTCTTTGCTTGAGCCTTTTCTTCCTTGCTCATGTTGTGTTTTTCATTGTCTTGCCTCTTCTCTTGTGCTTGAATCTTCATCTCAAGCTTGGTAGGACACTTCGAGGCAAAGTGTCCCATATCATCACACTTGAAGCACTTGACGTGAGCCAAATGATTCTTCTCTTGATCTTTGCTCATCATCATCTTGTTGGCATCATGAATATGAGTTGGATGCCTTGCTCGTGCTTTTCCACCTCTTCTAGTCTTCTTCTTTGTCATCCCCGAATCACCATCTTGATGGTTGATCTTGTGTTGCACTTGGGGCTTGACTTGTGGCTTAGCTTGAGCAATCTTGGTTGGGCAAACATTTGCAAGATGTCCCATCCCATGGCACTTGAAGCACATGAAATGAGATAGCTTCTTATGTTCTTGCTTCTTCTCTTTCTTGCCCTTGCCCTTGTGGAAACCAATTCCACTCTTGTCACCATGTCTTCTTTGATTGTCCATCATGTGATCAAAGGTGACCTTGGAAGTGTAACACCTCTCTAACTTGTTGCTCATGTTCTTCAATTCACTTTTGAGCTCATTGTTCTCATTGAAAAGGTTAGTCTCACAAGACATAGAAGTAGAACAAGCATCTATATTTGAAGAATATGGCATATCAAGTAAATCATCACAAGAGGTGGATACATTCTTCTTCCCTACACCACAAGGGTTAGCAACAATATGTGATTGATCATTTGACCCAAGTGATGAGCTCTCTTCATTTTTAAGATTTAGTAATTCATTAATGAGAGAACCATGTTTGTGAACTAAACTTTCATGAGACATGCGAAGTTTCTCATGATCTAATTTTAGTTCATCAAGTGAAGATTTAAGAACATCAAGTAAGTGCTTATGTTCTTCACATGAGGTCTTTAGAAGTGAGTTTTCATCTTTTAGTTTCTTAGTTTTGTTCAACTCACTTTCTAAAGCTTTGGAGAGTTTGCACACAAGCTCAAAGTTAGGATCATCACAATCTACAATCACATTGCCAATTGATACCTTGGTGTCACCATGTGACATGAAGCAATGTGATGAAGTAGAAGAGCTTGTAGAAGCATCACTCTCATAGCCCGAGCATGCATCATCATCATCATGATCAAGTGTGCTTGGAGTAGTATCATCAATTGTATCACTTGAGGTTGGGCCTTCATCTTTCTTGTCAAGTGATCTTATAATTGATCTTTTATCATCATCACTTGACCATGAGGTGGAGCAATCTTCCACAACCACCAAGGTGTGGTCATGCTCAACATCCTCATGTGCCACCAACTTGGACACATCATCATCAATGTTTGGCACCATCTCGTATGTTTCAATGAGATAGGTCCAAATCTCATGAGCGCTCTTTATGTCCATAGTCTCATCAAAGATGTTATGTTTCATAGAATGGTAGAGAATGTTAGTAGCTTGGCAATCGAGATGTAGCCACTTCTTTTGTGCTTGAGTTGCATCCTTTCTCTCAATTGCACAAGAGAGCCTCACATCTACGATCCACCACATTTGGGGAGAAATAAACTTAAAATTGCATGTCAACCAATTTCTCCACCATGCAAAGTGTGTGTCATCAAAAATGTTTGGACACTCAACATCTAGCCCATAAGTCTCCATCCTCTCGGGTCGGTGAAGACCACAAAAGAGAGACCAAGATCCGATACCACTTGTAGGGTCGAGATGGCGGACTAGAGGGGGGGTGAATAGTCTTTTCTAAAACTTAACCGTCACGGATAACCGAAACTATTACGGAATTAAAACTATCGGTCTAGCCAAGACTACACCCCTCTATCTATTACTTTAGCACCTAGCAAAGATGTCTATTATGCTAATTAAGGTGCCGAGCTAGGAGGCTCACCTACACAAGTCTAGGTTGCAAGGTCACACAAACCTAAGCAACTAGTACTCTAAACAAACCGGGGAGCTCGTACACATACTAGTAAGCAAAGCACAAAGCACCTAAGCTCACTAGCAATGCTCTCTAGCAAGACTACACAAGTCAACTAGAGAGCTCAATTTACTTAGCTACACAAACTAAGCAATGTGACTAACAAGGCTACACAAGCCAATTAGCCACTCAAGAGATACTTCTATGCTACACAAGCTAGAAGCTAACTAGGCAAGCTACACAAGCCAAACTAGTTACAAGAGCAACAACTACTCACTAGCACAAGTATATGAAAGTAAATACAAGCTAGTGATTTGGAGAATGCAAACCACCGAGAAGATGTATAAGGTTGACACGGTGATTTTTCTCCCGAGGTTCACTTGGTCGCCACCAAGCTAGTCCCCGTTGTGTCGACCACACACTTGGTGATTCGGTGGCTAATAGGAGTTCACAAGCCTAGCCCACTAACTCGGGCGCCGCAAGAATCCACCCACAAGTGAGGGTAGCTCAATGACACGCTCAACTAGAGTTGCTCTTCGTGATCTCCCGCGGGGCGAGCACAATGCCCCTCACAAAGCCTTCTCCGGAGCCACGAACAAGCTTCTTGCGTGCTTCGACGGAGCCACGATCACCAAGCCGTCTAGGAGGTGGCAACCTCCAAGAGTAACAAGCACCACCGGCTTGCAACACGATCACCTAGTGCCACACGAAGCTATCTCTCAAAGCAACACACTAGTAATCGCTCTCACACAATTGGATGAAATCTATCAAGTGTGTGTGAGTTAGAGGGCTCCCAACCAAGCACAACTAAGGGTAACACAACCCCAAGGTGCTCAACCAGCCTCAAGGGCCGGCCATGAGCTATTTATAGGCTAGCCAAACAAACTAGCCGTTTTCCCCCTTCACTGGGCTTCCTGCAGAGGGTCCGGACGCACTCAACAGTGCGTTTCCGGACCATGCAGCTTGCATCCGGACCCTTCTTCCCGTTTGAAAGAGCCGTTGGCACGCTCACCGATCGCCGCCACGTGCCTCCGGACGCAGCCAACAGTGCTGCACCGGACCATCAACCTACGTCCGGACCTCCACTCCAGAGAGCGCCTGACACCGGACGCGCGTTCGCATCCCTGCGTCCGGACGAAAAACAACGTCCGGTTCTTCACTCAGAGCCGTTACAGAGAGGGCAAACCTCCGGATGCAGCGTCCGGAGTTCCCAGTCCGGACGACAAACAACTTCCGGATCTCCTGCTCCCGATCAAGCACGCTAGGGTTTGCTTCCGGACGCATCCGCGATGGTCCGGACCAGCAGCACCCTTGCGTCCGTACCTTGCGTCCGGAGCTCATACCCGAGCCAAACCGAGCTGCCACTTCTTCCTTGCTTCTCAAGTGCTAACACAAACGTGATCACCACCTTGTGCATGTGTGTTAGCATTTTCACAATCATTTTCAAAGCATTTTCACTTGCTTCTCACCACGCCACTCGATCCTAATACATCGCAAAGTTAGATCGCTCACGGTGGCACTAGATAACTGATATGCAAACAAGTTTGCTCCTCTTGATAGTACGGCTATCTATCCTAAACCCAGTCATAATCTTCTCTACACACCTATGACCGGTGAAATGAAATGCCCTATGGTTATACCTTTGCCTTGCACATTCCATTCCATCTCCTTCTCCAATGTTGATGCAACACATGCACCAACCATTTGTTAAATGATATGATCCACTCCATATCATCACATGACTGTTTTGGTTCAACGATCTTGACCTCACTTGCTCTTCACCGTTGCTTTGGTCCATCGGCGCCAAGCATCACCCGCTTGCCCTTCACACTTGCAACCGGTCCATCAAGCCAAGCCTCATCTTGATCTTCTCCACCTTGATCACATGACTTCATGTCATGTCTCATGTGCAATAAGCTCGTTCATCACACAATCACATGTGAACTAATCTCCTGTGTATATATCACTTGAACACATATTAGTTCACCTAAGTTGTAACTCAATTACCAAAATCACATAGGAACTCTCAATCTCTCCCTTTTTGGTAATTGATGACAACTCTACAAAGATATGGAAATTAAGATCATTTTGGATATTATGTCATTTATCCATCATTTAAGCTCTATGCCAAGATTTGGATAAATGCCACAAAATCCGACTTGGTAGTGATAGCTCCCCCTACATGTGTGCTCAACAAGATTTGGTTTAAGCCTTGCACACATGCATAAATAGGAATTTTGGGAGTGCTAGCACTACTAAGTGATGCTAAGGGTTATATGATAAACCTTTGAAGATACTCATTGTAGTTTCATTTGAAGTTCATCCTTAGCACCTCCATGGTTAGCTAGATAGCATCAAAAACACTAGAAACCTCATGAGATCAACATTATAAGCAAGGTTTGTAGATACCACTTATTAGAACAACTATCTAGCTTACCAACCTATGCATGCTAGTTTATCAAGTCATCATGTAAATCCTATAACTAGCATACACCACACAAGCATGCATATAAATATAATACTTATGCAATGTGCAAGCAAGCACATGAATATATGCACATATCAAATGCAATCAACCAAGTTCATGAGCTTACTCCCCCTACTTGTGTGCATCACTTAGTCCAAGACTTTGATTCTTTGATCTTGTTCCCTTTTTGTCCATGTCCATGTCTCTCCCTCTTAGTGCATGTCCAATATATGTTCATATGTTTGCACTAATCTCTCCCCCTTTGTCATCAATTTCCATAAAAGGTAATACTTTTTTTTATTGATGCAAAGGTTGCACTAGGGTAGATGGTTGATACTTTTTGATGGACACTAACACATATGTATTGAATGACTCTTCATGTAAGATCATTGACCATGATACCATTGAGTGAGGCAACTCCCCTTTGGTCAAAGTGAATGTCATCCAAATAAGCTTTGCAAGCAAGAGAACTTTGATTTGATTACTTAAAGTTGAGGATCACTTGTTAGCTTGTAGGATATCTCTTGTGAGATTACCACTTGTAGAATTATTTGAATTAACTCAATGTGGATCATCACAAGTATGCTAGAACTAGACATCTTTTGCAAGTACCAATATGAAAGTTGATACTATTTGAAAGATTAGCATAAGTCTAGATACCATTGTAAGTTACATCTTGATATCCATTTGCATTGTTGTCTTGTGCTTGAACTAGATTCATCTTCATGAGCTTCTATGTTTGACTTGAACTATAATGAATAGCATAAGCTTTCAAGTCCGGTTTAAACTCTCTCTAAGCTTGTTCACACACATTAAGCGGTTATCTTATAGAGGTTGTACTTGTCACTTGATTGCAATCCAAAATAGATCAAGTACTTGGGTTTACTAGCTCATGAACATACTCATATACTACCACTAGATCAAATAACTCAATCAAGCTATAGTGGTAGGCTATAAGCATAAAATTCATTTGATTTTCAATGAATGAGCACTATGTATGATTATATGCACTAAACATGTCCTAGAGCAATATGTATGCATATGTCAAACAATTTCACCTTTGCAATGTTAGAGTAGAGGATAGTCATATAGATTTCATCTCCAATTAGCAATGTGAAGTCCAATTAAGAGCATGGTGAAGACCAATGAATACCAATATGAATTCCATTCTTCACCCATATGATTTGAGAACCACTAAAGATCAAGTGCACTTTCTTGTTGCGGTTGACTTGCTTATTTCTTGATCTTTGCTTGCATGAGAGAATACCAAATGATGTACCACTTGTAGAAGGTGATACCACTTGAAAGTTAAGATCATTAATCTCTCTTGGGTGTTGCTTGCTTTCTTTTGATCAATCCTATTGATAGCTTTCAACTAAGCATCTTCAAATGATCCCTAGATCACCAATTCCATGTTAGCCTTCCAAGTAACTAAAACGACCTCGATTTCCATGAAGGGAAATCCACAGATTCGCAGTGTAATAAAACAGATTGCAGGAGCAATCCACCATATCACCCAAATTTCAGTTGCTACCATTACCATACTTCGAGTACAAGAGTTCAAATAGAAGGATTTACTTAAGTCTATTACAATGCCACATTGGTGGAATCACACTGCAACATAAATCAAAGTAGCAACGCAGAAGCGCTGGGATCCTCTCCAAGCCTGAGGCTAGACACGAGACACCTAGTCCTCCTCATTGTTCCCATCGAAGTCAAAGTCCGGTTCCTCATCTGCCAAATATCTATCAGTACGATTTGTACTGGCCACATTATCCCACCCTAATGCATATTTGTGGTAGTGGATGCATGTAGGGTATAACAAAAGACCTATCTTTGGCTGTTGGCTTCCTATGCAAGATTCATTATTAAACTAGTAGTATAAGTCATTGTATAGTTGTCCAATTTCATAATCCATCCATCCATTCCATTCCCATCACACACATCTCACCACACTTCACACTCATTCGACGGGCCCAACTCCCTCTCGAGCCCGTCTCAGCGACACACTGCTCCATCAGAGCACACTGCCGAATCATATCATAACCAGAGGGAGAAAAGAAGACACCTCTCACTAGCGGGTGAAGCAGATCACAGAAACTGGTCCATAGCCGACGAATCGGCTATGTATCGATCGATCAAACCGTAAACATGCTACAGTATGTCTTACAATACCACGAGTTCCACCATCATCGATAACCGTCGTCATCTAGTCCAGACTCCAACTGCTTGCTAGCCTAGGTCGATGCCACTCTACCACTCAGCCCTGAGCCAACTCCTCATATCAAACACGGGGGCGCTGAGACTGTGAGGCATGGTACCGGGCCCCGGTGGTCACCATGCTATCTCGAGAGGGTGTGGGGCATATCCTTCCGGTACCTCTCTACACTAATCCGCTTACTTCCAAGTAGTAGTGGCACCGCCCTACCAAGTAGTCCAGCCGTCTTTCCCCCGCAGAAAGCAAGTGGCATGTAAGGTTTCTATGATTCTGAGTACCAGGAAGTCCCTAATTGGCCAAGCAAGACATCTTCATCATACCCCATGCCATCACAACATTTCACTATTCCGAGGTTCACCCTCGGAACCTCCTTTCCGGTCCATTTACCCGCCACAGGTACGATCAAGGGATTGCTCAGGTAGCTCTCCCAGCAAGACTTGCCCAAGGCTCGTCGTCATTCTCACTTGGCCGACAAAACCCTCACCACACGCACCCAAGACACACGCAACACTCTCACCTCCTTCCGGCACCACGTGCCTTATTATCTCATCAATATATGTGAGAGCATAGTAGTAGTAGTAGTATATAGATGAAGCAATTGTGCGTCTATCCTATTGCGGGGTAGCAGGGTAGAGGTTTCGTCAAGGTAAAGGCTTTGAGCAAGTAAACTACCATGCAATCCTATGCATTGCTTAGCATCATTAATCTCAGAAATGTAACATGTGAGTATGCATAATAGGATCTACTAGGTGGGTGGGGTGTGGCACCTCCGTTGTTGTCACTGAGTTCCTCCTCGTAGTCGTAATCCCCCTCCTCAGTCAGACCCTCCTCGTTCTCTGAAACGAATAAGCGAAATAGTCGCGTTAGAGACGTCTATAGATCACACAAATAATTATCAGAAAAATGAGAAGATCCAAATGCACACAAACATAGCTCCATCATGTAGAGCTCATTTTTCTGAGAATTTTGATAGGTCATTTGCAATTTTTGGACTTCGTATGAATTTACTGTGAATTTTCGAAGCTTAAATTAGTTCTGAATATGAATAAATAGGATTTGAATTTCAGCTGGGACACGTGGCAGTACGGGATTGGTCGGCTGACGTCGGTATGACGTCAGCGTGATTCACCGTTGACTAGGTCAACCCGAGTGGGTTTTTCAGGGCCGGTCTGGGCCGGATCTGGGTCGGGCTTGGGCCCGCCACATGTCGCGCTCAGGTTGAGCCACATGGCCAACTTGGGCTCCCGTCGGGCTTCCTTTGGGCCTGGCAGGGGCTCCGTCCACCACAGCGGGGTACGGTGCACCTTGCACCTCGGTCCAGTGAACCATAGGCACAAGACCTTGTGCACCAGGTGCATGCACCCCTTCTCCTCTTCCGGTCTACACGCACCGAGTCCACAGACACAGGGGCGGGGGTCACAGCTTGGTCCACCGTAGTGCACTGCGCCTGCGCACAGAGGGGACCTGTAGGTCAGCCTCACGGCTCGCAAGGGCCGGGTCCATCCTTCTCCCTCCTTCTCTTTTCCCTTCCCTTTCTTTCCTCTGTTTCGCACCGGCCAACGGATGTCGACGGTGGTGCGTCGCCGGCGCCGAGCAACCCAGGCTACTAGTAGCGGCTTGGTCCAATTGAGGGTTCCAAGACCCTCGCACATCGACGGCGAACAAGATGGCGGCCTCGGTTCGGCTCGGCAGGGGGCTCGATGGTCACTGGCGCAAGGGCAGAGCGGTGGCGCTGGCCGGCGTCTCCCAATTCCGGCGTGGGGCGTGGTCTCGACCTAAATTGGAGACATGGCCTTGCTCGGGGAGGTCTCAGGACTTGGCACAACCGCTCGCAAGGGCCCCAGGGGGTCTCTAGGTCTCTGGTGGCGAGGAGCAAGCTCGGCGGCACGTGGGGACAGCAGCCCAGGCGCTAGAGTTGGCAACGTAGGGTCGGGTCTCTGATATCGCCTCCCATTCGCTCGCGCGATCGTGACCAGCCACACAAACGCGCCCTGTGGTCTCCAGAGCAGTCTGTTTGCGGCACCGAGTTCATCGGCGCACGGCCAGGTTGCCGGTCGTCGTGGCTAGGAGGTTGGGGTCATCCACGGCCTCATCCGACTAGTCCAGGAGCTTTGGGTGGTCGCGGTGGTGCTTAGGGGTCAGTCGGTTCGGCCCGAGGTGGTCTTGGTTACTGGGACGAGGCTCACCGCGACGGTGAACGTGCAGAGCACGCGCACGCCGTCACAACGCATGGTCAGGGAGGTCCGGGGATCCTTGGATGCTTCCATCTAACCAGGGGGCTCGGGGAGGTCTCCGTGGTGTTCAAGGTCTCATCTGTTTGTCCTAAGAAGGTCCACATCATCGGGAACACGTCGGTCACCGAGGAGCAGCGACCGCGCATGGCCATGGCAGACCGCACGACTGTCGTCGCGTTCGGGGGGTCATGGGGCTCGTCGAGCGGCATCACGGTCCATTCTGTGCACGTGCAAGAGTGCGTGTCCAGGGGGCTAATCCGACGGCGGTTTTGTGCCTTCCCAGGTGGGGAACGCGTTCGTGCACGCCGACGGGGTCTGGAGCTCTAGAGCTCGATCGGGGTTGGGGGGAAGTGTACCATGCGGCCGGAGGAGAAGGGCTATCGGCACAGTGATGAGCCGATGCAGTGAAGCTCTGGATGCCGTGCAGTGCAGATCCCCTCCACAGCAGCTCCGCCCGATCGCCAACGTGGAAGCACGCCGTGCTCCAGCAAGCTCCGACGTAGTCCACCTCCTCTTCTTCTCCTCCGCTTCTCCTCTGGCCCTTCTTCTCCTTGCCCGAGTGCTGTGTGCGGCGTGTGTGTGTATGTCGCGGTGGTGGCGCGGGTCTGGGAAGACTTAGAGGCTCTCCCGAGCGGGGTTTGGCTGGGGTCTCCATGATCCAAGGGCGAGGGAGCGTGGACAGCTGATCCAAGGGCTCACGGGGCTAGGGTTTGGACTTCTTGGCGGCCAGGGTGCCGTTGGGTAGCCGGTGGGGGGCAGGTCCACGCGCCTAGCGTCGCTGCCAGGCAACAGACGCTCCCTCTGCCGGTTTTTGCCAGCGCCCGCGGGAGCGGCGCGGGGCTGAGAAAGGAAAGGCGCAGGGGAGGAAGAAGAAAGTAGTGGCGGGGGTCCACCTGTCGGTGCGAGTGGGCGGGCAAGAGCTCGCGCAGAGCGTCCACGTGCGCGCTGCTGGGCTGGCGGGCGTTCGCGGGCCGGCGCGAGCGGGACTGGCCCAAGCGGCCGAGCGGGTCTGTGCTGTTGGGCTGGCCACGCGGGTGAGGGGGGGTTGTGCTGGCCGGTTTGCTTCAATTCCTTTTTCCCTTTTCTATTTTCTTTGTATTTGCTTAGTTAAGTACATATACATGTATATGTAATATGTACTTGTATGTTTGTGTTTGTATATTTTTTGTATGCATATACATGTGTATCTAGGTGTTCGTATTTAATTGCTTAGATACATATTTGTCAATGCATATGTACTTATGTTCTTGTATACATATATATATATATATATATACACACACACACATGCAGGTATATGTGTATATGTATATATATATATATATATATATATATATATGTATTTTCATAGGGGTTGTTTTAATTACTTGTAAATGTAAACATTCATTGCAAGAGAAAATAAGATCCAAATCATGCAAAGCATATTAGCATGGGAATTAAACTTAGCCTAAGTTAAATAAGATCTAGGGCTAGGTGTTAACTACCAGTGTTAGGTCAAGCATAACAACCATCAAACATAACAAAGCTTAAACAAAAATTTTGTAGCTGTGATTTTTATGTGTCAAATTTCTGGGTTGTTACAGTAACATTCTTGGTTTACCTACAAAAGGCGGCAAGCCCCTACAAAAGGGAGAAGTGACCTTTCTCTATGAATCATCCTTAATACTCACTTGAAATGACTTTGTTTGATTGATCTTTATCTTGAGTACTAAATATATGTCAAGTATACTCCACAATCAAATGACCTTGTACTCATTGCTAATATAGGTACCTCAATCACTTATAAGCATGATTCCAATTTGAGGACCTTTCATTCTTAGTGACTCTTGATCAATCCAATGGTTGTCACTTTTCTGGCAGATTCTGTACTCTCTAAAGAATATATCATATCTCCCAAAGTACATATCCAATGACCAGGAAATTTGGTGGAGATGTGCTTCACTAAGTCATCTAGCAGCCATAAAAATTGATCTTCATTGGACTTATAGATTGCTACCAGATTTCACATCTTTCCACATAGGTACATGCTGAAAACTGCTGCACATGTGTTGACAAGATCCACTCCAGAACCGAAGTATCCCTTATCCATTATCCATGAAATTTGCACAGCAACTAATACCATAAGTGTAGAGCATGCACACCAAATTTTAAGCCAATACATATAGATTTGATCTCTTAAACATGGTTATGATCACAGCTAGCTCAGATTTTGACTAAATGGCAGATTTGAGCAAAATGAGCTAAGCTTCTTCAAATTGAACCAAACTTGATATCAACTTGTTTGAACACTCTCAAGAGACATATCCATTCAATCACTTACTAGAAGTAGTCTCTATATCACATCCATTCAAACCAACTCAAACTTGATCACTAAGCATTTAATCCATTTAAATAGCAAGCAACTAGTGCACATTTATATCCAATTCAATCAACTCATATGCACTATGTGTATATCCAATTCAAACAACTTATACACACCCAAATGAACTTGATCAACAAAAAAATACCGTAGTAGCTCATGATCAATCCATTAGCAAGCTTCAACTTGAATATTTGCAAGTCATCAAATAATCCAATATATCACCACAACTTGATCATGCACTTGTATGTTGTAGCACTTGGACTTCATTCTTTTGAATTGGCATTGGTATGAGATATGCATTAAGCTTCACTACTTGACTCAATTATATGATGGACAATATGAAGCATATTGAATCAAGCCTCCAATGCCACTGGTACCTATACACATTCATCCACTTGTTGATGGTACCCAAACTAGTTTGGGTCCTCTCAAGTTAGGAGCAACATACTTAGGCAAGGCCTTAGTATGAATAGCGGGATGTTTTGCAGTAGCAACCATAGAGGTACCACTACCATCCTTTCTAAGCATATGATCATCATCAATGGAAATAAGCTTAGAAGTCATACCTATGCGACATGAATTAGCCATATGTCCCCTTTCCTGACATGAGTAGCACACTCTTTTTGCTTGAGCCTTTTCTTCCTTGCTCATGTTGTGCTTTTCATTGTCTTGCCTCTTCTCTTGTGCTTGAATCTTCATCTCAAGCTTGGTAGGACACTTCGAGGCAAAGTGTCCCATATCATCACACTTGAAGCACTTGACGTGAGCCAAATGATTCTTCTCTTGATCTTTGCTCATCATCATCTTGTTGGCATCATGAATATGAGTTGGATGCCTTGCTCGTGCTTTTCCATCTCTTCTAGTCTTCTTCTTTGTCATCCCCGAATCACCATCTTGATGGTTGATCTTGTGTTGCACTTGGGGCTTGACTTGTGGCTTAGCTTGAGCAATCTTGGTTGGGCAAACATTTGCAAGATGTCCCATCCCATGGCACTTGAAGCACATGAAATGAGATAGCTTCTTATGTTCTTGCTTCTTCTCTTTCTTGCCCTTGCCCTTGTGGAAACCAATTCCACTCTTGTCACCATGTCTTCTTTGATTGTCCATCATGTGATCAAAGGTGACCTTGGAAGTGTAACACCTCTCTAACTTGTTGCTCATGTTCTTCAATTCACTTTTGAGCTCATTGTTCTCATTGAAAAGGTTAGTCTCACAAGACATAGAAGTAGAACAAGCATCTATATTTGAAGAATATGGCATATCAAGTAAATCATCACAAGAGGTGGATACATTCTTCTTCCCTACACCACAAGGGTTAGCAACAATATGTGATTGATCATTTGACCCAAGTGATGAGCTCTCTTCATTTTTAAGATTTAGTAATTCATTAATGAGAGAACCATGTTTGTGAACTAAACTTTCATGAGACATGCGAAGTTTCTCATGATCTAATTTTAGTTCATCAAGTGAAGATTTAAGAACATCAAGTAAGTGCTTATGTTCTTCACATGAGGTCTTTAGAAGTGAGTTTTCATCTTTTAGTTTCTTAGTTTTGTTCAACTCACTTTCTAAAGCTTTGCAGAGTTTGCACACAAGCTCAAAGTTAGGATCATCACAATCTACAATCACATTGCCAATTGATACCTTGGTGTCACCATGTGACATGAAGCAATGTGATGAAGTAGAAGAGCTTGTAGAAGCATCACTCTCATAGCCCGAGCATGCATCATCATCATCATGATCAAGTGTGCTTGGAGTAGTATCATCAATTGTATCACTTGAGGTTGGGCCTTCATCTTTCTTGTCAAGTGATCTTATAATTGATCTTTTATCATCATCACTTGACCATGAGGTGGAGCAATCTTCCACAACCACCAAGGTGTGGTCATGCTCAACATCCTCATGTGCCACCAACTTGGACACATCATCATCAATGTTTGGCACCATCTCGTATGTTTCAATGAGATAGGTCCAAATCTCATGAGCGCTCTTTATGTCCATAGTCTCATCAAAGATGTTATGTTTCATAGAATGGTAGAGAATGTTAGTAGCTTGGCAATCGAGATGTAGCCACTTCTTTTGTGCTTGAGTTGCATCCTTTCTCTCAATTGCACAAGAGAGCCTCACATCTACGATCCACCACATTTGGGGAGAAATAAACTTAAAATTGCATGTCAACCAATTTCTCCACCATGCAAAGTGTGTGTCATCAAAAATGTTTGGACACTCAACATCTAGCCCATAAGTCTCCATCCTCTCGGGTCGGTGAAGACCACAAAAGAGAGACCAAGATCCGATACCACTTGTAGGGTCGAGATGGCGGACTAGAGGGGGGGTGAATAGTCTTTTCTAAAACTTAACCGTCACGGCTAACCGAAACTATTACGGAATTAAAACTATCGGTCTAGCCAAGACTACACCCCTCTATCTATTACTTTAGCACCTAGCAAAGATGTCTATTATGCTAATTAAGGTGCCGAGCTAGGAGGCTCACCTACACAAGTCTAGGTTGCAAGGTCACACAAACCTAAGCAACTAGTACTCTAAACAAACTGAGGAGCTCGTACACATACTAGTAAGCAAAGCACAAAGCAGCTAAGCTCACTAGCAATGCTCTCTAGCAAGACTACACAAGTCAACTAGAGAGCTCAACTTACTTAGCTACACAAACTAAGCAATGTGACTAACAAGGCTACACAAGCCAATTAGCCACTCAAGAGCTACTTTTATGCTACACAAGCTAGAAGCTAACTAGGCAAGCTACACAAGCCAAGCTAGTTACAAGAGCAACAACTACTCACTAGCACAAGTATACGAAAGTAAATACAAGCTAGTGATTTGGAGAATGTAAACCACCGAGAAGATGTACAAGGTTGACACGGTGATTTTTCTCCCGAGGTTCACTTGGTCGCCACCAAGCTAACAAACCGAGAAGATGCGTCCGGACCCCTGCCCGTTTGAATCGAGCCGTTGGTGTGCTTCAGCACACAGAAAAACACCTCCGGACGCTATGAACAGTAGAGGTCCGGACCATTAAACCGATCGTCCGGACTCTACACAGAGAGCTCCCGAGAGCAGTTTTTACTCCGCACACTGTCCGGATAGTACCTTCCGACGCTAGGTTGCGTCCGGACCTCAAAGAGCATCCCGGAGAGCAATTTTTAGACCTCCGGACTGCACAGTGTGTCCGGACCAGTACAGTCCGTACGGAAACGTCCGTATCTCTTAGCTTCGAACTCCGATTTCGATGATCTTGAACTTTTTGGAAAGCTAACTCAGAGGCCTACACATCCCTCAAGTTCATTTGATCCATATCACAATTAATCAAAGCAGTATTTCATTCCAAGATCCACTCTAGTGTTAGGAGCATACCGAAAAACATTTTTCTCTTCTCCGAGTTGATTCAATTCAACTCCAACACCTTCTTATTTGCAAATGTGCCAACACCATCAAGTGTACAACACCATGTGCATGTGTGTTAGCATTTTGATAATCATTTTCAAAGGATTTTCACTTGCTCTCACCACGTCACTCGATCCTAATGTGTCGCAATGTTAGATCGCTCATGTGGCACTAGATGACCGATATGCAAACAAGTTTGCCCCTCTTGATAGTACGACCATCTATCCTAAACCCGGTCATATACTTCTCTACACACCTATGACCGGTGAAATGAAATGTCCTACAAGTTATACCTTTGCCTTGTGCATTCCATTCAATCTCCTCCAATGTTGATGCAACGCATGCACCAACTTATCACCAAATAATATGATCCACTTCATATCATCACGTGACCGTGTTGGTTCATCGATCTTGACCTCACTTGCTCTTCACCGTTGTGTCGGTCCATCGGCGCCAAGCATCACTCGCTTGCCCTTCACACTTGCAACCGGTCCATCAAGCCAAGCCTCATCTTGATCTTCTCCACCTTGGTCACATGACTCCATGTCATGTCTCATGTACAATAAGCTCATTCATCGCACAATCACATGTGAACTAATCTCCTGTGTATATATCACTCAAACATATATTAGTTCACCTAGGTTGTCACTCAATTACCAAAAACACATAGGAACCTTCACACGATTTCTTCTCATTTGCTCTGGTGTAAGAAGGGTCAATGTTAGTTCCTTATATATGATAATCTAAGGAAAGTGTCTTGGTCCTTTGCGAACCTGGATTGAAAACACATACTTCATGGAAGCAAGCTGTCTAGGTCCCCCAAATGCTCAACATATCATAAATACTAATATTTGATAGTTTTATCTACATATACTGCATCTTTATAAGTTGTCGTTCGCATGTAAGTTTTCCTACATCTTTCAAGCCATATGTAGTTCCATATGTGCATAAGAAATTCATGTCAAGTTAGTTGCAGGTGTCCTTTTTTAGTTATCTCCAATCCTTATTCATGTGATTTTTTGTTGTGTCTTGTCCATGTCAGATTTATATTAATCATTTTAAATTTTATACAAAAAGGGATTCTTAGGGATGAAGTATGCACTAATTCATCATTTTTTTTATTGTAAATGTACCTCACAAGTCACTAATATTTGGTACTTTCATGCAGAAGAGTTATCTGGTGATTCTATATATGGATGGGGGAAGATGTCACTGCTGCTATTACAGATCAAAAGCTTACCTTATCACTGATCTGGGTGTACCTTTCATTAGCATCCTTGCTTTTGGATTCGGAGGCCCCAATCCCCTCCGACGGCTCTTCGTTGTCCATTTCTTTTTTTAGGGTTTTAGATTTGTTTGATCAGAATATTACATATGGATCTTATAAGATGTGCTTTGTTGGAGATGGTGATATTTCCTTCATGGACCTTTTGTACCCTTGTTATGTGGGCTTTATTATTTGTTTTGGCCTTTTTTGTTTGATATGTTTTATTTGGTTATATATTTTTAAGACTTTGTTTTAATAGTTTTACACATAAAATTTCCATAGTTGTATATGTGTTTTTTTAAGACTTTGTTTTAATAATTTGGCTTAGTTAGAATTTTTTTCTATTTTTCATCTTTATTTGTTATTTTTTTGGTTTCTGTATAATTTTAATTTGTTTTATTTTTTACATTTTTTATATGTTTAATTTGTTCTTTTAATATTTTTTATTTTATTTATTTAACACTGAGCAATGTTTGCAAACGTCTCTTTTTCTTTTTCTTTAGGTTTTTCTTGTTTTTTTAAATTTTTATTTATTTATTAACACGGATCAATGTTTGCAAACGTCTGTTTTTAGTTTTTTCATCATTTTTTTGTTTATTTTTTCATATATTTTTTGTATTTTGTATTCTTTGAGTTGTTTTTATTATTTTGGCTCCAATGCATTTTTTTTGTTTTTTATTTTTAGGAGTTGTAGATGTAGTTTTTGTTTTTTTTTGTTTTTTGTTTATTATTTTTGCTCCAAATGCGTTTTTTTATTTTTAGGAGTTGTAGATGTATTTTTCATCTTTTGTTTATTTGTTGTAGATGTACTTTTTGTTTTTGTTATTTTTTGTTTATTATTTTGGCTCCAAAGGCTTTTATTGTTTTAAAATTTTTTAGGAGTTGTAGATGTATTTTTCGTATTCACTAACTTATTTGTAATTTGTTCATTTTTTGAGTTGTTTATATTATTTTGGCTCAATTTTTTTTTGTTTTTTTTAATTTTTAAAAGTTGTAGATGTATTTTTTTGTTGTTGTTTTTAGTTTTTTTTCATTTATTAACATGGAAAAATGTTTTCAAACTTCTTTTGTTCATTTTTTCATTTTTTTTATTTTCATTGATCTTTTTTGAGTTTTTTTAATTTTGTTTATTTATTATTTTTTATGTATCAACACGAAACAATGTTTGTAGACGTCACAACAAAGTAGAACGTGAGATTAAAATTGGATGGTCTAAAATCTGTGTGGTACATGTTGTTAAAACACACGAATCTTATCACGTGATTCGTTAACTGTTTTATGCCTTGTGCCCTTGTCAACACCGCGATTCCATTCCCGCGGTCGTTCGCTCACTCTGGCATCGAGCGAACGATCAGGCAGCTGGTGCATGTGTTTTTTAAAAAGAAAGACAACCGGTACATGTATATAGTTTGTTGACGTGATGTAAAAGATCAAAACATTTATTTTAACTTGCTATGTTTTCTGAATCGTATATCCGTTTTAAATTACCTATTGCCTTGAAACGAACTTTATTTATGCCAACATCTCAGTAGAATCAATGACATTACAGTGGAGGAAAAGCGCATTGCAAGTTTAAGCAATTAGCCCTAGGCAGGGCAATATGCTAAGACTAATATACAATGGACAAATTAGTCAAAGAGACAATATTATATGTAATTTCGTTGGCTTGACACAAGCACTAATTCTCTAACAAATTGCTGAGTCCTTCAAGCTCTAGATCCCTTCAGTTTCCCTCGAACATCCATTTCAAACGCAACTACAGGCCTGCAGCCACAGGTATTCATGCTGTAGCGCTGTCCACGTGCTCCACCTTTGCCATGTCTCCGTCTCAAATCGATCTGTGGCAATAAATAAAAACACAGTAGGAGACTGCACAAGGGCTCAAGAGGCAACAACCATATAGCTCGGCTCAACAAGAAGAACATCTGCAAATTGCTAAAAAAAAACAGAGCTATTCCTACTCCTACAAATTGATGGTATGCATAGTACAATTTGATCAAAACACAAGATCCATACAGGCTAATCTAGGAATCCGCTGAAACAACAATGTCACAAAACAGGATTGGGACTTGGGAGTGCTGGCGGAGTGGCAGATGCAACCGCGGGTGACCGAGCTAGCTAACAATTAACCTTGCTATTAAGTAGACCCTTGGCACCGTTATCACCACACGTAAAATCTAATTGTCCTCTGCGATTGTGTGTGTTTTGTCAACACATGGTCGTAGAATGATTTTTCTCTACAACTAAAAAATTTGCATCGCAATTGTTCAACGGCACAATGAAACCGTCGCCGCGCCATAGCCTCCCCTGGATACCCGGTGGACCACCCGGAGTGGCGGAGAGGAGCAAAAACCACGCGCCCCAAGCCCGTGATTCCTGCGCACACGCACGTGCCCTCGCCCCAAGCCAACTGTCCTCCTCCTTGCGCGTCGCCCTAGAACTCGCCGTCGCTCTCGCCCTCTCAGTCCTGCTCGGCGCGCGAGCTGCTGGTTGGCGGCTGGGCGGCTTGTGTTACCGTCCTCGCCCTGCGGCCATCCGCTCCGCCCAACACCAGGTTCGACGCCTTGACACCCCTACGCCCTCCGCTTGTATCTGGCCGGCGACGGCTCCAAAACCGCCCGCCACCCTCTATCGACACCACTCCCCGTCCGCCGCCTCCCGCACCCTCCCGGCCCCTAGGAGACCACGCCTACCACACCACCCTCGCCTGCTTCTCCCCCAACGTCACAGCGAGTCCCTATGTGATTTTGTCTTCGTCCGTCCATTCATGTGACTCCAAAAATGTCGGTAAAGCAATCTCACAATGTTGCAGCATCGGTTGTCTCTCCCCTCCATCTCTTTGCAATTGTATCACTCCTATGAGCCACATGTCCTTGTATTGACCAACCCTGGCTCTTAGTATTTATTGTGGCACAAATCTTGAAGCAGAGTGAAAGGCTGAGATAGCAGGTGCCACAACACATAAAGGCTGAGATAGCCGGTGCCACAACACATAAAAGCTTAAGCTGATGGGGAGAGGTGAGCAATTGACTTATACTCCAACACTCCACCTCACGTGGAGGCTGATGGGGAGAGGTGGCAATTCATTTATACTCCAACACTCCACCTCACGTGGAGGCTCCCTCAGGCCTCAGACATGGAATATGAGTGAGCAACAATTATTTTATTTTAATTGCGCTAACCAGGATTCGAACTCGAGACCTCTAGCTCTGATACTATATTGAGTTGCATGCACCGATCAGTACAACCTAAAAACTTAAGCTGATAGGGGAGAGATGGACAATTCACTTATACTTCAACAAGAAGGGTCTGTTTGCTTGCTGCCTGTCAGGCAGGTCAGAAGCTAGGCAAGGCCACCAGGCGTTGGATTTTCTATACCTGTGGCCAGGATGTGTTGCCCCAAACAGGCCCGAAGTACCAGTCCCAAAAATGTCATCTGATATTCTGATTTGCCTCCGAGCAGGACTTCCAGGACACCATCCTCATTCACGCCCGCACCAACAAGCAACTGCGAGGAGCTGTAGTACGTCGGGCGGTGCTACAGACAGACCCAAACATATTCTTGTTGGCTGTGAGAAATCAGGCGGTCTACTATCATCGAATTTTGTGCTTGACGCTGACACCGTGCTTCACACCGTTCATCTATTAAGTAAGTCTCGCCGGCAAGCCAATTCAGCCCTGTGTTGTCAAAGAGACATGCAATCTTAAGAAGAGATGCCCAGACTGAATGTCTAAATCCATATAGTTTTTTCAGAGATCTGAGATGCCCAAGTAAATTCATAGTAGTACAGATTAACTGCTATGAGTATATTGTTAAAGCCATTAATCATGATGCAAATGGGGCGGCGTTGGGCAGCCCGCCCCACGTCCGCTCGAGTCGCAAGTCGTCCGAGAGCTGATGCGACAGCCCACCTGTTGCCGCTATATTTCTGCGGGCTGATGCGTCAGGCTGCAAAGCCGGAGGCACGCCACTGCTGTGTTCAGGCCTACGCGGCTGCTTCCTGTGCACATGCAAAGGCCTACCGGCTTCTTCGTGCACATGCATGCGTTTGTGTTGCAGGCATACCTGCACAAGCTCCTATGTTCATGCATCGCGGGCAGTACTGCAATCAAACGAGTTGCGGAGGTGCCGGTGGAGGTAACGGCGCCGCAAGAGCACGCTCGCCGCTCGTCATAGCTCATGGGTGTTTAGCAGCAGGGACGTTGCTGTTGCCGTAGTGTCGTGCCCAAGTTCGTGCTGGATCTGAGGAGCGGGTGCCATGCGGAGAATGATGACGAGGACGACAGCTCGGTCGGGCGTAGCTCATGTCGTCGGCTACCAGAAGGCCGCAATATGCGACAGATGTGGGATGTGAGTTGCCGCTGGGAATACGCGGGTCGGACACTTCAACCCACTCTATCTAAATGGGCTAGGTTACGGGCTTATGTGGGTTGGTTGTGCAGGCAGCCCAGCGGGTTGGCGCGGCGGCCCGCCCCACCTTGCATCCTTAGCCTTTAAGCTCTTGTGATTTTGCCTCCAATTGTATTAGTCACACGTATGGAGCAAAGCAACTGCAGTATGTCAATGAATTCAGTGAAATATTGAAATATTGGGCAACTGCAGTATTCCAATTTAGAATGGGTTCGCATCATGTCTTCTTAACCTCTATGTGTTGTCAGTCTATAATCACTGAAATATTGTTTTAGCCGCCCCTGTTCACAGAATGTCTGTTCGTGCTCCTACTCCTGCTCCTGGACTGGGCATGAGCCATGCTTCAATCTTGATGAATGCTAGATATGCTTCCTATCTTTTCTCTGCATTCTATATTTTGGTTCCACTGTTCCTGCTCTCAGTTTCAGTATTTGTGCTGCTTCTACATGTTTTGGACTAATGGAAGGACTCTAAATTGGCCACACTTCGATATGTTATTCCTAGGTATGTAGATAAGGCTGGACGAAAAACTCGAAGCTCGTTAGCTCGTTTGGCTCGTGGCTAGCTCGGCTCGACTCGGCTCGTTAAGATAACGAGCTGAGCCGAGCCAAGGTTTTAGCTCGTTAGCTATAACAAGCCAACTCGAGCCAGCTCGCGAGCCAAACGAGCCACAATTTTAAAGAAAAAATAGCATAAATTATATGAATTTTTGTATATTAGTATACTACAACATATATGTTAACATATATTAATTTTTTATTCAATTTAAGATGGTTAGATATTTTATTTTTGTATTATTACTATTATCAAGTTTTACATAAATGCAAATATTACATTTTCTGATTTTTTTTATACCTGGCTCGCGAGTTTAACGAGCCAGCTCGAGCTTTTAACGAGCCGAGCCAAGCTAGCTTTCTGGCTCGTTAGGATAACAAGCCGAGCTAACGAGCCTTAACGAGCGGATCTGGCTCGTTATCCAGCTTTATATGTAGATGTTTGTCTTGCTGTGTCGGTGCCCATTGGTTCATGTTTGCTTACCATGAATGACATCCATTGTCCAAGGGCCTGTCTTTTTTTTTTTTTGAAACTAGGGCCTGTCTTTCTTAGAACATCTTGTTCCCGGATGAATTGCTTAATACCTTATAGATCAAAGGAATTCATTTTTGGCACTTCATTTGTCATAGGAAAAAAGCTATACAGTTAATCTCTATGTGATGTAAGGGTGTATAATTCACTATCAATTGGTGGAGAATTTTTTTTCTTATCATTGAGGCTACCAATTGGGAAAAATATGTGTTAATTCATATTTCCTCAAGAGATTTTTTTTATATACAGTTTCTTCTAGATGGACCCGGTGGAAAATAATGGTGGTCATACTTCACTAAGAGGTAAATATTGATACACGCATGTACATGAATGCACCTAGATAGACAATAATTTGCATTTATTTATATATAAAGAGGTTCTAACTTCATAAATGAGGTAATATATTGTTCAAAAATACTTTAGCTTTAAATATTATCAAACAAATTATATGCAGGATACTTTTCCAACATATGTAGGAGAACTGCAAGTGGTTGCATGACTGTTGGCCACGTCAACACCTATGATATTTAGGTGTGTTATTATGGTTTGTCAGATGGTACACTTAGGGCAGAATTATGCTCTTAGTTTTACCGAATGATCTCTCTGCCTCTATGTAAAACACATGTACGATCCATTTATTTTTATTTTTTGTTAATAAATAACTAATGTCTTGTGATATTATTTTACATTAGCTTTGCTCAATAAACCATATAATTTTATGATTTTTTTCTCCCGTCGTAACGTACGGACACTCACCTAGTAATAGAAAAAACACTAAAATTAAAACACCCTTCCTGCTGTTCAGGTGTCTGAAAATGGCAGAGATTTCAGGCGATAACTTAATTATATACAAGTATGAGACAAGACAACTAAAAAGAGGGATAAAATAACACATAACATCAGACACTTCATATGGGTCGCCTGAATGTCGCCTGAATTTCAGGCATCTGGTTATTAGCATGTCCCAAATTAAAAACATTTCCCCTCTGCAAAGTAGGCCTTACTGTAACAAAATAGAAGTACAGTTATGTGCTAAAGCACGTTTTACGAAAAAAACACCAAGATATACAAGAGTCGTGTGGTCGTTGAACTGAAATTTGCTTCGTCCATAATGAACCAGTAAACTTATTTAAACAGCTTATTCTTACTCGGTCGACGACACTGCCGGCTTATCTCCCGCGTCCAAGTTCCGCAGCTCCTCCACCAGACCATCCAGCTCCCGCCGCGAGCTGCCACCTTCGCCTATCGCCTCCGCCATCCCCGCGGCGATCTTCACGGCGCGCGCTCTCATGCCAGCGCCGGCCTCCCCGACGACCTGAGCCAACGCGCGTGCGAGCTCGTCGGCTTCCGGGACCGCGCCGAACCCACCCCAGCTCGCGGCCAAGGCCACGCGCGCCTCCTCCACGACCAGTCGCGCGTTGAAGAACTGGTCGGCCGCCATCGGCCACGCTAGCATCGGCACCCCGGCCGCGCAGGCCTCCAGCACCGAGTTCCACCCGCAGTGCGTGACGAAGCAGCCCACCGCGCGGTGCCGCAGCACGGCCACCTGCGGCGCCCACCCGCGCAGCACCAGCCCGGTCCCAGCCGCGCCCGCGCGGTCCTCGAATCCGTCCGGGAGTGTCGCGGTCGCCGCTGCCCAGACGAACGGCGTGCCGCTACGCTCCAGCGCGGCAGCGAGCGCCGCGGCGTGCGGCGGCGGCGGCACCATCATGGTCCCGAAGCTCACGTACGCCACCGACGAGTCCGGGAACGCGTCCAGCCACGCGTTGGCTTCGCTGGCGGCGGGGTCTCCTTCGCCTGTGCTAGCCGGCGGGGGCGCCACCGGTCCCACTGCCCACACGCGCTTGCTGGCCAGGTCCTCAAGCGGCTGCGCGTCCAGATACTTCCCCTCGAGAGGGTGGCAGGTGTTGCACACGAACGCCGCGCCCTCCATGTTCCAGAGGAAGTTATCCTTGATCGCCTCGGAGCGCTCGTCATCGCGGCCACCCTCCGCGTAGCTCCTGTACATCCGCGAGATCTGCCGCCACGGGAAGGAATGCGCGCCGGGCAGCGCCGGGAACGAGACGGCGTAGGCGCGCCCGGCGTCGCCCACTGGCGGCCTCGGCATGCGTCGGAACAGCGAGTGCGTGGCGGCCGTGGCGAGCACGCCGGACGGCGCGAACACCAACCGCGGGACACCGGCCTCCGCTGCGAGCGGCTGCGTCCACCCGCAGAAAAAATCTGAGATCACGGCAACGACGCGCCCGTGTGCGGCGACGTCGTCCTCGGAGTCGGAGCGGGCGTGGGAGCGCAGCCACTCGCCGAGCGGCGCGCGCAGGGCGGCGGCGTGCGCGTGGAAGTCGGCGCTGACGGAGGTCGGGCCCGACGTGTCATGGTCAACGGTGGAGGGGAAGGAGAGCGACCGCACCGAGAAAGGGTGCTCGGCGAGGAGCGGTGCGAGGAGGTCGGCCGTGGCGGGCGTCTCGACGACGGTGAGGCGGAGACCGCGCGCGGCGAGGAGCGAGGCGAGGTGGAGGAGCGGCTGCATGTGGCCCTGCGCGGGGTATGGGACTAGTAGCACGTGCGGCGCTCCGGTGGTGTTGCCGGTGCCGGAGGGGGCTTGCTCGGCGGCCATGCGCGTACTGTGGCTGGGCGGTCTTCGCGTGCGGGCTTGATCTGCTACAGCTTGCGCACCGCGCACGGATCGACGATTATCGGAGTGGACAGGAGTGGTTGCTTCCACTAGGCACGACTTAGGGGGTGTTTGGTTACTGACCTCATAAACTTTAGTAGCTAAACTTAGGTGATTTTAGATCCTAAACTACTAGACACCTCTCTAAAGTGTCTCTTAAACTTTAGGGGGTAAACCTAATTAGAGCTCATAAACTTTAGTAGCTAAACTTAAATGATTTTAGGTCCTAAACTACCAAACACTCCTTTAAAATGTCCCCTAAACTTTAGTTGATGCACTAAACTTTAAGGACCACTAACTTTAAGGGTAAACTAAACACCCCTTACTTATTATAAGCCTTGTGTTAGCGGTAGGTAGCGGGGTAGGCACGGAAGAAGGGATTAGAAGACCATGGAGTCGTCGTGTTTGGAGAGCTGATAAGTTCCATTCCCTCCCTCCTGTGCTTGTACGTATATACATACTCTGTTCTTTGTTAAATGCCTGTTTGGTATAGCTCAGCTTCACAAATGAAGCTGTTTTTTTTAGAAAATAGTTTTACAAAAAACTTTCTAGGTAAAGCTGAACTATTTTAAAAAAAATGTTTGATAAAACAGCTTCACCAACAACTTTATATATGCATGTGAGAGAGAAAGAGGGAGAAAGTTGTGATAAGCTACTATTTTCAGAATCATCTCACTTTATGTGTTTGTGAGAGGGGAGAAAAAATAGTTTTAGAGGTGAAGCTGTTTTGAAAAGAGGTGTTTAGCAAAAATAAACAGCTTATAACAGCTTCTATACCAAACATACCCTAAGTGTCATTTTTTGTTTTTTAATCATAACTTTGAAAACGAACCCGAAGCTATGACGTGGTCGATGGTTTTCTAGCTCTTGATAGCATAGGAAGCATTGCTACTTTTTTAGATTTATAGTTTTTACTATGTATCTAAATATAAATTATGTCTAATACATAATAAAAGTTATGAATTTAGAAATATAAAACGTGTTATAATTTAGGATCGGATCAAGTAAGTAGATAGCTGTAGTGAACATGGCTATTATTATATAAACCAGTTGCTTTGATTTCACATAAAAACTTAAAGTATGTGCTAATTGCAAGATAGGCCACGATGCTTGTACTCTTGCGAGTCTGGTTTATTTACCACGATGTAATGTTAAGTTGACTTTGCAGAACATAAATTTAGCTGTTTTTTACACCAATAACGTTAAGTTGACTTTGCAGAACATAAATTTAGGTGTTTTTTTACACCAATAACGTATTACTCTCTCCATCTCAAATTATAAGACATCCGAATAATCTTAGAGAGTTAAAGTATTTTAAATTTGACCAAATTTATATGACAATATAATAATATTTATGATGTTAACTAATTATTATTATTAAATTATTTATTAATTATATTTCATAACATGTATATTTGATGTTATAAGTCTTTATAATTTTTTTCATATTTTTTGGTTAAATTTGAGATGTTTTGACTCTTCAAGATTCTTAAAATATCTTATAACTAGGATGGATGGAGTTTTTTATTATTATTAAAAAAAAGGTGGAAGTTGGTCAAACTCAAACAAATCACTCCAGGAAGGCCGAGAAACCACGTTGCAAATCCGAGCCCAACACAACTCCGAGTCTGGCCCGACGGTTGAGCCCAAATATACTTATGTCCAACGACGTCTCCTGCTCCGCTCCGACGCGACGCGCCCGACCCACCACCACATCCCACATGGCCAATGGCGGGTCCAGCGGGTAGTCCGAATAGGCCCGGGACTATTTGGAATTTGGCCCAAAACTTTTTACTAGTGCGTAGAGCCCAGAAAAATTTGGCCCAAACGCCGTTCTTTCGGTTTCACCCCGTCACTCTCGTCTCGTCTCCTAGGCGGAAGCGACCACCGAGCCGCGAACCCCGTCCTCCCGAGTCCCGACCCTGACGGACCGCGCGAGCGACCGATCCCCCGCCCGGCCGCCCGACGCCTGCGTGTCTAGCATCCCCACGCCGCCGGCGTCCGACTCCTGCGCGGCTGCCAGCCCCAAGCCGCTGGCCGCCCTTGCCTGCCCCACGCCCGCGGCCTCGCCGGCTCCGCGTCTCCGCCAGTCCGCCGGCAGCCGGCACCGGGCGCTTCACGACGCCGCCCGCTAGCACCCACGGAGGCCGGCCCGCCGCGGCCGTCCAGTGCGCGCTGCCTCACGGTGGTCGGTGGCAGTTGGCCTGCTGACTGGACTGCGAATAGGTCAGTGCTTCTGTTCCCAATTCCCAGATCTGTTCATGCAAAGTTTTTCTGAATTGAGGTAGATGGGTGGGTGCCATCTATCGAGCAATGTATTGTCAAGTCCGGCACCAATTGCTATCGGTATACGAAGCTGAGATTCAAAGCATCAAGCTGTAATCACAATCAACTCCTGGAATGAGATGCTGCGAATTAGTTCTAGTGTTTCACTATTGCTGATGAAAACAGCATATGGTAACTGAAAGCAGCACCTAGATAAATTTTGCATTGATCCATGACTTGTTTTCTATTGGAAAAGCAGCATCCACTTATTTTAGTGGCCTTTCTGTAGCCTGTAGTAGTTAAAAGACTGAAAAAGTTGACGGTTTCTAGTTCATGCTAAACTACAACAAATGTCCAAAAAGGTGTGAAAGGGTGATAAGAAAACACACAATGTTGCATATGATATATTATTCTAAATATAGATCATCATAAAAGCATCCAATATGCAACTGAAAATATCAGTCATATCATGCCTGTTAAATGTTTTATCGTAATTTGGTTAATTTACAGCCATGTTTACCCTGAACTTTTTCTTTACATTTTATAGTATTGCACATGATTTTGTTTTACTAGGACTACCCTGGATTCAAATCCTGGGTCCGCCACTGCACATGGCTGCGCTCGCCGACGTCGACTCCACGCCACTTCCGCCGTCCGAGTCATCCAAAGGCAAGGGCAAGATGGAAAACGAGGCGGAGGCGGACAAGATGTGCGGCATCTGCTATGTCGACAGCCGGCGGGCCATCTGCGGCGAGCTGGACTGCTGCGCCCACTTCTTTTGCTTCGTCTGCATCATGGCCTGGGGCCGCGTCGAGTCCCGCTGCCCCTTCTGCAAGGCCCGCTTCCGCACCATCCGCCGCCCGCCCGTCGCCGGCCGGTTCCCCGATGAGCGAATCGTCTCCGTCCCCGAGCACAACCAGGTATGCAGCTTGGCACCCTTAAAAACTAATCTAATCTAATCAAATCCCCGGACCTGTAGGATCTCCGTACCCCCCGCCTGTGTAGTAGAAAATCTCATGTCCATGACTGCGAATTCCAGCAAATTTGCCATTGATTAATCCGTACTGCATTTTATTTCGCTCCCTCCCCTGTCAATATGTCATGTCAGGACGCCATGAATTCTCCGCGGGACGGACAACACAAAACTGACGCGTGCTGTGTTGGGTGTGCAGGTATACAATCCTCAGGGCAACGGGAGCAACACAGTGGGCGGAGATCCTTACGTGAACACCATATGCACCGTTTGCAGCAGCACCAGCGATGACGAGCTCCTGCTACTCTGCGAGCTCTGCGACTCAGCTGCGCACACTTACTGTGTCGGGCTGGGGACCACCGTGCCGGAGGGGGACTGGTTCTGCAAGGACTGCGGGACGATCAGAGATGATCAGTTGAGATGGCAGTCTGAGAATCAGGCTGAATTTGAGATCGGCAACGATGTTCCGGAAGCTGAGCCAGTTCTAGCCCCCTCGGTTTCTGGTGTTGTGGATGAGGAGCATGATCTGGAAAGAACAGATGCGCGGAGTGGTGGCGGTTCGGTGGGTGGTCCGGTTCCTTCCATTTATGACATTGTGGATGATGATTTTGCTACCAGTGCAGCGATCTTTAGGAGGAGGATTCCTGAGGATATTCAGCCACAGGGTACTTCAGCTGGATCTCAGCGTCCCAAATCTACCCAGGGACGAGATAATGGTCTTGCAGCCTATCATTCTCGCATTCGAATTGAAGTCGAGAGAGCTAGAACATTACGCAATTCTCGCAATCTTGATAAGCGTGTAAGAGAGCTGCGGGAGAACTGGGCTGCTCTGCGTGATGGTTCTGTGGGGTTTGCTCCGCATATGCCTGGCAGAAGAAGGAAGGATATGGATGGTTCTGCTTCTGCTGCTACCGAGCATCAGCGTTATGCTGAGCCTGTAACACTCAGTTCTCGAAATGGCGCCGCTGCAGCTTCTGTTCCTCAGCCAACGCCCTTATCTGAGGAAACTAGTACCTCACTGGGCCATAGTAAAAAAGTCTTGCACAAGGACACTCGTGATGCCCGTAAGGCATGGAAAAGGTTGGATATGGCAAAATCATCTGGTGGGAGGAAGATATCTAGCACACCTGCCTCCCTTAACTGCAGTTCCTCATTTTCCATGGGGAACAGATCAACTTCTTACAGTCAGATTGATGCAATTGTGGGACACAAGAACCAGAACCTGCCTAATAAGTTTTGTCAACAAAGTTATTCAATCTGTGGTCATGGTACAAAAGTGGAACATACGCCACCCACGAATAACTCTAGAGGATGCCATACCTTGCCTGAGAACAGTCGTGCCTCGGTTCATGAGAGGATGGTTTCTTTTCAAAATCGAATAAATCAGGAAAGCCTTAATGACAAAGTTGTCTCATCAATCCACAATCAGCATGTTGATCAATCATTAGTTTCTTCATGTAGTATACGCAAACCAGAAAAACTCAAATCAGGCATGCTGCATCCACTAAAGTACAGTTCGGCATCTGGTCAGTCAGTTGTGACTTCATCCCCACAGTTAGAACCTAGTGTTGGATCTGGGAGCCAGTCCACTATGACGGTAAACCCTAAGGAATCTTCAGCTGTTTGTGTTGAAGGTATTGCTGCAACCATTGAAGTTAGGAAAAGTTCTAGTCCAGACCGGCATGAGCGCAAGAGAAAACACAGTTCAGAAAGAAGCCATGATCAAGGATCCAAAAGGTCCAGGTCAACCTGTAAAATTGCAAAAAGTGAGATTTCTTCTTTGGCCATTCGCGAGTTGAAACTACTCAAGATAGACAAAACACATGGTACAAAATTCCTTTCCAATTCTTATGTTCACTAACATAACAACTTTTTTGCTGTCACATTTTTAATTTCATAAACCGCTGTTTGGGATTCAGGTTCTGACAGATTCAAGGAAGTTGCTCGGACAGCAACACATTCCATTTTGGCTGCTTGCAGATTTAAGCATTCGCCATCACAATCCCTTGCACTCTCAAGACCTGTCTGCAAGCACAGCCCCAAAGTCAAACAACTGAACTCGTCAGCAATTTCTGATTTTTGCAGAGAATGCTTGTGTAACTTTGTTAAAGAAGCTATCAGTTTGGCGTTGTCTGCCAGGCAGATGGATCAAACTGGTACCTCCTGTTAGATTGTACACAAGTTTCTGTTAGGATGTACACAAGTTTGGGATTCTTTCTTGTCAGGTCATTGTGAATACCACAAAGCAAAAACTAGGGACAAGCTGTACATTTTATGGCATGTTAATGCTGTTCTACAGTGTAGTTGCTAGGTCTAATCAGTACTGTAACAACTAAAAAAATATTCATTTAATATGCCATGATCATGGTTGCAGTACTGGAACTGAACATTTCCCGGCTAGGTGTGGTTGGTGCACCTGACCTGAGCATGGAATCGGTCTCACATCATAGTATGGTTGGGTTGTAAATGTTGGCTATTATGGGGTGGATACAAAGTCTCCCGAAGGAGAAAAACTCGATGAAACTTGCATAATTGCTGATTTCAAGTTTTCAACTGTCTTGAACTCTGATGCTGTCTTTTGATGGTTCAACTGAAGCCTTCCACTGCTGAGGGAAGCAAACAGCTATTGTAGAGATATTGTAGCCTGTCTGAATCCAAGCATTACCTGTTTCCAACTTGCAATGTTTATCTTTTTTTTTTCACGAATCGTTTATCATGTGAGATAAACAACTGTATTACAACCAATGTTGTAAATAGCGGACTTTGACTTTTAGCAACTCTCTAAAAACAATAGCGGGTTATAGCTGAGGTTTAATTTAGCAGGTTTTATAGAAAAATATGAAAACCATTAACTAATTATGTACGAAAACATTTAACTAAGAAAAATTTTATGAACATAAATACTAAAATACATGTTGATAGGATAGGATTGCGGATCTTATACCAGACTTACGTAGGTTGTAGGGGTGTGAGATCCGTGGACGAGGCCTGTAGGAGCAAGAACGGCGAGTTGGCGCAGTGTTCACGGTGCGGGATAGGGAGGAGTCGGCGGCTAGGACTCCCAGCTCCCTGCCAGCAACAAATAGATTGATTTCTGCTTAATCGCCACGTACGATCATCAGATACATATAATTTCCTAGTTTCATTTATTTAAGGACTAAATACTAAATATGCTATTCTTAGAAATAAATAACGATAAATAAACTTGGGTAATTAACAACCCCTCCCCCAAGATGACGCCTGGGCTAGGCGGGCAGCCCCCAGATGGCGCCACTGCCCACTAGCCACAGTATTGAACGCCGGTCATAATACATGTACACATGTTTTAAAGGTTTAAGGCAAAGACCTACGATAGGAGTTGATTTTACCACTCATAAGATGGTTAGAGGATGTTAAATGACTGGGTTGATATGCTCAAGGTGAATGTGTTTTGCACATTAGTTATCTATAATGCAACTTATGAGGTCTAACAAATGTGTTGCTTTTACAATCTAGTGGCGTTTGAAATGAAAGAGAAAACCTTTGAAAAAATGCTAACTAAGCTTGGTTATGATGATCATCTTATGACTATGAGAGATCAACAAAACTTAGCGGCTTTAAAAATGGTTTTGAAATAGAGTTGTTTACAGTATTTTAATGAGCACCAAAGCTCTCTACTGACACTACCGTAGAAACCACTGTAGTTTTGGAGAGGTGGCTGACTCGGGGCCTATTTGAACCATACATGGAGTATTTTCGGTGTGCACCAAGGTGCTTGTGCTAGAGTCAGTGTTATCCTGAATGCTAAACAGTAAATAATTGGCCACCTCCCGTTTAGCCTATTATGCAAACAAAACATGTGTTTAAACAAAAATGACTGTTTAAATGATCAAAATAACCGATTAAATGGAAATGGTGAACCACCGTGTAGCGTTTAAATGGTGTACGTGTAAACGGGCTAAACGACCGTTTAGGCGAACAATGGCTAGAGTTTTGGAACAATGCTCGTGGACATGTAGTTTGAAAGGGTGAAATGGAACCGAAATTGTTCGCTAATCCCACCAGAAATTTTACTTGAGAACAAGTTTTATGATGTTTTTCTGACTAAAACATGCGTAGACGTACTCACCAAAATTCTTTGGTGCCCCACCAGAGAATGCATCGAAGCTTGACTCCAGTTACTTTGTTTTTTGTTGGACAGCCAGGGTGTTAGAAGTTAGAACGCATCGACACTGTCTAGTGCTTCATTAGAAAACCATTGGTTTCAGCGCACGTTATAGTGTGTCAATTACCTTTGGCATTTCTCCAATACTAAGTTCAAATGCGCAATTGGAGCTATCTGTTGCTCTCGATTTTAGTATACTAAGTTTGCAACGACTAGTTTGTATTTGGGAGCAATATATACTTGCTCTCTTGGTCAGGGGGAGCTATATATCTTGGACACTTGGGAAGCCTAGCTTGTGCACTTACTAGAGCATAAGTTGAGCATCTAATCTCACTTGCTTGGGTTTGCATCTTTACGGAGTGAGAGCTAGATTCTAGTGCTAAGTTTTGAAAAATTGTTTTAAGTGGCACTAGTTTGCTAAATCTACAACCATGTTTGCTTGTTACTCTTGGAGGTGGGCGTCTCCTTAGACTCGACGGTATAGAGCTTGCAACTCCATTGAAACATTACGATGGAGATTGTATAGGTGCTCCGGAGATGACTTATCAAGGGTTCTTGTGCTAGTCCCCGTCTCAGAAGGCGAAGAGCAACTGTAGTGGATACGAAGGTACCGATTAGTCCATCGGTTCTATCGGTTTCAAAGATGAAACACTCAATGGACCGAGACAACCTTGTTGAGAGTGACGAAACATGTAGCTTGTACAATTGTTAATTTTATCTTCCATGCTAATTATCTCAGGTTAACGAGATGGAATGATTCAGGTAAACTACGGCGCGGGGCCGGCGGCAGGACAGAAGAAAAGATGAACCAACTCCAAATACGATGCCTGAAAACGCCAGATTGTAGCACAAGACGCTGTGGCCAGTCCCAGTCGCCAAATAGGAGCGGGCGGTACGCTCAACGCGCGCTATGACGAACGCCGTCCGTCCGGATGGTAATTGGAGGAGTATTTAACAGCTGCCAAATGCCAAATCAGCAGATCCCAAATCGATGTTTCGGCGGCACTAGCAGTGTATCAGCCTAGCAGGTCTAATTAACACTCTAACCGCGTGCCTTTACTCCTCCAGCTCGAGAGGCCTCTCTGTCTCTGCCGCCACTGCCCAGGGGTATGTATGGGGGGAACACACTACTTGCGTACTGGACGGTAGAGATTATAATGACGCGTGACCAGTACAGCTGTAGAAGCATCAAACACCTAATGGAACTGTTGTAAATCAAAAAGAAAAAAAAACAAATGGAAGGCATATATAATATAAAAAAATTCAGGCATGGAGCTATCCTATCATTGGTGCGTATTTCTCACTGGAAGCAAAAAAAAAAAAAACGGCCACATTATTGGCTAGTGGATCAAGCGAACCAGTTAATGGACGGAGCAAAATGAAAAGAAAAGTAGAAACATCTAAGTATTAGTCGCCATAGTTGTGGAAAATGCTTAGCGTACCAAGATTATACGGAACCTACTTACACATCTTTATTTGGTACTCCTTCGTTTCATAAATGATAATCGTATTAGATTAGAGAAAAAATCAAACTTTATAAATTTTGACCAACAATTAGTTAAATTGTATGAATGTTTAGAGCGTGAAACTTACACTAATAGATTTGTGTTAAAAACACCTCTAAGATGGTATGGATGTTTTTGTCACCAACTTTATATTATAAGAGAAATTAATGGTCAAAATCTATTTTATAAGACTTTTCCTTTAGTCTAATACCATGAACATTTATGAAAGGAGGGAGTATGTTTGAACACATGAATTTTATAAGAATCAATTAAATTTTACAAATGGAAAAAGATCCTCGCTGTTAAAACAAACCAAATAGTGTAAGTGAACAACTGTTTTTCAATCCATTTTATTCTATTCATCCCAAATTTTAAGTCATCATAACTTTCTCGTAGAGTTCATCATCTTAAATTTAATAAAGTTTATATACTAAAATAATAACACTTATTGAATCAAATACTCATTTCATTCTAAATTATAAGACATTCTAAGAATCTTGGAGAGTCAGATCATCTTAACTTTGACCAATAATTATAGAGAAAACTATAAAGATTTATGTCATCAAATAGACATACTATGGAAATATAATTGATATCAAATCTAATGGTACTTAGTTAGCATCATAAATATTATTTAAGTTTGACCAAACTTGAGATATTTTGGCTCTCTAATATTTTTTGGAATGTTTTATAATGTAGGATGGAGGGAGTAATTATTATTAGATTCTTCATTGATTAGATTTTCATAATATTATTATTTGATTTTACAGTTTATTTTTTTTTAATTTTGATTAAACCTGAGATGATTTGACTCTGTTGAAATGACTTTGAGATGCCGACGTGGCTGTGCTTCTCGTTTGGGAGGTGGCACGAGCACGACTCGTGTGCACATATGGCAATTGACAGGGTCTCATCTCAACAACTCGGTCACCCATCCAGTCTCACAATCAGGACCCATCATCCATGAGCCTTCCGCCTTCGTCAGAATCTAAAACTAAAGCCGCAAATATACGTACAGCCGCAAATCAATTTTCCCCTTTTCCAGGTCTCGCGAGCAAGCCTTGCCATGGATATCTGCACCAGTTGTGTGCTTGCGTCGCGTGCAGTGGGGGTGGGTTGGACCGCGTCTGCCTGCTCCCAAACACAACAAGACTCGGCTCCTTTTCCACGCGCCAGTCTTCTCTGAACCCATTCCTCCTCCTCCTCTTCCTACTCCGCCACGAGGCTCAAGCAATCTCGTCTTGCTCTCTCCCTCCTCTTCGATCCGTCGTCGTCGGTTCCTGAGATCAGCATCGACGAGCAGGATTTCCCGAGGTACAGCGCGCACTTTGCTGCCAAGCTTCTCTTTTCCATCAGGCGCAATTCCGCAGTTTTACCGCGGAGCTGCTGTGCAGGATTGCTTCTTGGCGCATGCTGCTACTGAAATTCGAGCGCAAGGTTGCTTCCTGACGCGTTCTGCTGCTCCCATGGGCATGGCAGGAGAAGAGGTTTCCTGCTCCCGGGTGTGACCTCACACGGCATGGTCGTTGCTTCGCCGGGGACGACGCACGCACCGGGAGGCGCGCAGCGGGGATGGTCGGTAGGAGCAGGGCCGTGCTCATCGGGGTCACCGCCGGCGTCGCGGCCGCGCTGCTCGCGACGGCGGGCGTGCTCCTGGCCATCTGGCTCTACCGCCGGCGGGCCAGCGTCGCCGCACGGACAACAACGCGCTCCCTCGAGTCGCCCTCGGCGACGCTGCGGGCCGGATGCGCCAGCCTCGACTCCAGCGTCTCTGTCTCCGTGGTCTCTGAGAGCGTCGCCGACTGGGGCCACCCGCTACCGCACAAACGCGCCGCATTCTGGGCCTGGAGAGGAGGCGGCGCCGGACACAACGGCAGGGAGCCGCCGTCGCTGTCCGTCTCCGGGATCCCAAAATACCATTACAAGTACGGGAAGACTGGAACACGGAACCTTTTCCTCAATCTTATCTCAGTTGATTGAAATGAAATTACTGCCTTTAATTGGGTCCATGCCTGTGATTCTGTGGAATGGCCACTCGTATAGTATGATCAGATCATCAGGTGTAAATATCATTTTCTGAACTGTTCCATCATTCCTGCTCAGGGATCTGCAGAAGGCTACCAGCAACTTTACCACAATTCTGGGGCAAGGATCGTTCGGTCCTGTGTACAAAGCTGTAATGGCCACCGGTGAAGTGGTAGCTGTAAAGGTGCTCGCGAGTGATTCAAGGCAAGGGGAACGAGAGTTCCAGACTGAGGTATTGTAATCTTTTTCGGGTGCAGCATTTATTTGGTTTTCGTTCTAAGCAACTTTATCTGTATTCGAGCGTCGAGATAGATTTGCTAGGACGCCTGCACTTTATTTGGCGAATCCTATAGATTATTTGTACCTTAGTGAACAACCCTTCCTGCTTCCTTGAAATTATAGATTATTTGTACCTTAGGGGACAACTATTCCTGGAAATTACTCCCATCTGTCTAAAAAATGCAATTCTAGAACAATAGTATGTTAAACTATGTTAAGTTTGACTAAATTTATATAAAATAGGTATCATTAGATTCGTAACGAAATATATTTTCATAATATACTTATTTGGCATCTTAAGCATTAATATTTTGAGCCATATATTTGGTTAAACTCTAGGCACAATTACTGAGAATGCATCTAGAATTGCACTCTTTTCGGGCGGAGGTAGTAGCCCCTGTGATCCTGTATGCATATTGCTGTCACTGCACTCTAGTCACATAGTATGGTGCAAAATGGCAGATAAGAAATGAGCACATTTCATGTTAGTTAAGAAAAAGAAGAATGAGCACATTCACAAACAAAATAAATTTTGCAATTATAGAGAAACTGAGAGAAGCAGAAATACAACAAGACGGGTATCCTTGTGTTTGTTTTGACTGTTACTTTTTCTCTTAGACACAAAGTAATTGTGTTCTTGAATGATGGTCTAGCATAAAAAAAAAGAGTTATTCAATGATGGGGCATACTTTACCTGGAAAAAGTAAGAAACATCAATAGGAAAAAGAAAGAAAGGAAGAAAAAATGCTGTGGGTAAAGTAAGCTTAGTTTGCTATGGACATTTGACTCTAATAAACTGATCAAAATGCAATCATGGCTACATCTTGTTTGCAGGTAGCATTGCTTAGCAGGCTGCATCATAGGAATCTTGTTAATTTGGTTGGGTATTGTGTGGAAAAAGGACAGCGCATTCT
This sequence comes from Microstegium vimineum, assembly GCA_022036555.1. Taxonomy (NCBI): domain Eukaryota; kingdom Viridiplantae; phylum Streptophyta; class Magnoliopsida; order Poales; family Poaceae; genus Microstegium; species Microstegium vimineum. The sequence continues at coordinate 34,749,111 of CM039125.1, read as the reverse complement.
GATTTATGAGTACATGAGCAATGGGAGTTTGGCAAGACTTTTATATGGTACGCGAGACAATTTCTCTATTTTCTGCGGTGAAGCACAGAACAAAGAAACATGATGAAATGATTTGCATATTAGTTAATAGTTATACACAGAGCACATAGTGTATCAGTGCACTTCAAAGGTTCTAACAAATTGTTTCATCATTTGGAAGGCATGCCCATAATTACTTTCATATCATGTCATATCAGGTGACAATAAACGGGGTTTGAGCTGGCAAGAAAGGCTGCAAATTGCTCACGATATCTCTCATGGAATTGAGTATCTGCATGAAGGGGTACACTAACATTTGATAATTATTAATGTGTATTTTGCAAATAATGGGAATTGATGAAAGCTATGGTTATGTTTCATGAGTGCAGGCTGTTCCACCAGTTATTCACAGGGATCTAAAGTCTGATAATATACTTCTGGACCATTCAATGAGGGCCAAGGTTAGACATGACATACTTGATATTGATCATTGTAACTGCTCCATATGCACTTTTTAGGTATTATCATGCAGCTGTCAGTTGTTTCAACTAAACCAATACTGGCTCATGATGAGTGTAAAGTTCATTGATCAACTCAGTCTGGACATATGCAACTAAAAGCAGGATTGTGTTGATGAGACAAAATACTTAGCCTGAAACTAGTCTACTAGTACATTGTAATCCATCTTTTTTCTTGGTGGGTGCAGGTCGCAGACTTTGGTTTATCAAAGGAGGAAGTATATGATGGAAGGAAGTCTGGCCTCAAGGGAACCTATGGATATATGGATCCTGATTACATGTCCACAAATAAGTTAACAAAGAAGAGTGATGTGTATAGTTTCGGCATAATACTTTTTGAACTGATAACAGCCATAAATCCGCAACAAGGTCTAATGGAGTACATTAATCTGGTAAGTTATTTTAACTTGACTGAAACTCCATACAGAATTAGAAGGAAAAAAGCCCTCTTCCCACTTATTCAATAGGCATTGAGAGGGTTGGTCACTTATTGTATCTTTGACTACCTATTTTGCTTGCTCAAGTTGGAGCTCCACTTTAGAGTCATGCACATCAGACAGTCTCACATGAGCTCTGTACTGGAGCACACACACGAGCTATCCACACTACTACAGTCGAATTAGCGCTCTACTGTACTGTGAATCATGATCTTAGGTCACAAGGTTGTTATTAGCATATTGTTGTAAGATAAAGATGCCTCATAATTCATAAAACCAGTCTGTGAGCAAAACTGTCATCGGTAGTGTTGTGGAGTACTTATACTATGCATGACTCCTTCCAGGCAGCAATTGGAGGGGAGGGAAGGGTTGATTGGGATGAGATACTGGATAAGGACCTCCTAGTAGGGAACATCCCTGATGAGGTCCGGATGCTTGCTGATGTTGCCTACCGATGCGTTAACAAGAGTCCGAGGAAGCGCCCCTGGATATCAGAGGTCACACAGGCCATTTCAAGGCTCAGGCAGCGCCAGCTGACAAAGCATGATGCGCTAACTCTGCCGAGGAGTGAGACCAGGACCGTCCTTAGGAGGATAGAGTACCAGCATGTGGAGCTTAGTGACCTCACCAGCATGAAAGAACTTACGCCGATAAGGGCATCATGAACTCATGAGCTTGTTCTAGTATGTAGGTTGCTTTATACAGTTAGATTTTGACTTGACAAAAAAAAACGTGTCAAAATGTAAAGAGGGTTGAACTTGGTTCGACGTTGTTGTAGCTGTTTGATGAAAGCATCAGGTAGTTACTAGATCGTTAAAGATGTCTTGGCTGCCATGAGTTCTGTACTGACCTGTGAGGTTTGAAATCGTTGTAAGAAAAATCAACAGTAGTAGTTGTAGCATTTGACAAGACAATGGCATCCATGGATACATTACAGATTTACAGTAAATCAACAAGAAAAAATTGTTTATAAACTAATTGTATTTCATGCGTTTCAAAAAAAAAACACCGAAAGAACGGGATGCTTTAAACCACGGAAAGAATCTACTGTAAATTTCGTTATCATTCCATCAGCCGCTGTTATTCTTGGACTGTTCTTTCTTACATTTCCGTAAGTTACCGCTGGAATATATCAGTGCATACTACTACCATGTTATCCCAACAATTTTCTGGACTTCTGTCGCATTTATTCTGGTCGTAGTACGTAGAATTGATTTCACACCTAAAGACTGCAAGATAGACTGAGCACATTAAACTGCAGGATGGCTTTAATTTCACAGATGCAGACACTATGGCCATGTGAACAAGAAAACAAATACTCATCTATAATTTCACAGATGCAGTCAGCGCAGGCCGAAGGGTTAAATGCCGCCACAAAGGACTATAAAATATAAATTACATGACTCATGCCAATCGCAACACAACAAAAATGATGTACGTTGACCTTTAGCATTCATCTGCCACAATGTTTAATTACCACATTAGAAACTTTCTGCTAAATGTTTATTTGAATGAAACTTTTGAATGCATATCATGAGTGGAAGAGTCGGGTGCCCAGAAACAGACAGGCATCGCATCCCAACTTCTTTCAAGCAACTCATGTCTAGCAGCCTAGCTAGAAAAGGGGAAGAAAAAAGAAAACAAATATTTACAGAGCAAGGCCATCATATCAGCATGGACCTCAGGTTCAGGCGCTCAATCACTCAAATCCTGTTGCAAACTGCAATCCTGTGAAGGATGGCTTTATTCGAGAGGGAACTGCAGAGCTCAACACCTGCATGAAAGCCACAGCAAACTGCAACAGACGAACAGGTGCTCACTCGCCTACTCCTGTGCTAACTCAAAACTGGCAAGAAGTGCCAAGCCTCTGCTTTGCCCTTTGCGCTGTGACACTGCATTTGCGGGAGCGGAATGTCTCAGGCAGGAGCTCCTGGAACTTCTCGAGGAACAGGCCCCATGTCTCAGTTTTCATGTCAGCCAGCTTGACGAAGCTCACACTTGTAGGGAGCATATCGTTTGCACTTCCCCAGTTACAAAGTTGAGAGCCACTGTCGTTGCTGTTTCTCTTAGAAGTACTCACAGGATCCACAAACTTAGAACCAGCAGACAGTTGACGCTGGGTTTTGTCTGTCAGATTGACACCCTTCAGTGAGGTCGACAGCTTTGAAATGTTAGCAAGCCACTTATTGATTGGTTTAGGGCGAGCTAACATTCCAGCATCGCTTTCTACCTCCTCAGTGTCATCTTCCTCTTCTTCCTCCTCTTCTTCATCGGCTTCATCCAATTTGGACAGTTGGTTTCTGGAGTTTCTTGTCTTAAATTCAAACTGGTGGGCTGATGGTTCTTTTACCATTTCATGATCTTCGCTGTCAAGTTCAAACTGAGTTAAATCCTCCTCACAAGAGTCATGTTCTGTGGAACTGTCTTCTTGCTCTGCTGCTAGCCTCCTTGCCTCCATGCAGACAGACTCTAGCTCACTTGGCTGATCTTCCATCCCAGTAAATTCCCTGCTCATCATCTCCCCAATCTCTGCAAGGCACAGACCAAATGCCGTGGCTTCTTTCAGAAATATGGTTGAGAGTATTAGTACTCTCAGGCATGCTTCACGGATCATAGGCAACTCCATCCGCAGCATGTCGGCATCTTTCACTGGATCAAGATTTGCTATGTACTCGAGCTCATCCTCAGAGAATGGGACTGATGCCTGAGGCCAGTGGATCCATTCAAAATAAGGATCCTCCAAACACTCTGGAAGGCAGAGACCATGATCAATAGGAATAAGTTCAGTCTGATTCCCAAATTTTCCTGCTCCAGTTTGCTTCCTTACCAGAAGATTCCCAGCATGTCTATCGGTGTTGAAGATCCTGATGTCAAGAATACCAATCCTATGGACAGCAGAAACAGGAAAGCTTGAGGTGCCATGATCACTGGCATCACAATCATGAGGAATAAACTGTTGAAATGATGCAATCTTGCTAACAGCTTGAGTGCTACCATCGGCATTTTTGTTAGCGCAGTTGGCGCCTTCATTCATATGAAAAACAGGATGAGAAATCTTAACAAGTAGCGTTGGAGGGACATTAGCAGAGTTATCATAGTCCAGGAGGTAGGCAGCAACCTCTCTGAAACCAGTCTCGCCAATTCGAACTGATCTTTTGAGGCCTGGCTGCCCAAGGGATTTCCCTATAAAACCTTTTGGGTTGTTGGGTGCAAAAGGCTCCTCATCATTTGGCTTCACAATTGCCGCATTCTTACCTTTGCTGTTCTTGAAATAGTAGGCACCACCAAGCCCACTTTTGACAGGTACTGGATCCAAACCTTTCCTGATTGCCCTAGCAACATCCTTTACAAGCTGCCTTGTTCGAGAACAGCGACTCGGGCATACTAACAGTTCAATTGGACATCCCCTATCTTTTTGCTGTTGGAGATCCTTGCCTCTTGGAGACAAGCATGGTGTGGAGGAACTTCGATGCATGAAAGTCTTGGTGAGAAGCAATGGGGAATCATTTCTAATAGTGCTGAGATCATTTGTCAGAACACGATCACCTAATGTCAGTGACCTCTCATCAGTGGGAAAATTTAGGGCCACCTGCAGCTTTCTTTTGACCGTGTGTGCATTGTCACCACGATCCAATTGAACAGCCAGGACACAACCAGTGTCAGTTTGGACAAAAACACGTTTCCATCCGCCAACCTTGGTCTCACTTCTGCTTTTGGTAGGGTACTCACTGCTAAGAGCTCGGTCCAAGGCTGAGACTGCCATCTGGGTCTGCACCGGGCTCTCCAAGTTGCGAGGCATGGTGGAAACTGAAAGAGGAATTGGGGCCAATGTACTAGAGGAAGCTGCCAGAATCCGGCCTTTCTTGCTCCTCTCTTGTTTCCTTCTGCACCCGTCAAATTCAGCAGCGAGTGTGAGAGAGAGAGAGAGAGAGAGATGTCACAGCAGAGATCATCAGGCAACGACAGACATCTTGTACAACTTGCTAGACAGCACCATAAGGCGAAGACAGGCAGATAGCAGCAACCCTCCTACAGCAGGTAGCTGTTACTTATGAGACTGGACAAGCTCACTTGTTGATTGTTAGATCCTGCAAGAACAGAAAGAATTAGAGGAGGTTATCATCATAATCCAAAGACAGAAGTAGCTAACAACTAGCAAGCATGAAACAAAACAAGAATGATTCTCCCAATGGCATACAATCCACTCCAGCACCATTCCTGTTGTACATGGACTGTGAAACAGAAGATAAGGAAGCTTCCTCGTGATACACTCAAGCAGTCATGCAATCAATAAACCCCAACACTTCACATGGTTAAAGTAAGCATCCACGTTTGTTAAGGAAAAGTTGACACACGCAGAAGGAGTGGACTACCACTTTCCATATAATTGTTGACCATTAGTTGGTTTTTTAAATGTACATATCAAAGCTATAATATGGAAGAAAGGTGCATCTTCTGCACTTGTATCATTTCAGATTCGAGCTGTCCCATCTTCTCACTCTTCCAACAAAAGCAGTACAGCACCAGGGTTGGCTTACCCCGAACCTCTGTCAACTGATGAGATCCAGGGTCCAGGCAAGAAACCTGAAAACCCACATCTCAGCTCTTCCTGGTATATGAATGGATCAGCCACCTCATCATATCGCATCTCATCTCAGAAGGGTTAGTCAAAAGTCAAAACTGTAAGCAGTTGTCAAAGGTGGTCCTTTTACTACAGGAACGAGCTAAATCTACACTACGGTGGTAGCTCTGCACAGGCACAAACTTTGATCGACACAGATCCGCTTCTGCTAAAAGCAGATGAAGAAGCAAACGCGTAATGGTGTAGCGTCAAGAGGTAGAAGAATAGCACAAGAATCACTAAGCTACCATTGATTCACCATGGTGTGCAATCGGGCATCCAAGTTGAGAGCTTAGTGAAGTGTGTTGCGGAAACAATTGTTCCGGTAGCTAGTAGAAATGGAGAGATGTGCTGCATCTATCATCTACGTGCAAGACAGCATAGCCCTTTCCTGCTAAATATGCCACCTTTTGCTCTACCGACCATTAAAAACTGAACCAAAAATGGGAAGAATATTGCATAGACTCGGCAGAATTGGTGAGATGAACACCAGCAGAAACGGACAACACCAGGAAAGTAGAGAAGGGCCCCCCACCCGTACCTGATCCAATGCCGAGCCCAGGGATTGGTGGATTGCGCCGTCGGAGTCGCAGATCTGGCACTGCTCCGGCGCCGCCGCTGCCAAACTACGAGAAGGCAGCACCACCAGTCCCTGTCCGATGGCCGAGCGCCGCGCCACCAACTCTAGGTTGCTGGCACCACGGTCCCACCTCCCGGCGCCCCCACTGGCCGCCTCTGCTTCCCAGCTCACACTCTTCTTCAATCGTTCCTGGCGTCTGTGCTGTGTCTGTGTGTTCGTGCGCAGGGTGATGCGCCTCAAGAAGGGGGGAGGGATGGGTTAGAGAGGGGTTAAGGGAGGCGGGTTAACAAATAACCATGGTTAGGGATTGAGGTGAGTTGAGCGTGAGGGGATTGGTCGAGGTAACGGCCGTCTCTGCTTTCTCCTTTTTGTGTTGCCACCATCTAAATTCCCTATAATTTCATTTAGGCCTCCCTAGCGTTGCAGCATTTTGCCGTCCTCGAAATAAAAGGTTAGGCCATGTGATCTAAGCTATTTAAGGAGGAACCGGATATTTGCTTATAAAACCTTAAGTTGGTTACTGTAGTTTCATGAAAAATGATCTAATGTGTATGTTAGACATGCAAACGGCGACGGGCACGCCATGAGCCCACCGGGCTGCCTGCGCCGCATACTTGCGTTAGCCCATGCCACCACGCCACTCACCTCACGCGGTTTTATGCGGTTAATAGCCATCGTCCAGCGGCGCCGCAATCCCGTCTCGACTCGACAGGCCGCCTCCGATCTTGGGCTTGCAGGAGAGCACGACGCCGCCGCACCCGGCTTTCATACAATACGTCGGCATGGTGACCTTGACGTCGACCGACGCGTCACCGGTGGCGAGCTCGGCGTCGAGCTGGTCCCTGAGGAACTTCGGCATCGCGACGCGTCCCCCCACGCCACGGCCGCCACGCGCCCGGTCGTCCGCTTCTCCCCGACGCAGAAGGGCGGCACGGAGCCGCTGGCGAGGAAAGCGTGTCCCCGTACGAGACTTCCGCTGTCGAGAGGATCGGGACACACGCGTCATGTTCCAAGTTGTTGTGCGTGGTGTCGATATGGAATGTGAGATTGAACACTGGGGAGATCGTCACCGCCGCGGTGTCGTAGCGGTAGCGGCCGTCGTCTGCTGACGCCGGCGACGAGGGCGAGTGCGGCGGCGAGAGAACGTCCAGGCCGACGACGCCCGTGATGGCCACCGTACACGGGGTCCCATGACGGGAGCGAGCTGCCGAGGCCGCGATGGCGACGATGAACGCCGGGGACAAGAGCGGCGATAGCGTGATGGCAGGCATAGCGACGATGATGTGCGGACTGCGGGCCGCCGCGAACGCCGCAAGTTTCACACGGCGGAAAACGGACCGCCGTGCGTGCCCGCGTTCGAGGAAGCGGCGTGTGTGCGGACGCGGGACGGGTTGTCCGCCGCCGGGCCGTTTGCATGCCTAGTGTATGTAAACATTAGAAATGTTTTCCTTGTGTGTTGTTTGCTTCCTTGATTTGGAGAGCAATCACTTTACGAGTGTTGACAACCAAAATCAATTAGGGAGGGGGGCCTATTCTAGATTTTCAAGCTAAAATAGGCTTAGCCAGTTTTGGTAACTAAGTCAAACTACATAATGCACTCCACCATTATGTTTGTCTCACCAACAAAATCGAAAAACATACATGGACCGTCCAATTTGGAGTCTAGATGAAGAAAATATAACTTCGTGAAGATCCACTTACCAGCTCAAAGCTAGTTTTGTAAAATTCTTCAAATTGAATAAGGACTTCACTATTTTGTTCATCTCGTCCAGATGATTGAAAACATATATAAAATATCAGATTTGGAGTTTGGATTAAGAAATTGTGCTTGCAGAAAGATTCACCCCACGGAGGGCAGCCTAGTCAAAGATTAACTTGTATTTTGACATGCTTTGTAATAGATTTTCTACACACATCTTGACGGAATTCGTGGACAATTTAGGTGGCCTTGCTGACCCTAGGTCAACCCCAAGTGCACCTATGTGATGGGTCTCTTTTGAGGTTTCCGTGGCACTTCGTAGCCCAAATGAAAAAAAAGATGGAGGAGCATTTTTTTTGAATGGTAAACACATTGGTCCAACTTTAGATTATTTGTTTCACTCATGGTCCAATTCTATCATTGTCTCATACGGTCAACACATACTAATGTGATGTGATAATATTTCATAAAGTTACAAGGACCTTATTGTAAGCATATAATTTTATAAGGTTCTTCATGAAAGGTAGACTCAATGTGCTAAGTGCATCTCAAAGAGATTCCAAAACACACTTTCAATCTTGATATTTTGGCAAGATTAAAAATTGCACTCCAACAACTGTTTATCTCAAATCCCAATATTACTGCACATGGCAAAATTGATCCAATTGTGTGAAAATATATGCGCGTATCGACCGATCAATCTAGAGGTTGAAGGACATAGGGATAAGGAGTACGAAAAGGGTTTCCCGTGCAAATGTATGAGAGAGAAAGAAAGTATAAATGTCATTGAGATGATTTGAAAATAGTTTAGGATTCTCGATGCAACATTTTCTTCAGAACAAGATTTCGAAAACAATCAGAAAAATCCAAAAAATGTGCTTCTAACTCTTTTTAGCCACCTTAAGAATCCATTGATTTACCAATTATTTTTTTGGAACTATTGCAGATGCTCTTATTTACGGTTTACCATTTATTTTGGGTCCATCTACAATTAGGCCCCAAGGTTGTTTTTTAAATAAAAAGCTAAACCCGGTTTTGTGTTCGGCCTTAAGCGAAGTAATAATGGAGCTTTGCATAACCCAAGGGGAAAAAGAGGCACATCGAGGACGTGTATTTTGTCTAGGATAATTAGTTTATTTGTCTTTATTTTAGTGCAGCGTGTCATGCTCATCTGTCTATCTAAACATTACGTGTAAAAGTAGATATACGTACGGTTTTCGCTAGCTATATATGCACGTACAACTCAGTTAGTTATGGCTGCCACTTCTCTTCGCCGCACACGAAAGCACATGTCATACTCGTGACACTGAGAGAGCGAGAAGCTTCATGTACACCCTGCTGCAGGCCCTGCGTTGCTCGAGATCGCTCTATGCTGCCCCCTTTTTTCTTTTGGCTTGGATCGATGGTTACGTTGCTGTGTATTACTCATCGTGTGACAGAGCGAGGCTAGCGGAGCAAACATGCAGCATATATAGCAGGGGCGTACGTAACGTGTTTGCCTCGCTCCCAAGCAAAAAGCCAGGTTCATTCCCTGCACGGCTGCACACAGGAAGTCGTTAGTAGGGAACAGTACGATACGCCGGCCGGGCGTTTCAGCATGCATATATGTAGCCACGTCAAGCGTGTCCAATTAACCCGTGCCAGTTTACTGTCAAGGATCAGAAGAAGAAGAGATAATTAAGCTAAGGCTCATGCTGTACGTGTGTGGTGTACGGGCTAGCTCGATCCCTTTGCATTAGTACGTTCACGGCAGCAAATTGCGGGTGCAGACATGCGTGCAACGCTCCTCGATCGATCTGGTGTGTCACACACATATACGTCGTAATACCTTGCGATTTTTTAATTTGTTGTGAGAAAGTTGGTGACAAATTTAGCTAGCTTTTTTTTTTCTGTTGGTTTGTTTCGTCTTTACGACGTCTGCAATTCACTCGGGTCATGAGCAATACCATGTTCATCATACGCATGCCAAATAATGCACGGTAGCCAGCACGTTAGTTGGAGACCAAAGCCGGCTGACGGGCATGCATCACATAAACCTCCTGCACTTTCGCAATGGCAGGGTATAATATAGGGCGTGTATGGGACCGCTTAAAATCGGAATCGAGTTGAGAATAATCGAGAATCCCACCCAAACACGTTAATTATAGCTTGATTGTTTTTTATCGCAGCGGTGGGAAAAAATCGCCCTTTCAACTACAGCTCGCGACCTCTGTACCGCGAGCGAGCCCTCGCGTTTTGGCCACCGCGGACCGATTTCCATCTGCTACCCCTCTGCACACGGTCGACTGCTCATCTTCCTCCCGCACCTGCGACCAGACCTCCCCTTCTCCCTGCGAGGCAGCCGCGACGGCGCCGTGGTGAGGGAGCTTCGTCCGGGTGAAGCAGCCGCGAAGGCGGCGTGGTGGGGACTCCATTCCGGCGAGCCACGGGCGACAGAGGCGTGGCGAGGCGCAATCAACGAGTGTGCAGCCAGGATCTCTCGCCGAGGTCCCTTCCCTGAGGAAGGCGTTGCTGCTTCTGCCGCCGTTATGCGCGGTTGTCGCGCGTGGTCCGGTCGCATGGTGCGCCGTGCACGGTGGAGCGGGCGCGGCTGAAGCTGCTCGCCGGTCGGCAACGCGGCCCTGAGGCACCTAGACGGTGGATCTGAGTAAAAAAATTGATGGGATCTGAGGAAGAAGAAGGGCATGAATGTCTTTTTACACTCAGGATTGCCCCAATAATCAAGCTTGCCAAACAACTTTGATTCTCTATGCTTAGATTTTTTTTGACCACCACTTATAAAAAAATCCTACTCAGATTATAATCAATTTTCATATAAGCGGTTCCAAACATGGCCATAGGCTACTATACCTGTTTGGTTAAAGATTGAGGCCCTGGTTGAGCTTCCAAACCTGCTTTTGTTTTTCTAAAAGCCAAAAACCAACCAAATGGCCTAAAAGTCGCATGAGCTTTTGTCCAAAAGTTACTTTTACTCTAGTATAAATGTAAAAGCAGGGTAGCCCCTGCTCCATGCCACCGGTTATGAAAGGGTACCGCTTCAATTTCTAATTTTCCACGTGCCTGACTCTTCCGTGCCCGACGTCGGACGCCCGCTTTTTCCCTTCCTTTCCTCTGGCCGCCAGCGCTTCCAGGCGGCGTTCCCAGCCACCGCACCCAGGCGGTGCTCCTAGCTGCCGCACCTAGGACGCTGCTCCCAGGCCGCCGTGGCCCACGGCTCCCACGCGGTGCTCCGGACGATCTCGGCAGGCGGGCTATCCCCCTCCCCACTATGGCGGGCGGGCGAGCCGCCCCCTCCCCACTCCGACGGGTGCGCGTGGTGGGCAAGGTCAGGTATCCCTGGTGGCGAGAGGAAGAAGATGCAATGTGTCCATGACACGTGGGGACCGCTTGTAGGTGAGACCAGCTTTTCCAAAAAACCACAACTATTTACCAAACGGATTTTTCCAAAAGCCATGACCCATATTCCACAACAACTTTTCCAAAAGCCACATTCCACAACTACTTTTCCAAAAGCCACAACTCAACCAAACAGAGTCTGAAATAACTTATCTGGTAAAAAGAGTTACCTGAAAATTAACTAGAAATCTTATAAAGTATGTCTGGTCAGGCAAGTTAGAAGTTAGTCTGTTTACTTGGAAGCCTACACCTAGAAAGCCAACAAGAGAAATAATCTACATTTTCTTGTGTAATAGCGGAATAACGATTAAGCATACATATAATATCATAATAACTCGTTTAGAAAAAATATAGGCAAGGTTACTAACAAGAAATAGAATTGTGTGTTGTCATTATAAGCGTTATTTGTAAATTTATTCGTTTTAGAACCTTAAGATATTCAAAAAATAATCTTTCTAAAAGCTTTTGAATTGTTGCAAACTTGCAATATCGCAGATAACTGTCGTTCGTGCATGCCTCTGTTATATACCTAGACTAGATAAAATTGAATCAAAATATTCACATTCACATAAGTACAGTTTGCGTAAGTTAGAAATAATTGTTTTATTTGTTACAACACTGTTGTATATCCCATCAACAAGCAAATACTCCCTCCGTCCCAAATCCGTCCCAAATTATAAGACTTTCCAAAAATCTTGGAGAGTCAAAGCATCTCAAGTTTGACCAATAATTATAGAGAAAACTATTAAGATTTATGATATCAAATATGCATACTATAAAAATATAATTGATAACGAATATAAAGATACTTAGTTGACATCGTAAATGTTATTATATTGTCATATAAGTTTAGTCAGTTTGACTCCTCAAGATTCTTGGGATGTCTTATAATTTGGAAAAGAGGGAGTAGATACTTATATGTGCGACTACAGTGTTATATACGCCAGGCAGGTGCAGTCCAAAGTGCCTGGGCCAGGCTGGTTATCAGGGTGAAAGGATCAAGATGCCCAAGAGGGGGGGGGTGAATTCAGCTTGTTTTAAATTTCTAAAACAAATATAAAAACCTATCAAATGTCAATCACCCCCTAGTGCCTACCGTTCGTGTGTCCTAACTAGAAAGCGGTAGCAGTTCATAGGAATTAAAAACAACCTAAGCAATTCTAGTAGGAAATGTAAAAACAAGACGGAAATATAAAGAGCTAGGGAAAAGGGAATCTCATGGACGCAGCGATTTTTTCCCGAGGTATCGAGGTGTCGACACACCCCCCTAGTCCTCGTTGGAGCACCTCGCAAGGTATCGCTCCCCCTCTACCCGCGCAAGGGTAGAGTGCTCTCTACGGGCTGATTCTTCGCCACTCCGGCTCGGTGAATCGCCCACAACCGATCACAAGAGCTTGGAGAAGAGCCGCCAACAATCTCCCAGCGGTCACTTCCTCCGAACACCACCAAACCGTCTAGGTGCTGTCGAACACCAAGAGTAACAAGCACAAGACCTTCACTTGACCCACTCAAGGCTAGGAAGGTGGATGGATGCACACAAGTCACTCCTAATCACTCTATGAGGGAAGAACAAGATGAACTCTCTCTAATCTCTCCCTCACTAGACTCTTGGCTCTCCAAAAGATTTCTCAAGGTGTCACCAGCTGAAACAATGGCCAAGTCACCCTCTAAGGTCCAAGGGGGCAACTATAAATAGTCCCCACCTCCAAAACTAGCCGTTTTTCACTTTTTCTTCTTTCTTCGTAGCCACCGGACTAGTCCGGAGCTCACGCCACCGGACCATGCACACTGGTCCGGAGCTCACTCTCGTTCCAAACTCAGGCACCGTCGGACTACTCTGCTTGGTCCGACGCACTGGTCCGACGCTCTGGTCCGGAGCCTTGGTGATCTCTGAGTGAAAACTGATCTCTCTTTTACACACCACCGGACCGCTCTCCTTGGTCCGGTGCCCTGGTCCGACGCTCTGGTCCGGAGCCAGGGTGCTCTCTGCATAGACCAAACTTCCTGTCTTGAGGCGTCGGACTAGCCGTTGGACACAACGTCGGACTAGTCCGGAGCCTTCTGACTCTCTGAACCAAGCCACCGGACCACTCTCCTATGGTCCGGTGCTTTCCAGACAGGTGGTCCGGAGCTCCTCGAGCTGGGAATCTGCCTAAGTCAGGGACCACCGGACTACTCTCCTTGGTCCGGTGCCTACTTAGCAGAGTGGTCCGGAGCCTCTTTCTCCCTCTCTTTCAACCATTTTCGCTGAGGTTTCTCAAGGGATTTTTCTCCTACCACTTCTAGGGTTTATCAAGGGCTGAAAGCATGGTCTCTAGGACTAGTTGTGACAAGTGTGTATATACCCACTTTCCTAAACTCTCCTAGGTCAAGCTACTAACCTCATACCCCCCTTTATAGTATGGTCAAAGGAAAAACAAAAGCCCTAGCTATACTTAGTGCCCTTCTCAACCTTATGGCACTAAGAACTAGCCTAGTCTTCGTCGAGTATCTCCATCCTTTGCAACCGAAACGATTTCCATCTTGGGGCATGAATATCCATTAAGCCCATTCAAAATACATCACTCATGACCTAACATATATGACTTTGTCTCTGCAAAACACACGTTAGTCATAGTGATCTAGTATTGTCGTTAATCGCCTAAACACAAGGGTCCATGATTCTACAATCTCCCCCTTTTAGGTGATTGACGACAATACAAGCTCGAGTAGAGAATAATGAGTGAATTTTGATAAGAGAAAACATGACTTGACATGAGATAGGCATGGGTTAGTAATAAGAAAGACAAGTACTTGCATAATCATTCAAGCCATGACAAGCACAATAGATATGAAATGAATATAGTACTTGATTTCAAAAAGGATATGCTATAGCCAAAAGATCAGAGAATAGAGCGGAAGCAACATAGCATAACCAAGTGACATGATATATATATATAGGAATATCCACACATGTCACACAACCATCAAGTCTCAAACATCACACATATCATACAATGCAATAAGACGGTAAACGTGATGCATGATGCAATAGAGTTTATACACAACAAAAGAACGAGTCCTACTAGCTCCCCTAAAGCTAGCCCATCTACTCGACTCTCCCTCTCCCCCTTTGGCGTCGAAACACCTAAACTAAGCATCTGGAGGTGGAGTGGAAGCAGCTGTGGAGCGGTCGAGGACCCTGAAAGCTGCCAGATATGTCTCATCATCTGAATCCTCCCCCTGAGTGTCGGTAGCTGGTAGTGAAGCGGTCTGGGGGTCGGTAGCTGACAGGTCTGCTGCGGTCGACGACTCGGGAGCAGTAGCTAGAGAAGTAGTAGAAGCGGTAACTGGTGCTGGTGTCTCTGCTGGAGCCTCTGGAGCTGCTGTGACCGGTGCCTCATGCACTGACTCGTCTGGAGTCTGAATAACCGGAGACGGCTGAGGCTGGACTGGAGTGGAGGAGACAACCATAGCATCGGTAGCGACTGCAACTGTCGGAGGGGTAGAGACGGCTGGAGCCCGACTGTCATGGGTAGCCTCTGAGGAAGCTACTGAGGAGCGGTGCTGATCAGCTGTCGGTGCTACAATCTCGGCCTCTACCTCGGCTGCAATCTGAGGACCAGTGGGGGACGGCTGACCTGTGATATCACTGAAAGAGGCTGACAGATCTCTAGCAGTAGCACCCAGTGTAGCGGTAAGAGGAGTGAAACCTGTAGTAAGCGGGGTGAACGGCTGAGTAGGTCCAAAAGTGTCCAACCACTGAGTCACCTGAGTCGCCGGTGACTGGAACGGGGTGGTCAATCCAGCACCCTGAAGTCCACTGGACTGTATGGCTGGGGTGGGAGTGACTGTCTGACCGGCTGAGCTGACAGGGGCCACTGAGGGGCCAACTGAGGGTCCTACTGAGAACTGAGGCCCTCCAGGCTGCCCAACTGACTGAGAGGGCTGTGAAGCGCTCATCATCTGAATCTGAGGAGCTGCAGGGAACTCTAGTGGAGGAGCGCCGGTCCACTTCATCACGTGAGCCATGAATGCCATGTTCTGCTGCTGCAGCTGCTGGGACTATAACTGAAGACACTGAGACTCTAGCTGCATAGCAAGCATCTATCGTTGCATCTCAAAGTGGCGCTCCTCTGACTGTCGCTGCATCTCGTCCTGACGCTGCTGTATCTGAGTGACTGCAGTGACTAGAGAACTCTGCTGCTCATTCATTCTGTCAAGGATCTTGAGCATCATCGTCTCTGTGGCAGAGGCAGAACCGCCAGCCTCAGTGTCGTGCGCCCGTGGGGGCATCTGTGGAACCGGCTGGAAGTCTGCATCTGAGCTGTCTGATGTATCCTCTGGAGTCACATCCACTCCTGTATCTAGACCATGGAGCTCCTGCTGCTCAACACTCCGAATGGCCTCATCCTGAGCATCAACATCTGCCCTGTCAGCTGGTGCTGTCCTCTCTCTGACAAGACGGAGGACCCGGTTTCCAAACCGGCTATCAAACGACCCCAAGACTTTGTAATCTGGGAAAGAAGTAGGCGACTGATCCAATAGAGCACGGAGTCCAGGGTGTGCTCCCTCTAGCTCAATAGCAAGAATCACAGAGATCCAGTGAGCATAGGGAAACTGTCGTCGGGCCCTCATGCCATCTGCTATCACATCCTCTATCTCTGACACTAGAAAGTCTGCAATATCAAATGGCGTCTGAGATACCAGGGTCTGAAGGAGAAGCTGCTGCATGTTGGTCAATCCTTCCTTGTAGCCCGTGCGAGGTAGCAGAGTACGACGGAGCACCTCGTTCAATCTATGAACGGCAGGCCTGAGCTCAGCTGGAGTGCGCCTAGAGCCCTATGAGAAAGGTGGCTTGAACAGAGGAGCCACCTCCTGAACTGACAAAGTACGACCTCCTCGAGCTCTGCGAGGCACTGAAGCTCCTCGGTAACACTCGTAGTGCAGGTCAAACTCACCACCCTCCTGACGGAAGCGAAAGATCTCTCTGAGTCTGGTCAAGTACAGCCTGTACCTCTCGCCTCGGAAGGTGTACTGCACAAACTTGTGCTCCGGATCTACCCAAACTGATGCATAGAATTCTCTGACCCATCGCTCGATATAGTTACCGGAACGCCCGAACAAATCAACGAGTCCCGGCTGGTAAGTCAGGAACGGACGGATCTCCTCACCTGCTAGCTCAACAATGCTCTCTAAGGAGCAAACCCGGTGTGGTCGAATTTGAATACTGGTCAACTGAGCTGCTCGATAGAAAAATCCTCCATGAGAGGTGTATGCCAACCAGGTGAAGCTCTGGGGTCTCTCTGATCCGGACACCACTTCTCTAAAGCGACGAACCTGAGCTTCTTCACTTGCTTCGCTGTAAGGTTCCTCAGGTCAAGGTGAACTGAAGCTGAAGCTGCTGTGGGAGCCGCTGACTGCGGTGATTGAGCAGACTGGGAGCGGGTGGAGCGCCCCCAGGAAGAAGGTGCCAACGGTGTACCCAAAGCCTCTGTAACTAGCTCTGGCTCCTGTGGAGTGTCCTCAGTATGAGACCCAGCTGGAGGAGAAGTAGGAAGATCCCGCGGAGGGGTGCCGAGTCTCACGGTACCTCGGCGACCGCCTCGCTTTGCGCGGTCCGCTGCATCGGCCACTGCCTCGGCTTTCTCAGCCTCTGTAAGCTTGCGCTTCTTCTTCTTAGCTTTCTCAATCACTGGCTTCTTGCCCTTGTCTCTGGAAGGACGTGGAGGAGGAGGAGCATCACCACCAGACCCAGCTGCCTGAGCAGGAGTACTACGAGTCATACTGAAACAAGCGAAGTATCACTGCCCACTGACAATCACAAGATCCACTGTCCACTGTCAGAACCACTGATCTCTGTCACAAGAGACACTGATCGCTGCAAGAGTCAACTGATCAAACCAAGCAATCACTGACAGAGAGGGCCTCCAAGCCACTGGACTGAACCTCGTGAGGCTTTGCCTCAATCCTTACTCGCGAGCTTTGCCCCGAGTTTAACTGCCACTGACTGCTGCTGGATAGAATAGACAGGGTATACATAAGCATATATAACATCTAGAGATAAGAAACCGTATAGAAGCAAGCATCTAGATGAGTGATAGAGTGAAATACTGACAAGATACCTGAGGTAAGAGAGCGTGACTATTCAGAGCAATCTCAAGTACCAAAGCACTCTCCGAACGGGATATACCAGCTGCGAATTACAATTGGCAATTGAATTTAGTGGATTGGATTGAATTTCGTTTTTCAAGGAATAAACCTAGGGCATAATTCAATTAACGACTCGACAAAACGCGAAATCGGAAATCGAAACCATACCCTAGTAGCGAAGTGATGAAATCGACGTCGACGAAACGGTCGCGGACGAAGTCGACAACGATGACAGGAGGTCGGTCGAGGACGAACGCGTCGAAGTGGGATTCGTTCGAGGATGAATGCGGCGAAACCCTCCTAGGGTTAGGGCAAACCCTAGGTCATGAAGTTGCAGGGCAATGGAGTGAGGGTTGGAACTCTAGGTGGCTTGCGCTCGAGCTTGGCTGGTAGGGAGGTGAAGCAGTGCAGGTCGCCGGCGGCGAGGTGGAGGATGGCGGCGCACGGAGATGGAATGGAGTAGGGCGGTGCAGGGCGGTGGAGAGAGGTGGTGGAGTGGCGGCGGCGCTGTGTGGAGAGCTTCACCGGCGGCGAAAGAGGCGCAAGCGAGCTTGCGGCGGGCTAGGGCAGAGCTTCGGCGACGAGCAGGACGGCGGCGTACGGTCGGCGAAGTAAAGAAGAAAGTGGAGAAGTAGACGCGCACGCGGAGGGGTTATCGCAAAATTTCGAAGCGTCGGACCACTCCGCTTGGTCCGGTGTCTGGTCCGACAGGTGGTCCGACGGTACCAGAGAAGGAAATCCAGTGAGCAACCAACCACCGGACAACAGCGCCGGACAACTCACCGGACTAGTCCGATGGTAACACCGGACTGGTCCGACGGTGAACAGATCAGAATGACAGAGGCACCGGACCCCTTGACAATGGTTCGGTGCAGCGTCGGACACTGGTCCGACGGATTCTTTGGCTGGAGTCGATTTATGCAGAGAGGGACCGACCACCGGACCACTGCGTCGGACTAAAGCAGAGTGGTCCGGAGGGTGGTCCGGTGCTTAAAATTGCTCTGAAATTTCCTATTTTTCTCTCCAATCTTTTCTCTTAGTCAAGTACCAACACAAAAGAACAAAGAGGAACACTTGTTGGACTTAGCATAAGAACTATCTCTCAAGCCCTCAATTTTAAAAGTAGTTTGCCATAGGCTAGAATTAGTTTTCATAAGAAAATAGTTTAATAAAGCTCCAATGGTCACCTTAGGGGCACTAGAGGGGTATTAGCTGAAGCTAGAGCGTTGAATTGCTCCCCCTAAGTGTTGACCCTAATGATGACCAACAAACTTAACCGAAAAGAAACGAAGAGGCAACACTCATGCATATGCAATGCAAAACGAAATTTGAATCTAGGTTGCTTGCAAGTTTAAACTGCGGTTAAGCTTTGTCACACGCTTTGAGGGCGGTTATCTTAACCGCGTTAGCCAAGCCTATGTGCATTACCAAATTAAACATGTTATATTACATATGAATGCATGATTCACACAAGCTCATCTTTTAGTGAAGTTAGAGTGATCAAGCACATTCAACTCGCTTCTCAACCTACAAAAGGTTGTTTCATCGAGTGGTTTAGTGAAGATATCCGCCAATTGATCTTCGCTCTTAACTCCAACCAGTGTGATGTCTTTCCTAGCCACATGATCTCTAAGAAAGTGATGGCGAATATCAATGTGCTTGGTGCGAGAGTGTTGAACCGGGTTGTTTGCAAGCTTTACGGCGTTTTCATTATCACACAAAAGTGGAACTTCTTTTAAAAACACGCCGTAATCAAAGAGTGTTTGGGTCATGTATAAGATTTGTGCACAACTTGCTCCCATGGCAATGTATTCCGCCTCGGCGGTTGATAATGCCACACTATTTTGCTTCTTTGAGGACCAAGAAACAAGTGATCTTCCTAGCATGTGGCACCCACCGGAGGTACTCTTCCTATCAACCTTACACCCGGCGTAATCCGAATCGGAATAGCCAACTAGTTGGAAGGGAGCTCCTTTGGGATACCAAAGACCTATGCTAGGGGTGTGCCTTAAGTACCTAAGGATTCTTTTAACCGCACAAATATGCGACTCCTTAGGGTTTGCTTGAAACCTAGCACACATACACACACTAAACATGATATCCGGCCTAGATGCGGTGAGGTAAAGTAAACTACCGATCATAGAGCGATAAAGAGTTTGGTCAATCGGTTTACCTCCCTCATCGAGATCGAGATGCCCATTAGTAGGCATTGGGGTCTTGATTGGCTTGCAATCCTCCATCTTGAACTTCTTAAGTAGATCATAAGTGTACTTTTCTTGAGAGATGAAGGTCCCTTCTCTCATTTGCTTCACTTGAAAGCCGAGGAAGAAGGTTAGCTCGCCAATCATTGACATCTCGAACTCCTTAGACATCAAGTCACCAAACTCCTTGCAATGGTCTTGGTTTGTTGACCCAAATATAATGTCATCGACATATACTTGGCAAACAAAGATCTCTCCATTAAGCTTCTTGGTGAATAGTGTAGTGTCGACGATCCCGATCTTGAAGCCCTTCTTGATTAGAAAGTCCCTTAGCCTCTCATACCAAGCTCTTGGAGCTTGCTTCAAACCATAGAGTGCCTTGGACAACCTATACACATGATTAGGCAAGTTTGGGTCTTCAAACCCGGGAGGTTGTGAGACATAAACAAGTTCATTAATGAAACCATTTAAGAAGGCGCTCTTCACATCCATTTGAAAGAGTTTCATTTTGTGATGTGAAGCATACGCCAAAAGGATACGGATGGCTTCAAGTCTTGCAACCGGAGCAAAGGTCTCTCCAAAATCAAGTCCTTCTACTTGAGAGAACCCCTTTGCCACCAATCTTGCTTTGTTCCTCACAACCACACCTTGATCATCTTGCTTGTTCCTAAACACCCACTTGGTGCCAATGATTCTTGCATCCTTTGACTTCTCTTCAAGTGTCCACACTTGGTTCCGGGTGAAGTTGTTGAGTTCTTCATGCATGGCGTTCACCCAATCCGGATCCGCAAGTGCTTCTTCTACACTAGTAGGCTCAACAAAGGAAACAAACGAGTGATGTTCAACATAAGATGCAAGTCTAGAGCGAGTCATTACTCCCTTTGATGGACTCCCTATGATTTGATCATGGGGGTGAGCTTGAAGGATGGATGTTGATTTTCTATTTGTTTCTTGAGGAGGAGGATGTGGTGCTTCAACATTGCTTGCTTCGGCCTCGGCTTGATCTTGAGGAATGTGAGTGTCTTCTTGAGCTTCTCTCACTTGATCTCCTTCATCAACTTGAGGCGTGTGAGGTGGAGAGGGATCTTGATTTGCTTCATCTTCAACTTCTTCCACCTCTTGCGGGTTGATAGCACCAATTGTCATATTCTTCATTGCCTCCCTCAAGGGTTCATCACCTACATCAATATCCTCAAGCGCTCCTTGGGAGCCATTAGTTTCATCAAACTCCAAGTCATACGTTTCTTCAACTAAGCCGGTGGCTTTGTTAAATACACGGTATGCCTTGGATTTAAGTGAATAACCAACCAGGAAACCAATGTCACACCGCCGTTGGAATTTACCCAAGTGTTGGCGCTTCTTGTAGATGTACACCTTGCAACCAAACACCCGAAAGAATGAAATATCCGACTTCTTCCCATTGACAAGCTCATAGGGGGTCTTCTTTAATAGCCTTTGGACGAAGAGACGGTTTGCCGCATAGCAAGCGGTGTTGATTGCCTCCACCCAAAATTTCTCGGGAGTGTTGTACTCATCAAGCATAGACCTTGCTAGAGTTATGAGTGTCCGGTTCTTCCTCTCTACTACACCATTTTGTTGTGGAGTATATGTGGCGGACACCTCATGCTTGATCCCAACTTCATCACAATAATATTCAATCTTTGTGTTCACAAACTCGGTGCCATTGTCACTTCTAATCTTCTTGATCTTCACATCAAATTCATTTTGGGCTCTTGTAGCAAATTTCTTGAAGATGTCTTGTGTCTCTCCCTTGTCTTGAAGAAAGAACACCCAAGTGTACCGAGAGTAGTCATCCACTACCACTAAGCAATAGAGATTTCCTCCAAGATTAGCATAGGTGGTAGGGCCAAATAAGTCCAAGTGTAGCAACTCTAGGACTCTTGAGGTTGACATGAAAGCCTTGGTTGGATGAGTGTTTGCCACTTGCTTGCCGGCTTGACATGCACTACAAAGTTTGTCCTTCTCAAACACCACATCCTTGATTCCTCTAACCATTTCCTTCTTGACTAGCTTCTTCAAGGTTGACATGCCCACATGAGCTAATCTTCTATGCCATAGCCAACCCAAAGAATTCTTGGAGAATAGACACGTTTGCAAGTTTGCTTCATTGGAAGTGAAGTCCACTAAGTAGAGGTTGTTGTGCCGAAACCCTTTGAATATCATTGATGAATCTTCAATCTTGGTCACAATCACCTCATTTGGTGTGAAGAGACAATGAAACCCGAGATCACAAAGTTGACCAACCGATAGCAAGTTAAAGCTCAATGATTGTACTAGCAAGACATTTGAGATTGATTGATCTTGGGAGATAGCCACTTTGCCTAAGCCTTGAACTTTGCCCTTTGAATTATCCCCAAAAGTAATCCTCATCAAGTGTGGTGAACATCCGGGGGTCGCCGGTCATGTGTTGAGTGCAACCACTATCAATTACCCAATGGCTCCCACCGGTCTTGTAGTTCACCTACACACAAGCAACTTGGTGTTAAGCTTGTTGTTTGGGAACCCCCTTAGTGCGGGGCCCCATTGCCTTGTCAACCAACTCCTTAGCAACCCAAAGAACCCTAGGCTTGTTCTTCATTGGTGATCCAAGGAACACCACAAGTGGTCTACCCTTGAAATCTTTGTTGATGACATAGTGAGCATCATGAGCAAAAGGCCTAGTGTGCTTGGGCAAGGTCTTGGGAAGTGGAGTCTTGCATTGAAATGATAGATGACCAATTTGTCGACATCCAAAGCACCTCTTAGGCTTCGGCTTTGGCTTCTCTTGATTGTAGCCATTGTACTTGTTCTTGTAGTAGTTCTTGGCTTCAATCTTGACCTTGGCCTTCATCACTTGATTCTCCTTGTACCCAATACCAGTCTTGTCACTCTTCATGACAGTGCTCATTAGAAGCTCACTTTGGAGGTTGTGGCCCTTGGTGAACTTTTCAAGGCCACTTGTAAGCTTGGTCTTGTCATTCTTGAGCTTGACAATTTCTTCTCGAAGAGAGTTGATCAAGGTGATGGCATCTTTGTCTTCTTATAGAGCCGGCTTGATGGTGAAAGGCTTGTTTGCCTTGAGGTTGATGAGCTCTTCCTTGAGCTTTGAGTTCTCTTCACTCATCTTCATATAATCATCATACTTGTCGGCTTCTACAACTCTCTTGCCCTTGTACTTGGCGCTTTGCTCAAGAGCCACATCATCAAGCTCGATATCACAAGAGGTAGCACTTGCACACTTAGCACACGGGTTAGTAGCAACATGTGTAAGATCTTGAGTAAGTAATTCATTTGCTACCACTAGCGTGCCATGATCATTTTTCACTTGATTGTAGTCATCTTTTAGCAAGTTAAACCTTGTGAGGAGCTCTTGGGATGACCTCTCAAGCTTATCATGTTTCTCATTGGCTTGCTTAAGAGAGGCTTTGAGCTCCCTAGTGCTAGATGTGAGAGAGTTAATCTCAAGCTTCAAATCATCATTAGCACTAGACAAGTTATCAAGCTTATCATGCAAGTTTTCCTTGATTTCAAGAAGTTTGTCATTTTTACTCTTGTACTTCCTTATGATGCTAGCATATTTGTTGCAAATTTTAATTAGTTCATCATAGGAAGGTGCTT
This sequence comes from Microstegium vimineum, assembly GCA_022036555.1. NCBI lineage: Eukaryota > Viridiplantae > Streptophyta > Magnoliopsida > Poales > Poaceae > Microstegium > Microstegium vimineum. Next base: position 34,725,891 of record CM039125.1, on the reverse strand, counting down.
CTTCATCATCACTATCATCACTAGAGAGGTCATCACCATCATCCTCTTTTTGTACCTTCTTGTCACCTTTAGCCATAAGGCATAGGTGTGGTAGAGGATGAGCCCGGCGATGAAGGAGGAGGTGGCGATGGAATCGAAGAACCAATCACCAAAGCGGCCACCTTCTCTTCTTCACTCTCATCATCGGAGGAGTCGCTTGAATCATCAATGTCGGTGAGCCAATCACCCACAATGTAAGCTTTGCCATCCTTCTTCTTCTTGTGGAAGTTGAAGTTCTTCTTCTTCTTGTATGGCTTGTCTTGCTTCTTGTTGTTATCACTTGAGTCATCATTGCCGCCCTTGTTCTTCTTAAAGTTCTTGAACTTGTTGTTCTTGAACTTGTCTTTCTTCTCTTCGGGACACGCATGGGCTAGATGACCAAGAGTGCCGCAATTGTAGCACTTCATTTGGGAGATTGGCTTCCTTGAAGAGCTTGTGAAGAATTTCTTCTTCTTTGAGTCAAACTTGACTCCATTCTTGTTTAGCCTTTTCAACATCTTGGCGGTCTTCTTCACCATGAGAGCGATGTTGTCTTCATCATCATCATCACTTGTGCTCTCAACAACATATTGAATCTTGCACTTCTCCTTGGAAGATGCCTTGAGAGCCAAGTCCTTCTTTTCTTCCTTCTCCTTCTTCTTGAAGGATGATGAAGTTCCATCATTGATCTTCATGTACATCTCATGAGCATTGATCTTGCCTAACACTTGTGTTGGTGTAGTTGCGGAGAGATCGCCTTGATGAAGAACCGTGACGATGTGGCTATACTTGTCTATTGGAAGAACACAAAGTATCTTGCGCACCACATCGGCCGGTGTCATTTGAGAAAGTCCAAGGCCATTCAACTCCTCTACAAGCACATTCAAGCGAGAATACATTTCATTAGCATTTTCATGAGATAGCATGGTGAAAGCATTTAACTTAGCAATGATAAGGTGATAGCGCTCTTCTCTTTCACATTTAGTGCCCTCGTGAAGAGCACAAATGTTTGTCCAAATCTCATGCGCGGTTTTGCAATTCCGCACACGGTTGAACACATCCTTGCAAATGCCACGGAAAAGAATATTCTTTGCCTTGGCATTGTTCTTCTCAAAGTAAGGGTCCTCGGCGAACACCGATCCACCTTGGGTGGCGGCTTTGTGAACGCCGACATCCACGGCCTCAAGGTAGGCATCCATCCGCACTTTCCAATACGGAAAGTCATCCCCATCGAACATGGGTGGCGGTCCATCCCCATGGGACATCTTGCTCTAGGCGGTGAAGCCTAATTTAGAGCAACCTTGCTCCGATACCAATTGCAAGGATCAAGATGCCCAAGAGGGGGGGGGGTGAATTGGGCTTGTTTTAAATTTCTAAAGCAAATATAAAAACCTATCAAATGCCAATCACCCCCTAGTGCCTACCGTCCGTGTGTCCTAACTAGAAAGCGGTAGCAGTTCATAGGAATTAAAAACAACCTAAGCAATTCTAGTAGGAAATGTAAAAACAAGACGGAAATGTAAAGAGCTAGGGAAAAGGGAATCTCATGGACGCAGCGATTTTTTCCCGAGGTGTCGAGGTGTCGACACACCCCCTAGTCCTCGTTGGAGCACCTCGCAAGGTATCGCTCCCCCTCTACCCGCGCAAGGGTAGAGTGCTCTCTACGGGCTGATTCTTCGTCACTCCGGCTCGGTGAATCGCCCACAACCGATCACAAGAGCTTGGAGAAGAGCCGCCAACAATCTCCCGGCGGTCACTTCCTCTGAACACCACCAAACCGTCTAGGTGCTGTCGAACACCAAGAGTAACAAGCACAAGACCTTCACTTGACCCACTCAAGGCTAGGAAGGTGGATGGATGCACACAAGTCACTCCTAATCACTCTAGGAGGGAAGAACAAGATGAACTCTCTCTAATCTCTTCCTCACTAGACTCTTGGCTCTCCAAAAGATTTCTCAAGGTGTCACCAGCTGAAACAATGGCCCAAGTCACCCTCTAAGGTCCAAGGGGGCAACTATAAATAGTCCCCACCTCCAAAACTAGCCGTTTTTCACTTTTTCTTCTTTCTGCGTAGCCACCGGACTAGTCCGGAGCTCACGTCACCGGACCATGCACACTGGTCCGGAGCTCACTCTCGTTCCAAACTCAGGCACCGTCGGACTACTCTGCTTGGTCCGACGCACTGGTCCGACGCTCTGGTCCGGAGCCTCGGTGCTCTCTGAGTGAAAACTGATCTCTCTTTTACACACCACCGGACCACTCTCCTTGGTCCGGTGCCTTGGTCCGACGCTCTGGTCCGGAGCCAGGGTGCTCTCTGCATAGACCAAACTTCCTGTCTTGAGGCGTCGGACTAGCCGTCGGACACAACGTCGGACTAGTCCGGAGCCTTCTGACTCTCTGAACCAAGCCACCGGACCACTCTCCTATGGTCCGGTGCTTTCCAGACAGGTGGTCCGGAGCTCCTCGAGCTGGGAATCTGCCTAAGTCAGGGACCACCGGACTACTCTCCTTGGTCCGGTGCCTACTTAGCAGAGTGGTCCGGAGCCTCTTTCTCCCTCTCTTTCAACCGTTTTCGCTGAGGTTTCTCAAGGGATTTTTCTCCTACCACTTCTAGGGTTTATCAAGGGCTGAAAGCATGGTCTCTAGGACTAGTTGTGACAAGTGTGTATATACCCACTTTCCTAAACTCTCCTAGGTCAAGCTACTAACCTCATACCCCCCTTTATAGTACGGTCAAAGGAAAAACAAAAGCCCTAGCTATACTTAGTGCCCTTCTCAACCTTATGGCACTAAGAACTAGCCTAGTCTTCGTTGAGTATCTCCATCCTTTGCAACCGAAACGATTTCCATCTTGGGGGCATGAATATCCATTAAGCCCATTCAAAATACATCACTCATGACCTAACATATATGACTTTGTCTCTGCAAAACATACGTTAGTCATAGTGATCTAGTATTGTCGTTAATCGCCTAAACACAAGGGTCCATGATTCTACACAGGGTATCAACCAAACAGTCTGGCAGAGTCCAGGAACTTTCATAGCCAGGCAATTTAACTCCACGTCTCCATCCAAACACCCCTATATGCAGAGTGCCTGCACCTTTGTGGCCACAACAGCACGCGCTACACACGAATATTCACTGCTGGACGCTGAGTGCTATAGGTATTCGGCAAAACTCCTAAAAACACATGGCAAAAGGTTTGCCAAGTGCTACCCTGGGCATTGGGCACTCGTCCTAATTTTAGACGGCAGCCAAGTGTTTTGAGGCTGAGTAGACCCTCGGCAAAAAAACAAACACTCAGTAAATTTGAAAACCAAAAAATAGTTTTTGGCAAGCCCCCCCCGTCATATTCGCAAGCTTTTACGCGGCCAGCGGGATTCGAACCCGCCTTCTCTACAACTATACCACACTGTCACTTGTGTGAGGATTCCGTTTTAGTCCTCAACGTATTATACTAAATTGAGTGTAAATTACTTATTTGAATCCCTAAATGAGTTTAAATAAAAAAAGTTATCACCTAGAAAGTTTTATAATTTTTCGAGGTCTACATCTTTCATTTTGATATTTCTCCATCCGAGATTGTTTATAAAATTTAAATTTGAGAAATTTGAAAGTAGTTTTTGTTGACAAGATGATTTCAAATCATAAAGCTGTCAACTACACAGTTTCGTAACTTTTTGATATCTACAACTTTTATTTTGATTAATTCCCCATCCTAGGAACTTTAAAAAACAAATTTCAATTTTTTGCAAATTCAAATTTAGTTCTTGTTGACAAGATTAATTCAAATTAAAAAGTGTTCAGCTACAAAGTTGTATAACTTCTTAAGATCTATAACTTTTATTTTAGTTATTTATTCATCCGATATAATAGTAGTGACATTATTCACAAATTTTTTATATCTATCTTTTAGTTACAAAATTATACGAGAGAGATATAGATTTTGTAAACATCGTATGTGATAAAATGGTTTTGTGGTCGTGTTTCCTAAACAAGATGTTTGAAATTTATTTTCATTTCACGGGTAAGGACTCAAACTGAGCTAAATAACATAAATATTATTTTTCTACTCATTGTATTCTATTGTTTGAGTCACTTACGGTTCAAATTTGACTTATATAAAAATGCTTGAAATAAAATTAATTAATTAAATATAGCAAATAGATCTAGAAATTTACGGAATTTTACAATGGAGTACCACATGTTGTATGTGAAGTGTAGAAAAAGTTTGACGGGAAGGAGAGGAAAAAATTATTTCTTTGCTAAGCATAAAAAAACACTCGGTAAAAATCTTATTTGCCGAGTGATAAAAAAATACTCGGTAAGCAAGCAAGTTTGTCAAGAGTAAAAAAAACACTCGTAAACAAGAGTTTGTCGAGTGAAGAAAAAAACACTCGACAAACAAGTAAGTTTACCGAGTGTTTTTTTTTTCTTGCCAAGTGTTTTACGCGTCACACTAGACAAAGAGTTTATTTGTCAAGTGCTCGAAGTATAACACTCGAGCAACAAACCATCTAGCATCCGACAACGGCTGCTCAAAAGATAGTCCACAGTCCAGTCCAATGATCTCATTTAATTATTCTAGACAAGATAAGTACTAGTAGATAGATAGATAGATAAGGAGCCGAGGAAAATAAAGATGCAAAAGCGCACGGGAGAAAACAACCTAGCCGCCGATCGAACGAGTTGCGGCGCGCGGGCTTCGGGCTATTGCCGCTATACCGCGCGCAACGGTGTCGGAAGGAGCATGGAGAACCGGCCTCCGGCTGGCCGGTCGGATGAGTCTCGCTCCGTCGCTTTATTCTAGCTCAGACTGACAACGATCGGCCCATCGGTTTCGTACCATTGCTATCCTTCCTTAATTTGCTCTTACCAATGACCAAGTTGCTGGCACTCTCTCCGTAACCAAAAAAAGTCTCTGGTTTTGGAAAAACAGTTGACATTGTCTGACGGAGAGAGTATATATACAAATTAGCATGCAGCTCGCGGCATGGTCGCCTGACACGATCACACGAGGCATGATTATTTTTTAGGTCTAACTCAAGCACGGCACGCCCTAGGGCCGACATGGCCTGATGCAGAGTGTCGTGGCTAGGCTGCTTTTCAGGCACGTCGGGCTGCACGTCACGGTCCGGTAAATGGCCACAGACTTGACCAAGACCCGCTATGTATATGGCCCAAAATTAAATCCCAACCTGGCCCATAACACACGACTTCGCTTCCCCTCCATCATCCGGGTGTGCCTCCCTCCCTCTCCTCTCACTCGCGTCAGATCCATATCCTACAGCGCCTTCTTTCCCTGACGTGTTATCGCCTGCGGGCCTCCCTCTCCCCATCATAAGAGTCGCCGCCATCCAAGCACGACACATGCCTCCGCTCTCTCCTTGATGGCTGATGCCCAAGAGCAACACCTCCTCCGCCGGCCTCGTTCTGGTCGTCGCATGCCAACCTCATCATGCGCAACGGCCGTCTTTTCCGCCGCCTTGGCCTCTGGGCTCCCACTTCCTCCCTCTCTCTCGCATTGGGCCTTAGGCTAGCTTGGCCCGTCATTTTAGCCGTGCTTTCTAGGGGGCGACTACGTGCCGACCAGGGGTCACACGCCGACCACCTAAAATTTTATTCCCGTCATGCATGCGCTCGGTGGAATTCGGAATTGGGCCGTTCTCAAGCCCAAGTATGCGAGCAGTATCTGCACGGGGGCGAACCGTGGAATTCAGAATTGGGTCGTTTCTCATTCCCACGTGGCCACGTACACGTACAACATCTGCATGGGCGGCTTCTCCATCTCCAGTCCCGTCGTGCTCCCTCCCTGATGACAAGTAGAAAACATATATACGAGATAAAATTCGTGTTAAATGTCAAGGTCAAACACACACAACCTGCGCCTCACAGAAATGGTGCAGGCCATGCAGCCGATTGGTAGCACACGTGAAACATTAGTAGTATTATAAACTAGTGATTTGAACGCGCCCATGCGCGCGAGATACTTATCATGCTTGTATCAGGGAAATGAGAACGAATATGACAGACATATGCTGCATCTATCTGTCCAAACAGCGCGTAGGCAATCAACCAGAATTTGCGGTTGATCATCAACGCTCAAGCTGAGAGTTGATATGTTCAGATACAATATATTTTATATAAGCCATAAAGGACATGGATAATATAGAGAAAGTTCCAAAGTCAGTTCCAAAGTCAACGACAACATAGGCTAAGGTTGAGATGGTATACCGTAAGCATCTTACACATAGATAAAGGCATGATACTTATCACATGTCACAGGAGCACATGGTTAATTAGCTCAGTTGTTACTGACTGCTTTAAAAGACAAGCAATAAAAAGGAAAAAAAGAAACATTTTAGCTTGTCAATCATGTCGGATTGCATAGAGTTGATAAAACAACTTATAAGTATCTTTGGATAAAGCAGGCCCTCTCTTACTCTCTATACACAAGAACGGAGCAATAGTAAAAAAAAAACATAGGGGCACTGAGGAGGGTTTAGGCCCCAGAGTCTGAAGCATCGACCAGAACCGAATAAGCTTCTTTTTGTTACGCCAAGATGGAGATCATGCTGAATAAGCTTGTTGAGCCAAGATGGAGAACATGAATAAGCTTGTTGAGCCAAAATGGTGATTATGCTGATATCTGTACAAAACAAATTATATTGCCAGTCAGGGAAAAAGTAAAATCATGTTGGCGTGAGCTAGCTGCACATTAATTCTAAATTAAGAGCAAGCCAATGACCATCTGATTCGTGTTGTGATTCAAACGTACCCAATCTACAATTATCATGTTGCAGCACCCAAGCATTACAAAAAAATGATAAGTGAAATAGTTTTGGTTCTAAAATTAGGTAGCTAATTTGTTTTCAAATGGAGCAATCAATCTGTCAAATCATAAAATATTTGCAGCAATGTCTCCACACCAAATAGTTTGCTGGCCTTCACAAATGGATGCAGAGCTCTAACCATATATGAGTAAACGATAATGTTAGGATCTGTAGGTTTAGTTAGGAAAACACAAGGTGTGGTAAATGCCCTGGACTGAAAACATTGAACTATTTAGCTAGAGCATGGGCACATGTAGATTGTATCATGCCTGCAGCCTGCCGAACTATAAGCTGGACAACCGTGGATGCAAAGCAGCAATGTGATACTACTAAAGCTGTGTGGGGTGCAAAAAAGTAAAGGGGTGCGAGGTTCTCAAACTGTTTGCAATCAAGCCACCGGACAGTTTGAGGGATGCGAAAATAGAGAAATAAAAATATATAGTGTAACCAATGATTCTTTTCTCAACTGAGACACGATAAGTTCAATAACATGCACAGCACATGCAGTTAATTGGCTGGATAGAAGCTATTAAGAAAAGGGTCTTAAAGCAAGAACTAACACATGCATATCACCAAGCTGAGTGAAGGAAGCAAGAGAAAAATAGATTCTAAAAACACTAAATAACATCCTCAGAGACTCAGACTATGGCATAACACATATCATTATGACTAACAATACGAATACAAAAATGTTAACACTTTAACAGAACATAGGCCAATCAAGAGGCTCAAACCATATCTTCATTGTCTGAAGAAGCTAACTGATGTGGAAGGACTATATATTGTCATTGTCTGCAATTCTGCATTTTTGCCATCATTCCTAAATTAGTGGTAGATTTACTTGCAGAAGCATGCATGCAAGTTTTCCATCAAAACCTCTATGCTATCCCAACCCTTCTTCTTTCAATAGGAGCATCTATTATCATATATCAAATTAACTCGAGCAGATTCAACTATTGGGATGATAGCTCTATACTGTGTTTTCAATTTCTTTGTTTATTTAACATGATCTCATATTAATTACTAAGATTATTTTCCCTGGATGCATAGAATTAAGACAAAAAGATACCTCCAAAACTTGCCTGCTTGTATGAAAGTATATATTTGTAAATATGATTCCTATATCTGTACCTAGCAAGATACCACTCTTGGCCTGCATGTCAGGACCTGGGATCCCACCATACATGTGATTAGATGATCCACGACGACTGCCCTTGCGGAACACACAGCTGCTGACATCATTGCACCAGCCTCCACCCTGAATACCATTTCAGTCACAAGCAGATGTTAAGCCTAACTGGCACATGGCAACATATAATAGCATGAAGCCGACGCCCCATTTTCTATTGTAAAAGAGCAAACATGCAATGGGTAAAAGAGCACACACCCCCTTTTGCAAGCAGTCTTTGAAATTGAATGTCTAAAAATAGTAATTTTACAAGCTTAAGCAGAAATGATAAGCTAGGCAATCCAGAAGGCCCATAGTTCTATGTCCACGAAAATAAAAATGAGTGATTTGAGGTGAACCTAATAAGATAGAAAACTAAGTATTTACGTCAGTCTAGCAATGCCCATAGCTATACAAATGAAATGCAGTTTAACAGTAGGACAGTAAGCAAGGACAGTAAGCAGCAGTTTAGTTGTTCCGCATAGACTACACTTCCAAATAAAAATAAATTTCGCAAAACATTAAAGTGTTGCAGATCAAATATTTCATTTGTCCCTTCTATATCCTGAACTATAGAACAATTGGTTTGTTCTCGTTGGCTCAGCCGAACATGGCAGCAGTTCAATGTGTACAAATATCCTGCTTGCCTCTGTATGCTCAAAGTTTTGAAGCAAGGATAGAAGGTACCAATACGCACCTGGAATCCGCTGGACCAAAGGGAAATTGATCTTGTAACCATCGCGCCTCTGGAGTGTTGGATGGACGGATCTGACCACTGAGACACCAGTTCATGCCACATCACACGAGCCTTGCTGAGGCAGAACGGAGGAGGGGAAGCAGCACATCCACGACGCCACCGCGCTGGAGCGGCTCGCGGCCCCGCATGCGAGCCTCGCGCCGCTCGCGCCGCCAGGGCCGGAGCTAGGGTTAGGGTTCGGGACGGGGTGGAGAGGAGGGAGAGGGAAGGAGAGAAGTGCGGGAGAGGGGAGAGTGGGGTCGGACCGCGGTCTGAGGGGTTTTTTTGAAAAAGTGGCAGACGGGCGGGTAAACGAAAAAACTATCAAATCGGAATTTCCTCTTCTTTGAGCAAATCTTTTTAAGAATACAGGGGCCTAAACAGAAAAAAACATAGCACATATACTGTTGACAAAAGACTAGCTGGACCGCGGGTTGATTTCAACTAAATTGGAGGGCTATTTTGTAAAAATACCGGCGCCGTGGGGGAGATCCTAGCCGTCCACGGGATTGATCGGACGACAGGAACGAGCCCGGCGACGTGGATAGGCTGGGGACACGTTTTGCCGAAACGTTCTCTTGTTTTTAAATGTATCAGACCATTTAAGTAAAAAAATTCCATCCACATAAGAATAATGTTGTAAAGAAAAACATACCATGTGATATATATTTAATATAAAAACATGCATAATAAATCAAACAAAAATGAAAAGTACAAAAGGTACTATTTAAAAGTAATATAGGGAAAGTAAGGGAAAACAACCTACAATACATAAAAACACATAAATACTAATTGAACAACCTAAAACATCTTATAGGTACCAGTGGCGGAGCCACCCTCACCCACCCGGGCGGACGATTGGGCTCCTTGCCAAAGTTTAAAAGGAATTTTCTTTATTTCTAAATAGAATATAATTTTAATAGCTAAATATTTTTTAATAATGAGAATCGCTCGGGCTCTTAAGAGCTTCTGGCTCCGCCAGGTACCATGTGAACACTCAAAGATAAAGATGAAACATCCCAAAAAAACACACACACACACACAAGATAAATAATAATAATAAGAGAAATGAAAAAAGTCCATGTAATAGAGAAAAAATTGAGTGTATGAACATCGCAAAAACATTCACAAAACATTATATATTTATACTACGCGAACATCTAAAAATATAGCACAGAACATTATATGTGTACTGCATGAACATTACATATATAATACGTGAACATCTCAAAATATATCATAGAACATCACATGTGTACTACGTGAAGATCATAACATACATTATATAACCTCATCTTTGACCTCGACAACAATCCAAGCAAGGCCGCCGCCGCCCGCCCGCCCGCAGCCTTCGTCGTCTCCACTGGTCCCCCTCCCTTCCCCTCCGGCATCTCGCCGGGGGCTGAAGGGAGCGGGGATCCATTGTTTTTAATAAGTTTCTCCACTAGATCAAGTCCTTAGGGTTAGGGTTTCTCCATGTCAAAGTTATTGGTATTAGAGTTTTATCTCCCCCTTCTCCTCTTCTCCAGCAATGGTGAACGAGAAGGGTGGAATCGTTTTCTCCATGACGACTTCGTTGAAGACGAGAGCGACAACTTCAGCGTCACCATCTTCATTGACATGACGACATGGAGATCTTTGTTTCCGGACGGCGGCATCAAGGCGGAGATGATGTCACCGCCATGGAATAATTTTCTCCGGTCTTTTCTTCGTTTTGTTGTGGTTAGATCTGGCCACAATGAAAGACTAGGGAGAATATCCTTCAGATCAGTCTTCCTCATTCTTCGGTGGCAGAAAGAAGAAGAAGGAGAATACCAGCAAGAAGAAAAAGATCATCAATTCCACCTACAGAAATGTTGGCCGTCCGTTGGACATCTGTTCTCAGGCTTGCCGCTATTGCTGGTGCCGAGTATTTGTCTGTACGGTCATCTATACGAAGCGTCAAAAAGGTTTGGTTTTGAGATTTGGAGCTTTTCATGGCGTGGGTATATTTTAGATGAAAATCAGTTTCTGGATATATCTAGTGTAATCCAGAGTGCTTGTAATATGTTGTTGTATCCCGCTATTATATAATATAATTCTTCTTTCGTCGCAAAAAAAAAACATACATTATAGAACATCATATATATTACGTGAGAATTTTAAAATACATCATAGAACATCCATATTTATAGTACTGAACATCACAATAAAACATATACGAAAATAGAAATAACAAAAAGATGTAATAGAGACAATTAAAAAAGAACATCACATAGAAAAAGAACATCACATAGACATTATTTGAATAACCTAAATATATTATAGGATATCCCACAAATACTATATCAATACAAAAAATAATCACAAAATATCTCAATTATATTATGTGGAAAATTAAAATCATATCATAGAACACCACATGTATGCTACACAAACATCAAATGTATCTCTTTAGAAACAAAAAGACTTAAAACCACATAATAGAGAAAAAAACAAAAACCCACACAAAAAAATAGAAGCAAGAAAATAAAGTAAGAGAAAAAATTAAAAAGAAACAAAAATAAAATAATAAATAATAAATTAATGAAAATAATTTGAGAAAAGAGAAGAAAAATGAAAGAAAAAGAATAAGTAAAAGGAAAATAAAAAATAGGTTACAATAATTAAATATAGTAAAATTACGAAGAATAAAATGGAAATAAAAAGGATATAAATAAAATAAAAAATTCAAACCAAAAATAGTAAATAGAAAAAGGAAAGAAAGAAAACAAAAAACAAAACTAATCTTGACATTGAAAAAATAATTAGGTACCGAGAACCTACCTTAAGAATATAAGACGCAGGAAAATGAACAAAGGAAAACACAATTTGAAAAAAGAAATTAAATAAATATAAAAAATAAAAAGAAGAATGAAAAACTACATAAAAGAAAAGGAAATGAAATACAAGGGGAAAAAAATGAAATAGCGTCAAGAGAGAATGCGGCCACTGGTCGAAGGCGCCGATGACTGTCTTCCTGGGCCGGAGTTGGACCCGCTGGTACTAACTCGCTCGTGGGCCGTACTAGTAGGATTCACGATGGTGGATAGCTTCTTCGCGGCCCAATACTCAGCTGGTCGGCAGGAGGATGATTCCGTGCTTTCTAGGCTGCCTTGCACGGAAAATGGTCTAGAGGATCGTGCTTGTGTTGTCGCCCAGACATAAGGGCCAGACATGAAACCTAGCTAGGGAGGCACGACCTGGCCGCACGTCGTGTCGTGCTACGCCCGATCGACCCATTGACCACATATACTCCTATATATGCTTCTATGTAGATCTAGTGATGCTAGGCATACAAACAAATTAACAAAATACACAGGTAATAATATGATATATTAAAAAAACAGATTATTTATACATAATTAAAGCGACCAACAAGTAGCTGCATCGCCCCGACAGAATGTTCTAGATCCTCTGATGCTATTGTACGCGTTGAAAATTGTATGCATGTATAGCTTTATTAATAATCTCCATGTGTGTATCGTTTTGTTTTATTTTCATTCCATCCCTGGTCGTCTCAGCCCACAGGATTTCAACAATTTCTGAACATTGTTTCCAACGTGGTGGTGACGATGATCAGAGGGAGACTGCAACAGATTTCTGAAATTCTGTGGGTGTGGGCTGGATCCCCTCCGAGGCTCCGAAAGAGACAGACTCCCATCCATCCCCTGGGTATTGGTTATAGGAGCCGTAGTGTACGTCAGATTCGCTTCAGGTGCAAGAACCATGGGACCATCAGCCGTTTAAAAATCAATCTCACTCTCTCTCTCTCTACATATATGTGTGTGCGCGCGCGACAGAGATGAGGGGAGATGCAATGCATGGATGGTTGCACTTTGCTGTCGTGGAGGTTGAGTCGGTAATTAACTGCTGATACGGACTATGCTGCTGAGGTGTCACTGGTCGCTCGTACAATTATCCACTCCACGTCAGCGGGAAAGTGCCGAAAAAATATGAGTGGACTCTAGGTCCATTCTGCCTATGATGAGCCCCCACCCCCTATGCATGTTGTGTGCCTTCTGAGTTCTGATTGAACGGATAACATAAAGTCCCAACAACATGTATAAATCACCAGGTAACGTGTCAACTAGAAACAATTAAAAAAGAAAGAAGCTAGACAGGGAATAGGAAGATGTGCAAGCTGGACGCTTGGGCCGTCGCTAGCGCAGTAAATTTCCTTATCCTCTTTCCTTTTGATTGGACAAGTAGTTCTCCTATAGCTAGCAAATTGTCAGTTGTTGGGGACGCCCTAACAGGTGTACGTCGTCGACTCCCTCAACTCTATGGTCTACTACGACTGCTCGGCTCCTAGCGTAAGTAGTGCGGCTCCTCTGTAGTTTCTCGAGTATACCATACCCAATGCGGTAGGGTAGGAGGTCACAGCGGTGGCAGGCTTGCGTCTGAGTCACACAACAACAGGTGGTCCAAATTGGCAACGAGGAGATGTGTTCACGCTCACCTAGATGCCCGCCACAAAGACCGCACGCGGGTCATTGGCAGTGGCGGCGATAGCAGCAAATCAGGTGAAGCATTTGTTTACGACAGCTATAGCAGCAGCAACGGGTCAGGCAGCGACAACATTCTCCGCCTAAGTTCTAAACAAACTATAGGGTCGAGATGACAGATTAGAGGGGATGAATAGTCCTTTCTAAAACTTAACGCACCGGCTAACCGAAATAAATGCGGAATTAAAACTATCGATCTAGCTAAGACTACACCCCCTCTACCTATAACACTAGCAACTAACAAATAATGCTAATTATGCTTACTAAGATGTCAGGCTAGAGAGTTTAGCTAAACAAATCTATGTTGCATGGCCACACAAACCTAAACAACTAGTACTCTAAGCAACCGAGAGCTCCTACACAAGCTAGTGAAGCAAAGTGTGTAAAGCCTAAGCTCACTAGCAATGTTCAATAGTAAGGCTACACAAGCCAAACTAGAGAGCTCAACTTACTTAGCTACACAAACTAAGCAATATGACTAATAAGACTACACAAGACAATTAGTCACACAAGAGAGCTACTTATAAGCTACACAAGCTAGAAGGTAACTAAGCAAGCTACACAAGCTAAACTAGTTACAAGAGAAATAACTAATTACTAGCATAATTATGAATAAGTAAATACAAGCTAGTGATTCAGAGAATGCAAACCACTGAGAAGATAGACAAGGTTGATACGTGATTTTTCTCTCGAGGTTCACTTGGTTGCCACCAAGTTAGTCCCTGTTGTGTCGGCTCACTCACTTGGAGGTTCACACGCTAATAGACATTCACAAGCCTAGCCCAACACTTGGGTACCACACAACCAACACAAGATGAGGGCACTCAATGATCACTATCAAGCATATATGAGTTAGAGAGCTCCCAAGCACATCTACACAAGCCTCCAAGGCTCAAGGGTGCTCAACAACTAGCCAAGGCTGGCCACCAAGTCTATATATAGAGCTCTAACAAATAAAGGCATTGTACTTCTTCACTGGACACTCTGCAGATGTACCAGAAAAGCTGAATGTTACACCGAACGTGTCCGGTCAACAACGTCTGGTTGCTCTCACGACGCCATGTGTACTAGCCATTTGAATAGAGCCTTTGCCGCGCACGATCTCCACACACGTGTGCATAGTGCTCAACCATCGAACACATCATGTCAGACACCGGAATTGGCACGCCTCAACGTCTAGTCTTTTCAAGTAGGCATTTAGAGAGGGGTTTTCACGTCTGAACGCATCCGGTCACCCCTCACTGGACTCACCCAGCGTCAGGGCACCTCTGTGACTCCCAATGAATAGTGTGATAGGTGCATCCGGTGCTTTCAAGCCAGTGTCCGGTTGCCCTATCCGATCACTCCTTCACTAGGGTTAAGCACCGAACACGTTCGATCCCACGGGGACTAGCGTCTGGTCACTTCTACACTTCAGCACATACTTAGGGTATTCCACCGGACATGTCCGGTCCACCTAGGGACAGCGTCCGATCACATTGGTGAATTCCCGTTCAAACAACCACAACTCACACTTGTACCTCAAGATACTTCTCCTTTGTAAATGTGCCAACACCACCAAGTGTACATCACCATGTGCATGTGTGTTAGTTTTTTGCAAGTATTTTCCAAAGGATTTTTCACTCTATACCACGCCACTCGATCCTAACATGTATGCAAAGTTAGATCGCTCAAGTATCACTAGATGAACGATATATAAACAAGTTTGCCCCTCTTGCTAGTATGGCCATCTATCCTAAACTTGGTCATAAACTTCTCTACACACCTACGACTAGTTGAAAGGTCCTAGATGGCTAGAGGGGGGGGTGAATAGCCTATTAAAATTCTATAAAACACTAGAGCAAAGGTTAGATTAACACTAAAGCGAAGCTTTTTTCTCTAGCTCTACTAGGGGTGCAAAGACACCTATCCAAACAATTCTAGTTAGTTAAGTGCCTAACAAACAATAGCAAGAACCTAAGGCACTTAACACAAGCTAGCAAACAACTAACAAAGAGCTAGCTAAACTAACTACAAGCTACACAAGTTAGCTAAGCAAGATATGAAGAAATGTAATTACAAAGATAGATGTGATTGTTATACCCATGCCTTGTGTAGCGAATATACCAATGAAGAGCCAATCACAATATTATTGAACACCAAGAGTAGCCAGGAGACAATGGTTGACACAAAGATTTTCTCCCGAGGTTCACTTGGTTGCCACCAAGCTAGTCCCCGTTGTGTCGACTACTCAAGCGATGATTCGGTGGCTAATAGGCAATCACAAGCCTAGCCCACTACTCGGGCGCCACAAGAATCCATCCAAATGAGAGTAACTCAATGACACGAGCAATCCACTAGAGTTACCCTTTGGCGCTCCGCCGAGGTGGGTACAAGCCCTCTCACAATCGTCAAAGCCGGCCACGAACAATCACCAACTCGCGTCGAAGATTCCTCAATCGCCCAAGCCGTCTAGGTGTTGGAAAACACCAAGAATAACAAGAAACTCCGCGGCGATGACGATGACCAAGTGCCACTAAGATGCAATGCAATGATCAAAGCACTTGGATCACTCAAACTCTCACAAGTATGCAACAAGAGTGAAGAGAATGAGTTGGGAGCTATCTCAACCAAGCACAAGTATGTCAAATGAATGGGAGGTGCAAGAGAGGAGCCCTAGGAGCCGGCCAAAACATATTTATAGTCACCACCAAGCAACTAGCTATTTTGCCCCTTCATAGCCATTGTCTGCGTCAGTCCGGACGCAGTCTTCATGGGGGGTCCAGACCATCGCGCCTGCGTCAGGACCCTCCTCCATTTGAATTCTGTCGTTGGCGCCTTCGCCAGCGTGTGCCACGTCGCCTCCGGACGCAGTGAACAGTTGGGGGTCCGGAGGCGATGACGATGACCAAGTTTCACTAAGATGCAATGCAATGATCAATGCACTTGGTTCACTCAAACTCTCACAAGAATGCAATTGAGGCAAAGATAGATGAGTTGGGGGCTATCTCAAGCAAGCACAAGTATGTCAAATGAATGGAAGGTGCAAGAGTATGCCCCTTGGGCTGGCCAAAACATATTTATAGCCTTCCACCAAAGACTATCCATTTTGCCCCTTCATCCTATTCTCTGCGTGACTCCGGACGTTGTTTCCAGGAGGGGTACGGACCATTGGCCAGCGTCCGGACCTCTTACAGTTTGAATCCGTCCGTTGGTGCCTTCACCTAGTGTTGACACATCGCATCCGGATGCTCTATACAGTGGGGCTCTGGACCATCGCGCCTTGCGTCCGGACCCTATGCAGAACCGAACTAGAGAGCCTCCGAGGTCCGGACGGTCGTCCGGAGTCCATCGTCCGGACAACACATAGCGTCCGGACGCTATGCAGAGAGCATCCAGAGCTGTCCAAAACTCCGGACGCTTGTCCGGAGCCATCGTCCGGTCCACGATTAGCGTTCGGACCACCTGTCCAGAGAAGAGCTAGGGCTAGGGTATGCCACCGGACGCGTAGTTGTTAGTCCGGACCCTGCATTCCTAGCGTCCGGACCTCTGTCCGGAGCTCTGTTGAGGGCCAAACCGAGCTGCCACTTCGTCTCCAAGTCTTCATGTGCTAACACCATGTGATCCAACACTTGCCCTCCTGTGTTAGCCTTTGCAAAAAATTATCTTGGATTTGTTTCACAATTTTAGTCACTTAGGTTCATTATATAGATATGCAATGCAAACCTAGTGGCGCATGATAACCGCAATTGACATGAGTTTTCCCTTCTTGATAGTACAACTATCTATCCTAAAGGTGATCACACTCTCTATAGTGTCTTGATCACTAAACCAGAAATGTCCTTATGATATACCTTTGCCTTGAGCCCATTTTTGTTTTTCTCTTTCTTCTTTTCCTTAGTCATGGAGCACTTGATCCATCATGATCCTTCATCTAGCTCCACTTGTCAAATTGGCTCACCCTATCTTGATCATACACTTAGCAATAGGGTTAGTCCATAGGTTTCATCAATTAACCAAAACCAAACTTGGGCTTTCACTAGTGAACTGAAATGCCCTACAAATATGTCTTTGCCTTGCGTATTCCATTCCATCTCCTTTTCCTATATTGATGCAATGCATGCACCAACATATCACAAATGATATGATCCACTTCATATCTGAAAGTGCATCTAGCCCTTTAGTGGGTTTTGGTGAATTGAGTGACAACACAATTAAAGGTCTAACAAATTTGCTAAGTGTATCAAAGGATCAACAAGAAAAGCAAACTTGATGGTATTCCACACTGTGTTGAAATGAAGGTCAAATTGTGTATTGTTGTATTGGAAGATTATGGAAACAATCTAGTTCAAGCAAAAGACAACAATGCAAATGGAATTAATGAAATGGCTTCTATGTTGTGGGATATCATAGTATCATGTGAAAGCAAGCATAATTGACAAATGACAAGTGAGACATGAGTTGATAGTTTTGGATTGGTCTCTATATTGGCTTGTGAAAGGATCAATATGCCCAAGAGGGGGGGGGGTGAATTGAGCTCTTTTAAATTTCTAAGCAATAATTAAAACCTATCAAGAGCCAATTAACCCCGTAGTGCTTTCCCAAGTGTGTCCTAGCTAAACAAGCAAAGCATGGCAATGAAAGCGGTAAAGCCCTATGCAATTCTAGTCAAGCAACACGAATGTAATGCGGAAAGTAATGCTTGAAAGTAATTGCAATAAGTAAAGAGATGGAGAAAGGAGAGATTACACAGCGATGTTTTGTTGAGGTATCGAGGAGTCGACACTCCACCTAGTCCTCATTGGAGCACCCGCGCAAGGGTATCGCTCCCCCTTAGTCCGTGCAAGGACTAAGTGCTCTCTATGGGCTGATTCTTCGCCACTCCAGCTCGGTGAGTCGCCCATGACTGATCACAATGAAGCTTGGGTCATCCACAATGAACTCCACCGGATGATCACCAAGCGAACCTCCGTGAAGCCATCTAGGTGATGTCGATCACCAAGAGTAACAAGCACTAACTCTCACTTGACCAAGGCTAGTTTAGTGATTGAATGGATGCACACTTGCTAACTCTAAGTAACTAGTGAGAATCAACACATGGAATTGCAATTCACACTCTCACTAGGGCTCTTGCACAACTTGCTCTCTCACAAGTGTTTCTCAGCAATTGGAATGGGCAAGAGAGATGCCATGGGGCTGATGGGGAAGTATAAATACCCCCCAAGCAAGCCCCTAGACGTTAGAGGCAAAAACAGCCTCTCTGCGTCACTCCGGACGCAAGATGAGAGGGGGATCCAGACCATCAAGCATGCGTCCGGACCCCCTCACTCCACTGTTCTCAGCACTGAAACCCTGGCCGTCCGGATGCTCTTTACAGTCCGGACGCAGGCAACCGGACAACATCTGGATCTATTTCTACTCTCTGGAATTCTCTGTGTTGGGTCCGAACGCAACCAATGGTCCGAACTCAACACACCGGACAGCGTCCGGATCAATCTGCACTCTCTGGAACTCTTTGTGTAGGGTCCGGACGCAACCTGCTGTCCGAACCCTGCACTGTTCACTGCATCCGGATCACCTGCAACACGCAGAGCTAACCCTAGGGTCCGGACACACAACCAATGGTCCGGACCCAGGGGTACACTTGCGTCCGGACTCCTTTTTCAGGTCAGATCAACTCACTTCCTTCATGGAAGTTTCTCTACTTGGTCCAAGGACTATTTCTAAAGCTTCCTAGTGCTAGTTTGACAAGTGTGCACCACACCTAACCACTAAGCCTCTCCTAGGTCAAGCTACTAGATAGAGCCCCTCTTAATAGTACGACCAAAGGAAAAATAAAGGTGCTAAACTACTCTAAGTGTCTCTCAACTCCAATGACACTTAGACCTAGTCTAATCTTCAACCTTGTTGCCAATCCTTTGAAAACCGAACCGATTCCAATAAGGGGACATATACCATGATAGTCCAATCAACCATCCATTACCATGACCTAACTTTCTTATTGCCTCTGCAAAACACACGTTAGTCATAGTAATCTTGCATTGTCGTTAATCACCGAAACACTAGGGGCCTAGATGGTTTCAATCTCCCCCTTTTTGGTGATTGATGACAATACGCCATAGAGTATGAAAAGAGTGTTTTATTTTAGGTTTTCAAGTGACTTGGCTTATCTAACTATGGGTTAGTGAATATGAATGAATAATACATGCTTAAATAATCCAAGCCACAACATGTACTGAGGATATGAATTTAGAGCAAGTACATGAGATATGCTTAACACATGTATATATCAAATTAAAGCGCGGAAGCATATCAAAGGCCAAAAGCATGTGACATAATATATATGAGTGAACCACCTATGTCACAAGCAAGTGTATCATCACACAAAAGCAAATGCATGATAGGGTAAACATGATGCATGAATACGAGAGATATAACACATCAAAAGAACCAAGTCTCTCTCTCTCAACTCCCCCTATCACTAGCATACTCTCACTCTCTCCCCCTTTGGCGACAAAGCACCAAAAACTAAGCGTCGGGCGCAGGAGAAGCAGCCGGGTCACGAGCGAGGAGGTTGAACTGCTCGTAATCTGGACTGGGTCACTCAGACCTGCCGTAGCTGAAGCTGGCGGAGGAGTAGTAGCTATCTCAGGAGTAGTGTCCACAGATTTAGAAACTGTAGCATCGGCCACTGACTCTGCAGGAGCATCTGACCGCTGAAGCACTGGAACTACTGTCTCGGACTGTGCCGGTGCCTCTGAAGTAGGCAAAGCTGAAGTTGGAGCTGGCACTGAGGGAGCAACCGCTGACTCTGGAGCAGGAACTGTAACTGGTGTCTCTGACACTAAGGTCAGAACTGCCTGTCCCTGGGGCTCATCAACCACTGGAGTCACCGCTAGCTGAACCTCTGGAGTAGTAGTATCTGTAGTAGGGGGGTCATGAGGTGCGAGCTCCGACGAAGCCATTGAGGAGGGTAAGGTGCCACCTGTCTATGGTGTGGGCTCCGGGGAGAAGGCTGGTAGTCAGTGGGACTAGCAAGGCCGGTGAGGGCACTATAGCTAGCTGAGAAAGCACGAGCTGAACTATCCAAGACGGCAAACGCTGAGTATGGGGTAAACCCGTAGTGATCGGTGAGAACTGAGTCGTCTGCCCAACTGTGTTGAACCACTGACTGACCTGCCTGATCGGAGACTGGAATTGGCCTGAAGGACTCACACTCTGATGTCCACCAGAGGACTATAAAGCTGTAGGGGGAGTCACTGGCCGGGTCGGCACTGGAGTAGCTAGCCGGCACACGTACGGCGGAGTGGAAACTGCCGGTGATGTGAAGCATGAGGACGGCGGTGCCGGGTGCTAGACGTAATACGGCATGCCAGGAGGAGGTGGCTGAGGTGAGTATCCTGAAGGCTGTCCGAGCTGTGACTGAGCCGAGGGGCCCGCAAATTGCCCAAACTGTCCGGGGGCGGGCTAAGCTGAAACTAAGGCGGCCTGTGAAGAAACGGAGGAGGAGGAGCGCCAGTGTGCTGCAGAAAGTAACCCATGAACTGAAATGTCATCGCCTGACTCGCAAGCAGTTGCTCCTAGAATTGGTCCTGTCGGGCCTGAACTTGGCCCATCATGGCCACCATCTGCTGCTGAGAAGTGTCGAGCCTGTCCAGAACTCGCAGAAGGACAGGGTCGGTGGGTGGTGCTGGAGGTGGTGCTGCACTGGAAGGACCGGCCTTTGCGTCGTGAGCTACTGCTGGACGAGGTGGAGCAGGGCGCAGTGTGGACGGTAGTCGTCGTCACTATCAGACGGGATCGGCTCAGTGCCCTGATCCAAGTCCTCCTGCCTGTGAAGGTCAGCTAGCTCTCCCTGTGCCACTGCACGCATCACCTCATCCTAGGCGTCAATCTCATCCATCTCTCTGGCCGGTACTGCACGATGAACCTTCCTGAGGGCTCTGTTGCCACGACAACCATCAATCACGACACTCATCATGTAGATCGGAAAGACCGAGGGTGAATGGTCAAGCTCACTAGCAATCCCTAGAACTGTGACTCGTAGTGAAAGGCCCAGTAAAGAACAGATCCAATGCCCATAGGGAAGCTGCCTCCTAGAGACTATACCATCTGCTATGGTATCCTCCATCTTACACAGAATGAAATCGGTGATATCAAATGGTGTCTGAGTAGTGATCGCTACCAGGAGGTACTGCTGAAGGTTCGTGAGCGCGTCACGGTACCCAGTGCATGGTAGAAGAGTGCGCCTCATCACGTCGTTGATAAGACGAACGTGGGGGTGCAAATCACCAGGAATCCTACTGCAACCGGGACCAAACGGAGGGCGAAAGCAGGTTGCAACCAAGTCGGAGTCTGGTGTAGTGCCTCCAACTGCTCTGCGGGGGGATCAACATTCCCAAAGCACTGCGCGTGTAGCCTCAAATGAGCCTCTGTCAGGTGGAACCGAGCTCTGAAGTCTGTCAGGTAGGTCCTGTGTCGCTCGCCTTTGAAGGTGTACTGGAAGTAGGCGTGGTCAGGGTCGATCCAGAGTGAAGCATAGAACTCTGGGACCCAGTACTCTACGTAGTGCCCCGAGTGGCCTAGGAGGTCTGCCAGCCCGGGAAGGTACTCAAGTAGAGGTCGAAGCACCTCTCCACCGGTGTCTAGGATCCGCTCAAGAGGGTACACTCCGTGGGGTCTTAGCCGGATCCTCATGGTACATGCTGCGTCGTAGAAGTCCTTGTGGCGTGGGTGCCACCAACTAGGAGGAGAGTCAGGGTGTCTCTGAACTGGGCACCACTCCTCAAGCTCAACTAGCCGGAGCTCACACACCTGCTGTGTAGAAGCTAAACTGAGGTCCATGTGAACTGGCATCACTGGAGGCCCTGCCATCGACGGAGGTGATGGAATACGAGGTTGCTACGCTAGCCGAAAACAAAACTTTTCGACCTCATAAAACAAGATCTACTGCTAGTTACAGGTTACGGGATTACCACTAGACGCGCAGGTGCAGCGGAAGACGACTTGATGTAGTCGTGCGCGTCGCAGCAGGCAGTGCAGTTGCGTGGTCGTCCGTCTCAACGTCCCCTTCGCGCGGTTCGTCCTTGTGCTCCAGATGCAGCACCTCCGAGGAATCCCACACGTACAGGGAGGAAGCGTTGCGCCTCCGGACTGCTAGGTCCGCGAGGAGCAAAAGGCGCGAGCGTGGGGAGGCGACGGCGGCTGCCAAAAGGCGTGGATCAATCTCGCCCCGCGTCCACCCCTTGCTTATATAGGCGTCCTGACGAGCTCCCACGTTGGAGGCCCATTAGTAACCCTAAACCTAGTCTAATTCGGGTCCAACCCGAATTAGGCTTCCAGCCCTTTAAGCGTGCGACCCTATGGGCTCACGCATACATAGACATGGCCCAAGTACTCTTACTCGACCAATAGTTGATAGCGGCCTCTAGCAAGGCGTGTCAACTCCTATGCATACGCTATGATCATATCAGACGAACCACTATGACCATGTACAAGTTATTCCCTTTGCCACTCGATATATGGTTCAACTCGTGGGTTAACACTTAACCCAAGCACGGCCATGCATTTGTTGATCCAATCACATGAGTGTTCCAGTGATATCTCTCTCACAAAGAGAGGGGCAAATTCCATCTTGATTGTCTATGTCTCATAGCATGTTTCCCGACCACCCAACGACCACCTTTATAACTACCCAATAACGGAGTAGCGTTTGATAGTCTCTAAGTAGATCATTTCACATCTTGTGTACATACCACAATCTCAGGTCTAAGGACATAACGTACATGACATGAATAGAGACTTTCTCTTGTTGGGTCAGTCCAGCCTACATGTCTCACATGTGCCCACATATTAGTTTGACATCTCCATGTCTATGACTTGTGAAACATAGCCATCAACTAATACATGTGTTGGTCTAATATTCAAGTGTGCTTTTACAAGAATGCCGACCAGGGACAACTTTTAGAATAACCATTCAGGTAATTGAGTTCCACAAACAATTCACATAATCATCAATCAATACTATTTGTCTATAATGGATATTCAAATAACACTTTATTAATCATGGATACAATCAAATCATCTACATGATTAGCTCTAGGGCATATTCCTAACAGGAGGTGGTGGAACTGCCCTCGGAATTCTGTCGCCGCGGCGAGGACCCTCAGGACGAGGAGCAACCTCGACGCGGGCACAGGTAGACCGTCTGAGAGAAGATGTCTGAGCTGGCTCTGCTGCCACTATAGCGGGAGTGTCCTCTGCTGGTGGAGCCTCTGTGACCTGTGTCTGAGGAGTTCTGGCGGCTGAGGATAATCTAGAAGATGGAGGGCGAGCACCAATCCAAAGTGAAGCACCACTCTCGGCCATGTCTGCTACATCAGTTGCTGCTATCGCTGCTAGAGCGTCTCTGTCCAGAAGCTTCCGCTTCTTGCCTCGAACCTTCACCTTGGCCTTCCCCTTCTGCAGAGCGGTGGAGCGGGGAGGGCGAGGCGGCTCGTCATCAGGGCCACCTCCATTCTTGCATCGAGACATTGGATCAATCAATCAAGTAACTGTCACACTGAGAGAGGCCCAAATGCCACTGCCACTGAAGATCAACTGTATAAGCCCATTGTCAAACTGACCACTGCCTCTAACACTAGTATCTCACTGTCACTGCAAGAGGCCCGTATGCCACTGAAAATCTCGTGAGGCTTTGCCTCAATCCATACTCGCGGGCTTTTCCCCGAGTTCTCTGTCACAACCACTGACCCAACTGTTACAAGATAGAATAAAGAGGAAATATATAAGCACATGTATATATCTAGAGGTGTGAAAAGCCTAAGGAAGCAAGCAATGTAGATAAGAGAATAGAATGAATTTGCCGGCTACCTGAGGAACGAAGCGCGAATCCAATGCAAGTCGGCCACGGACAAAGAACTCCACGAAGACGACACGTCGATGGCTAAAACGCACGACCAACGAGGTGACACAGAAACCCTAGGGAGGGTGGAGAATAGGGGAAACCCTAGGGGGGGCTGCTATGGTGGAGGTAATGACAGGGAGGGGAATGGCAGGGAGGGGTCTAGGGTTCAGGGAGAAACCCGAGGGGGGGGGGTTGGGGGTGAGTATTGCACGACTGGAAGCAGAGCAGAGAGGGGCGCGCGACTGGAGCAGGATAGCGCGGCGTGCTCGGCGGCGGCGAGCAGACTAACAGGGCGGTGCGGCGAGCAGGGGCTCGGCGGCGCGGGCGAGCACGACGAGGAGGCGCTAGGGTGATGGCGGCGCGCGGGCCCGCGGGAAGGGGCCTGCGGCGAGGCTTGCGGGCGGCGCAGATGGCGAGCGGTGGCGGTTGGCGGTGTACGGTCGGGAGAAAAACGGTGAGAGGTGAAAGAGACAGAAGAGGGCGGACACGTCAAAGGTGTAACTGCTCAGGAGATCCGGACGCAGAAGTGAGACCGGACCCGCGACACCGAACGCCAGAGGGGTGAAAACAGAGTGACATGCTCTCTGTTACGTATTTATCCGGACGTAGGGAACAGGTGTGTCCGGAGTCACTGTGCAGGGAAGGTGCACAGCGGGGGGGGGGTGTCTGACCGGACGCAGACGCTATGGTCTGGACCACAGAAATCTTGCGTCCGGACCTTGCGACTGGAGCAACACAGAGAACAAAAAGGGATGATCCGGATGCAAGAGCGAGTCCGGACCCGAGAAGAAAACAGCGTCCGGAGTGCCTGCCGAAGCCGGAATGCATTGAAATTTTCTATCTCTCCCTTTGCTCTCTCCCACACTATTTACAACACAAATAAGACTCGAATAAACACTTGTTGGACATACTGTGAAAACCATCACTCAAACCCTCATAGTTTTTCAAATATTTAGCCTTTGGCTTAGCTCTTTTTTAATGAAAATAGGCAATAAACGAGGGCGAGGAACACCGTAAGGCCATTAGTAGGGGTATAGTAACAACTTAAGCGTGGAATGCTCCCCCTAAAATGGACGAACTCAGAGGATGTTCAAACTTAACTGAAAAGAAACGAACAAGCAACAAACATGCATATGCAATGCAATACTTGAAATTGAATCTAGTTGCTTGTCAAGTTTAAACTGCGATTAAGCTTCTTCACACTCTTTGGGGCGGTTATCTTAACCGCGTTAGACAAGCCTATGTGCACGTACATAATTTAAACATGAATGCAAGGTAGCAACACAAGATCATCTTTTAGTGAAGTGATCTTCCAAGCAAATGGCAACCTCCAGAGGTACTCTTCCTATCAACTTTGCAACCGGCATAATCCGAATCAGAATAGCCCACTAGTTGAAAAGTAGCTCCTTTGGGATACCAAAGGCCAATGCTTGGGGTGTGCTTTACATATCTAAGGATTCTTTTTATGGCACTTAGGTGGGATTCCTTAGGTTTTGCTTGAAACCTAGCACACATGCACACACTAAACATGATATCGGGCCTAGATGCGGTAAGATATAACAAACTACCAATCATAGAATGATAGAGAGTTTGATCAATAGGTTTACCGTCCCCATCAAGGTCGAGGTGTCCATTTGTAGGCATTGGGTTCTTGATTGGATTACAATCTTCCATCTTGAACTTATTTAGCACATCATTGGTATACTTCTCTTGAGATACAAATGTGCCTTCTCTCAATTGCTTCACTTGAAACCCAAGGAAGAAAGTAAGCTCTCCAATCATGGACATCTCAAATTCCTTCAACATCAAGTAACCAAACTCCTTGCAATGATCTTCATTCGTCGAGCCAAAGATAATATCATCAACACACACTTGACAAATGAAGATATCTCCATCTTGTTTCTTGGTGAATAGTGTTGTGTCAACCTTCCCAATTGTGAATCCCTTCTTGAATAGGAAGTCCCGAAGACGCTCATACCAAGCTCTAGGGGCTTGCTTTAGCCCATATAGTGCCTTGGACAACCTATAAACATGGTTAGGATATCTAGGGTCCTCAAAACCGGGAGGTTGATTGACATAGACTAGTTCATTTATGAAACCATTTAAGAATGCACTTGTCACATCCATTTGATATAACTTCATATCATGGTGTGATGCATATGAAAGGAGGATACGAATGGCTTCAAGTCTTGCAACTGGTGCAAAGGTCTCCCAAAATCCAAGCCTTCAACTTGGGAGAACCCCTTTGCAACTAGCCTTGCCTTGTTTCTAACCACTTGACCTTGATCATCTTGCTTGTTGCGGATCACCCACTTGGTTCCTATCACTATTGCATCTTGTGGCTTTTCTTCTAGAGTCCAAACTTGATTGCGGGTGAAGTTGTTCAATTCTTCATGCATAGCATTCACCCAATCCGGATTCTCAAGCGCTTCCTCTACACAAGTAGGCTCAACACAAGAAAAAAAAGAGTGATGTTCAATAAATGAAGCAATCTTTTGGGACTGAGTCATTACTCCCCTTGAAGGACTCCCAATAATGAGTTCTTGTGGATGGGCTTGGAGTATGGGTGCGGATCTTCTATCAACCACATGAGGAGGAGGATTAGGTGCATCAACATCTTGCGATTGAGACTCTACTTGAGCTTGAGGGATGAATGTATCTTCATTTGTTTCCCTCACTTTATCATCATCATCTTGAGGCTCTTGTGATGTAGAAGGTTGAGAATTTTCATTATCTTCAACTTCTATCACCATTTGATCTTCTTCTTTGGGGTTGATTGCACCGGTAGGCATGTTCTTCATAGCCTTCCTCAATGGTTCATCACCTACATCATCAAGATTTTCATTTGCTCCTTGGGAGCCATTAGTCTCATCAAATTCTAAGTCATACGTTTCTTCAACTAAGCTGGTGGCTTGGTTAAATACACGATATGCTTTGGATTTCAAAGAATAACCAACTAGGAAGCCAATATCACATCTTCTTTGAAACTTCCCTAGATGTTTATGCTTCTTGTAGATGTAGACCTTGCACCCAAACACCCTAAAGAATGATATATCCGGCTTCTTTCCATTAAGCAACTCATATGGTGTCTTCTTTAAGAATCTTTGGATGAACAATCTATTGGAAGCATAGCATGCGGTATTGATAGCTTCGGCCCAAAACTTCTCCGGGGTGTTATACTCATCTAGCATGGTTCTTGCAAGAGTAATTAGTGTCCAGTTCTTCCTCTCAACCACTCCATTTTGTTGAGGTGTATATGTTGCAGACACTTCGTGCTTGATCCCAACTTCATCACAATAATCTTCAATCTTTGTGTTGATAAACTCGGTGCCATTGTCACTTCTAATTTTCTTGATCTCTACATCAAATTCATTTTGGGCTCTCTT
Organism: Microstegium vimineum; assembly: GCA_022036555.1. Lineage (NCBI taxonomy): Eukaryota > Viridiplantae > Streptophyta > Magnoliopsida > Poales > Poaceae > Microstegium > Microstegium vimineum. Next base: position 34,698,339 of record CM039125.1, on the reverse strand, counting down.
GGCAAACTTCTTGAATGATCTTGTGGCTTCCCCTTTGTCATGAAGAAAGAACACCCATGTGTATCTTGAATAATCATCCACTATCACAAGACAAAAGAGGTTGCCACCCAAACTAGCATATGTTGTAGGTCCAAACAAATCCATATGAAGTAGCTCAAGAACCCTTGATGTTGACATGAATGCTTTGTGTGGGTGAGTGTTGGCAACTTGCTTGCCGGCTTGACATGGACTACAAAGCTTATCCTTTTCAAACACAACATCCTTGATGCCTCTAACCATTTCTTTCTTCAATAGATTCTTGAGAGTAGACATACCAACATGAGCTAGCCTTCTATGCCACAACCAACCAAGAGATGACTTAGTGAACAAGCATGTTTGGAGGTTGGCATCATTTGATGAGAAATCCACAAGGTAGAGGTTATTGTGCCGAAAGCCTTTGAATATGACTTGACTATCATCAATCTTTGACACAATGACTTCATTTGGAGTGAACAAGCATTGGAAACCAAGATCACACAATTGGCCAACCGAGAGTAAGTTGAAGCTTAGTGATGCAACTAGCAAGACATTTGATATTGAGTTGTCATTTGAGATTGCCACTTTTCCAAGTCCTTTGACCTTTCCCCAAATGTAATCTTGTCTTGGTTGTTGACATCTTCTTCTATTGAGGTGAACATCTGGGGGTCACCGGTCATGCGTTGAGTGCATCCACTATCTATCACCCAATGACTCCCACCGGTCTTGTAGTTCACCTACACACACAAGAGATCAAGCTTGTTGTTTAGGCACCCATTGAGTACGGGGTCCCATTGCTTTCTCTACAAGTGACTTAGCCACCCAAAGTGTCTTTGGTCTATTCTTGTTGGGTGGTCCTAGGAACACAACAAGTGGCTTTCCCTTGACATCCTTGTTGATGATATAGTGAGCATTGTATGCAAAAGGCCTAGTGTGCTTGGGCAAGGGTTGTGGAGGTGGAGTCACACAATCATGAGCAAAGTGTCCTTGCTTCCCACACTCAAAGCATGTATTCGTCTTTGGCTTTGGCTTTGCTTGATAGAAGTACTTGGCTTGTTGTTGATATTGAGCTTTGGCTTTAGCTTTGGCCTTCTTCACTTGAGCGAACTTGTAGCCAAGACCGCCTTTGTCATTCTTTAGGATGGTGTTCATAAGAAGCTCACTTTGAAGATTGTGACCCTTAGTGAACCTCTCCATTCCAATGGCTAGATGGTTCTTCTCATTCTTTAGCCTCTTGTTCTCTTCTATAAGCATATCAACTTCAAGTGCCACATCATAGTCTTCATATTGTGACTCAATCACAATTGACTTGGTTGAATTGAGCTTGATAAGATCTTTCTTGAGCTTCTTATTCTCATTCTTGATCTTGACATAGTCATCATAGTGATCCTCCACAACCACTTGCTTGCCTTTGCACTTAGGCTCTTGCTCAATTGGCTCAACAATCAAATCATCACAAGAAGTGCCAATGTCAATCTTGAAAATGGGGTTAGCAACAATAGGAAATGCATCTTCAAGACATTCATTAGCTATAAGGAGAGTATCATAGTTCATTTTTACTTCGGTGTACTCTTCCCTAAGCTTGTTGCATCTTTCTCTAAGCTATTGTGATGTCCTCTCTAGCTTATCATGTTTCTCTTTTAGCTCTTTGCGAGAGGATTTGAGCTCCTTAGCATGTGAGGATAAGGATTTGTTTTCACTTATTAGCTCATCACTAGCATTTGAGGTTATTTCAAGTTTTTCATGCAAGTCATCATTTTCTCTTTCAAGATTCTCATTTTTAGCTTGCTCCTTCTTCACAATTTTAGTATACTTAGTGAGCAATTTTATGAGTTCATCATAAGAAGGATCTTGGTATTCTTTTTCACTTTCACTACCACTATCATCACTATCCTCTACTTTGGATTGTAACTTCCGATCACCCTTGGCCATAAGGCATAGGTGTGTAGAGGATGTAGTAGAGGAAGGCGGTGATGGTGGAGGAGGCAATGAAGTCCCAATGACTAGAGCGACCACCCTCTCATCATCACTCTCATCACCGGATGTCTCGCTTGTTACTTCAATGTCGGTTAACCAATCACCAACTATGTATGCCTTGCCATCTTTCTTCTTTTGGTGTTGGAACCTCTTCTTCTTGAAGCCATCTTTCTTCTTGTGGGGCTTCTCATATTTCTTCTCATCGTCACTTGACTCATCTTTTTGCTCTCTACCATTCTTGTACTTCTTTTTGTACTTGTTCTTCTTGGGCTTGGTGCAATGGTGAGCTAGATGGCCAAGATGACCACAATTGAAGCAATCCATCTCTGACAATGGCTTCCTCTTGTTGCTAGTGAAGAACTTCTTCTTTCTTGAATCAAACTTGACACCGCTCTTGTTTAGCTTCTTTAGCATCTTTGTGGTATTCCTCACCATTAGAGCGATGTTTGAGTCATCATCATCTTCACTTGAGGGATCATACACCATCTTTGACTTGCCCGTGTCATGGCTAGATTTGAGTGCCAAATCCTTCTTCTTGGTGGATAATGAAGCTTCATCTTCTTTGTGGATGTGCATGTACATCTCATGTGCATTGATCTTTCCCAAGACTTGAGTTGGTGTATATTTGGAAAGATCACCTTGATGCAACACGGTCACGATGTTGGCATACTTGGCAATAGGAAGCACACAAAGAATCTTCCTCACAACATCGACTTCATCCATTTGCTTTAGCCCAAGAGCATTCAATTCTTCTACAAGAACATTTAAGCGTGAGTACATTTCATTTGCATTCTCATGAGCAAGCATGGTAAAAGCATTCATATTATTCATGACTAAGTGATATCGCTCTTCCCGCTCGCTCTTTGTGCCCTCATGAAGAGCACAAATGTTCTTCCACAGCTCATGCACATTCTTGGAAGTACGCACGCGGTTGAACACATCTTTGCCAATGCCCCTAAAGAGGGTGTTCCGGGCTTTGGCATTCCACTTCTCATAGTGGACCTCGTCACTGAATGGTTCTCCATCAAATTGAGGAAACCCATCGGTGGCGGCTTTGAGCACACCAACATCCAAGGCTTCGAGGTAAGCCTCCATACGCACTTTCCAATAAGGAAAGTCGTCTCCATCAAACATGGGCGGAGGTCCATCCCCATGGGACATCTTGCTCTAGGCAGTGAAGCCTAATTTAGAGCAACACGGCTTTGATACCAATTGAAAGGATCAAGATGCCCAAGAGGGGGGGGTGAATTGGGCTCTTTTAAATTTCTAAGCAATAATTAAAACCTATCAAGAGCCAATTAACCCCCTAGTGCTTTCCCAAGTGTGTCCTAGCTAAACAAGCAAAGCATGGCAATGAAAGCGGTAAAGCCCTATGCAATTATAGTCAAGCAACAAGAATGTAATGCGGAAAGTAATGCTTGAAAGTAATTGCAATAAGTAAAAAGATGGAGAAAGGAGAAATGACACGGCGATGTTTTTCCGAGGTATCGAGGAGTCGACACTCCCCCTTAGTCCTCGTTGGAGCACCCGCGCAAGGGTATCGCTCCCCCTTAGTCCGCGCAAGGACTAAGTGCTCTCTATGAGCTGATTCTTCGCCACTCCGGCTTGGTGAATCGCCCACGACCGATCACAATGAAGCTTGGGTCATCCACAATGAACTCCACCAAATGATCACAAAGCGAACCTCCGCGAAGCCGTCTAGGTGATGTCGATCACCAAGAGTAACAAGCACTAACTCTCACTTGACCAAGGCTAGTTTAGTGATTGAATGGATGCACACTTGCTAACTCTAAGCAACTAGTGAGAATCAACACATGGAATTGCAATTCACACTCTCACTAGGGCTCTTGCACAACTTTCTCTCTCACAAGTGTTTCTCAGCAATTGGAATGGGCAAGAGAGATGCCATGGGGCTGATGGGGAAGTATAAATACACCCCAAGCAAGCCCCTAGCCGTTAGAGGCAAAAACAATCTCTCTGTGTCACTCCAGACGCAAGATGAGAGGGGGATTCGGACCATCAAGCATGCGTCCGGACCCCCTCACTCCACTGTTCTCAGCACTGAAACCCTGGCCGTCTGGACGCTCTTTACAGTCCGGACACAGGCAACCGGACAACGTCCAGATCTATTTCTACTCTCTGGAACTCTCTGTGTTGGGTCTGGACAGAGCCAATGGTCCGGACTCAACACACCAGACAGCGTCCGGATCAATCTGCACTCTCTAGAACTCTCTGTGTAGGGTCCGGACGCAACCTGTTGTCCGGACCATGCACTGTTCAATGCGTCCGGATCGCCTGCAACACGCAGAGCTAACCCTAGGGTCCGGATGCACAACCAATGGTCTAGACCCAGGGATACACTTGCGTCCGGACTCCCTTTTCAAGTCAGATCAACTCACTTCCTTCATGGAAGTTTCTCTACTTGGTCCAAGAACTATTTCTAAAGCTTCCTAGTGCTAGTTTGACAAGTGTGCACCACACCTAACCACTAAGCCTCTCCTAGGTCAAGCTACTAGATAGAACCCCTCTTAATAGTACAGCCAAAGGAAAAATAAAGGTGCTAAACTACTCTAAGTGTCTCTCAACTCCAATGACACCTAGACCTAGTCTAATCTTAAACCTTGTCGCCAATCCTTTGAAAACCGAACCGATTCCAAGAAGGGGCACATATACCATGATAGTCCAATCAACCATCTATTACCATGACCTAACTTTCTTATTGCCTCTGCAAAACACACGTTAGTCATATTAATCTTGCATTGTCGTTAATCACCGAAACACTAGGGGCCTAGATGCTTTCAGCTTGCTTCACATGAATGAGAAGAGTTAATAGTGGACTAGCATTGATCAAGGATTGAAGAATGAATCAAGAGTGCATTAGTGAGGAAACACCAAGCAAAGGTCAAATGACAAAGGATACAATGTGTAATGAATACAAGATAGTCTCTACTTTTGTTTGCTTGTATGGACAAAGATTTGGAAATCACTTTGCATTAGTATGATCAAGCTAGAAGTATGAAGATAGAGATTGAAGTGAGTTATAGGAGTGTCAAGCCAAAATGAAGAGGATTTAAGGAATCGTGAATTGGCTTGACCATATTGACATTGATCCATATATGTCTCTATCTGAGTCAAACTGAAGATTGATTGATCTCAACATTTATATCTAGAAGGTATTCAAGCAAGGATCACAATATTGAAGAAATGACTATTCAATGGATGCTTGATATGATGTCACTTGAGTATGGCTTGATAAGGTGAAGATAGCAAGGAAAGGGCTTCGAGGTACTAAGCAAAGGTGAAGGTCAAGGAGACCGAGGTACTATGGCTAAGGTGAAGAAGAGAGTACTTGCATTGAGTCGAGGTACTAATCGGGCTATGAGGAGTCATATTGTGTTGAGGATCAAAATCATTAGTGGAAGTGACTTGAATCCATGAGGTGAACTAACATGTATGAAAATGGTTCAAGTCACATGCTCAAGGTATGTTTGCTCAAAGAGAAGAGATAAAGTTGATTGCAACCCCTGAAGTGATATTGAGGAGAAATGACATATGAATATATGGAAACTCAAGTGGTTAACATAGTTATTATCTATTGTTCTTGAGTATAGGTATGTCGTACTATAAAGGGGGACTTTAGGACAGTTGGTCAAGTGTTGATCAAATGCTCATATTTTCCAAATAACATCCTTTTACTTAGCCCAGTTACCTGTCCAAACCTCATATCCAGCAGCCTCTCTGAGCTAGGTTGGTAGTGCCGACCTCCCTTCCCAACAGATTTCTTCGACTATAAATAACCATTGGAAAGCTCTCCACCTCACCAACTCATACCCCTTCGTCAAGCTCGGGTTTCTAACTGTTGCAAAACAGACCAAGCTCTCTCTCTCTCACCCTCCATTGTTGCTCCCTCACTCTCCAAGCCTTCCCACCATTCCAACCAACAAAGCTTGAGAGAAAAGGCAGCAAAACACTCCTAGAGAGCAGATCTACTACTTCCCAAAGTCTAAAAAGCATTGGTTCACGTTTGGCTGGCGGTTCTCGGGTTGGTTACTCTTGGAGCTTGCTCCTAGCCGGCTAGGCGTCACCCTAGAGCTTTCCCTCTTCGTGTGGAAACCTAGGGAGGTTTGTAACCATCTATTGCAGCTAAGAAATCACCCCTCACTTCAAGAGTTCACTCTCTTGATTTGAGAACGAGGGAAAGGCAAGCCTTCTGTGGCGAGCCCAAGCCTTATGTGGCGAACCTCAACAACGTGGAAATAGGCAAACCTTGGTGGCGAGCTGAACCACGGGTTAAATCCTTGTGTCTTGTGTGCTGTTTACTTTCAAGTATATCTTGCATAGACATTGCTAGGGTTTGAGGTTTCGATTGGAGCTAGAAAGTGATTTCTGTCATATCCAGTCTTCGAGCTGGACTTTACCTTCAATCTGGGATATTGTGTTGCTTATAGTATCTAGTTTCTCCCAGCGGAATCTGAGCTCGATCCGAGTTATATTTGAAGATAGGCAGTGCCGACCTCCATTCCTTTTGAGTCTCGAGCTGAATTTTTGCAGGGTCATTATTGAGCATCTCAGGAATTTGTTCCCACAATTTGGGCTGATTTGGACCTACGGTCATAGGTCGGCACTGACGCCCTCAAAGGGAGGCAGTGCCGCCCTCAGTGCTAATATTTGTTTGAGATAAATTTTTGTAGGCCTATTCATCCCCCCTCTAGTCCTCCTAGGCGACATCAAGGTCCTTTCAATTGGTATCAGAGCTTGGCTCTCAATATCTCTAGAACTTCTACTTTTAGATGGCTCAAATTATGCATCTTGGTCTGCTGTTGTACTTAATGTTTTTAGGACCATGAGTCCTCATATAGAGCAGATTGTAGATGTGAGCATTTCACCTCCTAGTGATGATTTGGACTATCTATCTAGAGAGGAAGTGAAATGCTTACAATACAATGCTCAAGCTACTAATGTCTTATTTAGTTCTTTGAGTGAAGATGTACTTGATGCTATCATATTTGGAGATGGTGAACCACTAGAGGATGCTCATCTTATTTGGACTGCTCTCAAAGAAAGATATGATAAATCCAAATGTTATGAGAAGTTGCTCACATTGGAGAATTCACTTGAGAAGTGCTCAACTTCACCGAGCAATGATGAGTCTCAAGTGATTCTTTCAAAAGTCCTAAGTGACCATACCACATCCATTTCCTCACCAACATATGACTTAATGAAAGGTAATAAAATTGTTGGTGAGAACAATATTCGTATATGTGGTACTTCTACTTCCTCTAGTTCTTGTGAGACTAACATTTTGAAGGAAGAAGAAGTGTGTGATCGGTGGAGGCCAAATGATGAATCCACCTCACCAAGAAGCTCTACTCTCTATGTCACTTCTCATGTGAGTCTTATGGCAAAGAAAGAGAAGAATGTGACAAGTGAGAGTGAGAGTGATAGTGAGAGTTGTTGGGGATATATACCTCGACATATCCCCAGGGATCTTGTTGGGCCTGCCGACCAGGGGACGGCCCAGCCCACGAGGCCTTGCGGCACGCGACCACCCCGTCGTGCTCGTCAAGGGCTCCGAAGAAGTATTGCTCACCAAGAAGGATCCTAGAGGATAGGTTCGGATCCCTTACCTAAAGGGGCCGATCGTAATCTGTTAGGATATGGAAACTGTAACCCTGCTCCCCGGCTATATAAGGCGAGCAGGGACCCCCTCCGAAACAATCCCTTGACATCCATCTACAATCCCCTAGATCGCATCTATGGGTCTTGTAACCTAATGCTCATATCAATCCAACCACCAAAACACAGGACGTAGGGTATTACGGTGATTTGTCGGCCCAAACCTGTCTAAATCGCCGTGTCTACGCTCTCTGTGTTACGCTTGACGCCACACCTCCGCCTACAATCTACTACCGTGGGGTATCCCTAGGTAGACCGCGATGCGTATTTCGTCGCCAGTTGGTGCGCCAGGTAGGGGGTGTGTGCATCGACTTCATGGCTTGTCAAGCGGTCACGTTCCCGGATTCGATGGTCCTGCCAACAGCCGGTACCGCACTTCAGGTCGGCTTCATCTCCTGGACTGTTGGATCTACTCCGCGAGGGGCAGATGTGTCACCAATCGCGTGCCGCCCCACCATGCCGATACATCACCTGCGAAAGAAGATCAGCATCGATGACCTAGTTGACGCCATCGACTGCTCCAACGCCAGCATCGCCGAGTGCATTGACCTCATTCAAGCGGTACAGTGCCAGCTCCCTAGTCACCACGGGCGCCAACCACGCAATCAATGAACGACAACGGCGATAATCGTGGCGACCAGGGTTGTCCTCATCCCTCCAACAATGCCTCACGGGCTCAGCAACCAAGCGACGCTTTTTCAGCGCCAGATATCTCGATCGGTCTTCGACCGGATCTCAGTACCCTCTGTCATGAACACCGTCATCATCTCCGCAATCGACAGCGACTCCGAACACGCAGTGTCCCTTGGTGGCGCTACCTCCCAGGATCAACCACAAGCGCGGGGACCAAAGTCGCCAGCTCATCCAAATCTACCGGCAGCTTCCCAGAATACCCTCCGGGCCTCGGAGGGAGGATTTTCCAAGTTTCCGTCGATAGCGCCGCCCCGAAAACGAGAGGGACGCCGAACGCACCGCGAGGGAGCAGCACAACGCCAACCGCGCACAAAGACGCGACGACGAACGTCGCGATCAAGAAAGGTGCAACCAAGAGCAACTCGAGCAGGAACGCATCGCGCGGGAACAACGCGGGCGAGATCAGAGGAATCACGATCACCTGCCATGACGCAATCTCCAGTATGAGTTCGACATGATGGGCGACTCCCGGTATACTCAACACCCAACGCCAATCTGGCAGCAGCCATCTGCGAGCTGACCAAACTCGAAGGTACGCCCCTGGTCGAGAAGATAAACGCCCACATCAAGGCGGCCTCACTCCAGGTAAAAAGAAAACAACGAGTGCTCGAGTCCTCCGGTCAGTCTCACAGCAGGAATCGCTCACGAAGCCCTCTAAGAGAGCGCCAACGAGGATCTCCGGGACGCGATGAGGAAGACCACAACGAGGCCCCCATGGTCGAACACCAGAACCCGTGCGCCGGAGCCCCTGAGGGACAGAAGACAGAGATCGCCGCTATATGACGACAGGATCCGACGCGACCAGTCACCAACTCCACCATGCCGGAGCCCTCCAAGCGACCAAAGACAGAGACCCCTGCGGTACGATGATAGAGAGAACGTTAGGGTTCGACGCGATCAGTCACCAACCCCGCCACGCCGGAGCCCTCCAAGACAACATCGACGAGGATCGCCAAGGCACGACGATGACGAGTATCGCAACCCTAGACGCAACCGAGCGCCAGCACCCTAAGCCACGGGAGGACTACGCCTCTTCTCAGCCCGCCTACGCGCCATCCGCTGGCCCCAGAGCTTCAGAGTAACGTCGGTGGAGAAGTACGACGGCAAGGCAGATCCGGAGCAATGGGCCTCCACGTACGAGATCGTCGTGTATGCAGCCGGAGGAGACCAAGATGTGATGGTAAATTACCTACCCGTAATGTTGTCGACATCCACCATCAGTTGGATCCAAAAGATCCCAGAAGGCACCATTATCAAAACATTCAAAGCAACGTGTGTCCAGGTAGTAACACGTTATGACCTGGAAACCGTCCGCCAGAGAAGCAACGAGAGCCTTCGAGAATACATCAGGCGTTTCTCTGACAAACGCCTGAGCATAACAGAGATCTCCAACTCAGAAGCCATCGCCATTTTCTCCAACGGACCGTGAATGGACGACCTCCGAAACAAGTTGGCTCGGAACAACGTAAAGACCATAGAGCAGATGATGATGATTGCGAACCCCTATGCCAACCAAGACGATGCCACCCGAAGTAGAGAGAACAAATGGCGTTACTCCGGTTCTCCGGAACGTGCTGGGGATAACAATCGCCGACTAGATTACCGGAACGGGAAAGGGTCCAGCGACCACCGCGACCATCGGCCAGGCAACCCGGAACGCCGACCACAGAGGTACGACTACAGGCAAGACAATCGTTATGTCGCCAACACTAACACTCGCCCAGAGAAGAACTACGACGATGAATACAAGAAGATCCTCGATGGACAGTGTCCCATACACAAAAACGCCAAGCATTCCCTGTGCGCATGTAATCTCCTCAAAGACACCATGCGAGAAAGAGCCGACAAAAGAAAGAAGGAAAACGACGCTGACAAGGGCGGAGATAGAGAACCACCTGTAACAGGATTCCGAGCAGCCTCAACAACATACTCCATCTTCGGAGGCAGCATGGTCATCGAAGGAGAAAGACGACGATGCCAAGTCCGAAAGGATGTCTACTCAGTCACCGCCGTAGGCAACAACATGGCCAACTCCCGATACCTCGACTGGTCGGAACAAACCATTAGCTTCTCCGAGGATGACGAATGGACGAACTACAGATACCCAGGCTGCTACCCACTCATCATCGACCCCACCATTGCCACATGTCGTTTCAGGAAGGTCCTGATCGACGGGGGCAGCACCCTCAACATACTCTTCACCGACGCATTCCGCCAGCTTGACTACTCAAAGAAAGACCTCCCGGCGAATTTCCCTTTCTAGGGGATCATACCAGACAAAGCATCCAAGCCAGTAGGGCAGATCACCTTACTGGTATAGTTTGGCGACCAGGATCACTTCAGAGTGGAGAACATCAACTTCATCATCGCCGACTTCGAGATAGCCTACCATGTGATCCTCGGTCGCCCGACGCTAGCCAAACTAATGGCGGTTCCACACTACACCTACATGGTGTTGAAAATCCCGACACCACAAAGCGTCCTGAGCCTTCGTACAAACTTGAAGATTGTGTACGAATGCGAGCAGCAGACAATCAGAACCATTGGAAAGAACCGCGCTGAGGACACATACAACTCCAACTCCATTGACAAACCAGCCGCAAAGAAACCAAGGGAGGCAGAACCAATGACGACAAGCACCGACCCCTCCGCAACTACATATAGAAGCCATCAGCCCCCAGGGGCGCTAGAAGTAAAAAACCGATCATGTACCATGTCTTTATCAATGAATAAATAAAGGTGCTTTATTCTTCCGTACATCGTCCAAATCCCTACAAAAAACGCATACAGGGTTCAACACCCATGAGTAAGAGTAAACGGCACCCGACGACCACTCCAAAACACTCCCATAGTGTTCGACGACCTCTCCAAAAACTCACTACGGCGTTCTCTCCAAACAGCCTGGTCATAACCGGGAGCTTCCGAATCTGGCCTACCGGTCTTCATAACGCATGGAAGTAGCTACCCCATACGTTATGATCACACCGAGAAGCCTCTCAAATGGCGTCTCCCCATAAAATGGGAAACATCGTTTGTGTCGGAAGTCACGAGGTTATGTGCTCAGAACCTGTACACGACCACGATATGGTCGACGACTCTACAAGCAGCATGGTTTTTCGCTCAGCGTCTGCAGGGCCTCAGTCATGCCACGATCGAGCCTCTCGGAAAAGGGTTCTGACTCGGGCATCTCCCTAAGCGTGCACGAGCTGTTCGCCCTCTGCGCCGCGGGTTGTCAGCAACTTGTTAACACTGGATTTTGGCATACTTAGAATGACAGGTGGACCAGTGTGAGGAAAGTCTGCTGGAGGGCAAATTGTTTGAAGATGTTCGACAAAATCTATGTGGTCGGCTAATTCCTGGAGGTTCGGCAATTGACCATGTGATCGGCTACTTCGGAAAGAAAGGCGGTTTTGCATCGAGGCGACAAAAAGGGCAAGTAAAGAACCGATCGACAACAATAGCCGTAACGGTTAAGGCAATAAAGACTTCGAAAGGGAAATAGAGTCGAGATATTGTATCTTTCCTTTAATATCTTGTTGTCGTGTCCTCGTAGGACTCATGTCATGACTAGGGTATAAATATAAACCCTTGGCTGTTGTAAAAGGTGTTCACAACCAAATCAATACAACCGGCCCCGTGCCAACTTCGAGTCCTTTGTCGTGTCGTTGAGTTCTTCGAGAGGAACCATCGATCCGTCGACCTCCGTAAGTCTTGGCAACCTTGTTATCATGTCTAGTATCATGCGGTTGATTTAGATATTGATGCAAGTAGTCTTGTTTATTATCAATGATCGTGCGACGGATCTTTGCTTAATAATCAAGAGGTCTTCACTTGTGTTTTGCTTATGAGTAGACGTCGTGCGGCGGATGTTTGCTTGTATGCTTAGCAAAAGCAAGATAGTTATCGGCTCCTATAGATTTGGCAAGATCTATTGGGTTCATTAAGTTATCGTGTTGCATGTTTTATATAATCTTTACATATTTGCAAACACTCTTTTGCCCAATCTAGATTGATACGGTTCGGCTCTTGTTAGTTTATATAGATTTATCTATGTTACAATGAGTTGCTTTTATGTTGTTTCTATAAGTAGATCTTATATCTATAAATAGCCGAATTAGTTTCAATCTAGATTGTTACGTGTTGCGGGTTCATGCATGCTATCCATGTTTAAGCTTTGATGACGCTAGGTATTGTGCGGCAGATGCACGCTTTAGATTGGTTTAATCATGTATGCTTACCTGTTTCCTTCATCATGGACCCTAATTCGGCTAATTGCCGAGATTGATTATGCTTTAACTTATAGTCAACCATGAGTCGTCCGTACGTCCTTTTTCTCATGCATGTGCGTTCGGCAATCAGTGATTTACGTGCTATATGTCTATTTTAGCCGAACGTTCCATAAAACGTGTTGGCAGACAGCTTTCATAGCTGTGTGTCGTTGTAAGTGGCTTCAAGGCCGTACATATGGAACTGTCTGGTGTTACCCGGCACGTTCCAGTTTATATCTAATGACTTTCATCCCTTGTTAGTTTCAGGTCAAACTGACTGACACGTTTTCGGTTCTCAAAGCATCCGGGCACCCGATTGAAGTCATGATTTCCGGCTTGCTGTGTGTGAGACATAGTGCGTCACTTTTTGTGTCAACACAACTTACCCCCTGGTAATCCTTACGGTACCTATGCGTGCAGAGGCTCTAGGCCCCACGATATCAGCCTTAGGGAATCCAGGGCCGAACGATTCATCGCTACGGCTCACGACTCAGCGGGCATGACAGGACATACAAGTGAACCAAAAGCTCACCTCGCGGATACATACAGCTTTGCAGTGTTCACTTACAAGTCTAAACCCTTGTATCCAGGATACAACACTACTGCTTTTCAATAGCAAACAAATCAACATCTTTAACAACGAGCTCCGCCACATGGTCAGCTTCAGCCTCCAGACAATCTACAGCATCATCAGACGTCCCGGACGCAAACCCAGTCGCCTCCCGACCAATCTTTACCTTCGGATAGTGCGACTGCAGCATAGCAAGGCCATGAGCAGCCACACTTCACGCCGCCAAAGTTGTGAAGGACTGGAGCCAAGCCCACAGGCGCGCGTCTTCGTCACCACGCCGTCAACAAACGCTCGCTCAGCACGCTCCGGGATTAACACCTGGCCATCAATACACTCCACCATAGGGGCGATCTCCCGCACCAACGACCAGAAATTGTCATAATAAACATCCGCTCTTGCCTGCAGGTCTGTAAATTGAAGTTGTACGCGCTCCTGATAAGCTGGGACAAAGTAGACACCAGATAAGGCGTACATACAGATCAAATGGAAAGCAGGAAACCACTACCTTCGTGGATCGCCCGCATCTTGTAAATCTCCTGCTCAACGACAACGGTCCTCTCCTCGGCAAGGTGTTTTGCTTCACAAGCACCAGCCAGCTCTAAAAAGAAACAGGTCACCACATGGCCACAAGGCGAAAAATCAAATCAGACGAGCACCAAAGACTCATGGGCAGAAAGCCCCTCGACACTCTCAACGTGAGACCGAAGTTCCGTATTCTCACGTTCACGCTCTCGAACTTCGTCCTCCAAAGCTTGCGAACGACGGTGCGCCGCATCCAAACTTTCCTCTAGCCCAGCAAACTGACTCTCAACACGGACAACATCACCACACATGCACTCATTCTCATCAACCAACCTTGCGAGCTGGTCGGCCATTACCTTCCGCTCCTTCTCAGCCCTGAAAAGCACCTGCGACCAGAACAACACCGGTAAAGCAGAAGAAGGCATGGAAACAAAGATAGACCCAAGAAACACGGCAATCACCTTCGCTCGTTCAATCAGATCATTTGCGTCATTAATTAAAACCATTGCTTCTGCCTCAACCTCCCCATCCTCAACCACAACAAATTCTTCACCATCACGACAGAAGGTCTGGACCGGCCTCGGTCCGGAGTCACCACCCAACTGCGGAATCTCCTCCACCAACTCAGGATCCTCCGACAGCACCGTCGTCCTCTCCTGCTCCACCGACCCCAGCATTGACACCTTAGGAGGACCAACCTCCGGAGAAACTGTTCGAGGACCTCCCGCAAAGAGAAGCCCACAATCAGACGAATCGCCAGTCAGGGCACCAGTAAAGTCAGGTTCTCCCTGATGCTCCAACGGATCAACAGGCACCGAAGCAGCACCAAAGTCCAGAAGCAGCACGCGATCGGACACCCCCAACATTTCAACACCAGGACCAGTCGGATCTTCGACGATCGACGTCCTGTCAAGAGGCACGCCGTAAGTAAACAGATGAAACGTAAGACGACACAGGCAAAACAGAAACGAAGTACTCACAAGCCTAACTTCCGGTACACCCTCACAAACCGACGTGACTCCTCGGCAGAATCTTCAGATGCAACTGTCAGCAAACGTCGTAATGAAGGAACAACACCCGGAGCAACACCCCCAACGCCTGCCAAAGCAGGTGAGCAGGTAACCGACACCTTAGGTCGGGGTGCCTCGACGCCCGACCCAGAACCATCTTCACCGCCAAGGCCCAAGGCCAACATATCGTCACCATATCCGACCCCTCGTCAGTCCAACCAGTAACGGAGGATTGCGGGTGCAAAGCGCCTTTCTTGATGATAAATTTACCGCCTGTATCAACCGACGGCTTCGACTTCTTCCGGGGCAAAGCGGCTGGGCGCTTCCCCAATGGGTCGTCGCTCGCTCGGCGCCTCCCAGCAAGCGTCTCAACAACTCCCCTCCACCGAGAAGGGTCACGACCATCCACCTTTCGCGACCTGGTCACCCGCCCCGACGCAGGGTCGACACCCACAGGCCAGTCTTTGGACGGGACCCCGGAAAAGTACACAGCACGATCCTGCCAATGCAACTACAAAAACTATATCAGAAAGATAACAAGAGAATAGGCAGTGGACACCTGATAGCAAGTAAAACAAGAACGCACCGCAGGAACTAGCACCCCGGCGCAAAATGGCTCCCTTGGATTCTTCAGATATTGATAGTTGAGATCAAAAATCAAAGAAGCCCGACCTCGTGTCTCTTCCAGCCCAAGGATCTTGGAGGTCTCACGAGTAGGATCGTACTGACCAGAATAACGAAACGCAGGGTGAATCCTATCCTTGCAGGGTTGACTACGCCTTGTAATAAAGTTCCAGCCAACTGTGACTCCATCAAGCGACGATCGATCCATCAGCTCAAGCAACTCTTCCACCTGCCCCATCGCCTCCAATGGAGGATTGGCCGACCAGGTAGTCTGTGACATGGGAATCTTCGAGGGGTCGCCACGCGCATACGACTCCTCCTGGGGGATATAGAACCAACGAGATCTATAATCCGTCACCTTGGAAGGCAGAGGAGTGGCAAGATACACCTCCACCATGCCCTCCCGGAGTTGAAGATACACCGAACTAACAACCCGAGAAGTGGCGGTCCCATTCCGCTTGAGGCGAAAGAAGTACTGAAACAACTCAAAATGGGGATCAATCCCCAAATATGCCTCACAGAAATGCACAAACACCGCGATGTGAAGCACAGAGTTGGGATTGAGATTACATATTGAAATCTCGTAGAAATCCAAGAGACCACGAAGAAAAGGGTGAACAGGGACGCCGAATCCATGCCAGAAAAAGGGTTCGAAGATGACGAGCTCACCGGTATTAGGCGTCGGAAACTCCTCCCCGGTCGCCGGCCTCCACCCAATAGGGGACCGATCCTGAAGAACACCGGCATCCACAAGAACCTGGATATCCTCCTCCCTAAGAGTACACTTGGCCCAATCCCGAGCCCAATCTGGAAGCACATCTTCCAATCGATCAGCAGATTTACCCGTCTTCTTCAATGAACGCATCTTCAGTTTCTTCCTAGGCGCCATTTAGCGAATCACAACAGAGAGGGCTAGGGTTTGTTGTGAAGAATAAAGGCGGAAAGAGAACAGATGATGAAAAATCAGAGTGCGAATGTGGAAACCATCGCCACTGCTAAAAGATGCCCTTTATATCAAGCAGCGCGTCCCTTGGAACCCCAGGGTTTTTGGGAAACCGCAACGACCAAATACCAGATCGCCACGACAACCCCTCCACAGCGCCGTAACTTGGGCCGATAACTGCGCGGTCAATTCGGCCCAATACTTTCCTTTACTTTACTTCCTCCTTTTTCAACGATAATTTTCGTATTTTTCAGTTAATAATTTGTACATACCATTAAACAGTCCCGGGGACCGGGCATACAATTTTTGTTATGATTTCTCTTCAACAGGAACAGTAACATCGCTACAGCATGACAGTTAGCAAATCTCGGGAGACTTACGCTGCAACACCTATTGGAGATTACGCCGGTGAAAAAGATGACTCCATCACCTGTTTGCAGACCCGACCAGGCTCGTGAACTCCGTCCAGAAACATGTCGAGCAAAGCTCGGGGACTCCCTCCACAGCGAAGCAACGATGGCACCAGACAGCAAGACACCCAGGGACTGCAACCCGGGGACTACGAATAAAGCATCATGACCCTGACGCAAGAACATTCTACCTTCTCGCCTCAGGCTCGGGGACTACGGGTATTCGCAGACTTTTCTACCAAATTTATATTCCAGTACCTTTTCCTATAAAATCCTAATATAAGAACTTTACAGTTCCTTACATCTGGCTTGGGGACTGCGGGTATTCGCAGTCATTTTTGCAAAACTTATGCTTTACTCATTTCATGTAAGTTACTTATGCATCCTTTATTTTTGTAAAGCTTGGCACCACGTGCATACTTCACCTGCTACCAATCTCGGGGACTAAGTGGGTACACTTCACCTTGTGGTGAATGTACTTATTTTCTCTTCTCGACAAATCTCTGTTGTTTCCTGTTGTCTTTTTGCAGAGCTTAAGTGGGTACACTTCACCAGGGAACAGCCCGTTCAAAAAGTTTTCCTTCTTCAGCACGCCACATCCTCCCGACGAGTAGCCGCAGCATCCACCGAAGGCAATCTGCTCACACATCAGGCCATGACGTTCTTGACCAGCTCAACCTGGTCAGGAGGCTTCTCCGACCACTTCCTCGACCAACTAACCTAGTCGGGACCCTACAGCGACGACCCCGCGCATTGCGACCAGATGTGCGCCTCCGAAGACGACGATGCTGACTCGCCAGAAGAATACAACGTGCTCGGGGACTTGTTGGGGATATATACCTTGGCATATCCCAAGGGACCTTGTTGGACCTACCGACCAGGGGACGACCCAGCCCACGAGGCCTTGCGGCACGCGACTAGACCATCGTGGTCACCAAGGGCTCCGAAGAAGTCTTGCTCACCAAGAAGGATCCTAGAGGATAGGTTCGGATCCCTTACCTAAAGGGGCCGATCGTAATCTGTTAGGATATGGAAACTGTAACCCTACTCCCCGGCTATATAAGGCGAGCAGGGACCCCCTCCGAAACAATCCCTCGACATCCATCTACAATCCCCTAGATCGCATCTATGGGTCTTGTAACATAATGCTCATATCAATCCAGCCACCAAAACACAGGACGTAGGGTATTACGGTGATTTGCCAGCCCGAACCTATCTAAATCGCCGTGTCTACGCTCTCTGTGTTACGCTTGATCGTCGTCGCCACACCTCTGCCTACAATCTACTACCATGGGGTACCCCCTAGGTAGACTGTGACATGTATTTCGTCGACAAGAGTGAAGATGAAAGTGATGATGATGAGATCACCCAACACCTTTCTGGGCTAAGCAAGAAAGACAAGTTGATGATGTTCAAACTCATAGAGAAAATTAATGAGCAAGAAGAAACACTTCACAAGCAAGATGACTTTTGCATTGAAAAGATCAAATGCTTGGAGAAGTTGACCAAAAAGCATGAAAAGCTTACGTGCTCTCATGCTAGTTTGGTCGAAAGGTATGAAAATTTATCAATTGAGCAAACTCATACTATTAACTCTCTATCTTGTGCGGCTCAATTAGAAGATGAGAATTATATGCTCAAGGAGAAATTGGAAAGGCTCACTAGCAAGAATAAGAACTTGCAACAAAGCCATGATGGGCTCTTGTGATCTCATGAGAGGCTTATAGAGTCTCATCTCATGCTAGATATTTCTCATGAGGCTATGATAACATCGGTAAAATCATATCAACCTCACACCCACAAATGCACATGTACACAAGTTCAATCTATTTTATCATGTGTTAACAATTGTTGCTCTCAAGCAAGCCAATCTTCCATTGAGCGTATATTTGCAGAAAGCTATGATGACTCTATCATAAAAGAAAATGAACAGCTCAAGGAAGAGGTTGAGAGGTTAAGAAGAGACTTGATTCATTGCAAGGGTAAAGTTGGTACAGATCAGCCTGCACAGATGGTGGCACAACAGCAGCCCCGAGCAGCACAGCCTCATAAGGGCGGCAGTGCCGCCCCCCATAGAAAAGGGAAGGCTACCACTTTTACCCCTGCTCAAATCAAGCCCAAGAAGAAGGTCTCCATGTCAAAGCAAGAGCCTCAGAAATTAAAGAATATTTCCATCACTTGCTTCAAGTGTAAGAAAGAGGGTCACCATGTGAGAGATTGCTTTTTGAAGAAAGAAGAGAAGGGCATGAGCAAAATCCAAGAAAAGAATAAGAAGATGGCTCATGTTAAGTGCTCCAACATAGAACACAATGCCTCTATGTGTTCCAACAAGGTTGATGACCAAGCCACACTTCGAAACAAGAAGATAACACAAAGCAAAGGGAGGTGTCATGACTGCCATGAGAAGGGACATGAAATTGGCTCATGTCCAAACAAGAAAAGTGAAAGCTTGTCATCATCAACAAAGAATCTCATTAGCAAGGTAGCAAGCAAAAAGAAAGAAAAGAAGACGTACAAGGACAATAAACGCCTATGCTACACTTGCCGAGGAAAGGGAAATTTTAGTAAGGATTGTCCCATGGGTAACACTCTTAAGCTTAACTCATCAATTGATCCAAATATGCTTGAGAGACCCAACAATGACACTTGTGCTAGAAAGGTGATCGGTTCACTACATGCTAGCACAAAGGCCATTTAGTTGCCTAAGTCTCTTGTGACTAATCTTAATGGACCCAACATGGTTTGGGTACCAAAGTGTGCTTGATGAGTGTTGTAGGTACTTGAAGGTGATATGAAGCTTTGGGGTGCTTGATCAAGTTGATTGGAAATATTCACTCAAGCTATCAATAAATTCATATTATATATTCTTATGGGATTGACCCAAAGATGAATCAATAGAAATATTTCAAACTTCATATTCACCTCGGTAACTAGTATCTAACCCTTTCTATCTAGCCACTTGACTTGTGTAGTCTCTAGCAATTCACAAATATGTATGTGTTTATGACTTGTTAAGAGTGGTTAGAGTACTTCAAATTTAAATGAATCAACTTCCATATGATGCTTTTAATGGCTCTCTAGTAGAGCAAGTTCTTGTTGTGTTGTAGGTTATGAAGTATAGAGACATGAGATCATTAAGTTGCTGCTGCACCAAATTTCCGGTGACATACTCAATGAAGAAGTGCAACACCCACACCTGCTGGAAATCAGCAAGGCGGCAGTGCCGCACCTATGAGCGGAAGTGCCGCCCCTCCTACCTCAGTAGCAGCTGAGATCAGTCCAAGCCATGGACGATGCCTACAACATGATCATAGGCAATGCGAAGATGAAGATACCATCTCATTCATCACATTTCAAGAAGGGTGGTAACAACTAAATCTCAAGTGCATGCTATCTTCACATTTTACTCCTTTGTGTCTTGTGTAGACACTTAGGGAAATAAAGCACTTGTGGTATATATTGGTTGTTGGCCATGGAAGAAAAGTATGATTGGAATTGAATTGATCATCCACATCAAGCAACACAGATGACTTGAGTTTCCTTTGTGGACTTCAAACTAAGAATTTCAAGATGATGAAAACTTATTTTGAGTTGGTTTGAGAGATTCAAATACTTGGCTCACTTTGAAGAATACAAGTAAATCTCAAGAAGGTCGAGAATGAAGAATCAAGCTCAAGTAAAGTAGAGGCACTTATCACTTACAATTCAAGAACTCTCTACTTGATGTATTCTTGTCACATGGTAGATTGGCAAATTCTTATTCTCATCTTATGGCCATCTACATGTTATAACGGTTGTAAGTATTTCTTGGCATATTTCAATTTGATTATCCTCTTGTTGCCATGACCTATACATAGAGTGAAACCCTAAGTTCTTAATTGAATCAAGTGCTATGTGAGAAATTCAAATACTTAGAGCACTTATTAAAATGGACTCTACTCTATGACTATTGTTGTGAGACTAACCTTTCTCTCTAAGTGATATTTGTGAAGTATCACTAGCTAAATGAGAGAATGTGTTTCTCAAATGGAGTGTGCTATCATAGAAAGGCCATCAATCCAAAATCTTGTGATGTATTCCCTCTCTAGTTAATTTGGAGTTGATTTGTCTATTTTAGGCACTCACCATAATATGGCTTCAATCTGCCCTTTGGACTTAATTGACCAATCATGCATATTTACATTGTAATTCCACTCATAAGAATGTGCATGATGCTTTAAGGGAGATTTAGTCCATGTTATAAGGTTTCTCTATTTAGTGACCCACTTGTCATCCACATATAAAGGGTTACTAAATGAGAAACTAGTACTTGTGATACTAATATTCTCTTGTGTTTGAGATTGTCTACAGAAAATCAATAACAAGAGTTTGTGCTTGCTTAATTGAATAATAAGTCACAAGTCTAAAGGTTACTCCTCACCTAAAGAAAGATGAGGTTGCTAGAGGTCAAAGAGAATCACTTTTCTAGTATTGGATAAAATCAAGTTTGAGGTTGAGTTGGATATGCTATATTGATAGAATTAACAAGATTACAAGTGTTGATAACAGGACTGAATGGAAATAACATCTTGTGAATATTCTCAACCAAATTCACCTCAAGATTGGACAAGAATTAGAAAAGAATTGAAAATCATCAAATCTGTCCAGAAAAGTGAAATCTGAGTTGGCTGACTTCAAGAATGGATTTGGATGTTCAAACACGAATGAATTAGTATGAAACTTTGTGATAATTCTATACACATATAGTACTTGTTGCTGCACAGTTTACATGAAGATAAGTTTAGAATAAAATCAGTTTTGAGTTGTTTTCTGTCAGCTTCAGCACTGCAGTTTTCAGACTTTGACAGCTTTGAAAGAAAATATGTTTGACTGACCTAATGGTGTCCAAATGGGCTGAAATTTCAAAACAAGTTAAAGGACATGTATATCCATACCTCTACCAAATTTCATATATAGTGTATCAATATTCTGAGAGATATGAAGTTTTCTCTGAGGTGGACAAAAGCTGAAAACTGAGTGAGTTTCAGACTTTAGCATATTGGTAGAAAATAGATTTGACTGAGCAAATGGTGTCCAAATGAGCTGAAACATTCACATTAGTTAAAGGACTCATATATAATCATCTCTACCAAATTTCATGCTTATTGTACAAATGGTTAGAGATATATGGATTTTTCTCCAATGAAGACAGAATCTGAAAACTGAGTGTTTTTCAGAGTTTGGCAGTTAGTGGAAAATTGATTTGACTGAACACATGGATTCCAAATGATCTGAATATTTGACATAAGCTATAAAACTTATAGATGTACATCTCTGCAAAATTC
Organism: Microstegium vimineum; assembly: GCA_022036555.1. Taxonomy (NCBI): domain Eukaryota; kingdom Viridiplantae; phylum Streptophyta; class Magnoliopsida; order Poales; family Poaceae; genus Microstegium; species Microstegium vimineum. Next base: position 34,676,306 of record CM039125.1, on the reverse strand, counting down.
CATGCTTATTGTCCTAGTGGTCTGAGAGATATGAATTATTTTCAAAAGAAGATAGAATCTGAAAATTCAGTGTTTGGAATTGAATTGCAAGCTGCTTGAAGGAGAATTCAGTTGGAATGAAGTGTAAACTTATACCTTGACCTCATATTGCTAATGTGCATATGTGTACTTTGTGTATTCTTGTGTACAACCATTGAGGGGGAGTTTAGACTATATCTTGTGGGACTAATGGTTTCTTTCAAGTTCATCTTGAGTAGTCTCACACATTGGAGAAAGAACACCAAAAGAGGATGGAAAATTCATATGGTTATTTGGGTGCTTCAAAATTATTCTTGCAGGTCTTGGTCTTTATAAACCAAGTGCTCTCGGTTTAGTTTTGGATGCCCCAATCCTAGGTGAAACCGAATTTCAATGAGTTGGAGAAAATAATTGAATTGTGGACTTTCATTGTTAGTTCTCCACTCTATAGCTCATCAAGGGCTCATGATCCATCACATTGAGTACCCAGGATCTTATCAACAAAAAGTGGTAACTTCTAGTTCACAATTTGCATGTTTTATGAATTTTACCTTTTTGCTCTCTATGTGAGTTGCTTTAGGTAAAGAAAGAACTAGGAACCTAATATGGATCTTGGATGATCATGAAGCTCTATTTCACCACATTTCTTCAAGTGATAACTATGACCACCTAAATCATCAATCCTCATTTATGATGGTCATATTAAAATGGTGATATATCTACCTTGGTGGTGGTATGTTCTTTTTGGCACAAGTTCAATTGTTATAATTTTATCATGCCTTGACCAAGATATAGGATGAACTCCTCTAGACTCTTAAACTGATTCAAGTGCATTTCACAAGTAATTTGAGTACTTGATGCACATATTAAGGGGGAGCCCATTCTATGTCCTGTGTCTTTGAGACTAACCTTTTCTTCTAGTGAATTTGTACAGTCTCTTGCTGAGAATAGGTTTCTCATGAGTATGCTACACTAACTCAATCCAAATTGGTAAAGTGTCTCTCATATTCATTTGGATTGCAATTTTATCTTGTTTGTAGCTACTCTCCATAACATGGCTTAAATTCCCTTGCTTGGACTTAAATGACCAAAAGTGCATATGTTATTGTCTTCCATATATATATATATATATATAGTATGCATTATCAAAAAAAGGGGGAACTTAGTCTATGTTATGAGGTTTTGCAATTAGTGATCTACATGCCTTTCACATCCAAAATAATCACTAGTTATGAAACTCTAGCTTGTGCAATTTAATTTCATCTCTTGTTTTTGTAAGCATTTACTAGGTGACATCTATGTGACATTATGAGATACAAGCATCAATTCCAATTGGCATCAACTTGTGAAGATTCCTTCAATTGGTGTCATACTATGAAGATCATATTTCAATTGGCATTGATGGATAATCTTTCAATTTGGTATATCAAGAAATATGTCTTCAAATGGTATCTCAAAATGTGAACAAGAGCTAGCAATGGACTCTCAACTGAAATCAAGCACAAGTTTGTGATGTTTCCTTCAAGATGATGATAAAGATAGATGGACACAATTAAGATATCTTTACTTAAATAAGTGCCAAGCCCATCAAAGCAATAATTTCAAAATAATCATCATAATGGAGATTATGAGGCTTAGGACAAAGGTATATCACTCCATGAACTCTTTTATTACCTTTGTGCATCTAGGCCCTTACATGCTAGTTTGTGCATGTGTATGCAATAATTTGAGCCACACCATGAGTTTGTTCTTGTGGTGACGATTAGAGAATGAATTAGATATTTGGTTGATGCCTCTTGTGGTACTGTCATGAGTTAGTCTCATCTAAGTGAGGTATGAGCCAAATATGCTAACTTCTCAAGAATCTTGACTTAATTTGTTGCATACTTTGTTTGGTAGAAAACATAGGAGAGAAATCTTGTATGCAAAACTTTTACCTACCTCTTGCCCTCACTTGTCTACTATGATTTCTTCCTTTGGTAGAGAGATCCTTTTTGGAGATTAATGCCAAAGGGGGAGAAATATGTGAGGGAGGAGAGATTGATATGTGGATGTAAAGGGGTAAAAGAGAGGCATATAAGATTTTTTCAAATTTGTGTGGTGTGTGTAAGGAATGTTTATGCTAGTATGTGGCTTTCATGCCTTGAGTGATGCTTGTTTAATTTGTGCTGATTTGGCAAGACGGCAGTGCCGCCCTTTGGGTGCGACAGTGCCGCCCTCTGTTGGTCAGCAATCTTTGAGTGCATGATCTGTCATAAGCATCACGGTTATCATGTTACACCTTGCACCCCACGAATGCTAAGATATAGAAGAGTTCTTACACTTCATATTAAATATGTGCATTTGGCATTTGAGGTCAAAATTTGAATTCCATTCTATGCACACATTTAGGGGGAGCTCACTATATCTTAGGATTCAAAATCTTAATGTTTATCAATCTCTTGTAAGTTTTAATTGTGTTGTCATCAATCACCAAAAAGGGGGAGATTGAAAGTGCATCTAGCCTTTTAGTGGGTTTTGGTCAATTGAGTGAAAACACAATTAAAGGTCTAACAAGTTTGCTAAGTGTATCAAAGGATCAACAAGAAAAGCAAACTTGATGGTATTCCACACTGTGTTGAAATGAAGGTCAAATTGTGTATTGTTGTATTGGAAGATTATGAAAACAATCTAGTTCAAGCAAAAGACAACAATGCAAATGGAATTAATGTAATGGCTTCTAAGTTGTGGGATATCATAGTATCATGTGAAAGCAAGCATAATTGACAAATGACAAGTGAGACATGAGTTGATAGTTTTGGATTGGTCTCTATATTGGCTTGCTTCACATGAATGAGAAGAGTTAATAGTGGACTAGCGTTGATCAAGGATTGAAGAATGAATCAAGAGTGCATTAGTGAGGAAACACCAAGCAAAAGTCAAATGACAAAGGAGACAATGTATAATGAATACAACATGGTCTCTACTTTAGTTTGCTTGTATGGACAAAGATTTGGAAATCACTTTGCATTAGTATGATCAAGCTAGAAGTATGAAGATAGAGATTGAAGTGAGATATAGGAGTGTCAAGCCAAAATGAAGAGGATTTAAGGAATCGTGAATTGGCTTGACCATATTGACATTGATCCATATATGCCTCTATGTGAGTCAAACTGAAGCTTGATTGATCTCAACATTTATATCTAGAAGGTATTCAAGCAAGGATCACAATATTGAAGAAATGGCTATTCAATGGATGCTTGATATGATGTGACTTGAGTATGGATTTATAAGGTGAAGATAGCAAGGAAAGGGCTTCGAGGTACTAAGCAAAGGTGAAGGTCAAGGAGACCGAGGTACTATGGCTAAGGTGAAGAAGAGAGTACTTGCATTGAGTCGAGGTACTAATCGGGCTATGAGGAGTCAGATTGTGTTGAGGATCAAAATCATTAGTGGAAGTGACTTGAAGCCATGAGGTGAACTAACATGTATGGAAATGGTTCAAGTCACATGCTCAAGATATGTTTGCTCAAAGAGAAGAGATAAAGTTGATTGCAACCCCTGAAGTGATATTGAGGAGAAATGGCATATGAATATATGGAAACTCAAGTGGTTAACATAGTTATTATCTATTGTTCTTGAGTATAGGTATGTCGTACTATAAAGGGGGACTTTAGGACAATTGGTCAATTGTTGAACCAGATGCTCATATTCTCCGAATAACATCCTTTTACTTAGCCCAGTTACCTGTCCAAACCTCATATCCAGTAGCCTCTCTGAGTTAGGTCGGCAGTGCCAACCTTAAAGATCGGCAGTGTCGGCCTCCCTTCCTAGCAGATTTCTTCGACTATAAATAACCGTTGGAAAGCTCTCCACCTCACCAGCTCATACCCCTTCGTCAAGCTCGGGTTTCTGACTGTTGCAAAATAGACCAAGCTCTCTCTCTCTCACCCTCCATTGTTGCTCCCTCACTCTCCAAGCCTTCCCACCATTCCAACTAGCAAAGCCTGAGAGAAAAGGCAGCAAAACACTCCTAGAGAGCTACTACTTCCCAAAGTCTAAAGAGCATTGGTTCACGTTTGGCCGGCGGTTCTAGGGTTTGTTACTCTTGGAGCTTGCTCCTAGCCGGCTAGGCGTCGCCCTAGAGCTTGCCCTGTTTGTGTGGCAGCCTAGGGAGGTTTGTAACCATCTATTGCAGCTAAGAAATCACCCCTCACTTCAAGAGTTCACTCTCTTGATTTGAGAACGAGGGAAATGCAAGCCTTCTGTGGCGAGCCCAAGCCTTGTGTGGCGAACCTCAACAACGTGGACATAGGCAAGCCTTGGTGGCGAGCTGAACCACGGGATAAATCCTTGTGTCTTGTGTGCTATTTACTTTCAAGTATATATTGCATAGACATTGCTAGGGTTTGAGGTTTCGATTGGAGCTAGAAAGTGATTTCTGTGGTATCCTGTCTTCGAGCTGGACTTTACCTTGAATCTGGGATATTGTGCTGCTTATAGTATCTAGTTTCTCCCAGCGAAATCTGAGCTCGATCCGAGTTATATTTGAAGGTAGGCAGTGCCGACCTCTATTCCTTTTGAGTCTCAAGCTGAATTTTTACAGGGTCATTATTGAGCATCTCAGGAACTTGTTCCCACAATTTGGGCTGATTTGGACCTACGGTCATAGGTCGGCACTGACGCCCTCAAAGGGAGGCAGTGCCGCCCTCAGTGCTAATATTTGTTTGAGATAAATTTTTGTAGGCATATTCACCCCCCCCCCCTCTAGTCCTTCTAGGCGACATCAGGGCCCTTTCAATATCACCATGTTACATATTGGTTCATCGATCTTGACTAAACTTGCCCTTCACCGTTGCCTTTATCCATCAGCGCCAAGTCTTGCTCAAGCCTCCTGCCATGCGGTCAAACGTTTGAAAGCCTCTGACTTGCCCTTCACGCTTGCAACTGGTCCATCAAGCCAAGCCTTGATCTTCTCCACCTTGTCAAATGACTCCATGAATGTCGCATATGCAATGAGCTCCTTCATCATCAAATTGAGCATCATATCAATATACACAATCCATCTCTCCAGCATTACTTATTGGTTGCTCACACTTGCATACCTGTGGACTAAATCAATTGTGTATCTCACATCAAACACAATTTAGTCCACCTAAGTTGTCATTTAATTACCAAAACCAAACAAGGACTTTCACAAACTAAAGCATTTATTTGGCTTGTTGCAGGTTGCAGGGTGTAGGGTGGGATCCACAGGGTGCCAACTACAAGGAGCATTGAAGAACATGCACCTCTGCATTGTACCTCAAACATTTAGGATGGAGAAAAAATCATTTGTTTTTACTGTTTGATAGTTTAGTTGGCCCTGATTCAATGTAATGGATAAACTGTATTACCATGTGATACTTTCTTGATAGTGCCGTTAGAAAGCTTTCAAAAAGCCAAACAAATGATTCAATAGTTTCGTTAAATAGAAGCTCTAGTCAACCTTTTGCATTGTCCAAATACCCTCACTAAACACGAGCATCATAACCCGTCCTTGTGATTTCCTTCTGCGTGACAACTTATTTTCTATGTTCGTGGCTACTAAAAACTATATGTTTCTGACATAGAGTACCATCTTGGTGGTGCTTGGTCTTGCTCTTTCTGAACCTAACCTTACCGGCATAAGTGTTGTACATCTCATAAGCCTTTTCGTCTGATTGAAAAGTCATTCCAACTTTAGAAGTGATACTTTTTTTATTATTTTTTATCAACCACCTCCTATACATAGCAGTAGTTATCACTTAAAATTGTACAATAGCAAAACAAAATATAATATATAATGTCAAATTTGTTACTTTATTTTTACTACATCAGCAGGTACTTCATCCTGATCCATTGATCATGACCTGTTATATTATCATTGCGATGTAAACTGCCATAATACTACTGATGGTCTCTACTGCCTTGGTAACCAACATAGAATATGTGCACTATATCTATGACCAAACAACAACATAGATGAAAAAGAGAGATCATCTAAACGAATATCCAACCTGTGCTAGCTAATCTTCGTCATCTCCATGCATGAGAGTACCACTGACGCGATCAACTTCTATTGTGCATGAAGCCACCATCAAAGAAGATGTTGCCATTAAGTCGATAGTTGTGATGTCTTCTTGGCCTCCAACGCTAGCCATAGAGGTCATTTGATGCATCGAAGCATGGCTGCAGTGGTGGTATGCAACTGCCTACATGAATATGACGTCACGGTCTATTTGTGCAATTTTGATCGTACTTCCACGATCTTATTCATGTATAAGACTCTGGTAGCTGCATTGGAGGAGCCGAGCCGATAGGAGCTAGTTGGCCTTGCATGCTAATACGAGCTACACCAAGAGAGGTTACGTATAGCTACTGTACGATCAGAATGTCATGCGTCATGTATGGGGGAGGGGGCTCATCGTAGACAGAATGGACCGAGAGTTCACTCATTTTTTCCAAAAGAAGGCATGCTCTCTTTGGGTTTGGTTTGCATCCACGTTGCATTGTCCCACTTGATGGCATCACATGTGTCTGCGTGACTGCACAACAGGAAAAGTGCAGCCCTAAAGAGAGAGATAAACAGTAAAAGCTCAGTGGATATATATATATATATATATATATATATATATATATATATATATATATATATATATATATATACACACAGAACGCAGACACAGTCACGTAATTAGCTGGCCACCTGGTATATGTGACCAGTTATTGCACCGAACAGGTACAAGACACAGACACGTACAGTTACGTAATTAGCTGGCCACCTGGTATACGTGACCAGTTATTGCACCGAACAAGTATAGGACATGTACATGTGAGATTCAACCGAATTAGATTAGATTTGTTTTGTTCGGTTGTACTCTAATTCATGTAAAGGGGAGACCGCCCATCTTATAAATATAAAAGGTGACGGTCGATTGACAACACACAATCGCACAAATCAATCTACTATATTATTTTGCATCTACTATTTTTTCTCATCTCTAGTTTTTGCTTCTTATTCTTCGTTGCCATCTACTTCGTTGCGACAGCGAGTACAAGGTCCTAGGGGAGGTCAGGCCGGCCTAGGGCAGCATCGCCGACGTGCTCCCTAACGGGGTCCCTCCCAGGAGCGTGGGGTGTCGGGTTCCAAGAGCTTTCGCCGACGTGTCTTGTGTAACGCGCTCGTCGTTGGGGGCCCACATGACGTGAATACAAAGGAAGATCAAGGTACATCTACGCTCTAGTCGTCATGTCTGGTGGCAAGATCCCGAAGCCCGCAGATATCAGCACTGACAACATCATCAAGCCTAGCTTTGATGAATTGTCCGAAGAGCATCGCCAAGCTTATGAAGCATACAAGAAGACGTGTGATGAGGAAGAGATGGATAGATTTCTTGCCAACTTCAACAAAGATCTTCAAGGCAATATCAACAGTTGGCAAGATCACCTTGCCTCGTCTACAAGCAAAGAAAATGTACGAAATTCTGTAAGTAGTGCTTTTTCTCCTGAACAGTTGGCTGAATTAGAGTTTTGTGTTGCACAAAATAATGATCTTCTTAATGAGGCTATGATAAATATGATGAATGCTAATAAAATACGCCACCATCTAATTGCCATGTTGGCACATCTACTAGTGCAGTAAGCCCTTACCAACAACACCTATTGGTTCATCGGAATTGTCACAACAACCATCATATGACATGTCGATGAAATTCTTTTCTGGGTAGCAAGCTAATTAAACATGAAAGTGAATTAATGATAATGCCTACATATTCTAATCCCATTGTCAATGTACCATTTTTGGGGGTTTCGGCGCCAAGTAAGACCATGCCACAGTTTCTACATCGCTAGTGCCTACGCCATAGATTTTAAATACGGATAACACTCCTATAAATCTTAGGCCACCACCTACGACTCTCCCAATCAATTTAGAAGAAGTTATGTCTGGTTTACTAGAAGATACGCATAGGATGTTTGTCGAATCTTTTGGAGTTGCACCAAAGGTTAGAGGACGAACTTATTAAAATCCATACCCATCCTACTTTGATGCTATTGCTTATCCTTAAGGTTATATAAGGTTTCTGAATTTTCTAAATTTAACGACGAGGATGGCAAAACCATATGGAAGCACGTTAGTCAATATCTTGCTCAATTAATTAGGTGAAGTAGGTTCTATAGATGGGTTGAAAGTTCATTTATTTCCTTTATCTTTAACTGGTACAACTTTCTCATGGTTTTCTGCTTTGTCTCCTAGTTCTATCACTACATTGTTGCAGTTAGAACAAAAATTTATGGTCATTTTTATAGCGGTGATGATGAACTTAAGCTATCACATCTTACATCAATTAGGCAAAAGCACGATGTTCTATAATTTATTTTGGATGTTCACGTCGTATAAACAAGATGTTCTACAGTTACATGTAGTACCTATGATATATTCTATAGTATCATAAGCTGTTCAAAATAGTATCATGAGATGTTTTTTTATTTTCCTCTAGATTTTATTTCTTTCCTTTTCGTTATTTTATTTTACTTTGATTAATCAATTTACTTTTATTAAAATTTTAGTTTTTAAATTGCCTTCATTCCGGGACATAAGTGTGATGCTCACATGGTTTATGCGTGTTCTATGATATATTTTATGGTTCGTGTAATATACATGGGATAATCCATAAGGTGTCTCACGTCGACTACAACGACAACAGCTTAAACCTTTCTCTGGGCCGTAAGACACCTAACCCCTGCGGGACCACTTCGGCCTTTGCTGTTTGGTGCAAACGTACAGAATTGGGCTAAATGTCCAGCAAGATGCGTTGGGGAGCCCACACTGCACTTATACGCCGAAATGAATAACCACGTGTGTAAAATACACCCTGCACATGTACGTTTGCAAAATCTTGCCGGCGAATTGCAACGCGTGTTATCTATTTGTTTTGGAAGACTATTGATTCATTATGTAGTTTCTCCATTTCTAATGGAAATTTTATGTACTTCTTTTCTGAATTGGCTAAAAGATATGGCTTAGGCCCTGTTTGGATTGGAGGGACTAGTGACTACTAATTAGTCTCAATTAATCCAAATTTTACCAAACACTTGAAGTACTAGAGGGACTAGTAGTGACTATACTACATAGAAGTCTCAAGGGGACTGCTATTTGGGACTACTACATAGAAGTCACTAGTCACTAATCCCTCCAATCCAAACAGTATCTTAGTTTCTTTACCCACTAAAGTTATGTACTGCTATCCATTTTTCAAATGGTGAAAATAGATTTTCAGTAGTCCTAATAGCCACACTGCTGAATTTCTAAGTATTGCCGTATGAGAGTATTATTAACTGAAAAGAGAGGGGAAAAAAAAAAGATTCACGTTTTCAGGCCAGGCTGCACTCCAGTTTCACCCTAAACTGCTACTCCCTCCATTCCTAAACTGATAGTACCTCTATTCCAAATTATAAGTTATTAAATCTTGAAAAATCAAAGCATCTTAAATTTAATCAAAATTATAAAAAAAACAAAAATTTATGTCATCAAATAAATGTATTATAAAAATATAATTAATAAAAATTCTAACGATACTTGGTTAGCATCTTAAGTGTTATTATCTGATCATATAAATAAGATGTTTAGAATAAATTATAATTTTAAATGGAGGGAGTACTTCTAGAAATCTAATATTGAAAGAAGGCATATTGGATACGACAAATGACAAGTGATAACTGAACAGCTGACAAAGCTGCCAACGGTGAAATAAAAGTACGCTGGCATTGGCACAATGCCAACGGACACATCACATGCAAACTGATAAACCGCTGTGCCGGTGTTTTTGCCCTGATCACATGAAGAAATCATCACACTACCGACAGTAACACTTTGACCAATGTTTGGACCGTATATCACGAGCTCAGAGGTTAACATGCACCCTCCATACAGGAATTCAACGTACTGATCACATTATAAAAACTGCATGTGGTACAAACATTCTGCACAATTTACATATATAATACAGGTTGCATCGATACAATAAAAAGTGTGTACATCTTTCAACATGATTGCCAAAATTTCGCCGGTGGGAACAGTGGGGGCGGCTATCAAGAACAACTGCTATGTTACACAACGCAAGACCGGATGCAGGAAGCCAGCTGCATCTCAGTTCTCTCTTAAGTTACATTCTTAGCGGTAATTCTATCACCATCATCTATACAAGTCCATCTCTTTTTTTTTATTTGGGAATGAACAAATCCCCCCTCCAATCTATAATGTGTATTTACCAACTACATCCAACCCCACACACCCCACACCCTTTTCTCCCTCCCTTCCTCAAGTATACAGATTGGCCACATCTATGACTCGACAGAAGCCGAGTCACCTTTCTAGCTCCGAAATATTGCTTTCTGGGTTCAGTTGTGTTTGTGAAAGAATGGTATAATGTGAATATGGTATATAGACATGAAAGGATATTATGAGGTTTGCAAAAGATCACGATCCTGGAGGCATTCTTGGGGATTGGCATAGAAATAGTCCTCTTCCTTGGGTCTGTCAGGAATCACCATCCTCTTTGAAGCTGATCCCATTCGCTTCGCATGGGCAACCTTGATCAATGAAGAGAACTCATCCCATCGCAGAGAACCATTTGTGTACCGGTCCACTAGCTCAACAATGAGTTTTCGATCTAACAATACAGTCTTCTTGTAACCCATAAATCTAGAAACATAAAGTGAAAGAATACAAGTAAATACTACAATTTAAGAGCTGCACAGCCTTGTGGAATGTTATATAGGGTACATAGGACTAAGGGTCTGTTTGGTTCACAGGGCAAAACTTTTGCCCCCGTCACATCGAATCCCTAGTTTCGTCTATTTAAAATGTACTAAGTAAAAAAGTAATTTGTCAGCCGGAGGCAACTTCGCGAGACGAATCTTTTAAGCCTATTTAGTTCATGTTTTGACAATGTTGTGCTACAGTAAACATTTGTTAATTATAGATTAACTTAGTTTAATAGAATCGTCTTTTTAAGTCCCACAGGGGCATGTAATTAGTTTTATAAGTAGTCTATTTTTAATACACTAAACTAGTGCCGAAAGATTCGATGTGACACGGCAAAACATTTGCCGCTCCATCCAAACAAGCCCTAACACCTCATGTGGCTAGACAATATGGTACTATTCCTATTACTCTAACACAGAATATAGCAGAAAGCATGATGAAATTATGAAATATCCCTATAGCTATCGGTTTGGAATTACAAGCAATTAATATGCTATTAAGAAACTGCAAAAATAAGATATCTAGTCTCTAGTCATTAATAAACTTCGATGAACATATTGCCAGATTTCAGTTCGGAAAAAGAAAAAAAAATATAAAGTTCTAGGGTTTCTATGCTGTCTTAAAACTCAATTGCACAAATCTTGAAACAACACTTCTAGTAATGAAGAATTGATGGTGTTGAACACAAGGTCATCAATGTGCTTTAAAACATTAACAGTATCTTTTTCAGGACATAACACTCAGAAGAAACAATTATGTTAATACAAGTAGCATGCTGCCTGGTATGTTGAAACTGCATTGCTGATATGCATAATATAAACTGTGTGACAAAGTGGAATAGTGCAAACCTCCGATGACCCTCAACAACTTTAGCCATATTACCATCATATGTTGGAACAAATATATCACTTTCTAAAGATACTAAGTAATCCAGTGCTGCCATTTGTGATGAATGGTTCTGGAAGAACATCAGATCAGAAGGTTCCAAAAGTGTCTCCTTCCTCACCTACAGATAATGGTTGTAGCGAGACATCAGCAATGAGAAAAGGAGTGATGGAGTACTGTATAACAAGTACGATGGAATAGATGCATAATATATTTGTGCACATACCACATTTGGGTATGCTGAAGTTAGAGCTGCCATCCTGCGCTTTCCACCGTATATTTCCCCGGCAGCAATGTATATTTGCATACTTCTATCGATGTCAAGTGCTCTGAGGACAAGAGCAGTTTCCTCAGGCGTCAATGGGCAAAGGCCATCTTTTCTTTTCAAGTCTGAATCAATCACCTTTTCTTTCCACCATGGATAAGCATACCTGAAGTCAAGTGGTTTGGAGCATGTCAAGTCAACAGAACAACTACAAATAAAAAATGGACTAAATTTCACTGCAGATTAAAGGTAAGATTCCAAAATTTCACCTCATTCTTGTGAGTTCTTCTGCCTCTTCAGTACTGCAACCTTGTGTACAGCCAGAAAAAGCGAGCATATCCATTTCATAACGTAAATGAAGTACCAAGAAAGGTCCATTTTGGCGAAGAATTCTAATTACTCTCTTGCCTAACTCTTCAATTTGTGGGGTAAATCTGAGGGAGGCATAATTTACTCGGCAACGCAATTTCTGAATCTCCATTGGTAAACCATTGTTTGCTAGCCTGGCATCAGTTCGATTCAGATGGAGAACCTTGTACTTACGAATCAAAGGAAGAATCTGATTCAAAATCAACCTAGTGTTAGCTTATACAATAAATTCTGCAATGTAGTCTAGTTTTGGCATTGAATATGATGCTGCCTACCTGATTTTGATAGTAGGAGATATCAGACCAACTAATTGGAGGCATGGAATGAAACATTCCAAGTTCAACTCTTCTCTTTACCCTTGGGGGTAATTCTCTCAGAATGCGAACTTCACCTCGTAATGAGATTATGAAGTGCTCGACATCAAATATATCTTGGAACTCACTGCAGTATAAAATGGACTGCTGCAGTTAGCTTCCCTGACATAAACACAGGTCTCAGTAATAGTTTAAAAGGCAATTTGAAGTCGCCAAACAGCACCTTGGATCATTCCAAAACGAAGTCTTATCCAACTCTGGTACAACTAAAGTGACATTCAAATATCTTGCAATTACAACCATGTCACATATCTGATAAAAAAAGTAGGGAAGACCAGAAGCCAGTGTTAAGAGTCAGACGTTGTAAAGGAAACTGCTGAATCAATACAAATAAGGCTTTTCCGATTGCTTACTGCAGCTCGCATTTGGTTAAGCCCACCATTGCATGAAACCATCAAGTAACCATTGTTCCTATATATTCCTGGAATGCATTGGCAACAAAACATCAGCGGAAGGAAACTCTAGAACATGTTTTACTAATTGGAACCGTAGCTATAATACTGGTGCGCATTGAGTACTTGAATAGCAACAAGAAAATTATGATCACACTTTTCCGTAGGAAACACATTCAGTTAATGGAAATGCACTGTGCAATATCATGTCATACAACAACCAAGGTCTTTAGTCGCAAAAAAAAAAAAACCAAGGTCTTTGTTGAAAGGTCCAATTAACATGGCTCCTACAATCCTCTGTCTGAGCTGAAATGTGTCCTAGAGCTAAGTTACCTCCAATTTGACCAAATCAAATGTGGTTTCACCAAATGAAATTATGGTTCTAGGAAAAAGGTCCATGATGCAGATATCGAAGAGCTGCTGAGAAGCCTATGAAAATGTGGCCTACCTAAAAAGTATGCATGAAAATACCCCGAAAGGCAAATATCATGGTCAGAATACAATGACCAGAACGACAAAGCTGTTGTCCTACCGACCAAAAGAAGATACTGCAAATGCAATTACTTTAAAAAAAATACTGCAATTCCCAAAAGTACGCCAATGCAATGTGAAAGGCATGCACAACCTGACGTGAATTTTTATACCGATATACTGTTCCAATAACGTCGAAACGATGTGAGCATGACTGCATTATCAAATGCTGCGGAAAGCACCACATACAACATACAGGTGGCATCAGCAGCACAGAACGAAATCCGCGTGACGCCCTGGGCTTGCCACTCGGAGCACACACGAAAACGACCGAAATCTTCACCAATCACCAGTCGTTTTCATGCGAGACCGAGGAAATGTACGCGGGAGCTTTGGAGGGATCTACCACGGCACGATGCAGGCGGGCTGTCAATGTCCAGCTGGGAACCGCATCGTGATTGTCCCGGCCGGCGCAAAAAGGAGGTCGGAACAGGGCAAAGGAAAGCGAGCAAGCAACCATAGAGATGACGATGGCGATGGCGATGAGCAAGGTCACGAAAACTCACTTTTGGGCGGCAGCGGCAGCGGCAGCGCGGCCCTTTCGACGAGAGGCCGCGGGCGCGCCGCCTCCTCGTCGTGCGGCGTGAGGCAGGAGGGCCAGCCCTTGAGCACCCGCGGGCCCCAGGTGTCCCCGACGGCGGTGAGCTGCACGACGCAGGTCCAGAGCAGCACCGTGGTGGTGGCGCGCACCAGCCAGAGCTTCATCCGCGACCGCGCGGCGGCGGAGGAGGAGGGAGGGAACCTGAGCTTGTCGCCGGGCGCCGCCGCCGCCTTACCCCCTGACGCCACCTTGCACCCCATGGACCATGGACCAAGCGGGGCGAGAGGCACCTACGGACGGCGCCGGCCGGGAGGGAGCGTCCGAAGCGAAGTGGTGGGAGGCTCGTCGGCGGATTAAATCGGCTGCCTCCTTCCTATCTCAGCGCCCGCGCTCGGCCAATGCAGCTACGAGCAAGGCCACCAACAGCACCGCCCGCCAACTTGGCGAGCTCGCAGGAAGCCGAGCACGTCACCGGCGCCCCCAGCCGGCAGGCTGCCCTCTCGCTCAGGCTGGTACCGCACCGCCCCTCTTGGGAATCCACCTCCTCGTGCCTCCTGCCGTCCTGCCCAGTGCTCCAATCCCTGGACCGGGCAGCAAAAACCGGCGGGTCGGTGGCGGCCGCGCGGAGGTCACGAGGAGGCGAGTGCAGGGCGCCGGAGAGGAGACGGCGTGGATCTCGGGGCCAGGCCAGCGCAAGCGCAGCGGAGAGAGGGAGGAAAGGAAAGGTGGAGCGATTTGTGGGGACGCCTAGTTATTTTTGGGCGTCGGTGCCTCTCCTTTGCCTTGCGAATGCCTGCCAGCCAGTCTCGCCCGCCGTGGTGGTTGTTTGGCCACTGCTGCTGCGTGTGCGCGTAGCGGCGTTAATGCGCGCCCCGCGGCGTGTGTCGTAAATAAAATAAAAAGTCTAAAATTTGCCGAGGAGCGGAGGAGGCACCGGCGCGGCGCGGTGCACACGAGGGACGTGGCGAGCGCACGTGGAGGGCTGGGATTGACGGGGAGTGGAAAGAATGTGGATGGTGGACGGCTCGGATTGGCCGGCGGGGTTGTTGGGGAGCTGGAGTATGGACGTCCGCCCCACATGACAGTAGTATGGCACGTTGGCGAGACGTTTTCGTGGACGCTGCCACCCGTGACGACGACGGTAGCTACCGGCGAGACGACACGGGACGGGACAACAAGCCCCACTTGCCTTGGGGTTATTACACGATCCTGGCGGCCATGGGCGGAGCCACATGGATGCTTGGCTAAGAATACCCAACTTTTGTGCCAAAAAAATATTTATACATCAATTATACATATGTGTATATGTTAGGGGCTTTATTCTCTATTTGTCAAGTCAAAATGTCACTTTCATCCGATGTACAGTCATCCACTCTCATGACCCATCTCAGCCCCTATCAGTTGGCCCGAGAAAGTAAGGTCGATCTCAATGGAAAGTTTCATTGCACTGTTTCTAAGTCTACCATGTCATCTAGAATGAAATGAAACTCTCACTCTCAATGTTAAATTTCATTCTAGAGTTTCATAGTCATTTAATTTTATGACTCATAGAGAGTTGGTAATCGTGTCAAGAGAGTTTCATCCACATGACACTCATTTCCTCTCTCTCTTCATTAAAACATTGTCACATCAGTAGAAGTGCACATGTGATAGGTAGTTGTTTGTATGGGTGAGTGGATGACACTGTGATGTGATGAGCACATCTTTAGTAAATTCTATTACCTTAATTTAGGATTATTTGTAGCATGATTATCACAACTTTTCAAGTAATACTAGTACGTACTCCGTACATCTTTCTTGTAGATCTTACACTATATAGAACGAAGAAAAAATTGATAAAGACAATTGGTTAAGTTTGATAGTATTATCTTAATACTTCTTCTCAACATTAGAGAGGAATCGTCTTCTAAAAAAACTGTTTCTCATTAATATTCCTATATGTTGTAATTTCCCTTTATCCTATGAGTTGCCGTGAACTATTTTACATTGTTTTTTTAGTGGAAATTTTTTTTAGCAACTGGGAATATCCAACTTTGAAATTCTGGGTCCGTCACTGCTGACGGCGGGTGAAGGCAGGGAGCACGGACCAAAAGACCAAAGTGACGCTGTTTTGTATTGGTCACATGCCGCTGTTGGTATCTTTTGTACTTTATATATTCTAGAGCTATCTGCTGGTGCAGGACACCATAGAAATTCTTCAATTTGACCGCGTGCATAGGCCATAGAGTCGTGCTGTTTTCTCATGGAAATTTGAAATTTCCCACATGTTCAACTGTTATCGATAGACGATCTCGTCTCTCCTATGTTCTTCTTAGCTCTGATCCTTAGTCAAACCGTTGGAAAAAACATACCAAGTTAAATTCCCATTTTCAGGCGTACAGTAGTCACTTGCTCCTTCTGCTTTTATGGCTCGTTTGTTGTTCTATTCAATCGGTTTTAATCCGTATAAACTAGCTGTAGAATAATGTTTTTCTCTTACAACAAATTAGCCGTATAAATTAACACAAGTCAAAATAATATTAGCCGAACAGAGCCTAAATATCCATCGTTTTGGCTTCCAGAGAAGTCTTTGACTATATATAATACATAATTAATATTTGTAGATAGATTATTAAATTTAGTTTTATAATAAACTTATTTAGAGATATAGATATTACTAATATTTTTTAGAACTCTAATTAAATTTAATAAAGTTTGACCCACACGCTAAAATGAAGAAGACCCTATCTATGAACTAGAACTCCACTATACAACCATGGTAGCCTTGCATTTGGTCTAAACCTTTGGTGATTTCAACTTTTGGGTTTTCTAGTAGTAAGAGCATCTCCAAGAGTTCTCTAAACCTTCTCCTAATATTTCTTTTTAAAAAAGATAAGATAAAAACACTCTCCAACAACTCCTAATCCAATGTCCTAATATTTTAGGACTTGGGAAAAATGCTCTGTATCCGCGTAAAATTACGCGCAGTAGGCTCGCGCGTATCCGCTCGGTTTCCCTCTTTGGCGCCGTTTCCTTCGCACGCGACAGGGAAATAGTTTGCCGCCGCCGTCTTCTGGAGACCGGTGCCTGGCAACTTTTCGCTGAAGGTGGAGAAGAGCAAGTATTATAAGGGGTTGTAAGCTGGCTAAATGATGATGTGGAGGAGAGAGAAGAAGAGAGAGAAGAGAAGCAGGTTGTAAGATTACAGTCAGCTTGGGTACAAGAACCAAAGAAAATGTGAGAGAGACATGTGAGCCAAACATTAATTGTGAAGAAGTAGCTATTATATAAGTGAGCTGTAAGAGCTCTTACAGCCAACAGTTGGATGAGACTATTAAACTTGCTCGAAGGGATGACGAGTTGACGACCTATTGGGAGCTGTTGCCGGCGTGCGGCTGGGAGAGCTGCTGCCGGCCGCCTGGGCCAGGACCTGCACGGCTACGAGCCTACGACGCTAGGAAGGAAGGAGGCGGCGGCAGCCCAAGGCAGAAATATTTCACGCCGAAATAAACTGCAACAAAAAAAATCCAAGGGGAACCAATATTTTGAGATTTTAGAAGTAAAATATTAGAAACTATTGAAGATAGTCTTTTGTTTCTCTCCTAAAATCTTTTTAGGAGTTGGAAAACATGGATGTTTTAGGAGAATTTTTTAGATAACTGTTGGAGATGCTCATAGTAGCTTTCTGAGTTGAAGTTGAAGGCTTGAAACGTAGTTCTTCGTCGAGAAACTTCCATTTGAAATAAAATACGTGAATGATTTATTTGGACATGGAACAATTTACCTCTCATATTAGTGAATGTTTGGAACTGCTAAGTTTTTACGTTTGTGTTGCCAAACAGTTTCAGATCTAAATACTATGTTCGAGGAAAAAATGTAAAGTTATATAAATATCTAAAAGAATGCTCCATAAATTCTTGATTTTTATGAAGCTATTCTATGATGAAGTTAATTGAACAACCCTAAACATTCCCTTAGGCCTCGTTTGGTAACTCTGCTTCACCATTTAAGTTGTTTTTAACAAAATAGCTTCATGAACAATTTCCTTTACATGATGAAACAATGAATAAAATAATTATAATATAAGAGATGAAGCTGAATAAGCTATATTTTCAACTTCTTCCCTTGTTTTAGAAATGGATATTTGGCAAAAAGAAATAGCTCACCTATACCATACAGGCTCTTAGATAGCATAGTTAGAATCTATTTGGCACAACTTTATCAACAACTTCATAAACTATATAGAGCTATTTTATATATACAAACACCTTTCTTTTAAAGAAAAACTTCATGGGGAAGCTAAATCAAATTTAGGGCTGCGAGTAGCTTATTACAGATGCATTCCACACTTTAATTCCGTCTTGCTTTCAGCACGGCCAACGGCACGGCTCTTTTACGCCTTTTCCACTTCCATGCACGCTTCACATGCACGCCCCGCGTCGCCCGGTGGCGCGGCGGTGCTTCACGGACAAGGCAGTCAGTCCACACCACTGCACCATTCTAAAGAATAATATAATCAAAAGGAAAAAGGTTTTTTTTAAAAAAAAAAAGCATCGTGACAGATCGATCATTGCGTGTCAAAGATCGTGTGTACCGAACAAACTAGTGGCCAGAGTACGTTAGCCTCCACTGTTAACAAATGTGACAGGGAGCTAGCACATGATCTTCCTAATCATTTCCGCTCAAATAGCGTCACACACATGTTACCTGATGGAGCAACGAATGTTCTTTGAGAATATTGTTGTTGATTGATTGCTCTCTTTTAAACATTTTCAAGATATATTTATTCTGTCCTAAATTATAATATGTTTTAACATTTTTAGATATATAGTTTTTATTATGTATCTAAATAATATATATATCAAAAACTATAAATTTATAAAAGTCAAAGTCAATTTTATAATTTGGAACGGAGTATACGAAAGAGAGTAGTTTATTTAAGATACATGTACTTGTGCTCTTCTAGAAGTAGAAAGGAAACTGTTCTCGTACAGTCGTACTGTCGCGCCTTCGCTAAACTCTTTGGAATTGGGTAGACCGAGAGCTAGCGAGAATCATTTTTCATTAATACTAGCAAATATGTCCGTGCATTATAACGGGAGAAAAAAAAATCTAACATCTAAAGTGAAAATAAACAAAGTCTAAAACTTAGTATTATATAAAGCTGCTTACTTTCAGCAATCCGCAATTGGCATTGAGTACCTTGCCGATGCATGAGAGTACCTCGCCGAGATCAACCTCGATTTCGGCTCCCCAGCGTGGCCGTCGTGCTTTTGGAACGATATCTCGCAGTGGTAGTTCCGTGCGGTAGATTTGCCCGTCACCCGGCCACCCTCGTCGAAGTGGGAGAACACGTTTTGCTTCTCCCACCCGGATGACAATGTCGATGACGAGAGAGCTTTGGAGTGCGCGTGCGTTGCAACGGAAAAAATACCACGTAACTATTTATGTTTTCTCTTTTTAAAAATTTGATAGACATAATTTATTTTTTGACGGCATTCAAAATATAAACAAATGTCGGTAATAATATGACAACATATAATTGTGATTATATGAAATTAAAATAAGGTCATGATATTTTTTTGTCATAATGTCATGGACAAACGTATTTGCTCATAAACATAATTAAATCACAAATACTTATATATCCGTGACAACGTAAAGGTGTCATACTGTACTACTGTTTTAGGCCCAGCCAAATTTGAACGTGAGATTTGAGATCCAGTCCACCTGGCTCAGCTAATACGCTTCGTTCTTTCTTTATTTTGCCTTTATTATAGTTAGAGTCCCGTTCAATTTCTGTGCCCTTAGTATTACGGTTAGAGTCCCGTTCGATTTTTTTCCCCTTGCGCCCCGTGTCCATACATATGTACATCTGTTTGTTCTTGTCACCTTTATTATCAGACGAGTCTGAATCATTTTTTTTTTGACCATCCGAGTCCGTTGAGAATTTGGTTGTGTCGTTTCTCTCTTTATTATAAGAAGAAAGAATGGGCCCGACCAAAATCAGGTGGTGCGTTGCAACGGAGGTGCGTGCGCTTCGCCCGCTTTTCCGTTGGCAGCTTGCAGTACCTGTAGATGACGACGCCTAGATCGGACTCCAACACAACCGGTGGCGCAACGCCGTCGGGACCGACATAGACCAACATGACGTCCATGTCGCGAGTTGTTGTGCTTTGTTCAAAAGCCCCGCCTTCCTCCACGTGAAGGCCTTCGCGTGATCCCGTGCGTTGCCTATAAGTCATATCTGGATCTTCGTGCACGACATGGACCACATACGTTGGTGGCGACGGCGACGTCGTGGTCCTGCTACGTACGTACGCAGCTGTCGCTCGGCTCCGGCTGTGCGGCCGGTGGTTCGCTGGCTAGGACACGACGATGTTTGTGGGAGTTGTGCGGTATTGTGTTTGTCCGATCCAGCGTGCACACGAACACGACCGTGTGTGTATATATATATATCACACACGAAGGGAGGAGGCGCACGACTACACGTGCACCGGCGGCGGCACGTATCTTGATCCCGTTATAAACATGAACTCCTCTCCTTGTTGAATTGGAAGACGGAACACAGAGGCTCCCGATTGTGCACGCTATCTGAATTAGGATTTGGTTTGGCGAGGTAGAGGAAAAACATGCTATGCGGATGGAAAAAAAACAAACAAACAAAGAATAAGAAAAAAAACGTCCGCACATAAGACGTTTCGTATTTAGATTAGGAATTCTATTTCTATTTGAATATATTTATAGAAAACACGTAAACAGAAAAAAGAAATAAGAACTTTAAAGTTACACGGATAAAAAGGAAAAAGGAAAAGCATGCTGCGAATGGAACAAAAAAACAAGACAATAAACAAACAACTAATAAGAAACAAAAGTCCGTACAAAAGACTTTTGTATTTGGGTTAGGATTTTCTATTTCTATTTAGGTTATTATAACAAATAATAGAGATCTATTTAGAGTAGGAGAATAAGAAAAAAAACGTCCGTATAAGAGACATTTTGTATTTAGATTAGGATTTCTATTTCTACTTAAATATATTTATAGAAAATATGTAGAAAACATGAACGTGCATGAGATGTTTTGTAGGATTTCTATTTCTATTTAGGTTACTACCAATCATAGAGATCTATTTATATTAGGATTCCTACTTGTTTTCAATTCCAAAATATATATGTTTCTGCGTTCTACCGAGTCATTGACGTATAGGAAACGAACATGGCCATAAATATATCTATATCTAACTCTTTATTATTTGGTAGTTAGAGGGAGACGGATCTGAAAAGAATGGATGGACAAAAAAAAGAGGCTAAAATTTTGCCTCTTTATTATTACTAGCAAATTTGCTCGTGCGTTGCTACGGTTTCAAAAAATTCATGATATATTACGTTGCATTAGACTATACAACTTAGGGTCTTATTGGTTGGCTATCAATTTTTGCCCAACCAAAACCATAGCATGCCAAAAAATTTAATCATCATTTAGTTCATTGCCAAAAAATTGGCACATCAATGTTTATGATCAAAGTTTTGGCAAGTTTCTATAAAGTTCTTAAACTACATAAAAGATAAAATTGGCAAGCCTTGATTTTGGTAGTCAACCAAATGCATACCTAAGTGTTTTTAGTAACTTCCTGTTCGCTTGGTTGTCAACTCGGCTTATCAGTCATGGTATAATATTTTTCTCTCGCAATAAAACAATCTAAAAATAATGGTTAGCCGACTTATCAGCCTTAGAAACAACCAGTTGGCAGTACGTCTTGATTTTGGCAAGCTATAATTTTAGCTTGGCCATGGTTTTGGTTAGGCATAAAGTGGTGTTTGGAATGCAAGAATCTATGGGAAGAAAATACAAATAAAAAAGCAAACATAACAAATAATATCGGTAATGCTCTATTACTCACGTCTGGACAAAAACAACCGACGGATGCATCCACCCCCTCCCCCTGACGCACACGCGTCCCGAGCTGACCCCACTCCTTTATCCCGCCCGTGACTCCCCACCACCACTCCTTTATCTCACATTTCTCTTATCCACGCAGCCGGGTGGCTCTCTGGCCGCCGCCCGCCTACTCTGTGCTCGGCGATGGATACTGCACTCGCGCCCAGCTCGCTGCCGCGCGCCGCTCCCTCCCTCCCCACGCCGACTCGCTGATGCTGCGCTCCCCCCCCCCCACTCCCCCATCCGTGACCTCCATTGCTACCTAGTGCTCCTAGTGATCCGGCTCCCGCTCCTCAACCAGAGATGCGGCATCAGTGGCTTCGAAGAGGTAGGTCGGTTCTCCTTCGCGTCGTGCTCTAGGCCAGCTAGCGCCGTCGAGATGGACGCCACGCCCGAGCTAGCTAGGTCGGTCCTCCTCTGGATCTGAGTCCTCCTCCTCCTCCTCCTTTGGATCTGAGGAACACATTGGTGGCTAGGGGAGCTCAGGGGTCCTATTCTCTCCTTCCTCCAATGGCTAGGGTTGGAGCAGCATGCACCTCAAACCCATCTCATTTGTTGTTTCTTTGTCCTTGCTGTTTTTTGATGTTGCAAAAGGATTTTTAAGATGTTACAACAGATGATTTCCAAATGTTGCAACAAATGATTTCCAAATGTTGCAATAGGGGTGATTAATGTGTTGCACAAAGGAAGTTCTATTGTTGGGATTTGTATGTTTTCTTTGTCCTATTCCCTCTTTCCTTTTCGAAGATGTTGCAGTACATAATATTTTATATTACGGTACGCAAATTTTGATGTTGCAATAGCAATTTTTGCGATGTTGCAATACCAAGTTTTTATGATGTTGCAATATTTATATTTTGATGTTGCACTTGAAAATGTTTCGTGCTCTTTGGAATAGGGGCGCAGTGGGGAACGAGACAAGGGTGCGCGAGCCGATGGCGGCACGTCAAGGGATGGTCCGCCGTGACCAGCGTGGGGCTGAAGCTCCTGTCTAGATTTGGGTCGCATGGTGCGCGGTAGGAACACAGCGAGCGCCCATGGAGTGGAGCTCCCTAGACCGTCCTCGACGCCAACCGCCGCTTTTGACCTCTCTCTCGGCTTTTCCCTTCATCCTCTGATGATGGATCGGTACGGTGCGGTGGTGGAGCCGGGGCCGGTCGGGCGGTCCGTCCGTCTGGTACTCCCGTCCTTTCTTAATCGAACCGTTACGTGGATTGGCTGGTCCGTCCGGACGCACGCTCGCGCCGGACGTCCGGGCGCTAGGGATACCCCAATTAATATGTAGTGGCAGATTAACAGAGATTTTACTTCACGTGGTATTTTAAATCAAGTAAGAGCATCTCCAACAGTTTGCTAAATCACTTGCCATCCTTTAAAATTTGGTAAATCAATCAAAAACACTCTCCAAACAGTTTACTAATTGGACTTGCCAATTCTACACGTTTGTCAAAAGATTGCATCGGTTTGCCATTTTTGTGAGTGCGCATCAGCTTGCTATCCTCTCGCCCGCGAGTCCTCCGCTCAGTTTCCCGCATGCAAATTTCCTTCCTTTTTAATCTTCTTTTTTTATTTGGCAAGTGAGAAATAACAAATTGTTGGAGATGACCTCTTTCCAACTTGGTAAATTATTATAGCAACTTGTTAAAATAAAAGATTTGGTAAGTGAGAAATAACAAATTGTTGGAGATACTCTAAATATAACTTACATGTGGGGCCAATAGTCCATGAACCAATCTTATTCACCTTCCCCGGATAGAAACTGCACATCGGTTCTTATCCATTCATTCCCCTCTGTTTTCACCCTCTATCCTCTCGGTAGAACCTTCCTCTCCTCTTGAAGCATCCCTTTTGACCGAGCTCCCAGAGACTCCCTGCCCTGGCCCTTTCACTCTCCTTCGGCGTGCTCAACTGGAGACGCTTTGGGAGACACGTTGGGTTCCTCCCGCATGTCCATGTCAACCTCATAGCCTATGCTGATTTCTTGGAGAGGGTTAGTTTGATGCCTGGACGCCGAGCCGGCGGCCGCAATGGTGTTTTGCGCGCCACTGCGCGGGGTCCAAGTCGAACCCTGCAGTGCCAACTTCATCCTTGGTCCGCTGCCCTTTGTGCTCAATAGCAAGGTACTGCCTACGGATGACCAGTTATTCTTTCTCTTGTTCATTGAAAATAATTTTGCTCGAAAAAGTCTTCGTCCCAGTGAAAATCTCTTATTTCCAGTTCTTGGCACTGAGGCTGAGCGCAGTCCGGCATTGGGCTGGCTGGCCTGGCTGCATCAGCTAGCGGCAAGTGAGGTGTCTACGGCGGCTTAATTTATTTTTGTTTTGTTGGTCTTTTTCCTCATGATTTTGATGCATGCTCCTTGGTTTCTTAATTAGATCCGGCGAAGTGGGGCTAGGGTCGCCCATGTCCACCAAGGCGCTCTGCTCCGCCAACCCCATCCACCGGCGAGCTCTATTATTTGTCTCGATTTTGTTTTGGAAGGAATTATGAATTTATTGGATTGATTTGAGGAGTTGTGGAAGGATTGATTTAATTTGAGGAAGGAATCATGAAAAGTGCAGGGGCTCTTTAGCAAGATAGCGGACGAAGGGGTATGATCTAATCTGATCCACTCGATTCAATCTGGACGGACCAGATTAGAAGCAAAGGAGGAGGGGGGGGGGTGAATCTCGCCGGAGCAGAGAGAGCTCACGGCGGGCCATGGCTGGAAGATCGCCGACGAAGGCTATCTCGAGCTACGACACACGATTCGGTGTGCGAATTGGACAGGGAGAAAGAGGGAGAGACGCCGAACTCACCTAGAGCACAAACATAGGTCGAAGAGGCACGATGACGGCCGGATACGGACGACAGCGGCGGCGGGGTTCCCTGCAACGATGACGAGGATAGATGAGCACCCAGCGCAAGGAAAAAGAGAGGGATACGTTTCTTTGAGGGTTCTCAAACTCGACCCGAAGCCCATCGGAGTCCTTACGGTGATGGCGAGGAAGCGGACGAGCTCGCCAACGAATCGGGCGGCGGCGGAAACTGCTCCGCTCTGTTGGGCACGAGGCGAGGTGAATGTTCAAGGGTTCGGGAAGGAACCGAGCAGCCTCTCAGCCTCGCTATATATACGGCCGCGAGGGAGGAGAGTCCGGGTGCAGCGCGCCACGGCGGGGGATAAGCATCGAGCCGGACTCCTCTGCTTGACCGAGCAGAGTCCGTGTAGAAGGGGAGGAAGGAGGGAGCTGACGGGTGGGCCAATGCGGTCAGCAGCACAGGGGAAGGGAAGGCTCCTGCGCGAGCTAGGCCGGCCTAGTTGTGCGGCCCAAGATGGAGGAGGCGGGGCGCGCACGGGCCTGCAGTGGTGCTGGGCCAGAGAGGGAGGAAGAGACGGCGCGTGGGCCGCGAGGGGATTGTTGGCCCATGCGGGAGAGGATGGCTGGGGAGGAAAAGGGAGCGGGGTTGGGCTGGGCCTTCGGGCCAAAAGATGGGAGGAGGGTTTCTATTTTTTTCCTTTTTGTTTTTCTTAAACTCATTTTCAAAACTATTTTCAAAGCATTTTTAAATTCTTTTCTTTGAGTTTTTGAACAAAGACACTCAACAAACAAAACAATACACTAGCATGTATGCGAAAGCAAGTTGCTATCTTAAGAGATTTTAATTTGATGAAAATGTTTTTATTTACCTAAATTTTCATGAGCACCAAAATTCAAATTAATTAAATTTTAATCTATTTTCAAAATTCAAATTTTTGGGTGTTACATATGCCCGTACGTTGCAACGGGAGACAAAAAAACTCTAATATGCAGAGCGATAATAAACAAAATCTAAAATTTAATATTATATATACAATAATATTTATGCATACAAAAGCAACGTGTTGGTCAGCTGCTTAGCTTTGGCAATATGCAGTTGACACTGCAGCCCTTGTCAATGCACGAGAACATCTCGCTAAGTTTAGCTTCGATTTCGTCTTTAGTGTGTCGTGCTTCTGGAATGATATCTCGCCGAGACTAAGGAATCCACAATGGTAGTTTTGTGAGGTAGATTCGGCAATCACCCAGCTACCCTCGTCGAAGTGGGAGAATATGTGTTTTGCTTCTTCCCTTGTGATGTCAATTTCGATGACAATAGAGCTTTGGAGTGCCAAGGCCACCGTGTTGCAGTTGTGATCGAGAGAACCGTGAGTACATCGGCGTGGGGGCAAATTAAAGAGCGTGAGCACATTGTACTGCTGCTAGGTACACATATTGCCTATACTTCGGCTTTCGCGGGCTGGTGCAGCGTGCTATATGGGCGTGCACTGTGACCTCCACCAGGAGGGCTGTCCGGCATGGACACGGGCACGTCATTATTGACTTAGACAAGAAATTTTGATTTGTGCTTTTTCGTTCTTACATATTTTGTTTTATAGGCCTATTATTATCTTACCGATTTCTTACTTTTCTTTCTTCTATGTGCAAGCACGGGTTCAAAATCGGGTCAGAAAATTTCTTTTTTTGTTTTTTTATACCCTTCTAAGGCGTGTCCGTTTTTATATATATATCCTAACTTTTCTCTATAGATTT
This sequence comes from Microstegium vimineum, assembly GCA_022036555.1. Taxonomy (NCBI): domain Eukaryota; kingdom Viridiplantae; phylum Streptophyta; class Magnoliopsida; order Poales; family Poaceae; genus Microstegium; species Microstegium vimineum. The sequence continues at coordinate 34,649,698 of CM039125.1, read as the reverse complement.
ACCTTATTTCTTTTTCTACATGGAGTTCGGTTCATTTTGCTTTTCTCTATATATACTTTTCCTTTTCTCTCTAGATTTACTTACGTGTTCTATTCTTTTCCTTTTCTCTATAGATTTACTTTTTTTCCTATTTCAATACGGAGTCTAATATTTACTTTTTTCACTTTTCTAAACAAATGGATGTACCTATATTTATCTTCCCACACGAGTCATGTTGGAATAAAATTCGTATGAAAAGTCGGTTGTTTTGACTTAGACAAAAAAATTCGATTTGTGCTTTTTCGTTCTTACATATATTTTGTTTTATAGGCCAATTATCTTACCGATTTCTTACTTTCCTTTCTTCTATGTGCAAACACGGGTTCAAAATCGGGTCAGAAAATTTCTTTTTTTGTTTTTTTTTCTACGCTTCTAAGTCGAGAGAATACTATATATATATATATATATATATATATATATATATATATATATATATATATATATATATCCTAAATCATACCGTGTCTCATATTTTTTTCTTTTCTCTGTAGATTTACCTTATTTCTTTTTCTATATGGAGTTCGGTTCATTTTTCTTTTCTCTATATATACTTTTCCTTTTCTCTCTAGATTTACTTATGTGTCCTATTCTTTTCCTTTTCTCTATAGATTTACTTTTTCCCTATTTCAATACGGAGTCCGATATTTACTTTTTTCATTTTTCTAAACAAATGGATGTACCTATATTTATCTTCCGACACGAGTCATGTTCGAATAAAATTCGTATGGAAAGTCGGTTGTTTTCGAGTTCGAATCGCATACATGATCCAATAGATTTTGGATTCGGACTCTGTATCATCTATACCTAATAAAAAGAGGCACAATAGATATAGATTATTTATAATATAAAGTATATATGGGTGGGCAGTTGGAGTGGGTCGGCCGTACTTTGGAACTCATCTAATTCAGGCACGTATGCTCCTCCGACTCGGAGTTGTGGGTTGTTTTCTTTTTTTTTCTTTCGACAACAATCCCGCTTTAAGTTTAGTGTAACGTGGTCAGAAAAAAAGGAAAAAACGGAAGGTGACTTTGTTTGCATAAAAAAAATCTAGTTCTATTTGGATTAGGACTCCTGCTTGTTTACAATTCATAATAATAGCTAGTTCATATAAAGAGAAGGACAATATATAAGTCAAATAGAGTCAATTCCACATTCACAAAGCTAGTTAGAGAGAAACGGTCTAAAAATAATGGATCGGCGAAAAAAAGAGCCTGAAATTTTACCTCTTTATTAATAGGTATAGTAAGTATATATATATATATATATATATATATATATATATATATATATATATATATATATATATATATATATATATATATATATATATAGATAATATACAGTAGCTTAATTGGAAGTTGGAAGCGCATATGTGCATGTGGGGGCTTTGGAAGACTGCAAGCTACGACTATTATCTGGCACAACGGGAGTCAACCTTTGGAAAAATTAAACTAGCATTTGGATTTTGGATGCATTAAATTAATAGCATCTATTCCAAACTTTGAACATCATTGAGCTGGCTAAGGTATATGCTGATGAAATAGGAGGGAGAGGGATTGTGGGTGTGGGTGAGAAAGTTATATACTTAGGGTTTTTAATGGGCTGTTGTTGTGTTGCTTTGTTTTGGATTCCCAATAGTGATCCCTGGGTACAAATGGTAATATGCCCCAAGCTCGCAGTATTTCGTGTTTCTAAATCTGAAAATCCATGGGCGAAAACTGCCCCCAAAACCACCGAATTCGAAATCTACGGATATCCACTCCTAACTCGTCCCATCGCCATCTTTAGTCTTTTGTCAGGCGAGACGTTGGTTCTTCTGCAAGAACTTTGTGACGTTATACGAAGCCACCAGTGAGAGTGATATGAACCTTATTGTACGTCCACATGGAAGGTGGGGCTCGTAGCTAGAGTGGAGCGATGGGCTGGCCTAATAAGAAAGGACAATGCAAATCCACGAGATAGATAGTACTGTATGTATAATTGTAGTATGTATATATATCGCTACTAAATGCTAACTATAATTTAAACCATACAATGGAGGCAGTGTGTATAAGTAAAGTGCGTCCTTCCAAGTGTCCATAGTACTCCACTGCTCAGCAGCAGCAGCTCGTGCATCATGTACGCATCATGATGCATGCATGATGGTTGGTGTAGACACTTACACCTCACCAACTGATGCTCGCTTTAGTTAGTTCCACTTTCGCACGGCATTAAATTGAATCAAATCAAATCAAATATAAAACGTAGCATCCGGACGTTTTAAACTTCGGTATTTATTTATTTATATCACTATTGACCACCCTCATATCATCACTGTATATAGGTGTCGCGCGCACACACTCGCAGGATGTTTGTTGTGCAGCTAGGATTTCAACTTCCACGCGTCGACGAACGAAATGATCGATCGGATCACCGCCTCCCGCGCATGGCACCACCAACGAACAACCACGCTGGCCGGTCTCGGGCCTGGGTGGTAGAGGGTCGTGTCGTCGGCAGTTGAGTAGTCAAGAGCCACGCGCTTTTCGGCTGACAGACCGGCGGAGGCGGAGATTTCCAGCCGGCCGACCGGTCACGGTCCAGCAGCGGGATACAGCTCCAACTGCAAGACATCTCTGGCCTGCTCCATCAAACCGGGCTTAAGCAATGCGGGCCACGGCCCAGTATTCTTTGGGCCTTGCGTAATTAACATGCGTGCTGCCCCAACGAGCTGCACAAAAGGCGCCAGACTTAGCGAGGCCCAAAAATTTGACTTAGTTAGCTTGGATATTACAACACACACCGGAAAAAGTATACTTTTGGTCCCTCAATTTTTGCAAAAGTCCATTTTACGTCCTTCAACTCTAAAACTGGACAAAGCATATCCCTCAACTTTCAAAACCGTCCATATTACGTCCCTCGACGGTTTTGGACGATGGTTTTGCTATAGTAAAGGTGAGTTTTCTATAGTGATGGCGGTTTTGTTTTTTATTTATTTTTATTTATTTTGACTAAATCTTTGAAAAATTATAGTAAATCATAAAATTAAAAATATAATTTTATTGGACCCCATATCAATAGATATACATAGTGAATATATAATATTTTTATTTTTTTCGGCCGATTAAAAATCATAAAATGGAAAATCCAATTTCATGAGTAGATCTACACAATAAATATATGAACAATTTTAAAAGTTGGAGGATATGTTTTGCTCGATTTTAGAGTTGAGGGACGGACTTTTGCGATCGTTCGGGAATGTAAAGTAGACTTTTTCCACAAACTCCAAAACGTCAGTCTTCCCCGTACATACTTGAGAGAAAATATATTCTTTTTCAAGGCTTCTTGCTTTGTGCCCGGCATATGCACGCTGGACATTGGACAAGATGTACAAAGGTGTAACATACAGGCAAGGCGCGCGTGATTCAAAACACAATTTCCATTAATCATTGCCCTAATTCGGTCTTCAGTTTGATCCATGTTGGTTTGAGAAACACGGCCTAAGGGAGCAAAGCACCACGTAATTAGAAAGCCCAGTCCGGACAGTCCTCGTCAAATCTTCCTAGCCCAGCCCATTTTTTGTTGTAAAGAAACTGGCCCAACTTGTGCCTTCGTGTGTACGGTATAGGCGAGAGTAGTTTGGGATTTTGTTGGGCCTATCTTGAGCACACAAAAATTAGTATGGGTCCACACACACGCACACACCATCAAGCACACACAAAAAGTAGTATGGCGCCCTAAAAAAACTAGTATAATGCTCGTGCTAATGCAACGGTTTGATCTAGGGAAGTGCTTTAAAAAATAACCAATTTATTATTTTTGCAGAGTTTAACTTGTTACACACAATAATATTTGAGCTTATACATAATAGATGAATCATTTTTGTATTTAAGAAGAGATAGTTACATTCTCCCTAGCTCCTTAATCATATATTGGGTTTCTTTAGGAATGTTGTCAACCCATTCGTTTGCACGACTTGCCAAAATGTCAGCCAAAAATTCCATCCTCAGTGGTCTTGATAGTTGTGCATGGCAGATAACATTGCATCATTATTTAATTTGTGTAGTGTACAAAATATAGTTGGAGACTATATACGCTTACCGTTTTGATTGGTGGCAATCTTACACCATCCACAACTTTATAAAATTATATACAAGAAAGCCTCCCAATTTCCCGTGGAAGACCGGTTGTTTATTTTGTATACATAAATTATGCAAAAACAATTTGTTATATCAAAGTTTAAACAAATAATAAGTAATTACCAGTCTTTATTATCTGTAACCTTTGATACACATGCAGGGTATTGTCGTTTCCATGAATCTGGTGTGTTCGAAAGTGCATTAGATTGAGCCTTTCGCTGAGCACGGTACTCACGCTACCTCTTATTCCTATCCTCCCTTTCTTCGATGGTTTCTTGAGCCCTTATCCTGGTGCGGTACTCACGCTGCTTCCTATTCCTTTCCTCTCTCTTTCGTTGTTCTTCACTGTAAGCTGTTGATACAGTGATGTTTATTATGGTGTTTTATATATTATATTATATATACTTCCTCCGTGCCATTGAAAGCGTTATTTTAAAATTCAAGATTTTTTCTTTAACTGTTCGTCTTATTCTATTTTTTATGTAAGTCTTATTTATTTTATTATATTTGTATAATTCTTTTGAATAAGACGAACATGTCAAATGAGAATCTAAAAGTAAAAAAACGATAGTTTCAATGTGGGAATATACGTGTATGCATATCTGGAGTGTGTATGTTTGTTACATCGCTCAGTGCAGTAAGTCCCTCTCGTGGCGTCTCCATTTTTTATCCTTGAGAGTTTGTAGACAAATTTCAGAACTTGGAGTTAAGCATCAAATTACTAATCCTTAAGATCTTTACTTATCCGGTAAAATAATTAGTAAGTTTACAATGATTTGAACAACAATATTTGTATAATATAAACAGAGAATCTTGGCATCTTTGTTGACTCAAATCTGACGGCAGAAGTCATACGACAAATCTGATAGACGCACGCACCTGATGCACGCAGACATGCATCACTGCATGCACTGCCTGTCCGTCGGCAGCTACCCCCGGCTGAGCTAACGCCACAATATTAAAATGGATATAAACTACCTGCTGGCGCGATCAATTAACTCAGAGACAACACATCCTGTTAAAAATTGAGAATGTGAATGGGGAATTACCAACAAGCAGTCTTCTATTGCAAATTACCAATGTACGGAGTATATTGCAGCCCCAGCCGGTAGTACTACTCATCTACTACTATTGGTGTTTTGCATGCGTGTCAGAAACAGAGGCAGGCGGACAGGCTATTGCTGTTTTGCAATTGGCGAAAGGAACAGAGGCAGTCACAGGGACGAGCGGTGACTGCAAGGGGCAGAAGCAAAGGACGGCCGCCAATCGGGGTGACTGCAAGCGGCGGAGGCAATCCGGCGGAGATTGTTCTGTTCCGTGCGTGAGTTGCATCAGCGCGCCGGCGGAGATTGGTTCTGTTGCGTGCGTGAGTTGCGGCAGCGCGCCGTCGGGCTGTGCGTAGGTGAGGAACCTGACGACACACACGATCTCCACGGTTCGATTTGAGTGAGTAAGGAAAGAAAAGTCTGAGAATAAATTTGAATGTTAGATTTTAAAAATATTGTTTTTCTGGGTACACTTTTCTGGGTAGATAGATGAGGGACTTCTCAGCGGAGGGTACTTTTTTTGTATGAATCTAGAAAAGAAAAAATAGTGAATTAGTAGGGTAGATCAGCGGCGGATATTTTTTTGTATGGATCTAGAAAATAAAAAAATAGTGAATTAGGAGGATAGATAGGGATTGCTCGCTATTCGTTCTTATTGGTTTGCAGCCACACCACGCGTACACCTAAACTACGACCGCAATACCAATTGAAGTTGTTGTTTGGTTCTTGTCAAAGCTTTAGGCGTCATAATTGTTTCAATGTCATTTTGCTCTTGTTGCTCGTTGTGTAGCGAGTGATAACTGTGGCGAGTATGACACACTTTCTGGACGCCACCGCCACTATGAACACAACGCCATGTTCGATTAATTCTGCGGCTGATAAGTCAGATTGATAAACCAGATTGATAAGTTCAAGTGAATATGACACTTTGCTCCTGTGGTTCAATGTGTGATGAGTGATTTTTTCAACGTGATTCGCGTCTTGAGTTGATATGCTTTAAGTAACTATGGAGTGAGTTGGATTGTGCAATATGTTTTTTGGCTTAGTACGCACTTCTATGGTCCCTCGGTTCACGCCATCAGCATCCGTCTTCACTGCTCCCGAGCTATCAGAATGGACCCGCGAGACCTTCACCTTCGTAGTCGACCAGTCTTCCCCTGTTGAGGTCCATAAATGAACTAGTTTCGCGTCTCTGTAGCTGGATCTCACTTAATTTTCACGAGAATAGAGGCCCTAACCTCCACTTGTCCTTGTGACTTCAAGATCCGAGTTAATTTCATTTTGGTTTAGTTTTGGTGTTATTCCTCTCTCGATGTTCGTGTGGCCAATGGTGGTCGAGAAGCAGCAAGCTATAATTAGTTATTTCTTCTTGAATCCTTAACAAACTAAATTATTTTTTACCTCGACATCAAGATGGTATTTTAGTTTATTTTTGCAATGGTAACTGGTATGTGCGAGCCACATTTCCGGCTTCGCGTGTTTGATTGTCACTTACTCTTTTGAGATGATGGCTTTAAGTTAGATTTCTCTATTTTTATAAACTTTTAGAAAATATATTTGTTTAACGCAATATATGGAAGTTCAAGCTCCACCCTATTGACGGTGCAAATGACATACTTTTAGACCATAAAAACACCGTCAATAAACTCGATTTGAAAGGAAGAATAACATATTATGAACATTGTTGACGGTCGTTAACGTCAACATTTAATATAATTATAAACATGATAATTTGATCAATCACATGGAAAATATAAAAGTATAGGGCTTTATCTAACAAATTCTACGAGTTTTGGTATTATGTTATTTTCCAGGGACTATTGCAGAAAAGAGGATAAGGAGAATCAAATCAGAATAAATATAGAAGAAATCCTGGGGAGATATAGTTGCCATTTAAATCAAGAAGGATCCAGAAGATACAGAGAGGAAGTGGGGCCCGAGCCGCCGCCAGGTGGGGCCGGCCGACACCCCATGCCGGTCGGCCTGCCCCTGGGCCCGCCTCCACCGACCTTCTGGAGTGTTCCTCCACCGCCTTTGAGAATTAATATGAGCCCTACCTTAAGTCTGTTTGATCCAACAACAGTCGCACATCCCACCGGGCTATAAATAGAGCCTTGTACCCCTCAGGAGGAATTAATTGCAGTTCAAGTCAGATCCAGTTCAAGATTAGAATAGGCTAGCTAGCAAGGTTCAAGTGGAGTTGGGCGATACGCTCGGGATTCCAGATCCGTTTGTTTGGAGATCGATAATTTATCTTGTATCTCATTATAACTTTATTATACTTTATTATATTGCTACTTATTGAGTGCTTAGTTTATTCTATTTGCATATTAGATATAGTTATGATTGGTGATGATTATCTTTATATAATCGTAAAGCGTCTAATTCAATTCTTGAGTGGGTTAGGTGGTATGTATTATGTAGGCGTGGTGTCTAGATATTATATGTACCTACGAATGTCTCCTGATGTGTCGTGTCGTGTGGTAGTTCATATAGGTGACTCTTATAGCTGCGTTGATTCCTTTGTAGTCCATCCGACATATAGGCCTCGCAGAGCGCGGCCGCGACAGAGGTGACAGTTCCGTCTTAATAGTCTCCCTAGTTGATGCTCCTTATGATGTTTTATGAGTCAGTTATGCTATTGAAGAATCATGACCCTATTGGTTTCAGTGATTAACGACGAATAGAGATTATTATGGCTAATGTGTGTTTTTGCAGAGGCTATGCGTAGCTTAGCCATAGTGATCAACATGAATGAGCATCAATGGTTATCACTTAGCCCCCAAGATGGATATCGTTTCGGATTTCAAAGAGTCATGATGAAGACCCTAGAGTGATAGGCTAAGTGCCATAAGGAGATGAAGGGAACTTAGTAAAGACAGGTCTTTATTTGATCTTTGGCCGTACTATAAAGAGGGGTTGAGACTAGTAGCTTGACTTAGGAGAGCTTCATGACTTAGGTGTGGTGCACACTTGACTTCCTTAGCTCTAATCAAGCCTATGGTGACCGTAAGATAGCCTAGAACAACTTCCATATTCATCGCGATGAAAACCGAAGTTGAGAGGAGTGATCTCTAGGCGTCGAACGCCGAGTGCAGAGGCATCGGACGCTAGGGTATGAACCCTGAGCGTCTGGCGCGCTAACAGAGAGCTCCATAGACGTCCATTTTGCGATGGACGCGTCTATCGCATGGGCGTCAGACGCTACAGAGCGTCCAAGAATATTTTTCCCAGAAACTCGAGAGCAGCTAGTTGGCGCCGGACGCTGAGGCGCAACGTCCGTCGCCAAGCGATGGACCATCCGTCGCCTGCTGACGTACATAGTAACTAGCCGTTGGGCAGGGCGTCAGAGCGTCCGTCGCCAACTTAAAACAGACAGTTTTTCCAGCCTGAGACAGTTTTGTGTGGGGGGCTATAAATAGCCTAACCCTTTCTCTCCCACCTTGCCTTTGCTCATTTCGGTTGCTGAGTTCTTTGAGAAGGTTGGGAAGAGAGCAAGAGCCCTAGAGAGAGTGATTTGCGAATCCATCCATCCTCTTCTCTAGTTCATCCAAGAGACCAAGTGTGCATCCACTCTAGTTGTGAAGCTTGAGTGAGTCAAGTGAAGATCAAAGCTTGTTACTCTTGGTGATCGACATCACCTAGACGGTCCGGTGGTGCTTGGGAGGAAGGTGATCGCTGGAGGATTGTCGACGGCCCTTCTCCATCGACTTGTGATCGGTTGTGGGCGGTTCACCGAGCCGGAGTGGCGAAGAACTAGCCCGTAGAGAACACTCTACCCTTGCGCGGGTAGAGGGGGAGCAATACCCTTGTGTGGGTGCTCCAACGAGGACTAGGGGGGAGTGTCGACTCCTCGATACCTCGGCAAAACGTCGTCGTGTCAAGCTTTCTATCCCTAGATCTTTCATACCACATTACTTACCGCATCGTCCTTCTTTCATTGAATTGCTATCGCTTTCTAGTTAGGACACACTACCGGTAGGCACTAGGGGGTAATTGGCATTGCTAGGATTTAATATTGCTTTAGAAATTTGAAATAAGCCCAATTCACCACCCTTCTTGGGCATCTTGATCATTTCAATTGGTATCAGAGCAAGGTTTGCTCTAAATTAGGCTCTACCACCTAGAGCAAGTGTCCCATGAGGATGGACCACCTCCCATGTTCGATGGAGACGACTTTCCTTATTGGAAAGTTTGTATGGAGGCCTATCTAGAGGCCATCGATGCGGACGTGCTCAAAGCCGCCACAAAGGGGGGGGTTCTTACTTCACGGAAGACCCTTACTTTGAGAAGCACAATGCCAAGGCGAAGAATATCCTCTTTCACGACATTTGCAAGGATGTCTTCAACAGAGTGTGTAATGCCAAAGACGCATTTGAGTTGTGGACCACTATTTGTGCTCTTCACGAAGGCACAGAGAGTGAGCGTGAGGAACACTATCACTTGGTCTTGGCAAAACTCAATTCTTTTACTATGCTTGCTAATGAAAATGCAAATAAGATGTATTCACGTCTTAACATTCTTGTAGAAGAATTGAATGGACTTGGGCTCAACCAAATGGTGCCGACCGATGTGGTGCGCAAGATACTTTGTGTCTTGCCAATTGACAAGTATGGTCACATCGTCACGGTTCTTCACTAAGGGGACCTCTCCGCCGCTACACCAACACAAGTATTGGGCAAGATAAATGCTCATGAGATGTACATGAAGATTGGTGATGGTGGCTCTTCATCCTCCTCTAAGAAGAAAGAAAAAGAGAAGAAGGAGAAGAAGGACTTGGCTCTCAAGGCATCCTCTTCGGAGAAGTGCAAGATGCAATTTGTGTATGAGAGTGCAAGTGATGATGAAGATGAAGAAAACATTGCCCTCATGGTGAAGAAGACCACCAAGATGTTGAAGAGGCTAAACAAGAGTGGAGTCAAGTTTGACTCAAAGAAGAAGAAAATCTTCACAAGCTCTTCAAGGAAGCCCATCTCCCAAATTAAGTGCTACAATTGTGGCATTCTTGGTCATCTAGATCATGTTTGCACTGAAGAGAAGAAAGACAAGTTCAAGAACAAGAAGTTCAAGAACTACAAGAAGAAGGGTGCACAAGATGATTCTAGTGACGATGACAAGAAGCAAGACAAGCCTTACAAGAAGAAGAAGAACTTCGACTTCCACAAGAAGAAGAAGAATGGCAAGGCTTACATTGTGGGAGATTGACTCACCGACATTGAGGACTCAAGTGATTCCTCCGATGGTGACAGTGAAGATGAGAAGGTGGCCACATTGGTGATTGGTTATTCTACTCCACCGCCACCTCCTCCTTCATCACCAGGCTCATCCTTTACACACCTATGCCTCATGGATAAAGGTGACAAGAAGGTACAAAAAGAGGATGATGATGATAGTGGTGACTCTAGTGGTAGTGATAGTGATGATGATGACACACCATCCTATGATGAGCTAATTAAAATTTGTAACAAGTACTCTAGCATCATAAGGAGGTACAAAGGTAAAAATGACAAACTCCAAGACATAAAAGATAACTTGCATGATAAGCTTGATGCCTTGTCTAGTGCTAATGATGATTTGAAGCTTGAGAAAAATTCTCTCACATCTAGCACTAGGGAGCTCAAAGCCTCACTCAAGCAAGCTAATGAGAAACATGATAAGCTTAAGAGGTCATCACAAGAGCTCCACACAAGGTATAACTTACTAAAAGATGACTACAACCAAGTTAGAAGTGAACATGGCACACTTGTGGTAGCTAATGAATTGCTTACAAATGATCTTGCTACACATGTTGCTATTAACCCGGTTGTTAAGTCTGATATAGCTACTTCTTGTGAGGACTTGCTTGATGAAGTTGCTAGTGAGCAAAATGCTAAGTGCAAGGGCAAGAAGGTAGTTGAGGCCAAAAAGTATGATGACTACATGAAGATGAGAGTGGAGAACTCAAAACTCAAAGAAGAGCTCATCAACCTCAAGGCTAACAAGCCACTCATCATCAAGCCGACCAAGGAAGTTGATAAGGATGCTATCACCTTGATCAACACACTTAAAGAAGAAAATGCAAAGCTCAAGGTTGAGAAGATTAATCTTGCAAGTGGAATGGAGAAGTTCACTAAGGGCCACAAACTCCAAAGTGAGCTCTTGATGAACACTATCATGAAGACCGACAAGACCGGTATTGGGTTTAAGGAGAACCAACTCATGAAGGCCAAGGTCAAGATTGAAGCAAAAAATTACTACAAGAACAAGTCCACAAGAAACAACTATGAGAAAGTAAAGCCAAAGCCTAGAAGATGCTTTGAGTGTGGACAAGTTGGTCACTATGCTCATGATTGCAAGACTCCACCTCCCAAGGCCTTGCCCAAGCACACAAGGCCATTTGCTCATGATGCACACTTTTTCATCAAGAAGGATTCCAAGGGTAGACTACTTGTGGTGTTTCTTGGACCCCAAATGAAGAACAAGCCAAGAGTTCTTTGGGTAGCTAAGGAGTTGGTTGACAAGGCTATGGGACCTCGCCAAGTGTGGGTTCCCAAACAAAAAGCCTAACTCTAAGTTGCTTGTGTGTAGGTGAACTACAAGACCAGTGGAAGTCATTGGGTGATTGATAGTGGTTGCACTCAACATATGACCGGTGACTCCCGGATGTTCACCACACTTGATGAAGATTATGAAGGGCAAGACAAGATTACATTTGGGGACAATTAAAAAGGCAAAGTACAAGGGCTTGGCAAAGTGGCAATCTCCAATGATCAATCAATATCCAATGTCTTACTAGTACAATCCCTAAGCTTCAACTTGCTATCGGTTGGACAACTTTGTGATCTTGGTTTCCAATGTATCTTCACTCCAAGTGAGGTGATTGTGTCCAAGATAGATGACAAGTCATTAATATTCAAAGGGTTTCGGCACAACAACCTCTACTTAGTGGATTTCACCTCAAATGAAGCTAGCTTGCAAACATATCTATTCTCCAAGAGTTTTTTGGGTTGGCTATGACATAGAAGATTAGCACATGTGGGAATGTCAACTTTGAAGAAGCTTGTCAAGAAGGAGATGGTTAGAGGTGTGAAGGATGTGGTATTTGAGAAGGACAAATTGTGTAGTGCATGTCAAGCCAACAAGCAAGTGGCAAACACTCATCCAACCAAAGCTTTCATGTCAACTTCAAGAGTCCTAGAGTTACTCCACATGGATCTATTTTCACCTACCACCTATGCTAGCCTTGGAGGCAATCTCTTTTGCTTGGTGGTAGTTGATGACTACTCTAGGTACACTTGGGTGTTATTTCTTCAAGACAAGGGAGAGACACAAGACATCTTCAAGAAATTTGTAACTAGAGCACAAAATGAGTTTGATGTGAAGATCAAGAAGATAAGAAGTGACAATGGCACCGAGTTTGTGAACACCAAGATCGAAGACTATTGTGATGAAGTGGGAATCAAGCATGAGGTGTCCGCCACCTATACCCCACAACAAAATGGTGTTGTAGAGAGGAAGAACTGGACACTTATCACACTTGCAAGATCAATGCTTGATGAGTACAACACCCCGAGAAGTTTTGGGCTGAAGCAATCAACACCGCATGCTATGCGGCCAACCGGCTATTTGTCCAAAGGCTTCTCAAGAAGACCCCCTTATGAGCTTGTGAATGGGAAGAAACCGGATATATCCTTCTTCTGAGTGTTTGGATGCAAAGTGTACATCTACAAGAAGCGTCAACACTTGGGCAAGTTCCAAAGGCGATGTGAAATTAGTTTCTTACTTGGCTATTCACTTAAATCCAAGGCATATCAAGTATTTAACAAATCCTACGGCCTAGTTGAAGAAACATATGGCTTGGAGTTTGATGAAACTAATGGCTCTCAAGAAGAGCGTGAGAATCTTGATGATGTAGGTCATGAACCCTTGAGGGAGGCTATGAAGAATATGCCCGTTGGTGCAATCAACCCACTAGAGGTGGAAGATGGTGAAGATGATGCAAATCAAGTACCCTCTCCACCTCACACGCCTCAAGTTGATGAAGAACAAGTGAGGGAAGCACAAGAAGATACCTTCATCCCTCAAGATCAAGCCGAGGCACAAGCTAGTGATGTTGATGCACCAAAACCTCCTCCCCAAGTGCTTGATAGAAGATCCACACCTATGCTTCAAGCTCATCCACAAGACCTCATCATAGGGAGTCCATCAAGGGGGGTAACAACTCGATCTAGACTTGCTTATTATGTTGAGCATCACTCTTGTTTCCTTTGTTGAGCCTTCTAGTGTGGAGGATGCACTTGCGGATCCGGATTGGGTGAACGCCATGCATGAAGAGTTGAACAACTTCACCCGGAATGAAGTGTGGACACTAGTAGAAAAGCCCAAAGGAGCCAAAATCATTGGCACCAAGTGGGTGTTTAGGAACAAGCAAGATGATCAAGGCGTGGTTGTGAGGAACAAGGAAAGATTGGTGGCAAAGGGGTTCTTCCAAGTTGAAGGCTTGGATTTTGGGGAGACCTTTGCCCTAGTTGCAAGACTAGAAGCCATACGTATCCTTTTGGCATATTCTTCACATCACAAAATGAAACTATTTCAAATGGATGTGAAGAGTGCCTTCTTAAATGGTTTCATTTATGAACTTGTATTTGTCTCACAACCTTCCGGTTTGAAGACCCAAATTGTCCTAATCATGTGTATAGGTTGTCCAAGGCTCTATATGGATTGAAGCAAGCTCCAAGAGCTTGGTATGAGAGGCTAAGGGACTTCCTACTCAAGAAGGGCTTCAAGATCAGGAAAGTTGATACCACACTCTTCACCAAGATGCTATATGGAGAGATCTTTGTTTGCCAAGTATATGTCGATGACATTATATTTGGGTCAACAAACCAAGATCATAGCAAGGAATTTGGTGCATTGATGTCCAAGGAGTTCGAGATGTCTATGATTGGCGAGCTTACCTTCTTCCTTGACTTCCAAGTGAAGCAATTGAGGGAGGGCACCTTCATATCTTAAGAGAAGTACACTCATGATGTGCTCAAGAAATTAAAGATGGAGGATTGCAAGCCAATCAAGACCCCAATGCCTACTAATGGGCATCTCGACCTTGATGAGGGAGGTAACCCGATCGACCAAACTCTTTATCGTTCGATGATCGGTAGTTTACTTTACCTCACCGCTTCTAGGCCGGATATCATGTTTAGTGTGTGTATGTGTGCAAGGTTCCAAGCTAATCCTAAGGAGTCGCACTTAAGTGCGATAAAAAGAATCCTAAGGTACATAAGGCACACCCCTAGCATTGGCCTTTGGTATCCCAAAGGAGCTCCCTTCCAACTTGTTGGCTATTCCGATTCGGATTATGCCAGGTGTAAGGTTGATAGGAAGAGTACCTCCAGCGGTTGCTATTTGCTAGGAAGATCACTTGTTTCTTGGTCCTCTAATAAGCAAAATAGTGTGGCATTGTCTACCGCCGAGGCGGAATACATAGCCATGGGAGCAAGTTGTGCACAAATCTTATACATGACACAAACTCTCCTAGATTACGGCGTTACTCTAAAAAATGTTCCTCTCTTGTGTGATAATGAAAGCGTCGTAAAGCTTGCTAATAACCCAGTTCAACACTCTCGCACCAAGCACATAGATATTCGCCATCACTTTCTTAGAGATCATGCGGCTACGAAAGACATATCACTAGTGGGAGTTTCTAGCGAAAATCAATTGGCGGATATCTTCACTAAACCACTCGATGAAGCAACCTTTTGTAGGTTGAGAAGCGAGTTGAATGTGCTTGATCACTCAAACTTCACTAAAAAATGATCTTGTGTGAACCAACCTTGCATCATGTGTAATATAACCATGATAATTATCAATGCACATAGGCTTGGCTAACATGGTTGGAATTACCGTTCTCGAAACATGTGAAGAAGTCCAATCATGGTTTAAACTTGCAAGCAACCTAGATTCAAATTCTTGTAATGCATAACATTTGCATGTGTTGTTTGTCGTTTCTTTTCGGTTAAGTTTGAGCATCCGTTGGGTTCGTCCACTTAGGAGGAGCATTCCACGATCAAGATGTTTCTATACCCCACTTGTGGCCCTATGATGTCTACTTGGAGCTTCCATTCGAATATTTTAATCTAAAAACTAAGTCTAAAGCCTATGGAAAAATATTTGAAAATGAGAGTTTTGTAGGGTTATGAGGTTGCTACGCTAGCCAGAAAACAAAATTTTTCTACCCCATAAACCAGGAACTAGTGTTAGTTATAGATCACGGGGTTACCTCTAGACGCGTAGGTGCAGCAGAAGCGACTTGATGTAGTCGTGCGCGTCGCAGCAGTGCCGTATAGTTGCGAGGTCGTCCGTCTCAACGTCTCCTTCTCGCGGTTCGTCCTTGTGCTCCAGATGCAGCAACTCCGAGGAATCCCACACGTGCAGGGAAGAAGCGTCACCCCTCTGGACTGCTAGGTCCGCGAGGAGTACTAGGCACGAGCGTGGGGAGGGCGATGGCGGCTGCCAAAGGATGTGAGTATCTCACCCCGCGCCCACCCCTTGCTTATATAGGGTCCTAACGAGCTCCCACGTTGGAGGCCCATTAGCAACCCTAAACCTAGTCTAATTCGGGTCCAACCCGAATTAGGCTTCCAGCCCCTTAAGCGTGCGACCCTATGGGCTCACGCACACATAGGCATGGCCCAAGTACTCTTACTCGACCAATAGTTGATAGCGGCTTCTAGCAAGGCGTGTCAACTCCTATGCATACGCTATGATCATATCAGACGAACCACCACAATTCAATATACATGTTATTCCTTTGCCTCATGATATTTGGTTCAACTCGTGGGTTAACACTTAACCCAAGCACGTCCATGCATTTCATGATCTAATCATTTGAGTGATCTAGTGATATCTCTCTCATATGGAGAGTGGCAAATTCCATCTTGATTGACTATGTCTCACAGCATGTTTCCTAACAAAACCGAAAGCTACCTTTATAACTACCCAGTCATGGAGTAGCGTTTGGTAGTCCTAGGGTAGGTCGTTTCACATCTTGAGTACATACAACAATCTCAGGTCTAAGGACATAACGTACACGATGTGTATAGAGACAATCTCATGTCGGGTCTGTCCATCACCATGTCCTACATGTGCCCACATTATTAGTTTGACATCTCATGTCCATGACTTGTGAAACATAGTCATCAACTAATAATGTGTTGATCTAATATTCATGCATATTCTAGCACGAACTCCGATCAGGGACAACTTTAGAATAACCATACAAGTAAATGAGTTTCACAAACAATTCACATAATTGTTTATCGATACAAGTTGTCTTTAATGGATATTCATTGAACTCATAACATGTCATGGATACAAGGAAATACAATCATCTCTATGATTACCTCTAGGGCATATTCCCAACAAGTTTGAGAGATGGTTCTCATATCAAGTCCAATCAAGTGTTATTTGCATCTTATTGGGATTGGGACTTGGTTGGGAGAAAGGCGCAAAAATCAGATTTGAAAAAATCTATTTCAAAGGCGCTAGACGCTGCCGACGGACGCTCGACTTCCCATGCCTTAGCATCTGTCGCGATCGTCCGCAGAGTAAAGCCACTCAGAAAAGGGGCATTCGACGCTTTCTAGCATCCGTCGCAAGACCGTCAGACACGTCTGGCGCTCCACGGAGCTCTCTGGTCCTCTCTGTTCGAGCGACAGACGCTCAACAGCGTCCGTCGCCTTGGCGTCAGACGCGTCTGTCGCTAGAGGGAGCTCTCTGTTCCTTTCTGTTAGCGCGCCGGACGTTGTGACCTAGCGTCCATCGCCCCCGACGGAGCGTCCGTCGCGAACTAACAGAGCACATATTATTTCAAAAAAGGCCTCTTCTTCCTCGGTTTCCTCAGATATAATCTGTACGCCGCGCTGTTCTTGCCTAACCGCATCGTCGCGCCGCCGCCTTCGCTCTAGTATCTCCTCCGCGCTGCCTGCTCTCGCCAGCAGCGCGCCGCCCCTTGCTGGAGCCCCTCGCCGCCGGTGATCCACCGCCCTTACCCTCGTGTGCGTTTTAGCCGCAAGGGTCCTTCCTTCCTAGGAGCTGCGGCTCCCCTTCTGCTTGTGTGCTGCCTTCAAGGGATCCCTTTCAAGTGCTCTTGTCGGCAAGGATCTGCTGAAGGTGATCCCCCCTGTTGAATTGCTTGATCTCCCTCACTCTTTCTCATATCAAATTGATCAACCCAGCTCACTTTTCCACCCATCCCTAAAACTGCAATGATCTTTCCTTGGTTAGGCTATGGCTTGGATTGTTGATCGATCGATGACTCTTTCCTATTCTCTTGTGTCACCATAGTTGAGGTATGGCAAATGCAAGAATCAATCTATACTCACCTTATCGGAGATCTAATTTAACGATAAACTTTCAAAGACAAATCAGCAAACTAAAAGCCCAGCGACGGTCATCTAGAAAAGGATGAAAGGCCCATCAGGGATAAAACACTGCCGGCCCACGAAGAGGAGGCGTGTGACTCCCCGAAATCCCGCCGGCCCAGGTAGGCAGACGTGCCCCGGGATGACGTGGTTCCATCTCGCCCGACGTGGAGTGCAAGGCAGTCTCGCAACCCGCAGGAGACGTGAAGGACATCAGTGGTAGAAGAATGACCCATTTGCCCCATCTAGAAGGCGGATGTCACCACTCCTCGCCCGCTGACGATGCAAACGCCGATAAGAACAGAGGTACAACACCCTGAGGATTCGTACACCTCGTGTAAACCGGGGCTCAGGATAATGCCCTAGCCCCTACCTAAATGGAGACACGTCGAGTCCCCAGTCAGGGACGGGACAGAACCGGACTCCTGAATAGGTGGGACCCACGCTTCCCATGGAGCAACGACAGCTTCTCATGCCTCCGGCCCCCTACAGGAGCCCTTCCAACAAAGGTACGTCGGGTACATGGGGCCCACAAAGAAACGGAGTCCATTGGCTCAGGGCGAAGGAATCTGCCGTATACTAAAAGAATTAGGTAGAGGTACGACGTTGTACCCGCCGATAGTACAACGAGCTCCATGCCTCTACCATGCTACGGGTTCAACCGGATCCCCCCCCCCCCGTATTCTCCGGCGGTGCGACGAGGGGCCGACACGACTCCCCTCCTCCGACCAAGTACGAAGGCAATAGGAATATAGTATTATAAGTGTCCAACATCCTTCCTAAGGAAGGAATGGATAAGGCACGACATCCTATGTAGATACTTCCTGAAGCCATGCTTGTAACTTCCCTGGGCCCCTTGCAACTATAAAAGGGGAGCAGGTGGGACGACGATGATAATAGACACAAGACATCAGACTCACATCGAAGAACACAGCTAGCCGATAGCTCACTCACTCACCAAAATCACTCAGAGACCTGGGGTTCATACCCCCTCTCTCGACCCAGCTTGTAACCCCCTCGCAAGCAGAGATAAGGAACACGAGCAGCTCCACACTGGACGTAGGGATTTCTTGCCCGGACCAGTATAATCCTCTTGTCTCTTTGTCTCACCATTCAGAGCCCGACACATGTACAAATTTACTCGTTGGTAGTTTCTAAACACCGACAGTTGGCGCGCCAGGTAGGGGGCATCACGTGTCACGACCGACAGTTGGTGCGCCAGGTAGGCCTTAGTGGTTTCGAATGGCCACCTTCAACTCCGGCAACCCGGGCTCTCCTTCATCCGCTTTGGGAGCTTGGAGTTCGCCTGCTTTCCGGATGGGACCGTCACCTGCGTGCTGTCTTCGCCGGACCAGGTCGTCAACGCCCTAGCATGGTCGGACGAAGACCACCCTGCTCCCTGCAGGGACACGCCGGTCAACACCCTGGTGCCGCAAGGCTCAGGAGTCAACCTTACCGGACTTGGGAAAGAAACCCTCCGGAACGACGACAGAGGACTCCACTCGCTCGAAGCGTTCATGAGCGGCATGGGGGACTCTGACGACGATGACCGCGAAACCAACCACACGGCCAAGCACGCCGTGTTACGTTTCGTGCGCTCCTAGTACGACTATCTTCTGGACTCGAACTCCAGCTCCGACGGCGACGAAACGCCCCCAGATGACGGCCACCTCAAGGCCGCCACCTTAACGGAAATGGTCCGCCAGGATGCCAAGGGATGCGTCGGCAACCTCCTCTCTAGCTCAGGCGCAGGGAGAGAGCCCGCTTCATGGCAAATGACGTACTACGCCTCGGATGAACAATCCTCCAAGGACAGTGACCGCCCGCTCCTCCGCAGGAGCAGGCCACGACACCACGCCGAGGGCCGAAGGGCGCCGCGTCCCTCTCCGGTCCGTGCGCAGAAACAGACGCTCGCCTACATAGACGCCGCCATCCAAATCGAGGGGGGCGCGCCGATAGAAGAAGGCGTCCCCGTGACGTACCCGTTCAGTCTCATCAGCGCTGCTTCCATCCTCGAGCGGCTCATCGCTTTGAAGATGAACGACACCCCCGAAGACGAGTTCGTGGGAACCATCGATTCATTCTATGACCTCATGACCGAGGAGGATTTAGTTCTCTCCAGCACCGACAGCACGGGGACCGAGCATGTCGCTCCCGAGGATAGCGAGGCCCCCTCGTGAGAATGTTTCATGTGCAACGGGAGAGAAGCCACCCCCGAGGGAGCCGTGCGCGACCTCGGCGACGATGACAATGAAATACTCCCAGGTAACCCTTGGGCTCCTACGCCACCACACGTCAACCTGGACGCCATGCAGGACCGGCAGAACGAGCTCAATGACGCTCGCCGCCAGATCGACGACGAGCGCACCCTCCTCGAGCAGCAGCTACACCCACAGCCGGTGGCCGATCCCCGAGCCCGAGCTCGGGACGTGCACTGCCGCATACTCGAGGATGACGCGTCTCCACTAACTTTTACAAAGGCACAACAGAACATAGCGGCCGCCACCATGCTCATGAGGCAGTTCCCGGAGCCCACGACGCCCGAGGAAAAGAAGCTCAGAGGGGAGCTACGCTTCCTCCTTGACCGTGCGGCGGCTCAGCAAGCGGAGATTTCAGCACGACAGAGGGCAGTGGCTCTCTCCAGTGCTCCAAACACTCCACAACCCGAGAGCTCCGTCCGCTAGAGGCCGAATCAAACCCCTGCAAGGGACTAGGAGCTAGTAAGGCGGCGTCCTGCCCATGGAGCGTGCTTCGAAAGCGACGACCACGGGGAGAGCGACAACGATGACGGCGATAGGCGACGCGGATGACACCCGTGCAGGGGTAGACGACATGACCCTGACGAGGATCGGGACGCCAGCCCGGAGCCCACTGGACCATAATGTTTTTCCGTGCGCATACATGCCGCACGGATTTCGTCGCGTTTCCGACCACCAACTTACATCCAGAAGTACACGTGGCTCACGAACCTTGGCCTCTGGCTGGAAGACTACCGATTTGCCTGCGAGGCGGGTGGGGCAAACAATGAGAATTTTATAATTCGTCACCTGCTGCTGTACCTCTCGGACACGACACGCGTGTGGCTAGAACACCTCCCGAAAGGGAAGATCCGGAACTGGGGGGACCTGAAGGAATCCTTCGTTGGAAACTTTCAAGGGACCTACATCCATCCTAGGAACTCTTGGGACCTCAAGAACTATAAGCAAAAGTGAGGCGAAACCCTTCGGGAGTACATTCGCCGCTTTTCTCAGCAGTGTAATGAGCTCCTGGACATAGCCGACGGTGACGTCATCACAGTATTCCTGTCAGGGACGACTTGCGAATCCCTGGTTCACAAACTAGGGCGCAAAAAGCCCAAAACGACGAAGGAACTGCTCGACATCGGCACAAACCACGCCTCGGGCAAGGAGGCAGTTGGCGCCGTTTTCCAGGGCACAACAAGCCGCAGCAAGCGCGACGAGGCGGAAGCCGAAGGACCCTCAACTCGTCCGCACAAGAAGGGACACAACCGGCAACGGTATGACCCGTCGCTCGTCGCAGCAACGGAGAAAGGCGAGGAGCAACAGGATGCATTGCCTAACGATCACTTCGAAAGGATGCTGGAACAGACCTGTCCTTGTCGACAACCAACTGTACAGGCGAAGTGCCACCGACGTTCTGCAACGTTGCATCCCCACCGAGCAGGGGAAAAAGCTGTTGCAAGACATCCACTAGGGGGTCTGTGGACACCACGTAGGAGCTAAAACCCTGATGGGCAACGCGCTCCGACAAGGTTTCTACTGGCCGACGCGCAGGCCTTGGTACGCGCTTGCGAGGGTTGCCAGTTCTTCGCCAGGCAGATCCACATGCCTGTCGTGGCACTCCAAACCATCCCTCTTACGTGGCCATTCGCGGTCTGGGGGCTCGACATGGTCGACAAGTTTGATAAGGCACCCGGGGGATACACCCACCTATTGGTCGCCATCGACAAGTTCACCAAATGGATCGAGTTACACCCCATCACAAACATCACGGCGGAGGAAACTGTCAGTTTCTTCTCCAATATCATCCTGCGCTTCGGAGTGCCCAATTCCATCATCACCGATAATGGAACAAACTTCACTGCGGATGAATTCCTAGAATGGTGCGACGAGCACCACATCCGGGTCGATTGGGCCTCCGTCGCGCACCCAGAATCCAACGGGCAAGTAGAACGTGCCAACGGACTCATCCTACAGGGGATCAAAGCGAGGATTTTCAACCGGCTAAACAAGTATTTGAAAAATGGCTCCAAGATCTCCCTTCCGTTCTGTGGAGTTTGAGGATGACACGAAGCAGGGCCACCGGATTTTCACCATTTTTCCTGGTATATGGCTCGGAAGCTGTCTTACCCACCGACCTTGAATACGGGTCCCCGAGGGTGGAGGCATACGACCCTAAGAGGGCAGGAATCTTCCTGGAAGACGCCATAGATCAGGTCGACGAGGCCAGGGACGCCGCCCTCCTACACTCGGCCAAGTACCAACAGGCGCTACGCCGGTACACACGATCGACGTGTCCGACCAAGAGATTTTCAGCCAAAGGATCTAGTACTCCGAAAAATCCAGAGCAACAAGGAGCGGCGCAAACTCACGTCGCCCTGGGAAGGGCCCTACATTGTCCACGAAGTAATAAGACCAGGGGCTTATCGACTCAAGACTTTCGCTGACAAAATCTTCACCAACGCCAGGAACATACGACAGCTACATCGTTTCTACCCCTAAAAATTCCCCATTACAGCATTTCAATCGAAGTTTTTTCTTTTCACACATCGCAAAGTCTTGGGAAAGAGCCTTTCTTCCATACACGACATGCAAAGAAGCCTCTTACCCGGGGGCTACCCGATACACACGAAACAAAAGAAAAAATTGAACAAATATATACAACCCAAGTTCATTACAACCATTCCAAAAGCAAAAGAACCAGAGACCGAACAAGCTGCCCAGCATTACAACTTCATCTTACTAAAACAATGGGCAGCCACATCGGAAAGTTCCCTTGACCAGAGATCAAACTCATGGCTAAGACGACACGCCGGGCTACAATACATGATGACTCCGGCCATACCCTCGCTGGTCGGCCCAAAGCGCTTGCACAGCTCCCAAACGCAGGCAGGGGAGTCGTCGACCGATAACGCCGGTATGTCCCACGGGCAACGAATCCCCCCCCCTTCGCGATGACATGAAGATCCTTGCGGAAGTCGAAACGGAGTGGAGCTAGACCGCGGTTGCCCCATATGCCATTCGGGAGCACGCCACCGGCGACCTGACCGAGAAGAGAGAGAGCCTCAGAGCTCGACGGACCCACGAAGTACAACAGCATGGCCCGGAAGTACATCGCTCCGACATCCCCATCCAGGATCGCTCGGTTGACAAACTCCCGGCCAGAAGGTTCTTTCCCCCACCACACCAGCTTATCCACGCCATGAAAACACAAGGCCTCCCGATGGCCGGCTTCGAAGAAACGCTGCTCAAGATTGATCCCCAGAAACTTGTGACAACGCTGATAGTGCCGTTGTATATCCTGGAGGGACAAGAACGGAACCAGCGCACCATCATGGCACATCTTCTGGAAAAGGCCGCATACCTGGCGGAGGAGCATGTAGACGGTGTAACTGGCCCCATGGTCGATGGCACGTAGAAGGATCTGGATGAGGAGCTCCTCCGGCAGCATCAGCAGAGCACCGGATGCCATGGCGAGGCGAGTGTGGCCAGCATCCATCTCGCGGACAAGGTTGGCGCACCTCCTCGGTGTTGACGAAAAACCCTCTTCTCTTGCTCCCCTTAGGAGGTGCTAGTAGACACAGAAAGGAAGAAGAAGACTGAGGAGAGCGGTGGGGAGTTACTCTAGGCCCCCCGCAATATATAGCACGGGGACACTGTCTCTCCGTCTTCCACACACGCGTCCCTCGGGCCCGCAGAGACACGACTCTTTGTTTTTAGGCAGGAAAATATCGACAAACCACCAAAGGACACGTAGGCCGCCTCTCCAAACCAAATGACTGGCTGCCACAAGGGCCCACGGACCACAAATAGCGCCAACCTCCTAGGAACAGGCAAGTGTCAACAAGAGCATAACCGGTCCACCACGATTAAAGGTGAGAACGATCGGTAAGTACGTCCATTAAAAAGAACGCCCAATTCTTTATCCCTACTGTGCAAAATGCAGGAACAGAAATGGGGTAACGGTCGTAAGACCATTTGTTACCCGTCATACTCATATAACAAATGAGGTAACCAGGCTAAGGGATCTTGGCTAGCCCAAAACATTACGGGTTCTACAGCCTCCCTGGCCAAAAAACGAAGAGTGAGGGACGTTGCTAAGTGGGCCCTAGCGGCCGGAACGTAGACGTTTTCACGTCGAACGCGCTTAGTAAACGTGTTTAGGCTTTGACAGATAACAAAATATGTGGTAAACCCCACGAGGGGCGGCATCGAGCCCTCGAATCCCATCGAACGGATCCGAGTACTATACGTATCGACTGTTGAAGATTAGAGATCAGTCCACGATGGACTTCCGCCAGTGCGTGCCTCCACGGATGAGGACCCGGGGACTCACCTAGACTACCCGTTTGTAACTCGCCGAGCCCTCGATCTCGGCCACCGAGGTAAGATATGAGGTCACTCACTTCCACATCCTAAACCATGAGGGTGCGAGGAAGAAACATGGGAGCCGCACAATGACGGCTCCCAAACGCATGGTCAAACAAACACGATAGGCAAACAAACAAAGGCCTAGAAAACGGAAACGATAGCTAAAACAACGATTACAGGAGCTAAAGATAGGGGCTCAGCAGGCCCAGTCCATACAAGCAAAATAAAAGCACGTCGACCAATGCGGCACATCCATGGAGAACCAACGATCACAGGCCCCCGCCCTCGGCTCCTCCGCTAGGACCTCCTCGTCCGGCACGACATCGACAACGGCCTCCGCCGCGTCAGAAAGACGCTCGATAAGATGAACATACTGATCAACGCTCCGCCCGTGAGGAAACCCGGTGGTGTCCACCATGTCCATCCTAGAATGGACCTCGGCCATGGCGAATGCAACGCCATCACCACGGAAGACGGCACGCGCGACGACGTTGCGGACGCGCGCAGGAACGGCTTGCAGGCGCTCGACCACGGTGCTCCCAGGAGCATGAAGGAGATCGGCGACGTCGTTCGCAGCAGAACGGAGCACCTACAGCTCCTCCTCCAACGCTACGAAGAAAAACCAATACAATGTGTCACGAGCAGGCCATAACAGAATGCGCTTAAGGAGAATCGATGAGGCTTACCCACGACACGTCTATTAGCATTAACCAGCTGATCACGAAGGCAGTAGCCCGCCTGAATAGACCCTAACAGGCTCTGGCGAAAACCTTCAAGCATCCGACAAAGCAACTCTGTATCCTGAATTCGGTGAAGGTTGTGCATTGGACGACTGAGCAACTCCTCCAGCAAACTCTGAGACTGGTGCATGGGAGGCGCAGGCACAGACCCCTGCAGCGCTAAGACCACAGTCGGGCGGACGACACCTCCTGGACCCGCACGGAACACCGGACAAGTCGGTGTGAGCAGGTCGGAAGGCGCCGACCACACCTCGAAGCCACGAGGGAGGGAGGCGTTAGGGGAGGGATAAGGTCTCCTAGTCAAAACAACAGAAAATCAATCAGCATCCAAGTTATGACAAGAAAAAAGATATCAAGAATGGCACGACACGAGTACCATCCTTCCTCAGTCATCCGATGACGAGGTGTTGGGAATATGCCCTAGAGGTAATCATAGAGATGATTGTATTTCCTTGTATCCATGACATGTTATGAGTTCAATGAATATCCATTAAAGACAACTTGTATCGATAAACAATTATGTGAATTGTTTGTGAAACTCATTTACTTGTATGGATATTCTAAAGTTGTCCCTGATCGGAGTTTGTGCTAGAATGTGCATGAATATTAGATCAACACATTATTAGTTGATGACTATGTTTCACAAGTCATGGACATGAGATGTCAAACTAATAATGTGGGCACATGTAGGACATGGTGATGGACATACCCGACATGAGACTGTCTCTATACACATCATGTACGTTATGTCCTTAGACCTGAGATTGTCGTATGTACTCAAGATGTGAAACGACCTACTTAGAGACTACCAAACGCTACTCCGTAACTGGGTAGTTATAAAGGTGGCTTTCGGATTTGTCGGGAAACATGCTGTGAGACATAGTCAATCAAGATGGAATTTGCCACTCTTCATATGAGAGAAATATCACTGGACTACTGAAATGATTAGATCATGAAATGCATGGACGTGCTTGGGTTAAGTGTTAACCCATGAGTTGTACCAAATATTGTGAGGCAAAGGAATAACAAGTATATTTTATTGTGGTGGTTCGTCTGATATGATCATAGCGTATGCATAGGAGTTGACACGCTTTGCTAGAGGCCGCTATCAACTATTGGTCGAGTAAGAGTACTTGGGCCATGTCTATGTGTCCGTGAGCCCATAGGGTCGCACGCTTAAGGGGCTGGAAGCCTAATTCGGGTTGTACCCGAATTAGACTAGGTTTAGGGTTACTAATGGGCATCCAACGTGGGAGCTCGTTAGGACGCCTATATAAGCAAGGGGTGGCGCGGGGCGAGTTGATCTCACATCCTTTGGTAGCCGCCGTCGCGCTCCCCACGCTCGCGCCTAGTACTCCTCGCGGACCTAGCAGTCCAGAGGCGTGACGCTTCTTCCCTGCACGTGTGGGATTCCTCAGAGGTGCTGCATCTGGAGCACAAGGACGAACCGCGAGTAAGAGACGTTGAGACGGACGACCTCGCAACTGCACGACACTGCTGCGACGCGCATGATTACATCAAGTCGCTTCCGCTGCACCTGCGCGTCTAGTGGTAACCCCGTGATCTATAACTAGCACTAGTTCCTGGTTTATGGGGTAGAAAAATTTTGTTTTCTGGCTAGCGTAGCAACCTTATCACCCTACACTGGGATCAGACACTCCCTCCAACAAGGTCACCCTCCAGGGGGCGCTTGCCATGATCCACAGCCCAACAAACATCGACTTAAGCAGAGAAAGCTTAAACGGAGAGTGGAGCCGAAGAAACAGGATGAAACAGTTCGCTCGTCCTGCCGCTTTAAATAGGTCGAGCGATGGAGTGAGTGAAGACTAGGGTCACTCTGTATCAAGACGGTCCCCACCATTCCCATTTTCAACTTGCAGGGATAGTCAGGGAAACGCGAGAAGAGCTGTGACAAGTCTTGTCACGGCGAGTTGGTCGATACACCACAAGCTGAAGAGCGTGACACGCGGAGCACCAACAAATGCCACCAAGCTAGGGCGTGACACGAGTCGCCCTAACCCTTAGGCCTAACGCGACTGCCTATCGGTCACTGACAAAGCACTACCGCGACTCTAACCCCAATTCAGGCACAAACCGATCTATATGGCCCGACCAAACGACAACGATAATAAAAGACGCCATGTATCAACGTATACCCGGGGGCTTCACGCCACAGAACATCATCGTAAGTGGTAGACTCGTTAATGGATGCGTGAGAAGGCAAGACAGCCACTCCATTGCCTTTGATCGCGACGGACGAGCCAAGGCAACGATAGCAGGGAGGTATGGTACGTGGCAACACGCTAGAGGTGATAAAGTTTCGATGCTCGAAGCATCATGACTAAACAGTGCCACCGGCAGCGGCGATAGATTGTTAGGATGAAAACCAAAATCGACCCGGTTCAGTCCGTCCACACCATCGAAAGATTGTGGCGCAAAGTAATCCGAGCATATCCGCCGCTTGCGATCAAAACATCAAGATAAAAAATGACAAAATCAAAGCCTGCGCAAGAGCTACGCTCTCACCCAGGCTCGGGGGCTACACCCGGCGGGTGCGCTCGCGCGCACCCTCTTGGCGAAGGATAAAAACGGGTATCTCGACAGCATATACAAAGCCTCAACAAGTTAATTAGGAACTCTTCCTAAGGCTCGGGGGCTACTGTCAGAGACCTAATCAGCAAACTAAAAGCCCAGTGACGGTCATCTAGAAAAGGATGAAAGGCCCATCAGGGATAAAATGTCGCTGACCCACGAAGAGGAGGCGTGTGACTCCCCGAAATCCCGCCGGACCAGGTAGGCAGACGTGCCCCGGGCCGACGTGGTTCCGTCTCGCCCGACGTGGAGTGCGAGGCAGTCTCACAACCCACAGGAGACGTGAAGGACATCAGCGGTAGAAGAATGACCCATTTGCCCCCATCTAGAAGGCGGACGTCACCACTCCTCGCCCGCTGACGATGCAAACACCGATAAGAGCAGAGGTACAACACCCTGAGGAATCGTACACCCCGTGTAAACCGGGGCTCATGATAATGCCCTAGCCCCTACCTAAATGGAGACACGTCGAGTTCCCCAGTCAGGGACGGGATGGAACCGGACTCCTAAATAGGTGGGACCACGCTTCCCATGGAGCAACGACAGCTTCTCATGCCTCCGGGCCCCTACAAGAGCCCTTCCAACGAAGGTACGTCGGGTACATGGGGCTCACAAAGAAACCGAGTCCATTGGCTCAGGGCGAAGGAATCTGCCGTATACTAAAAGAATTAGGTAGAGGTACGACATTGTACCCGCTGACAGTACAACGAGCTCCATGCCTCTACCATCCTACAGGTTCAACCGGACCCCCCACCGTATTCTCCGGTGGTGCGACGAGGGGCCGACACGACTCTCGTCCTCTGACCAAGTACAAAGGCAATAGGAATATAGTATTATAAGTGTCCAACATTATTCCTGAGGAAGGAAAGGATAAGGCACGACATCCTATGTAGATACTTCCCGAAGCCATGCTTGTAACTCCCCTGGGCCCCTTGCGACTATAAAAGGGGAGCAGGGGGGACGACGATGATAACAAACACAAGACATCAGACTCACATCGAAGAAAACAACTAGATGATAGCTCACTCACTCACCAAAATCACTCAGAGACCTGGGGCTTATACCCCCCTCTCGACCCAGCTTGTAAACCCCTCGCAAGCAGAGATAAGGAACACGAGCAGCTCCACACTGGACGTAGGGATTTCTTGCTCGAACCAGTATAATCCTCTTGTCTCTTTGTCTCACCATTCGGAGCCCGACACATCTACAAATTTACTCGTTGGTAGTTTCTAAACACCGACACACCTACTTCATACTTCACTATAGGCATTACTCATCTCTAGATATTTTCTTAATTGTTATATATTCCTATCCATCTATCGTACAGGTGATTGCTTGAGCAGCGGCAGTGAACTCCGGGCAAAGCCCGCGAGTAAGGAACGAGGCAAAGCCTCGAGAGGACAGTCCAGGGCCATCGTGCCATTCTTGTCCGTAATTCTGAGTTGATCAATGGCACACACGAAGAACGCTGGTGCTATTCCTAGTAGTGGTGGTGACCCTCCACCTCCACCGCGTCCACCCACTGACCGGGACAAGGGCAAGAAGAAGCTTGTGTCAAAGAAGAGGAAGAGGTCGTTGATGGATCCAACGTCTGTGGCAGCTCTAGCAGCAGCAGAGGCAGCCGAGCTAGTCGAGCAGGGTGGACGTTGCGATGGTTTGAGGATCTCTCCTCTCCGTGGAGCGTGTCGTGAGTCCCCCTCTTGCACAGAGGCAGAGACTGAGTCCCCAGAGACTCTAGAGACAGAGGACACTGACCAGGCAGACCCTTCAGGGCATTCATCAGGAGATCATGGCTCACCGTGTGACTCGTGCTCATAGGTCAGAGCCTCCTCCTAGGCCCGATGGACCACGGCGCAACGATAGACCTCCGCCTCGGTCTAGTTTGCCAGATCCAGTGAGGCACCAGGCCACGTCTCTATCAGCAAAGCAAATTCAGCAGATGAGGTTTGCAGACTTCCAGACATGGTTTCCTCCAGCACGAGACCCCGTGCCAATCCAGACTTCTACACCACAGTGCACGAGGACTTCTACAGAGGGTATGTCAACACTCGTGCACCGCTTCGCGCTCACCGGGTGTGCCCTCTCCATTCTATCATAGAGGTCGGTGGTCCAGGTATAGCCCAGCATCTAGAGTATCTACAGGGGCTGACAGGTCTGATTGGCAGAGTCAGGAAATATCAGGAGGATTGGGTGAGACAATTCTATGCTTCTCTATGGGTCTCTCCGGATCACAAGTTCATCCATTTCGCCTTCAAGGGCAAGGATGTGAGGATCTATGACACGTGCTTTAGAGAGATCTTCCATCTAGAGGAGTCAGACACGAGGATCGACAACTTATACTATGGGGATCAGGAGGCTCCTCGATGTACTCACGAGGGGATAGTGTCGTCAGTGGACTTTGTGCGTACCTGCCTTCGAGAGTCGTTCGGAGAGGGTTCTAGTCGCAGCGTTCGTGACCTCACGCCGATTGCCCGTACTCTAAACGAGGTACTACGACGGACTATCTTCCCCAGAGTTGGAGCTCGCGAGACACTGACCAGACTTCAGCTCTGGCTCCTAGCTCAAATAGTCCGGATGGCAAAGTTTGGCCTTTGGGATCTTATAGTGAGTGAGATGGAGCACATTATTCCTTCTAGCTTCAGAGGACACTAGAAGCTACAATACACTCACTGGATTTCTTTTCTGCTAGTATCTCATGGAGGCTTCCCAGGACAGCTACTCACTCTTACATGCTCAAACACAGTCTTTCCAGAGTACAACATGAGCCAGCTAGTGAGTCACTGTGGCAGAGGTCATCTGAGGCGTCAGGGTCCTCATACTAGACAGACATGCATTGCACTTGCATCAGAGGAGCAGCAGGAGGCTACTGTTTAGGGACTTGCAGAGGCCAAGCTTGCAGATTTGGATGCTGAGATAGATGCAACTGTAGATGAAGCATATTATCTGCCAACAGATAGCTCAGATGAGGATTACCGGCCAGTTCCAGAGTTCGCACCTCGGTCTCACGACCACGAGGCCGGTGGGTCCCGTGCAGCTTCAGGCACTTCAGCTTCAGAGGCTACCATCCTCTCTCTTCTGGCCAACATGCAGTAGGAGCAGATTAGACAGGCAGAGGAGTAGAAGAGGCAGGCAGAGGAGGTCAGGAGACTCACCGCTCAGCAGCTCGCAGCTCAGGCTGAGGCACAGGCTCGGCAGTATGAGTTCCAGCGCCAGTTCCTATCATATTAGATGCAACAGGCTGAGATTCAGAGGATGCAGACTCAGATTCTTAAGAGGCTCCTCAGTTCGAGTTCCGGGCAGACTTTCACTCCACAGCTCTAGTTGCCCGGAGTCTCTCAGCAGCAGTTCTCCTCCCAGCCGCAGCAGACACCCCAGTGGTGATGCCGACTCCAGCGTTACATCCCAGCGGGCCTCAGAGTCAGGCCCCGGATTCTCCAGCTTGTCAGACCTCGAGGACCCAGATGTCCTCATGGTTATCTCCCCCGGCGACTTTCAGACGAGATTCACACCTACCCGGGGGACTACCATGGCCGAGGCTTCTCGTGATCTTACATCCTCCTACTTGGAGCTCACAGGAGAGCCCTCACCTGTCGGAGCACAGCTTGACACTCAGCTTATAGATAGAGGTGCAACAGCTCCAGACATTTCACCATAGGTTCCTCCTCCGGCGACTGGCACCCTCTTGTCTTCAGTCGCCTCGTCGAAGATTGGACCAGACTGCTTAACCCAGACAGTCACCACTCCTCCACTGATTGCTTTCACCACCGATGCCACAGCAGTTGCTTCAGAGGTAGTAGAGTCAGCAGCACCAGTTCAACCAGAGGGTCAGAGTGTCGGTGATGCAGAGGTAGTCACCATGGCAGTATCTTCGCCTCTTCACTCTCAGGTCAGCCAGCAGAGCTAGTTGCAGCAGTTACACTTGCAGCCCTGGCAGTGACAACTTCTCCTTCGCCTCGTGTATTCACTCGTCAGGCTCCTAGACCAGATTCCACCGAGGCAGGACCGTTAGAGGCCCCAGCTGAGTCTCAGGGGGAGCCAGCAGAGTCCGCTCAGCCTACCCAGACCGCTTCTCAATCAGTTCCGACTTCATAGGGTCAGGCAACAGAGGACAGTGATGACAACCCGGACTATACTCAGTTTGATCTTCATCCGCGCACCTCGTCGACTTCTCTTCCACATGCTCCAGCAGATCCTTAGCTTTTTGGTGCTTGGTGCCAAAGGGGGAGAGAGAGTCGAGTATTAGAGATAGGGGGAGGGATTTGGATCTTTGATGTGTTTTATAATTCCCCCGTACTCATGCATCATGTCTACTTTCTTACACTTGTGTATTTTTGTGTGTTGAATGATGCTTGTGAGATTTTTCCTGTGATTATGGTTGTGTGACACTCTCTTATCTTTCACTAATATATCTTGTGAGTTGTCACCCATTCATGATATGTCTCTGTGATCAAATGGTAATTGAGCTTCCGTGCCATACTTTGATACTTATATGAGAATATCATCAGGTACTCCGATTCAATTTCATATTCATGAGTTCCATGTTTGTGGCTTGGCTTGGATGAGCAAGTATTCTTCATTCTTATTCACTAACCCTTGCTCAATCCATTCAAGTCACCTGAAATCCTAACTTTCACTCTTATATCCATACTCGAGGAGTTATTGCCGTCAATCACCAAAAAGGGGGGATTGAAGAATCATGGTCCTATTGGTTTCGGTGATTATCGGTGATTAACGACGAATAGAGATTATTATGGCTAATGTGTGTTTTTGCAGAGGCTATGCGTAGCTTAGCCATAGTGATCAACATGAATGGGCATCAATGGTTATCACTTAGCCCGAAAATGGATATCGTTTCGGATTTCAAAGAGTCATGATGAAGACCCTAGAGTGATAGGCTAAGTGCCATAAGGAGATGAACGACACTTAGTAAAGATAGATCTTTATTTGATCTTTGGCCGTACTATAAAGAGGGGTTGAGACTAGTAGCTTGACTTAGAAGAGCTTCATGACTTAGGTGTGGTGCACACTTGACTTCCTTAGCTCTAAGCAAGCCTATGGTGACCGTAAGATAGCTTAGAACAATTTCCATATTCATTGCGACGAAAACCAAAGTTGAGAGGAGTGATCTCTAGGCGTCGGACGCCGAGTGCAGAGGCGTCAGACGCTGTCTGACGCACTAGAAGCTGGCGTCAAACGCTAGTGTATGAACCCTGAGCGTCCGACGCTAACAGAGAGCTCCAGAGACGTCCATTTTGCGACGGACGCGTCTGTCGCATGGGCGTCGGACGCTGCAGAGCGTCCGGGAATATTTTTCCCAGAAACCCGAGAGCAGCTAGTTGGCGCCGGACGCTGAGGTGCAGCGTTCGTCGCTAGGCGATGTAGCGTCCGTCGCCTGCTGATGTACACAGTAACTATCCGTTGGGCAGGGCGTCAGAGCGTCGTCGCCTAGCGACGGAGCGTCCGTCGCCAACTTAAAACAGACAGTTTTTTCTAGCCCGGGGCAGTTTTGTGTGGGGGCTATAAATAGCCCAACCATTTCTCTCCCACCTTGCCTTTGCTCATTTCAGTTGCTGAGTTCTTTGAGAAGGTTGGGAAGAGAGCAAGAGCCCTAGAGAGAGAGAGAGAGTGATTCGCGAATCCATCCATCCTCTTCTCTAGTTCATCCAAGAGACCAAGTGTGCATCCACTCTAGTTTTGAAGCTTGAGTGAGTCAAGTGAAGATCAAAGCTTGTTACTCTGATCGACATCACCTAGATGGTCCGATGGTGCTTGGGAGGAAGGTGATTGCCGGAGGATTGTTGGCGGCCCTTCTCCATCGACTTGTGATCGGTTGTGGGTGGTTCACCGAGCCGGAGTGGCGAAGAACCAACCCGTAGAGAGCACTCTACCCTTGTGCGGGTGCTCCAACGAGGACTAGGGGGAGTGTCGACTCCTCGATACCTCGGCAAAATGTCGTCGTGTGAAGCTTTCTATCCCTAGCTCTTTCATACCGCATTACTTACCGCATTGTCCTTCTTTCATTGAATTGCTATAGCTTTCTAGTTAGGACACACTACCGGTAGGCACTAGGAGGTAATTGGCATTGTTAGGATTTCATATTGCTTTAGAAATTTGAAATAAGCTCAATTCACCCCTCCCCTCTTGGGTATCTTGATCCTTTCAGTTATAGATGAGAGTATGTAGGTAGGGTGTGCTTAGTTCCTTTTTATTTGGTAATTACTTAGGATTCTTTTACTCTAGACGAATCTCGGGTTGCCTGACTATTTTATTAGTGAGTTTCTATTTCTATCTCTGAAATACCATTTATCTTATACCTTTATTATCATATTTATTTATCTTGACATGACTTACCCTTGCTACAACATTAGAAAGGTTGGTCTAATCTTAGTTCAGCACATTTATAGTCAAAGTTATATGCATTTAGGTTTCCTTTTCTATTCCTGTTTAACTCCTGCAATTAATTGAAAGTTTTCCTTTTGACATAAACAAATCAACAATACTCGGAGAATCTCACCGGTGAAATGGTACAATAGGAGAATTATTTGTGTGCTTGCAGATACATTCTATAGAAGTATTTTTAGAAATGTCAAGTGTAGATTTTATTCCAGCATTTCTGACATCATTCTAGGGATGACAACTTACAAGGTGTTTGGTTGCTGCATATCTAACGCCATCGAAATGCGGAGGGTATTGGATACCGTTACAGATGTTTGTTTCAGCAAGCTACGTAATACGAAACCCTGTAATTAGATACCGGCCTATTGACTCTTGTTACCGCACCTTCCAGAGTCCTATCGGATAACGATACCGGGAGCCGCCTCACGCACGCACGTCTCCACGCGCGCCTCCCTCTCCCCACGACGTTCCTCGTTCGTCGCAAGCCGGCAACTGAACCATCTCTCCCTACTTATTTTTCTTTTTCAGATATACAGACATCACTTCTGTAGATCCATGATTAGATCTGGTAGTTGACATTAGTATTGCATTTTTATAGATCAACAGTAAATAGAGGTATTAATCAGTGGTTGAGATCTGTTAGTTGAAATCAATAGGAGGCCAGTGGAACACAATTACAGAATGTTCAGATGAGTATTGCTGGTAATAAGGAGTAGCATAAGTGAGACAAACAATTGCAGATACATTGCAATGCTGTTGTGTGCATTTATCTTGCCCCTCTCCATATACAACACGACTGAAACTGAATTATTCAGTGCGGTGCATTTAGATGGAAGGGTTGATAGAAGAATTGTTGTTGTACATACTGTTTGGGTGTGGTCATGTGGATCACATACATGCATACTGTGGTTTTGAGCATACATTAATTAATAAATAATAATTTGGAGGCTCTGTTTAAATGAGATGTAGCAAAGTGTTTTTCTGTCATGTAAGCTTTTGATGCCTGTATCAGATAAGCAGGGTATGCAATTGTTGAGAGGGAGGGGATAAATTTCAACATGTGATAGTTATTCAGGCCTGTGCTTCTAGTTTGCATTTTTTTTGTGAAATGGTGCTAGCCAATGTTAGGCTGGGAAAAGACCGTGTGAACCGTCTTTCTTCCAAAGCTGAGCTTAGGTGTTTGTGTTTAGTCATAGTGCTGTCGCCTCATAGGCAAATGGTTTGCACCAGAGTGCATGGTACCCTAACTGAGCTTAGGTGTCCTATTTTTATATTTTCTGTCTATACATACATCTCAATAAGGATTCAGTCTATTTTTATGAAATTTTGCTTGCTCTTGCATTTTTTATATTTGCTCACTTTCTCTGTTTTTAAATTTTTAAATTTATTTTCTAAGGATATAGAAGATTATTTTACTTGTTAGTGCTTTAATTAATATTACTAATGTTGTGTCCAGCATCATGGCTCGCCTTCCTTTAACCACAAGAACTCGAAGAAGGAACATGACCCTTAGAAATATGTTGACTTCCATCGTCATAATGTACATTAGAGTTATTAGCTTGCATATGCATACAGTACTATATAAGAAGTACTGGATGAAGAGTGACCTCTTAGTCATTTACTTTGTGCAACTTGTTCTGGTTTTGCTACCGAAGGGAAGTCCTTTTTGGTAGTGATAATATAAGGCAATGAAATCTGGTTTGAGTTGTATGTGCTGCTACTAAATTTGTGTCTGATTTGATGTGTGACTATCTGTTTGCGATCTGTTGGAGCGATAATTAAGAATTTGTGGTATATGGTTAAGGAGTTTGTGGTATACACGGTCCATGTTTTCTAAATTCTTAAGAAAACATGATAATTCTTAATTTGCGATAATTAAGAATTTGTGGTATAAATGGTCAATGTTTTCTAAATTTGTTTAATAAATTTTCTTCCAAATTTCTCACCAATTTTTTTGCTTGTCATATCAACAAGATCAATGATGGACTGATGTGTCTGTCATCAGTAGAGTCCATACGAGATGTTTTCTGAAAAAAAATTCAAGAGTTCAAGAGTTCTTCTGTTAAATTCAGAGTACCAACTTTTAGGGGTTGTAGGATATTTCATTCACAGAATCTGGATGCCTTTAGCTGTAATGGCTGGTTATTAGGTGCTATACATATGCATAGAGTTCTAGCATAGTCCATTTTAATTGAATCTTAAGTTTGTTCTATTGGGGATTAGCTGGCACTTAGCAGATGAAACGACTTAGCGAGTAGTGATCTATATGTACTGCTGACGTGTGGCTGGTGGCCAAATGGGTATAAAGACCGTGTATGTGCTGAAAAGAAAACTGAATTATGATAACTGAATCCATTCTCTGAAGTCTAAGGAACAAACTACTACTACTACCAGAGTAGAGTACAGTGGTGTTGCGTATACATACTACTACTACTACTATGAAATACAGTAGGTGCTATACATATGCATAGAGTTATTAGCTTGTATTTTTACACACGTCTGTTAACATATTGCTGCTATCATATGTAGGATCATCCTGATGCTAAGGGTCTATATGGTGGTCTATATGGTATCAAGTTTCCTTACTATGATACACCATTCTTTGAGGAGGGAGTTCATTCTAAACATGCTTAATGGTATGAATGTTAACCAACACTCTTTATAAACCATGCATATATTGTTTATAAATCTGTAGTGCTTTTTTTTGTGATGCACATATACTATGTACCATTTTCAACACTCCTAATGTCTTTCTAAAATCATTTTTTTGTAGAGGAGGATAGAAGGAGGAAGATAAAGATGTTTCCATATTCATTCAAGAGTTGAAGATGGAAAAGGGATGTTGATAGTCTTACTGTTGGAGGTGGAAAAGGAATGTTGACATTGCTTGCTGTCTTGCATTTGGACTATCTTGTTTTTTTTTGCTGTATTTGATTGGCTGAGCCTTTTGCCAAGTGCTAAACTATGTTGGCTGTCAAATTTATAATAGTTGGCATGATATTTTAAGACATGTCACTTTTATCTTTCTAGATGATCAACATGGTAGAATTCCAAATACAATGATATTTTTGGGACATGTCAGTTTTATTGAACAGGTACTTTTCTTTTGTGAGATGAAATGTAAGATTTCATTTTGGTTGAACTTGTAATTATAATGGTAGTCTGGTCAGCAATTTTAAGCTGGCGTAAATTTTTTTGATGATCTTGTTATGTTCTTACCTGAATATATTCATATATTTGTGTAGCTTGATATAATTAATTTACTCAATTGAATGGCCTGCTAGATTAGCTAATAGACATGTATTCAAATTTGAAGTAACACCACAGCGTCCAACCAAACACAGTAACGGTATCAAATACCTTTACTGCATGTAACCAAACAAATCAAGGGAGCTACGATTCCCCCACTGGTCCCCCGTGATTTGTTTACATTACTGTTTCCATTACCGGCCAGGGAACCAAACAACACGTTAGTGTGTAGTGATGTAAGAAATGTCAACAAACATATTTTATCAAATAATTAGTTCCACATGTCCCTTGAGTATTTTTATACAGTGATGACAAATGGGGGACATGAGAGCCTGTGGGACCCACTTAGGGGGGGGTCGGCCGACCCCTCTAAACGCCTACCAGGGGCTTCCATGCTCCCAGGATCCATGTGACATCTCCCAGAGTGAAGATCCACCCTTGATTCACTACGTGCTTTCTCTAAACGGTTCAAGATCAAAGCACATGGATCCATAGGCCCACAAGGAACCATTTCAACGTGACAAGATCAGAGTGAGTCACTGACATGTGGACCAGGCTTCACGCGAAGGATGCACCCTGGAAGGTTCAGGGCCAGATCGGCCGACCTGGACAACTGGGCAAGCACCCACCAGAGGACTCCCTGACATGTGGGGACACATTCTAGAAGGTTTGGGAGGTCCCACATGTCAATGGGGGGTCGGCCAACCCCCCCTATGTGCTTCCAGGCTTCCCCGAGGTTTCCACCACCTCTCTGCATGCCTCCATGCACTAGATGATCTCCACCCTTGATCAAAGTCGATTGCAATGGCGGTTTGATCCAAGGGATGTCATGAAGAAGCACGCCGATCGCTGACGTGGTGCTAGAGTAGCCCCCACTCCACCTCCACTATAAATAGAGGGTCACACCCCCTCTCACATCATGAAGAATCAAGGCTCAAGTGAAGATTAGTGTAGTTCCACTCTTTAGTAGTGTAAGTAGTTGTTGACACAAAAAGCGTCAGGATCTGCGAACACCTCGGGCTTATACCCGAATTCGATATCCGAGGGTGTGCCAGTCGATTTGACCAGTTAATCGACAAGGAGGATAACTAGAACAAAGCTGAACGAGACGACGGCGATACTCCCGGACGCCAAGGCTCAGATTGATCAAGGATAACTAGAACAATAGCAGAACGAGACGACAACGATGCGCCCGGACGTCAAAGCTCTGATTGCTCAAAACACGGAACTTGCAAGGTTGATGGAGGTCGATGAGATGCAGCCCATCAAAGCATTGAAAGAACTCGTAGATAATTAAACCTAATGCGATAAAAGGTAAATTGCTGGAAAGATAGATAAAAATAGTAGATTCATTTGATATGCTTGGATATGATTTTTTTTCTCATGACCCTAGGTTCATATTTATACTCCGGCAACAGACACGACTCGTACCCTTCCTAAACAAAACAAACTCTTATTTTAAAGGAAATAACTGACTCGCGCAGGAGTCGGACCCAAATAACAATAATATTTTCCTAAACAAACACCTCTATTTTTAAGGAAACAAACGACTCGTGCAAGAGTCGGACTCGAAATAAATCTATTAACACTGTCATGAAATTACCAGCTTCCATATCTATCTCCTTCACGATGAAACCTTCCATCGGCAGACTTCCTTCAATCCGCAGCTTTCCTTCAATGTCATCGGCAACTTTCTGCCGACATCAGCTATTTCGCTTCTATCGGCAGCTTTCTGTTCCCATCGGCAATCGCTCTTCGGCAACATCTTCTTGCCTCTATCGGCAACATTCTCTGTACTCCCATCGTCAATCCGCTGACACCAGCCACGTCATCCTGCTTCCATCGGTAGCATCTACCATTCATCGACAGATTTCTATCTTCATCGGCAATACTTTCCTGTCGGCAACATTCCTATTTCTATCAGCATCATCCCCTTGCCTTCATCAACAGTCTCTCTGCCTCCATCAGCAACAAATCCCTGTCTTCATCAGCAACATTCTTGCCTTTATCGGCAATCTGACCGGTAATATTCCGATGCCGATAAGGAACGACAACTAGCCTTTTGCCGATCAGCACAATCCTTAGATCATATTGACACGTGTCAAAAAACGGTGTCAACACATGCCCCCAATTTTGGAGTATAAGATATCTTATGCACCGAAATTTCTTCTACTGCAATCTCCTCTTCCAAGATGCCTGCACTACTTCCTTGACTATTGCACGTAAGCATTGCAAAGCCACTCTCACAATCTTTCGGCTTGTATCAAATATTTCCTTTTGTAGCCAACAAATTCATCGACAGCGCTACTCCCAGTGCACAAACTCTTCACTCAGCCTGCCGATGCCCCCAAAGTGTAACAGTTGAAACGCCAGGGCTCTCTGCTCCTAAGCCAAAATGCCCAAGGCCATCGACTCTAGTTACGCTATCGGCAACATATTGATATCTGCCGATGGATTCTCATCTTTGTGCTTTGACCTTCACTGCTTGATTGGAGATTTCTCCCTTGAAGGATTTTCATTGTGATACAAATCTTCTTGGCTCTCGCGCTGCATCCTCCTTCTTTAAATCTTTATAAGACCCTTGGGACACCATTGAGGGAGCTTAGTTTTCCAACCAGACTGGTACTATTTCTCATTGCTTGTATCTGCACCATTTATGTTTGGATTTCTGGAGAATCTCTCTTCATCAGGCACTCTTGCATCAACCATCTCCCCAAGATCTTCTTGACAAATACGCTTGCCAAGCCTATCGTGCATGCTGAGCTTGCCCCCTAGCCGATCATGCACTGACTCCTTTTCTCTGATCGGCCTACCATAACTTGACATCCGATCGTCAAAACGGGGCTTCTTTTCTGACCGATCGGCAGGGTGGTACCCATTGCATTCAGGGCAATTATCGACAGTGGGTAGCTTGATGTCTTCTTCCCAACAGTGAACAAAGAAGGGGCACCTCCAATGATCTTTATGCCGATGCCACTCCTGGTGTTTTTCCTCCTCCTGCTGCCGATATCGCTCCTCCTGTGATTGCCGATAATCTTGTCGTGGTTGTCTGTGTGATTACGATGCCATATGGTGCATGCTTATGTTTCCTAGCGCTGCTGCTCTCATCGACAATCCTCTTGTCCTCTCTATCATCGGTAACCCTTTTCACCTCGTGCTCAGTTATTTGATGTTCAGGGTCTACCGATGCGCTTTTCTTAGCAGCTTCCAATGTCAACACCTTAGTCTTTCTACTGGTTTCCACCATGTTATTTGGAAATGGGTACTGATTGATCTTCATCGGCTTCTAGGCTTTAGAATTTTCAAACTTGATTCGCCCAGATTCGATTTCTGACTGCAATTGCTGCCTAAATATTTTGCAATCATTGGTATTGTGCGAAGTCGCATTGTGCCACTTGCAATACCTGATCCTTCTGAGCTCTTAGGCTGACGGAATTACTTGATTAGGCGCCAGCTTGATCCGCCCTTCTTGAAGCAATATATCAAACATCCTATCGGCCTTGGTGATATCAAAGGTGAACCTTTCATCTTTTTCCTGGCCGAACGGACAAGATACCGGCTTTTGTCCTTTACCCACTCAACTAAACCGATACTCGCTTCTTCGTCCGAATCTGTTTTCTTAGTTAAAGACACCTCTTCATCCCAATTTCCTCTAGGCTCAAAAACTTTGGTGTCTTGATCGGCAACCTTTTGCACAAGATTGCTCAAGCTTTCGAACTCTTGAGACGCGTATTTGTCCCTGATGTGCGGCAGTAATCCCTGGAAGGCCAAATCCGTCAATTGCCGATCATCAAGTACCAAGCTATAACATTTGTTCTTCACGTCTCGCAGTCTTTGCACGAAACTTTCTACCGATTCATCATTACGTTGCCTCAATTTGACTAAATTAGTAATCTTCTTTTCATGTGCACCAGCAAAGAAGTATTTGTGAAACTGTTTTTCTAGATCGGCCCAAGTGATCACAAAATTTGGAGGTAGTGAAATAAACCATGTAAATGCCGATCCAGATAACGATGACGAGAACAATCTTACCCTCAGTTCATCCCTGCTGGTTGCCTCTCCACATTGGATAATGAAGCGATTAATGTGCTCCATTGTTGATATATCATCTTGACCAGAAAATTTGGTGAAATCTGACACTTTGTACCGATTTGGGAGAGGGATCAAATCATAAGCTGGAGGGTATGGAGTCCGATAAGAATATGTATCAACCTTAGGCTTGATTCCAAACTGCTCTTTCATTATTCCAACAATCTTATCGGTCCAATATGCATCTTAATCTTGCCGATGCATAGGCTCGTTAACTGGCTGAGCCGGTTGACATATTTTTTCATGTCCTTGTGATGAATAGGCCGGAGCAATCGTCACATTCGTGGCACCAGTCTGTTGAATATTATGCATCGGCTGATTTGCCGATGGACAACATTGAACGCCCACTGGGATGTACTGTGTCATTATATTCATCGTCTGATATGCCAATATCTCATTGTGCGCGTTCGCCCGAGGGTATTGCGGTGAAATATCATTTATCGGCTGGGGTGCTGATATCTCACTCTGCAGACCTGCTGACGGATGATACTGCGGAGCTTTTGCCACTTGGTACCCGAGCTGCATTACTTGTTGCTGAACCGGTAATTGACCGATCCAACTTACGTTAGATGTCATCGGCATATGACTTGCCGATGGTTGATAACCAGCTGTCGCTTGCTGCCCTTGTACCCTTGAATGATCGCCTTGATTTGCGGGTACCACAGCTTGACCAGCCATTGCCGATACAGGCTGATTAACAGTTGACATGCCTTGTTGCATCGGCAAAGAACCTACCGATGGTTGCGCATACGCTACTCTGGGTATCGCCATCTGAAGATTCCCTGACGGCAACTGCATTGTTGGAGAGGATGTAGTGTAATGCATTACTGGAATCATCGGCTATGCAGGTGTTGCCGATGCCACGGGAATCTTCCACCCTACATTGCTATCTTGGACCAGTTTGGAATCAGCAGATGGACTTGGAGGCATACCGTATCCCCACCAGTTGGCGGAAGTTGGCTGACTCTGGGTCACAGGTCCAGACATTGTTGACGCCACCAGATTTGTATTCAATTGAGTGATGCTTGCGGGGTTCGATCTTAGCGGCATGATCTCATCGGCAGATCGGTTCATAATCGGTGAAGACACCCTTGGAACCGCCGATGGGATCGTGACAGATGCTGATCCGAGTTGATGATACGCTGGACCAACATAATATGGTGCTTGTCTTTCCTTGAAAGTTTGCTTGACAACATTGTATACAGTATTGGACATCACATTGGATTGGCTAATTAACACATGATTTAATGCAGAATTAACCATCTCTTGTAATTTACCAGGATTGGCGTCGAAGGTGACCTGCCATGGATCTTGCTTCTGGATAGCTTCGCCGCTCCTGTTTAGGCTGAAGGACTTCAGATACAACTGTTTGTATTCCTCCATAGCCCGCTCCATAGCCTGCTTCTGATAATCTTTCAGATCTGCTTCGGAGACTTCAATGACACTCTTCGGATTGATCCCAGTAGCATTGTCCATTAAGCTTGTAATGGGCTAAACCGTGGCCAAAAGATGTGATATTGTCCCATAGAGCGTGCCAAAAGAGGTGTTGACACAAAAAGCGTCAGGATCTGCGAACACCTCGGGCTTATACCTGAATTCGATATCCGAGGGTGTGTCAATCGATTTGACCAGTTAATCGACAAGGACTATAACTAGAACAAAGCTGAACGAGACGACGGCAATACTCCCGGACGCCAAGGCTCAGATTGATCAAGGATAACTAGAACAATAGCAGAACGAGACGACAGCGATGCGCTCAGACGTCAAAGCTCTGATTTCTCAAAACACGGAACTTGCAAGGTTGATGGAGGTCGATGAGATGCAGCCCATCAAAGCATTGAAAGAACTCGTAGATAATTAAACCTAATGCGATAAAAGGTAAATTGCTGGAAAGATAGATAAAAATAGTAGATTCATTTGATATGCTTGGATATGATTTTTTTTTCTCACGACCCCTAGGTTCATATTTATACTCCGGCAACAGACATGACTCGTACCCTTCCTAAACAAAACAAACTCTTATTTTAAAGGAAATAACTGACTCGCGCAGGAGTCGGACCCAAATAACAATAATATTTTCCTAAACAAACACCTCTATTTTTAAGGAAACAAACGACTCGTGCAAGAGTCGGACTCGAAATAAATCTATTAACACTGGCATGAAATTACCAGCTTCCATATCTATCTCCTTCACGATGAAACCTTCCATCGGCAGACTTCCTTCAATCCGCAGCTTTCCTTCAATGTCATCGGCAACTTTCTGCCGACATCAGCTATTTCGCTTCTATCGGCAGCTTTCTGTTCCCATCGGCAATCGCTCTTCGGCAACATCTTCTTGCCTCTATCGGCAACATTCTCTCTACTCCCATCGGCAATCCGTTGACACCAGCCACATCATCCTGCTTCCATCGGTAGCATCTACCATTCATCGACAGATTTCCATCTTCATCGGCAATACTTTCCTGTCGGCAACATTCCTGTTTCTATCAGCATCATCCCCTTGCCGTCATCAACAGTCTCCCTGCCTCCATCGGCAACAAATCCTTGTCTTCATCAGCAACATTCTTGCCTTTATCGGCAATCTGACCGGTAATATTCCGATGTCGATAAGGAATGACAACTAGCCTTTTGTCGACCAACACAATCCTTAGATCATATTGACACGTGTCAAAAAACGGTATCAACAGTAGTGTAGTTCCACTCTTCTAGAGAGACTGGCATAGCTTTTGTACCTTTACTTTTTTAGTAAGACTTCGCTTATTTATCAATATATCCTTTTTTACTTTACTTATCTTGTGCAATGGTATACTTGTTATAGTATTGGTATGTCTTATCTTAGTATATAGAGTTGTTATAGTGTAGATTGGGTCATACATTTGTCGCTAAAATATAACCTGATAGACAATTAGACATCATTAGGAGTAAACATCCCATGTTAATTAAAGAAGTTGTCATACAATACCCATACACTCATTCTAGAATTGCGAATCTCCTATTTGCTTGGTTACTTAATGAGAGTCCCTATATGTTTTGGTTTTGAGTAATTGATGAAACCCACTTAAGTACTAACCTTGA
The DNA here is from genome assembly GCA_022036555.1 of Microstegium vimineum. Classification (NCBI taxonomy): domain Eukaryota; kingdom Viridiplantae; phylum Streptophyta; class Magnoliopsida; order Poales; family Poaceae; genus Microstegium; species Microstegium vimineum. The sequence continues at coordinate 34,605,348 of CM039125.1, read as the reverse complement.
TCTCTAAGTGTGAATCATGAGATAGGTTGATACATGCCATGTGATGGAGCAAGGTGGATCAAGTGGATGGCACAAGCCCTAGCATGGTGATGGAAAGGAAAATGGTGCCAAGGCAAAGGTGATAATAGGACCATTTTCGATTTGGTGATCAAGACATCATAGAGGATGTGATCACGTTTAGGATAGATAGTCGTACTATCAAGGAGGGAGCTCTTAAGTATGATTACAGTTATCATGTGCCACTAGGTTCATATGCATTACATTAAAATCAATTGAACTAGTGAAACAACCAACTTAATCCAAGATAAGTGTGAACTAAAAGCTAACACACATGCACAAGTGTTGGGATCACTTAGTGTTAGCCCTTGGAAGCTTGGAGAAGATGGAGAAGTGTTTGGCAGCTCAAAAGAGCTTCGGACAGAGGTCCGGACACAGGGTGTGTGGCAGGTCCGGACCATCGGAGATGGGTCCGGAGGCATAACCTAGCGTGCCTAGCTGAGAAAGAGAGTCCGGACGCAGGTTGAGGTCCGGACGTAGGGCACCGGACATGCGTCCGGAGTGTTTGCCCTCTCTGTTGCTCTCTGAGTAATTGGATCGGACGCTGGAAATAGTCCGGTTGAGGAACCAGACTTGCGTTCGGAGTGGAGGAAGAGAAGAGGGAGCTCTTGGGTTCTCTGGTTTTATTTTCGGACGCAGGAGATGTTGGTCCAGACTCGCATTGTTGCGTGCGTCCGGAGCCACGTGGCGCGCAGAGGCGCGCGCGGGAAGTTGGTCATTTGAACGGCAGGGGCACCAGACGCAGAGCTGGTTGTCCGAACGGTGCCTTCCGCGCGTCCGGAGCCTGCGACCGGAGGACTGAGCAGAGCCGTTGGCTCTCGGCAGAAGGTGGGTCCGGACATTGTTGATGGTCCGGACCCCCTGTGAAAAGCGCGTCCGGAGTGGACGCAGAGGCTCTGTTTTGAGGGCAAAACGGCTAGTTGTGTGAGTGGGCTTTATATAGTTGTATGGCCGGCCCTTTGGGGCACTCCTTGCACATTCTCATCACTCACATACTTGTGTTCATTTGTGAGAAGCCCACCAGTCATCCCTCTCAACATATTTGACATATTCATGAGAGTTTGAGTGAATCCAAGTGCATTGCTTTGTTGATTGCATTCTAGTGGCACTTGATGATCGTCGTCATCGCGGAGCTCTTGTTATTCTTGGAAGTTGCCACCTCCTAGACGGCTTGGTGCGACGAGGATCGTTGAGCGGAGGAAGGTGATTGTCTCCGGCTCCGATCGGTGGATTGTGAGGGGTTCTTGAACCTACCCCGCGGGAGATTCGCGAAAGGTATCTCTAGTGGATTCCGCGTAGCTTGTGGATCCCCATCTTGTGTTGGTTGTGCGGCACCCGGTGACAGGTTTGGCTTGTGATTACCAATTAACGCGTGAACTTCCAAGTGGCTGTATCGCTACAACGAGGACTAACTTATTGGCAAACAAGTGAACCTCGATAAAAAATCTTGTGTCACATTGTCTCTACCGAGGATTTCTAGTGTGATTGATTGTCTATTCATTGGTATTCTCTCCGCGGTGGTATAACCCTTCTAACTCTTGTTTTGTATTACTTTCTTTACATTCTTGCAAAGTAAAGTCTTTAGCTTAGCTTGTGTAGCTTAGTCTAGTATCATTAGTTATCTAGCTCTTGTGTGTGACATAGAATATATCTTGCTAGTAACTAGAATTGGTAGGTGTCTTGCCTAAGGATAGAGCTAGAGCAAACTTGCTTAAAGCTGTGTTTTATTCTAACAAGTTTGTTTAAGTGTTGTTGTAGAAAATTTAATTAGGCTATTCGTCTCCCCCTCTAGCCATACCTCGACCTTTTACTTGGCTCAAAGTTTTATTTTTAAGATACTACCTCCTATCTACAAAGCAATATAATACTTCCGTAGCTAGCTAGGCAACAAAGGTAAGAGCCTTAGACTCACTGCAGCGCAGCTCGCTAAATTTCGCTCGAAGAGCAAAATCTGCGTAGCGCAGTCCGGTATCATCACGCTAGACAACCTGACGCCACAATGATTCGGTATCTGTGGGGTGGATGGCGGAGGAACGCAACAGCCTGAAGCCCGCTGACACATGCCTATCTCATCTCGGTTTGCACACACAACTTTTCCAACAAAGTTAAAAATACAATAACTCACAAACTAAAAGACCAAATTAAATTCTATTTACACCATTAAATTTGTTTCGATAAATCCTTCAAAACAAGATTTCATATGAATATATTTAGATAAAATTTTATTTATAAATATGTGGGCCTCACTGTTGATTGTTAATATAGAGTATAAAATATAGAGGATTGTGAGTGCGAAAGAAATATATATAGAGGAAAGAATCTTGCTGATCAGGATGAAATATTGCTTTTAGAGAATGAATATAGAGGAATAACGGTGCAGACAGTCTTACCCACGTACATATATGTGGGGAAAATGAACATGAACGCACAAAATTGAGTAGAGGAGTACTAAGTTAGGCGAGCATATTTTAATTACTCCTTCAAATTATCTTGACCCGACAACCGCATATTAGCATTATGACTTGTTTGGTTTCTCCTCTTAAAGTTTGGTTTCTGTCACATTAAATGTTTGAATACTAATTTAGAATATTAAATATGAACTAATTACAAAATTAATTGTGTAGATTAAGACTAATTATGAATTTGTGAAATAAATTTATTAAACCTAATTAGTCCATGACTTGACAATGTGATGCTATAGTAAACATATGCTAATGATATATTCATTAAACTTAATAGATTTATTTCTCGAATTAGTTCCTGCATCTGTAATTAATTTTATAATGAACTTATATTCAATTATTTTATTGAGTGCCAGAACATTAGACGTGACGTCTCCTGAACTTTAGTACATGAAATAGTAATTAAATTTTGGGTCAATAAACGACTTCAAACAAAAAACTTTTTAACCGTAAACTTATAGTTCACATCGAGGACTACAACTTTGATATAAAGTTTGTCTTCATTCGAGTTTATATGAAAAAATTATGAATTATTTTTCGATATCAAATTTTTAGATCGTCATTTTTTGGACTCAGGTGAGACTCAAATACAAGTTTAGAGACCGAGTTGACACAGCTGAACAAGTTTAAGAATCTAAACTGTCGATCTGCATGTTTAGGGACCGGGATGACACAACCGAACAAGTTTAGAGACCGTAATGTGTTTGATGACTTAAATAATTGATTTGAGAGTTTAAGGACCATGATGACATAGCAGCGCAAGTTAAGAGACCGCTAGTACTCTTTATTTTCAGTCCGCGCTGCGGTTGCGATTTATTTTGTCCGGGCAGCCAGCGGATTGCTGAGCGGTTGCCAACGGGATTCTGAAACTGAAACTGGGTGGGATCGAGTAGCTTGCAAGTCGATTTGAGTTGACGAGACACGGAGGACTTACGGGCGCCGGGCGGTTTTTCCTCCTCCAGTCGTTCGGTAGCGTGCCTATTATTATACATACATACTCCAACCGTCCTAGGTACCCGCCGCCCGGTAAGCCGTACGGTGGTTGCTTCCTGCTCCTCCTCCGTGCATGCTGTACTATGACGACGAGTGAATTCGCAATTATTATATGGGAGCATGACTTGTGGTTATCATCTTCTTCAAGAGCTTGCCAGTCTGCAAGGCCGCAAGAGAAGGTAAGAAGCATGGAATGATTTACTGTTAACATTTAGCCAGTACTCCCTCCATTCGGAATTATAATACATTCCAAGAAGAATTTTACAGAATCAAAACATCTAAAATTTAAATATAATTGTAGAGAGAAATATAAAGATTTTTATATTAAATAGGTATATTTTGAACAATCTAATAATACTTAGTTGAAATCATAAATGTTATTATCTTATCCTATAAATTTGGTTAAATTAAACTTAAGATGATTTGACTCTCTAAAATTCATAAACATCTATAATTTTATATATATATTTGGTCAAGATTTATATTCTTTGAGTCCTTAATGAAACTTAATTCTATTTTTTTGGATGGAGGAAGTATATAGATTGGTTTTATTCTCTCAATATCATTATCCATTCATCATTTATCATCTGTCCTATTATTGCTTTGTCAAGAGTCTTTGTCACGGCTGGTGCTGGCAACTTCCTTCAGCATTGTTCTTCGTGTGGATAGCAGCATAAGGTGGATAGCGGCATAAGCTCAACGGTCGATGCGGGGTCCCAATAGTGATCTAGATCGAGCAAGGCTTGACTTGGATGGAAAAGGTGAAAGGTCCTATGCGATGGTTAGGGGGTTCGAATAGCCTAATTTAAATTTCTACAAAGAAACTCAACAACAAGTTAGAAAACTAAGAAGCGAAGCGAATGTTGCGCTAGCCTAGTAGGGTTGCGAAGCCACCTATTGAGCAATGCTAACCTAATAATGTTCTACGTCACTCAATCCTAACAAGAGCTACACAAGACTAGAACTACTACTAGAACTTACAAGCTACACAAGCTAGAAACTAGAGAGCTCAACAAACCTAATAGTTCTACTTGCAAGAAAGAACAAAGAATTGCAAGAGTGAGGATAGGGTGAGTATACCGCCGTGTAGAGGTGAAGTGAACCAATCAATAAGATGTCCGAGAATACCAATCAATCACAATGTGGAGACAAAAGTTGACACCAATTTTTCTCCGAGGTTCACTAGTTTGCCAACTAGCTACATCCCCGTTGTGTCGACTTTCTCACTTGGAGGTTCACGCGGCAATAGGCATCACACGCCTAACCCGTCTTCGGGTGCCGCACAACCAACATAAGATGAGGGCACTCAATGACATACACAATCCACTAGAGTTACCTTTGCGATCTCCCGCGGGGAAGGCACAAGAACCCCTCACAATCATTTGTAGTCGACGAAGCACAATCACCAAGATTCTCGAACTACCTTCACTGCTCCAAACCGTCTAGGTGATGGTAATCACCAAGAGTAACAAGAAAACCGCAATGAGAAACAACTCACAAGTGCCAACTAGATGAACTCAGTTCATGCAATACACTTGAGTCACTCAAATCTCTCAAATGGATGAACAATCAAGTTGGAGATGAGTAAAAGTGTGTGTCACAAGCTCACAATGTGTATGCAATAGCCAAGTGTGCAAGAGAGAGAGAGCTTGAGCCGGCCAAACACCTTAAATAGTCCCTCATAATGAACTAGCCGCTATCGACTTGGGTCTACCAGAAAACAGGCCGTCGGACCACTCTGTGGGATCGTCGGACCATACCCTCTGGTCCGACGCTTTGGTCCGACGCCTTCACAGCGTGCCACACGTCCTGTCAATTTTGAAACTAGCCATTGGCGCGCAAAACTGTCGACCGTCGGACTCCTTTTAATGGTCCAGAGACCCCTCAGTCCGACGTCTTGCCAAGAGTCCGACGCACACTAGAGAGCTCCAACTTGTCGGATTTTCCTTCGGACCTAGTCCGGAGCTTACCTCCGGACCATACCTTAAGGTCCGACGCCTCGTCGATCACTGCTCGCGGCTAAGACTGGGCAACCGGACCAATCAACTATGGTCCGGAGTACCACCGTCCACTTGGTCCGGAGCTTCCAGTGAAGCAGCCAGTAGCTAGGGTTGGCCGTCAGACTACCTGCAATGGTCCGACGCCTTCCCTGCATCTGGTCCGGAGCCAACAAAGAGAAAAGAAAATGCTTCTCTTGTCTTCCCTTGTTCACAAGTGCTAACACCAAGGGTTCCACTACTTGTGCTCGTGTGTTAGCATATTTTATCAAGTTTTACAGGGTTGCTCATTAGGTCTAAATGCAATGCATGATTTGATTCAACTAATGGCTCTTGACAATTATAACCACGTACTATTTTCCCCTCTTAATAGTACGGTTACTTAGCCTAAATGTTATCACACTCACTTGGTGTCTTGATCACCAAAAGAAAAGCTCTAGCTTATACCTTTGCCTTGATTAGCTTTAGGGTCTCTCCATTTGTCACCTTGTCCAAGTGTGAGCTCCCTTGCTTTGATCTTCCATGATCTTGTGACTCTTTTCTCCTAGCCACTTTGCTTGCTCCATCACTTGACATCATCATGTGTACTATACGTACTCATCCACTTAGAGCTAGGTTAGTACTTAGGTTTCATCAATTGCCAAAACACTAGAGATCTCTCAAAAGGGTTGGGCTAGTGTAACCCGTTTTGATTGACACGTGTAAATGTAGACCTGACCTAATCCGCCAGTGTGTTAGATAGGGTTCAGGCCATGATTCTTGACACATGACTCGACCTGATTTGAAAAAAAAACATGATTCAAAGTGCGAAAATAGCATGATCCGATCAACATTAATCTAACCACTATTTTCTCTTTGGTGAGCACATTTTCCTCTTTTGATTTGGCGTGGATGTGTTTGGTCCCATGTTTTGTGAAGAAATGATGCTCTTTCTATAGGAATACGACGAGTACGCAATCAAAACAAAGGAATCACATTCCTCCTAAATTCCTATTCCAAATGGTGCTAGATAGGTAGCCTCCTATCATGCTACTAGTTCCTTCCAAGTTAAAGATCATGATGGTTGTCATATGTTTGACATTGACAAACTATTATGAATTTGTTGAATGTTTTTTTAAGTGTCTCTTTTTAACTTGATATTTTTTTATGACATTGAGATTTAGTGATTCTAAAGAGAGTGCCTAGGGCTTGTTTGAGATGCATTTAGATTATTTTAATGTAAATTATGAATGAGATTACTATATTATAATAGAGATTATGAATTATAATAATCTTGGTTATTTAGATCCCTATATATATTATAATTATAATTGCTTGATTATTGTCTCCTTTTTGTTGGTTCGGATTTTGGAATGAATCATAGGATTACAATAACTTGTTGTTTGGAATATTATTATCTACGAGTAACTTATAATCTCTGGTGCTTAATTTGGATCGTCTATAACTTGCTCGTTGTAGCTTCTTGGGCTACCGCTGCAGCTATTTTGTAGCAGTTGTTACAGTATAGATAGGGGGTGTTTGGATCCCCTTGGCAAATTGACAAAAGAGCAAAAGAATTGCTATTTTTTTGGCAAATGGATCCAAACATGCAAGACAAAAAATAACAAAAGAGCAAAAATTTATCATTTGACATTTGTCACTTTGGAGTGGCAAATAGTGGTAAATAGAAAATCCTCCTACTCATACCCTTCCCTCCTATGCATGACATGTGAATGAGAATGCATTTATTAGGGGTAGAATTGTCTTTTTATGTGTCATTTACCATTTGCCATTTGTCTTTTGCCAAGGGATCCAAATACTAGAAATTGGTAAAAAATTTACCAACTTTATTTATCATTTGCCATTTGTCATTTGCTAAAGGATCCAAACATGCCTATAGTAGTATGACTTTTTAACTGCAGAAAGCAAGCAAGGCGCTAGAGATTATATTATTATCTAATTATGATAACCCAAATGGCGATTGGTTATTGAAGCGTAATATTCGTATATATAGTAGAAGGTAGAAAATCTCAAAAGCATTTTTTATGAAATTATAATTTGGTTACTATGGCCCTGTTTGGATGATAGGGCTAGAGCTAGTTTGCACCCAACTAGCCCAAAAGTATCCAAACAAGAGAGCTAGATAGATTGAGTTAGTTACAACTAGCTCACCCCAAAAAACTAGCTTACCAAAGAGGTGATTATTTGGGTTGGTTGTGGTGGAACATGGAACCCACCTCATATGCAACTACAAAAAATGTTATAACATACAAACCAAACATCCAAATAAAATTCTAATCACACCATTGAATTCGTTACAATAAATACTTTAAAATAAGATCCCACATGGATATATTTGAATAATTTATAAAAATAATTTATTATCAAACTAGTTTTGAATTCAAACACCTCCTTGACTAGAGCTAGAGGTTAGAGTTAGTTTAAGAGCATGGTTAATAAGGCAGCCAGCAGCCGGCGTTATACCATGCCATGTCATCTCAACTCTCCATATTGAAACGCTCGTATAATAAGCTGGTATTAGGTTGTCTGTTAGTTTGTTTGTATTGAATACTTTAGTATTTAATGTTTGTAGGTGTGCATAATCTCTTGTGGCAATATCTTTGTTGCCCTTTTCAATACCAGGTATATCTGTTGCTAGTAAACAGCATAGCTGGAGCACGGGATCCAGAGGGAGGAACGGAGACCAAGAAACAAAAGCTCTATCTCGAAAACTACCCTTCAGCTCGGCGATATGTTTATCGCCAGCTCCATTCTCTCTCATCTCTTCTCACTCTTCTAGCTCAGATTTTGTTGACGTGGAACTTCTCCCAACCTGCTGACTAGACCTTATTATATTTGCTCCAAGTGATACATACAGGGCCTATATGTCAACGATCGATTGTATTTAAACTGTAGCAAATTAATATATATATGCGTAGCACCGAAATCCCACTTGCATCCCCCGTAACCACTCGTAATCAGTGTGGCACAGCACTTTTGCCAAAAGCCAGCATCTCCATTTGTTCCGGCAAACCTCGTCTTCAAGCTTCGTATGGTATCCTAGAGAAAATAGAAAAGCAAGCCGGGCGGGGCGGGGCCGGGCCGACCCGGTCGGCATCCGAACCCAACGTCTCGGAATCGGAAGGCCTTAAACCCCGACCCGAGCCAAAAAAAAAAGCCTGTCAGAGTCGACTGACATCACCCGACCATTTTCCGTTTACATTCCCAGCCGTTTTCCCTTTCTTCCGATTCGAAACAGAAATACCAAATGCACGAACGATCCCACAAGCCGCAGCCGGCGGAGGCCGGCAACGGCGGGCCGGCCGGCGACGGCGGCGGCGGGAACGTGGATCGGGTGCTCTTCAAGAATCTCGTGGAGATGGTGCCGCTCGTCGAGTCGCTCATGGTGAGTAAGAGTTTGCGGGTGCCGCGCGCAGATCTCGCCGGGGGGCTATCACCGGGGTTTCCGCGCTCCTGCTGAGCTCGTGTCGGTGCGCTGCCTGACCGTTGTTCTGTGTGTTGGTTCTTCTTCCTGGACGCAGGACCGTAGGGTCAACCCGGCCTACTCGCGCCGCGCTTCGCTGGTCTACACGCCGGCGCCGCCCAAGAAGGTTTGTTTACCGCCCTTCTTCCCCTTCCTTTCTTACCTAATTTACCCCTGTATCTTTCTATCTGTTCCTTTGATAGTTTGTGGATTTGTTGATTTTATTCTTGCGTCGGTTGCTTCCGTTCGAATCTACACGTTTCCTGTTTTTAATTGTGGATTCCCCCTTTAGCTGTCGTTCTCCGATGTTGTTAGTTACCATTGGGAACAAAAATGCAGCCTAAGGCTGATTTCCCCTCTTTCCGATTAGACCACCTCACCATGATTCATTTTTACAGGCGAGCGATTTGAACAGTGTCAAGCTGCCACAGAGCGTATCCGCTAAAAAACGGAGAGACCCTGGTGATGCAGCCAAGAAGAGCACCCCAGATTCTAACGGCGACAACGCCTCGGTTGTGCCACTGTCTCTGTCGGGTGCTGAAAATAAGCCCAAGGATGAGGTTGCCGTGCTGCGTGAGCAAATTGATGACCTGCAAAGGAAACTGCTCGAGAAGGAGGAGGCGCTGAGGTGTGCGGAGAGCTCCGTGAGTGAGATGAACGCGGCATATGCAACCATCGATGAACTCAGGCGCCTGGTGGTTGACAAAGAAGCTTTGATCAGATCTACCAATTCTCAGTTGCATGATGCAAAGGTAATGCTGCCGATTGTGATTCACTATTCTGGTTTCTGAATTAGCAAGCATGCTCATACCTATAAAATCTGTCCAAGATATATCTTTTCCTTGTAACTCTGACATGAAAACGTGTGAGATACAATACAAAACTACACTACTATCAAAGTTGGCATCCTGAGAATGAAAAACCATGATCTCTGCAGTAGTGTACAAGTACTAAGCAAATATTAAATACAGTTACAATATGAATGCTATGCTCCTGTACGCAAAGTAAGGGTTCCTAGCAACTGGCGACTACTTCTATCACAAAATTTGACAAAGTTCTTGCTTATATTTGTGATAAGGAATGTTATCCAAGTAAACAGATAATGTTGTTATGAAACCATATAATCAGCCTAGCTCATAAGTCTAGTTTGATGTAATGCATAACAGGATAAGCTACCTTTACCTTGCAAACTGCCTTCTAAAGGCTACAACCACCTCTACCTAGAACAATGGTTAAAAAGTCTGTCACAATGATTCATGCACAAAGCCATAGCTGTTCATGCATATATAATTCTGGCTCTTCTTTGCAATGGCAGTTCATAAGTTTTATATTTTCAAGAAAGCTGGGTTGTTGACTGATTGTTTAATGTCACTACACACAGTTTATGAAAAGTTCCTCATCCTCATTCTGATTAGCTATACTTGCTGTCTTGCACTGGATTGAATCAACATCAATGCAATTCCAGATTACCCTTTGATTTAGACATTGAGTAACCTACAGTTACTCATATATAAATGGTTGTACATATTTCCTTTTCAGATGATTCACGCATAGTGAGTTTCTACTTACAAATGTTGTACTGTTTTTTATTTTTTTGGGGGAAAGATGCTAAAGTAAATGATTGTTGATTTTAGTGATACAAAAAGATCTTATTTTTCACTTGACCTTTTCTTTGTCCTCCTACAGATTATGCTTGCAGACAAGCAAGCTTCTTTAGAGAAATTGGAATGGGAGGTAAAGATGTCAAATAAAAAAGTCGAAGATCTTCAAGGAGATATGTCAAATATGGGATTTGAGATAAGCTCACTGATGGCATTTTTCGAAAAAATTTCAGAGAATGTTTCAGGTGACTCTTATGATGATACAATACCATCATCATGTGAATTGGAGGCACTTCAATCAACGGTGAGCATGCATCCTTGGAGCATCTTTGACCTGTTTGAACCATTAAATGTCAACTAAAGCTAGGGAGGGAATGTAAGTTAGTGTGATGGTGTTTCAAATTGTCGAATTAGCTTGCCATTCAAGAGAATCACCTTGCTCATCACTAATTGCAATGTCTAAAATGTTTGTTGCATCATCTAAAATGTCACATGCACTCTGGGGGTGTCACCAATTGCATTGCCTTAAATGTTTGCTGCATTATTTTTATGCCACAGAAACACTCTGGGGGTGTGTATTTGTGGTTTACTGCTACCTGCTGATACTCCTTACTATATACCAATATGAGGTTCTTTGAAATTTGGGAAAAGATTGCATGAAAATGTTAATCATGGGAGTGAAGTTTTGATGCTACAATAGAAATTTGCATTACGATTTAGTATGCATTTTATTGGAGTACTAATTTCCTCTTGCAATATTATTATGGATGCTGAAATGGAAATATCGGCACAAAGAAAACTGGTTAGATGCTTTGCACTAAATATTGACTATGTCAAACTAAAAGCTATGCATCAAAACATTGACCCAGAGTGAAATTGACAAGATTGAGGTCGACAAGATAGAGCAGGAAAGGATCACTTATGCTGAAGCTCTCGCGGCAGCAAGAGAGAACCCTGACGAGGAGCACTTGAATATAGCCGCGGAGGCAAGGTCAAGGCTGCAGGTCCTTGTACTATAGTGGCCCCTTCTGATTATAGCGTTTGTATGATAATGTTGAACTGCTGATGTAAAGTGTTGGCTTGAGTTGAGGTTTGTGGAATCGTTCCAGTGGTAATGGATTGAACACTGTAAACTGACAGCTGTTTCGTGTTGTAATCATATTTATACAGTCTTGAGGCCTCTGCATTGTTTACCTGGAACCTTGAGCTATAGTTTAGATTTCTGTGACAGTTATCATTTCAAGATTTAAACCCATGGTTGAAACTGCTTATGTAAATTGTTCTTCAGCCTAAGGTATATACAATAGCTTTTTTTAGCAGTGTATATTGGACATTCTTGGTATAGTTTTTAAGCTATTTATGGTTGAAGTAAGCTGAAATTATAAGTCAATCTCTATGTTTCTTTCGGCAGTTTTTTGTAGCCATGTTTCTCACAACTTTCATTAGAAACGAAGAAAAAGTAGATCAGATTAGCTTAGTCTTCCATTTATACTAAAACATTGAAACTGGATCTGATCAACTTGTTTTAGTTGTGCTTTTTCTCTATTTTGGAAGATTATCGCATCACTACCAGATATATATATATATATATATATCTAATCCTTCATACCTAAAAAAAACATTTTTTTTGGGAGGTTGAGGTACTTCAATAGATCTCCTGTACCAATAGTTTTTAAGAGAATTTCTAGAGGAGCACTCTTTCCGCCTGGTGTTTGGATACTCGCATCTAAAGTTTAGACCTGTCACATCGAATGTTTGGACACTAATTTAGTATATTAAATATAGATTAATTATAAACCTCATTACACAGATTGAGGATAATTTGCAAGACGAATCTATTAAGTTTAATTTATTCATATTTTGACAATGTTGTGTTACAGTAAATATTTGCTAATGATGGATTAATTAGGCTTAATAGTTTGGTCTTGCTAATTAGTTTACTCCCATGTAATTAGTTTTTTTAATTTGCTCATGTTTAGTCCTGCTAGTTATCATCTAAATGTTCGATGTGACACGGTCTAAACTTTAAACCCTCGATCCAAACGTAGATAAAGAGAGAACCCTCTCCCCTGGATTTTTTTTTAATTTTAACATTTTTTAACTAAATATAAATTAACACCGAATGAGTTTTTTTTATTGCTAACACTTTTGACCGCTCCATCGGCCATGGAGCGGCATTTCTCCTTTGCCGCTCCATGCATGGTGGAGCGGCAAGGGGCTGACTCAGCACAGGACCGGTCAAAGCGCTCGGGGTGGGCCCGACCTTGCCGCTCCATGATCTGCGGAGCAGCAAGGCTGCCGCTCCCAGGGAACGGCAGCCTTGCTGCTCCGCAGATCATGGAGCGGCAAAGGGGAGGCCTATTAAACCGGTAAGTCCTCCTTCCCCTCCCTCTCGCGCCCTCTTTCGTTTTGCTGCTGCTGCTGCTGCTCGGCCTGACGCCTCCGAAGGCGACTCCCACGCCGCCACATAGCTGCTACAACAGTGCTTGCTTATATATCATAAAGTGGTTTTAAGATGTCCAAAATAAGAAGCAACATAGTGTGCTTATATCATAAACTGATTTTAAGATGCTGCAAAATAATTTAAGCAATGTAGGAATCCGTCGAAGATGCTCTTATTAGGAAAACATTTATCTTCGTAGCTGTTACAAACAAAATCTGTGCACCATGAGCCACTGATGTACTGTGTGAGTTGTGAACATGAAGCCCTGGTACATCTCTGGGCCTAACTGAAACTTGCACCGTCCAAACAAAGGGCCTAGCTTCAAGGCCCACTAATTCTCAGGTCGAACATGGTGACCGAGGCCCATCAGCTCCTCCATACAATTCATCTGCTCTAGGCCAGCAGCAACAATCCCCAACCATAATGTTTGGGCGTGGTGTAATCGAGAGAAACAAATGAATCGAACTGTTTATTCCATTGAATGACATGTGCTATTTATATAAGATGTGGAGACGCCATGGGAGTAGTTCGCGTCCGTTCGGGAACGTGGTTGCCGAACGGATGTCTCTCCCGGCGATGTCAGTTCGGGGAACTGTCGTACATGGAGATTACAAGGATGGTTAGATTAGATCTAAGGCTAGGATTAATACATGTCACTAATCCTAATAGGTGAGATCCTCTAATCCTATTGGTCCATGTCTTGAGGCCACGGATTGCTTCTTAACACTCCCCCTGATGAATCCAGTTTTGAGATCAATCAATATCTTCAGAACCTCCAAAAAAAACTTGTAGGAAAAAATATGAGGTGCTAATGTTGTTGATATGTCATTAAACTCCTCAAAAACCCAGTGGGAAAATTAGGAGAAATGATATGACATATATTTAGATTATTGTTCATTGTAAACTTATATGGGAAAACCTTTATAGGAAAAGCCCATAATTTAGTTTAGAACAATATTATGATCTATAACCTTCCCCAAAACCATATGGAAAATATGAGAAGGAATAATGTCTTTGATATTCCCTTTAAAAACCTCTTATGAGGAAAATAAGAAATATTACACATTATTTGATATTGTCTCATTAAAAACCTTATTTATGAGAAAGTTATAAAAACTCATAATAGGAAAAGAGTACAATATAATATTTAACACAAATGATTATTTTCATAGATTTTCTCCCCTGAAACTTGCAAGTCTTTAAGTCGTCGCATACCAATACCATGAACAAAATTTTGGAATGTGGGACCTGGTAATGACTTAGTGAATAAATCAGCAAGATTATCACAAGACTTTGTTTGCAAGATTTGTATTTCTCCATTCTTCTGTAATTTATGAGGATAAAATAACTTAGGGGAAATATGTTTAGTTATATTGCTCTTGATATAACCTGTTTCTATTTGTGTAATACAAGCAGAATTATCTGCATAGATAATTGTGGGTGATTCAATGGAACCAATTCCTCTAGATTGTTGTATGTGATTAATCATTCCGCGGAGCCATACACATTCACGTGATGCTTCATATAGTGCAACAATTTCAGAATGATTTGTGCAGGTTGTTACTAGGGTCTGTTTAGAAGACTTCCATGATATAACAGTTCCTCCATATAGAAAAACAAAACCTGTCTGCGATCGACCATTATAGGGATCAGATAAATAACCAGCATCAGTGTATCCAATCATAGTTGGATCTTGGTTTCTTTGGAAAAATAATCCAAGATCTTTTGTACCATTGAGATATCGTAAGATATGTTTAGCTCCCATCCAATGACGCTTAGTTGGAGTAGCACTATGTCTAGCTAGTAAGTTTACTGCAAATGCAATATCAGGTCTAGTTTGATTTGCAAGATACATAAGTGCTCCAATGATACTGAGATATGGAACCTCGGGTCCAAGTATTTCTTCATCATTGTCCCTTGGTCTAAATGGATCTTTCTCCATGTCTAGAGAACGAACAACCATGAGAGTTTTGGATGGATATGACTTATCCATATTAAATTTTTCTAGTGTTTTCTGAATATAGGCAGATTGATGCACTAAAATTCCTGAGTGAAGGTGCTCTATTTGTAAACCCAAGCAAAATTTAGTTTGTCCTAAATCCTTCATCTCAAATTCCATCTTTAAGAGATTGCGTGCTTCATTTATATCATGTGAGTTGCCAATGATATTTAAATCATCCACATATACTGATATAATGCAGAATCCCGTTTGGGATTTCTTTATAAAAACACATGGGCAATCATCATTATTGGCGTATCCCTTTTGTAATAGGAATTCGCTGAGTCGGTTGTACCACATCCGTCCCGACTGGTTTAAGCCATATAATGACTTGTTAAGTTTTACACAATATGTGGCGCGACTTGCTTTAGGATTCGGAATAGGGATTCCATCAGGAACCTTCATATAAATGTCCGAATCAAGTGACCCATATAAATATGCTGTCACTACATCCATCAACTGCATAGATAGATGATTTTGAACTGCCAATGCTATTATATATTGAAATGTTATTCCACTCATAACTGGAGAGCATGTTTCATTGAAATCAACACCAGGTCTCTGCGTGAACCCTTGTGCTACAAGTCTCGCTTTGTATCTCACCACCTCATTATTTTCATTTCACTTTCGGACGAAAACCCATTTAAATCCCATAGGGAAGATATTGGAAGGTGTAGGTTTTGCTGATGAAAATACCTTTCTTTTTGCGAGCGAGGCTAACTCTGCTTGAATTGCTTCTTTCCATTTAATCCAGTCCGAGCACTTTTTGCACTCTACCATGGTTTTGGGATCTGGATCACTTTGGATTATTTCCGCAATTGTTTCGGCAAAGTATATGTCGACAAATGTAGTCTTTCGGTCATATGATTCTCCAGAATCAATATAGTTTATGGAAATTTCTTGTACCCCTTGCGACGGTTCATTATTTCCCAATACAATAGCGTCAGGGTGTTCCGATGTCCTAACATCAGATATTGAGTGCACTGTTGATGTGGGATTTGAATTTTGTTTATTCACTTGGTGTCTCACAACTTGTTGTTGAGTTACATTCACTAATTCAGATTTTTTGTTATTCTATTTCCTTTGGCGTTTAGGAGCCACATCCAGATTCATGGCCTTACTTCTCCCCCTCTTGACTTGAACAGGTTTTTGAGGTGGGAGTTGAATAGTTTTGTTTGGTACCTCTATTCTTTCGGGCACATTCCTAGCAGGATAATAGGATTTAGTGACACCTTTATAGTCAGTAAATACGTCTGGCAGATTATTTGCAATATTTTGCAAATTTATTATTTTCTGAACTTGGAGTTCAGATTCTTGTGTACGTGGATCATTAGTGGAGATGTATTGTGCATCCCAATTTATTTCCGGGCATTCTTTTTGGTACTTGTAATCTCCCCCTAATGCCGGGAAATGATCCTCATTGAAGATACAATCAGTGTATCGGGCCGTGAATAGGTCCCCTGTAAGGGGTTCCAGGTATTTAATGATCGATGGAGATTGATACCCGACATAAATCCCTAATTTCCTGTGTGGACCCATAGATGTACGCTTTGGTGGTGAAATCGCTACGTAAACAGCGCAACCGAATTTTCGCAGATGGGAAATACTTGACGGATTTCCACGCACTAATTGTAGTGGGGAAGCAGTATGATATGCAGTTGGTCGCAATTGTAGTAAGTCAGTAGCGTGTAAGACTGCATGACCCCAACATGAAGTTGGTAGATTACAATTTTGTATTAATGGTCTTGCTATTAGCTTAACTCTTTTGATAAGTGATTCTGCTAAACCATTTTGAGTGTGAACATATGGAACTGAGTGCTGAATTTGAATTCCTAGAGCCATACAATAGTCATTGAAAGCTTTTGAGGAAAATTCAGCAGCCTTATCCATTCTAATAGATTTTATCTGATATTCAGGATGATTTTCTCTAAGTCTAATAACTTGAGTTATTAGCTTTGCAAACACATGATTGCGTGTGGATAATAAGCACACGTGAGTCCATCGTGTAGACGCATCTATTAGAACCATAAAATATCTGAATGGTCCAGATAATTGAGTAATTGGACCACAAATATCGCCTTGAATTCTTTCAAGGAACTTAAGTGGTTCAACTTTGATTTTAAGATAAGATGGTCTTAAAATCAATTTCCCAGTGGCACATGCAGTGCATATAAAATCAGAAGATTCTGGAAACTTAGAATTAGCTAAGTCATGACCATGGGAATTGTTTATAATTTTTCGCATCATCCCTATGCCAGGATGACCAAGGCGATTATGCCAAGTTTGAAATTTATTTATATTCTGAAAAATTACTTTATATGCAACATGTGGTACGGGTTTGATGTATGTATAATATATTCCAGATGGTAAAGAGGGAATTTTCTCAAGAATTTGTTTGCCATATCCGGTATCTTTGATTAAGAGGAGAAATTCCTCTTTATGTTCTTCATGTGTCTCCACGTGAATTCCGTTTTTACGGATATCTCTATAGCTAAGTGAGGTACGAGTTGAATCAGAATACAATAATGCATCCTCAATTGTAATTTGAGTACCCATGAGAAGTGTAATAGTAGCGCATCCAGAGCCTACTACCGTTGCATCGCGTCCAGCGATTGTTAGAACATTTCCTTGTCTCTTAGTTAGAGTTTGGAAATATTTAGTTTCCCTTAGTATAGAATTAGTAGTACCGCTATCTACTAGGCACATTTCCTCCTCCATTGGATTTATCCCGTAGAAATCTATATATATGAATAAAGAATTTATTTAAAATATGAAAATGACATATATATATATATATATATATATAATATACATACTTTATTGAATATCAATTGTGCTTGATACATAAGTGCTATATATATATGATATAGCAAGCAAGATACAAATATTTTACAAGACTGCTATATGTAGCAATAATTTACAACACTTTATTTGGACATAAATGAGTACGTAGTACTAAGGATTATGGGAGTCTAATTGAGATCTCCAAACATGTCGGTAGAGGCAAACTCCACGAGCATCTTGTCTGTGTCCATTAAGTCGTCCGCAAGTGGTAGAGTCTTGTGGTTGCCTGGTCCAATGGGGACACTCTTGGAGCAACTAGCTTCTGCCATGTTGATGTCATTCGTAAAGTTGTATGGAGCAACATCTTGCATCGTAACATCATTTTGGAAGTTGAAGTGGGCTTCATACTTTTGTCCTTGATTTGGGCGATCATGACCAACAGACTTTGAGTATAAGTCAACCAAGTGACGGGGGGTGCGACATTTCTTAGTGATGTGGTTGTAGTAACCACACTTTTGACAAAGTTTGGATTTGTCAAAATTATTTTTAGGAATGTCCTTTCCCTTGGAAGAATCATGCGGCTTATGCTCTCTTTTGCGCTTATTGTCACCTTTTCCTTTACCTTTACCTTTACCTTTGAATTTCCTGAATGGTTTCCTGTTGGCACCATCCATTTTGTTTGTGTTCTAAGTGTTTGTGTGTACTTCAGGTAATGGGGTAGCACCCAATGGGCGTTTATTTGAGTTCTAAAGAAGGATCTCATTATGCCGTTAGGCCTGAAGTAAAGTATTAATTAACTCAGAATAAACTTGGAATTTTCTCTCACGGTATTGTTGGTGAAGGATTCTGTCTGCAGGCATCATAGTAGACAAAGTCTTCTCTATTTTGTCTGCATCAGTAGGTTCTTTTTCACAAAATTTGAGTTTTGCACAAAGTTTGTGAATTGCATGATTATATTCTTCGATAGACTTAAAGTCCTGTAGACGGAGATGATTCCATTCATGCAAAGCTTCAGGCAAGACAATTGTCTTTTGCTGTTCATAGCGTTGTTGAAAAGCGTTCCATAAAACAAGTGGATCTTCTTCCATCAAATATTCAGACTTGAGGTCTGGATGTATATGAGACCTTATGAGGCACTATATTTGGTTTTGTCATCAGGTGCTGAAGTACCCTCTCTTGGTGGAAGAATAGCTTGGTAGAATCCCCGTAAAGAGACTAACTTTGAGATCCATTGACCATGTTGGAAAATTATGTCCATCAAGAGCAAGTTGGTCAAATTCTTTATTTTTTAATTTGCTAACATCAGACATTTTTCCTACATTTGTATAAATGTTTATAATGTAAGACACTTGTTGTAAAATTTGTGTAAAATATAAGTATAAAAGTTGAATTTAAACATGGACCATAAAATGCACATTAAATTTAAATCAAGAATGACATATTTAATGTGAAATATAAATATTGGAAATAAAACAATTTTATAGGTACGGATTATGTCATTACATAATTTATAGGCCATATAAAGTGAATTAGTTATTTGCGTAGGCAAATAATTTTAAATGTCCAATATATATATATATAAAGGTACACGTGAAGTGATTGTGACATATATCTAAGTATTTCAACTTTGCATAGTTAAAGTTGACTTAAGTTTGTGTCATATTGCAAAATAAAATAAAAAAAGTTAAAATAATTGTAATGTGCTCTAACGAGAGCAAATGCTATTGAATTTGTCACAACATAAATATTTTGAACATTAATCAAGTCCTAGGACAACGTGAAACGCTAATTACATGAAAACCCCGAAGGATTTGAAGTGAAATGGCTGCTAATAATACTGACTATAGACATTAGTACTCAACATAGTCACAAGGCACTAATTAGAATATACTAGTACAGTACTAAACAAGTCACATATCACAGGTTAGACTAAACACATATGGAGGGGGCAACTTTATTTAGGGGCGGTGGATGACAGGCTCTGTCTCGCCGGTCAATGAGCAGGAAGCGGAATAAAGAAATGTGAGGATATGGTTCAGAACATATCTATTCCACGAAGCGCTCCTGCTCCAGTGCTCCACTGCGCCATTGTTGCAGTCCACGAAGGGCTTCGCCATTGCTGCCTCCACTCCCTCCTTGTTGCTGCTTAGTTGGGAGAGTAGCCCCCCACGTCAGAGGGACCAGCCTCGCCATTGAAGCTGCAGGGGAGTACGCCATTGGAGACTTGGAGAGGCGCTGGAAGGTGTCAGTCCAGGAGCCACGACGGAGGCCGGGGGTGTACTCCACGGTGGTGTTGCTCCGGCGACGAACGCGGCGCTCCCAGGTCGGAGGAGGAGTTGCTGGCACCAGATCCACCGGAGTGGTTGCCGGGAAGGCTGCTGGAGCCGCTATGGGGCCAGATCCAGTGGCGTTGAAGGCCATGGAGGTCTGGCCGGCTTCCTGGAAGGTGTACGACGCGGGGCCCTCCCGTGGTCCGGCCGCTAATGCGAAGGACCCTGGAGTCGGCGACGGCAGGCGAAATGGCGTGGCTGGCGGAGTTGGAGGCGCGTGCGGCGCTGGTGGTGCCGGAGCAGACGCAGAGGCCCGGGCGACGCCGTTGGCGAGGAGGCGCCGAGCGCGGTTGCCCGGGCCACGGCGAGAGCGTCGGCGGTTGCCGCGGCGACGGCGAGTGCGGCGACGGCTGTGGCGCCCACGACGACGACGACGGCCGAAGATGCGGCGGTGCTGGGCGCGGATCTCGGCCAGGTGAACGGCGTCGACGAGGAGCGGAGCGTGACGGGTGAGCCGAATGCCGAGGACGAGGGCAGTCATGATTGATGGTGAGTTGTCGTAATCCATCTCACCTTCTCGACGGGAAATCTCTTCCTCTCGATCTCGAGCAGTGCTGATAACGTGTTTGAGTGCGGTGTAATCGAGGAAAACAAATGAATCGAATTGTTTATTCCATTGAATGATCTGTGCACATTTGCTAGACAATGTTGTGCTACAGTAAACATTTGTTAATGATGGATTAATTAGGCTTAATAGTTTCGTCTTGCTAATTAGTTTACTCCCATGTAATTAGTTTTTTAATTTGCTCATGTTTAGTCCTCATAGTTATCATCTAAATGTTCGATGTGACACGGTCTAAACTTTAAACCCTCGATCCAAACGTAGATAAAGAGAGAACACTCTCCCCTGGATTTTTTTTAATTTTAACATTTTTTAACTAAATATAAATTAACACCGAATGAGTTTTTTTTATTGCTAACACTTTTGGCCGCTCCATCAGCCATGGAGCGGCATTTCTCCTTTGCCGCTCCATGCATGGTGGAGCGGTAAGGGGCTGACTCATCACAGGACCGGTCAAAGCGCTCGGGGTGGGCCCGACCTTGCCGCTCAATGATCTGCGGAGCATCAAGGCTGCCGCTCCATGGCTGGGGGAGCGGCAGCCTTGCTGCTCTGCAGATCATGGAGCGACAAGGGGGAGGCCTATTAAACCGGTAAGTCCTCCTTCCCCTCCCTCTCTCGCGCCCTCTTTCGTTTTGCTGCTGCTGTTCGGCCTGACGCCTCCGAGGGCGACTCCCACGCCGCCACATAGCTGCTACAACAATGCTTGCTTATATATCATAAAGTGGTTTTAAGATGTCCAAAATAAGAAGCAACATAGTGTGCTTATATCATAAACTGATTTTAAGATGCTGCAAAATAATTTAAGCAATGTAGGAATCCGTCGAAGATGCTCTTATTAGGAAAACATTTATCTTCATAGCTGTTACAAACAAAATCTGTGCACCATGAGCCACTGATGTGCTGTGTGAGTTGTGAACATGAAGCCCTGGTACATCTCTGGGCCTAACTGAAACTTGCACCGTCCAAACAAAGGGCCTAGCTTCAAGGCCCACTAATTCTCAGGTCGAACATGGTGACCGAGGCCCATCAGCTCCTCCATACAATTCATCTGCTCTAGGCCAGCAGCAACAATCCCCAACCATAATGTTTGAGCGTGGTGTAATCGAGAGAAACAAATGAATCGAACTGTTTATTCCATTGAATGACATGTGCTATTTATACAAGATGTGGAGACGCCATGAGAGTAGTTCGCGTCCGTTCGGGAACACGGTTGCCGAACGGATGTCTCTCCCGGCGATGTCGGTTCGGGGAACTGTCGTACAGGGAGATTACAAGGATGGTTAGATTAGATATAAGGCTAGGATTAATACATGTCACTAATCCTAATGGGTGAGATCCTCTAATCCTATTGGTCTATGAGGCCACGGATTGCTTCTTAAGCCAGAGGATCACCAACCGTTTGAAAAACATGGCGCGCAACGCCCGGGCGGCCATCGGCATGCGTCTCCACCTCAAGTTTCCGCGAGAGTTCCTCCCATCCTCTGAAGCTTACGGATATGACACCTATAAAAATTCTTGGCCGTCTCCCTTTGCATCTCACCCCACAAAGCAAGAAACAAACCTTGTAGTTGCACCCCCTCCCTCCGTCACCACACCACGTCCAGCCAGCCAACGAAAATGTCGCGCGTCATCACAGCTGCGGCCCTCTTCTACATCCTTGCCGTCGCTGCCCTCAGCGCGGCCGAGGCCCCGGCAGAGTCACCGAACGCCAGCACTCCTGCCAAGGCACCCGAGGCTGCTGCCAAGAGAGCTACTGCCCCTGCTAAGGCCCCTGAAGCCGCCGCTGCCTCCACCCCGGCCGCTGCACAGGCCCCATCGTCGTCGTCTAGGAAGTCTGGTCCAGCTGCCGCGCCGACCACCGCCTCTAGCCCGCCTTCTTCTTCTCCTTCTTCTTCCACGGACGAGGAGTTGGTCCCTTCCCCGGCAACATCCACCGCCGCGGCGTCCCCAGCCGCTGACGGGCCTGCCGAGGGACCGACAGCTGCTGAAGACTCCGGTGCTGCTACCCTTGGAAGCGGAGCTGCTATCGCCGGCGGCGTTGCAGCTGCTGTCGCTACCATGATCTTCTACTGAATTCACCTGGACCGTGTGTCGTGGTGGGTGGACATGTAATTGGCTGTGCCGTAATTGCTCTTGTCTGGTCGGGAGGGACGATCGACCAATGCAAGTGTTTCTTTGCTTTGCTCACTTCGTTTGCTCTTGCAACATTATGGGGTCAACCGTTATATAACTGAATGGATTTGATTAATTGACACAAATGGTCTCTATCTGTCATGTGTATTCTGATGGCTTGTTCTCTTACTGCCTTTTCATATTTGTTTAACTCAGCCTAATAAGTTATCAAAAAAAAAAACTAAGCCTAATTTAACTCATAAACAAATTAAAATCTTTAGAAATACTCCACGTATCCCAAAATAAGTGCACTTCTAGATTGTTGGTGAAGAAATCAAATGATCAACATGTTAGTGGGAAATTACATAGTTTTCCCGATAAAGATGTAATCATTGCACTATGCAAATAGAGAGAGAGAGAGAGAGAGAGAGAGAGAGAGAGAGAGAGAGAGAGAGAGAGAGAGAGAGAGTAGAAAAAAGACAACTAGAGTTTGGTGGTCTTCTATCTAAAGATGCACTTAATTGGGACAATTTTAAACTCTAGAACACCACCTATTATGGGACGGCGGCGACATATCTTAGATAACAGTCTTTGCATCCTAGACCAAATTAAAGTGGGATCACACATTTATGTGTATGCAAACAACCTATGATAATACGCTAGATTGGAAAATTCTCAAAACTACTAGAAAAATATTGAGCTATATGATCACACGTTATACGCACCATCAGACCAACACACAATTTTGGATTGTTCAACGATTATTATTTTTCCTTTGTACTCCTACATCACAAATACATCTTAATTTGATGCCAAAATTTAAATAGATGTAATGTACAACATGGCGTTTCCATACTTTTCTCGTTTTCAGAATTTAATGGAACAATTATAACTATATCTATGGATATTCTGAAGTTCAACTCATTTTGGCTGAATATGAATCCCCAACTCCCATTTCAATGGTAGTAATCAACAAGTCGCCACACCGTCTTGATAGATTGAAGTGTTATACAACCAAGCCCTACAAGTAGTGACGACACATATACATTGTATATTTATAGCTTGAGACACGATTGAGGAGTGCAACTGAGGCGATGTGACACTACAAATAGGTAACGACGCTAGAAGGAAGATTTCATGAGTGAACCCTCATTATACCATGAGTGCTAAAAGAAAATCAAGTAACACTATTTAATTCAAGTTCAAGTCCATTCATAAGTCATAGATCAGGAAGTCATTCTCCACACAAATCTATCAACCATCGATACAATTGTACACGAACAAACCAAGTTCAATTCAATGGCTACATTATATTGCCACCACCTGCATGGTGGTCAGAGCTATGTCGTCGTGGAAGTAGGAGCGGTAGGAGAAGCCAATTCTAGAGTTTTGGAGGAGAAGGTACGGTGAAGGAGCCAAGTGGAAGAGAAGCCGGTGGTCGAAGAGGGAAATGATCGAGTTAGTTAGGGTTTGGTTTTGGAAAGGAACCTAGGGGGTGAGGTAACGGGCCTACATTTAATCCACGTGTCACCCAGTGGCCGGGTCTAGGCGACAACCCAATCATGGCAAGCCTCTATGGGCCATGACGACATAGGCCCAACGTTGGTTGTTCCATGCCATGTTGTGTTTGGGTTGGTCCAAAAAGGGCTGGCCTCTTAACATTCCAATCAGTCTTATGTAGGAAACTTCGAGTCACAGAACCCGTTACACATAAGAGGAGAGGGTGCAACTCATGCCTCACACCTAGATGCACTAGCCGTCTGACTTGGGAAAGTTTCTCTTATGAGATGCACCAGAAACCATATTTAATAGAGATAGACGGAGAAAAATACCACCTAATTAATCACTCCTTAGTAAGCACAATTATGTTCTAAACGACCTCTAATAATAGACTAATACGACTAATGAGGGAGTACATCCTTAGCCAAAGATATGTTAACTGAAAACATAAGAGCTTAGCTTATTCTAATGATTGAGTTGTTTCATAAGGCATCTGCTCTGGTACTCCTTGTCTAGAAAATTGCACACATCTCAAAGCAACATATCTCTATTTATTAATCATTTTTCGAAATTAATTTTAGTCTGGGTCCCAAGTTGACTCGGCCCGTCCAAGACAGGCCATGTACCCAGCCTAGATAGATACCCAAGAGGGAGTTATGATCATGATCTCCTAGTACGGTTCTACTTCGCGCCACCACCGCCGCCGCATCCTGCTCGTCGCCTGGCCGCCGCGCATACATGTATCTCTATGCTTCATTAGCCCAGTGGAGGGCCCATAATTTTTAAGCTTGGTATTCAAAATATGATGGGGTGCTAAAAAATTCTTCATCGGATATATTTATCTCGAGTTTTTTTTCTTCTTTTCATTACATATATGTATACATTTTTTTTGGAAACGGAAGTTTTTATTAAACCAAAGAACAGTACATCGAGTTGATACACAGACTTTGGAACACTCCCAGCCTCTGCGTGACTAAGAGGCACACAACATAAAGAAAAAACGGAAAATTAACAACTAATGACAGTCAATCCGTAGACTAGACCGCCACCCAAACGCCTGGGAAAAGAAGACCTTCGCCACCTGCTCCAATTGTTACGAGACCACTATAGCTATACCCTGCATATCCGACCGTTGGAGGATATCCCAAGAACGGAGCCGATGGGTAGCTGCATAGATAACCTGCAAGGGAGAGTAAAGTTTTTTCTTTTCAAAGACAATGTCATTTCTGTGCAACCATATAGACCAGACAATCACTCCCGCTCCCAAAAGAGCTAAAGATTTGAGATCTTTCTTGACACCATACAACCAATTACCAAAATATGCGATATGCTTTGGGGTTTTGCTAAATTAAAAGCTATGTGAGAAACGCTCCAAACCCAACATGCAAAACAACAATCAATAAATAAGTGTTGAATTGTCTCGTCCTCGTGACAAAAACAACAAGTTTTGTTTCCTTGCCATTTGCGCTTCAATAGATTATCCTTGGTTAACACAACACCTCTCCTGAGATACCACAAGAAAAATTTAAACTTAAGGGGAACTTTCAATTTCCATAGTCTCTTGTTAGTATTTGGTATTGGAGTTTGAATCATAGCTCTATAAAAAGATTTCACCGAGAATTGACCATTTTGATGCAAAGACCAATGAAATTCATCATACCCTTGTGATAAATGAAAACTACTCAAACGTGTTAGCAAATGATTCCATGAAACTAGTTTCGGACCTATCAGATTTCTCCTCCAAGAGAAGTTTGGAGGCGTTGAAGCAAGGACTTCTGAAATGGACACAAATTTTGGTCTAACAATATTATACAGACCTGGATACTGGATCATCAATGGATCGTTGCCTAATCATGTGTCCTCCCAGAAACTGACTTGCGATCCATCTCTTATTACAAAAGATCCATACTTGAGAAACTCATTCTTGACTCAGCCCCGACCCCTGCGCCGTCTCTGTGAGGCGACACGGGGGGATCCCGCCGCCGCCCCTCGGGGCCTCTCCGACGGCCACCCCGGCCGCCGCCGCCGCTTCTCCCCGGTTTGTGGCGGTGGCGGCCCGCTTCCCTTCCTCAGTCCCATCCTTTCTCCATCTCGTCCTCCCCTGGCTTTCCTACAACCGTTCTCTCCCCTCATCCATCTTCATTGGCGGCTGCGGCGACAGGCCCGTGGGTGGATCCGGCTCTCTGGCGGGCGGTTCAGGTGTCTCGGGCCTGGGCAACAGCGTGGGCAGCGCCTGCAGCGGGGGCTTCTTGGGTGACGGCGGCTGGATCTGAATCTGCATCTGGCCGCCAACACCCTCCTACCCTGTGGCGGATGATCTAGACAGCGACCTGTTCCAACGCCCGACGATCGGTTCATGAGGCGGCAGTTTGGGTGAAAACCCTGCCTGACATCTTACGCCGCGGCGGCGGCGGTACTCACTGTGCCTCATATCTTGTTGAAGGCGTCGCTGAAGCTGTTGCGCCCGTGGACATTCAATAACTGGGTGAAAACCTACCCTGGTTTCTCCGGATCGGTGATGGTGGCGCAGTTGGCGCGTCGTCGAAGTTGTTGTTCATCAGGGTCAGGATTTCCTACCGCGTGTTACCTTGCTGCGCAACTCAAGACGGAGGTGGCGCTCATTGGCATAACAACTCGACTTTTGGTGGGGAGGCTTGCATCTGCACCAAGTTCTTTGTGTTGTTGCCTTAGGAAAAACATCCAATCTTCAATGGTGGTCGGTGTCTTTGTGTTGTTGCCTTAGGAAAAGCATCCAATCTTCAATGGTGGTCGGTGTCCAATGGTTTCAGTACCTTTTTTAGGTCTGACAAACGTATTTTTAGCGGCTTTGTCTTGACGCTGGTGATCTTATTCTAGTGGAGTTGTCATCACGTTGGTGATCTTATTCTAGTGGAGTTGACATCACGGAGCAAGCCTGTTTGTCGCGTAGGACTACTAGAGCTCCTTGTTGGGGATGTAATTTTTTCCGTCAGTTTTCTTTCTTTTTATTTTTTATGTTGTAATAGTTTGGCCTGATTCTACCACGGGTAGTTGAAGCCGGATAATTTCTATCCTTTATCTAAAAAGAAGACTTGCCCAAAAATGAGTCTCCTTGTTTTCTTTCTGCTTGTACCAAGGGTCTTGATCCTAAATATTTATTTCGTAACAGTTGCTGCCATGTACCATCCGTCGTTAACAATTTAAAAAGCCATTTACCTAATAGAGCAATATGCTATATATATAATTTTTCTTGCAAAAATTTTGGTATTCAACTGAATACCCTTGCTTGTACCTAGGCCCGCCCCTGCGTTAGCCCCCCTGCTGGTGCGCTTGCTGTCTATTGATGCGCTCAGACTCGGCCAGTCACGTACCCTCACCAATCCACGCGCCAGCCGTAGGCGGCAGCGCCCAACACCCAGCCCTCCTTGTCCACCACGACGGTCATCTTTGTCGCCCTTGTTGTCCTCAGGCTGCTTCAACCAGGACAGGAAAGGATCCCGGATGCCGCAACCTGCTCTCAACTCCCACCAGCACATACAGCGCCTCGTGATGCTGCTGTATGTCCAGACATGGTGGTTCCCAGAAAGATCAATGTGATTCATGTCTGTGCAAGTTGCTGTTCAAAAAATTTCGGTTTAAACACCTGTTTTTAGGATGGTAGTGTTGCAGGGCAAGGGGTGTAACCTTCAAGTTTCAACCTGAGTATTATCTTTGCTTTATGGAGTCCTTCGTATACGAAGAGTGGCAGTGTTTGTTTATTCATTTTCTTCCTTTTTCTGATTCTGCACAGTTTCTGTTGTTGGACAATTTCAGTTAGCGCAGCAAGATTACATCAGTGTTCAATGTTCACTCTATATCGGGAATGAATTAATTGAAACATGTTTCAGCTTCTGCTTTTGGCCTCGCTCGTCGGGCGTCTGCACTGGGATATGCCGCTCGTTTGGATTGCCCGAGCTGGCGTCCACCATGCAGCCACGGCCCTCACAATCCTCTGGCACAAATCCATATGACGCAGCAGACCACTAGACTCCAATTGGAACGGCGCCGGCCGATAGATGTGCCATGAATGGAACGGCATCGCAATGTAGCGTGAGGGAGGACGAGGCGGGATATGGGAACTTGGGGAGCAACGAGAGCGCAAGGCGACCATTAAGCGAACGAGGCGAGCAGGGATTCGGCTACGGCACGGCTGGCAGACAAGTACATACGGTGGTGGCGGCGGCCAAAAACAGCCGCTGAAACAGACAATTTGAGGGAGGGGACTTCACCTGGGTTTTTGGGCTGGGCACAGGGTCAGCCATGGATAGGCCGAACTCACTCGGGACTTGCTAATTACAAAAATAATTAAAAAAAAAACAGAAATTGGTTGCTTTGAGATGTGTGCAATATTCTTGGAGAGAGGAGTATGGGAGCTGTTCCCGTTTCATAATCACGAAAATATGAATCTGAATGGGATATAATCAAGGGCCCATGATCCCTACATCCGGCCCATTTATCCGTCCATAGTTTTTCGGCACACCGTGGCTCCATATGTGTGTACCGTGTAGTCGACGTCGTAGTCTATACGTTACTAGTCAAAACTTCACCAACCAAGCTTTTCCAGGCAATGTATCCGCTGGATGAAATTTGCCCGATGAATCTGTATCACGACGTCTTAAAGGCAACTATTTTTGTCATACATACTGTGGCGAAGATGGACCCAACTCACATGTTGCTGATGCACATATAGTTGCAATACTACCTTTCACATTTTTTTCTTCACTTATTAGTTATTAAGTACTCTACCTAGCTGGCTAGCGCCAGCGTTCCATCACCTAAACTTTCCAGATGTGTGCTTCACTGTGTCGTCCAGTCAAGATGGGGTGAAAAAACAGATGCCAGCTAATAATATCAGAGGCAGCACGAAATAACTCCAAACCCCACACACTGACACGCAGAAGCTAGCACTTATTTTTGTATATTTACAACAGTTGACTATTATTATGATATATAGATATATAATATAGGAGCTTTACCCAACAACTCCCATTATCTAAAAAGGAGGTTTACCCAAAACTCGTCAACCATCATGGTTAAGGATTGGTTGGTCGTCCCTTCGATCGTATGGTCTTCACTACAGGAAATCGGGCAGTTGCCGAGTGCTGGAAGCACTCGGTAACTAGCCTTTTGCACTTGTGTCGCACTCGGCAACTAGCACTCGGCAGAAGTCGAGTCGGCAACTAGATTTCGGGCACTCGATAACTAAATTGTCGAATGTTATTTTATTTGCCGAGTGCCGGATCAAGCACTCGGCAACTAAAATTGAGCCGTTAACCTTGACGGACTAGTTGTCGAGGCAACTAGTTTTTTTAATTTTTTCTACCAAAATTTAGTTACTGAGTGCCTACCCTAGAGCATTCGACAACTAATTTTTTTATTAATAATTAGTTGTCGAGTGCAATTGTCATTGCACTCGGCAACTAAAAAAAATTGCTATTTTTTTGTTTTTTTGATTTCCAACAAAACAGAGACAAAAATAGACAGATATATATCACATTCACCATTCAAATCACATATACATCACATCCACCATTCAAATCACACATATATCGCATCCACCATTCAAATCACATACATATCCTCACATCCATCATTCACAATCCATCATACGCATATAACATCATAAACATCCATCACAAACGTCCATAAGTCCATAATACATCACATACACATATAGGGTCCATAGATCCATCACAGAGAGTCCATAATCCATCACATAGCTACGAATGTCACAAGTCTAAGTCGAACTCAAGTCTAAGTCTAATACAAGTCTGAGGGATATGAAAATAAACAAAGGACAAGTACCTACTGCCATCCTGACCAGCCGGGCCGTGAAGAAGAGCCATCTGGCAACCCGGCTTGTGGAGGAGTGTTAGTTGGCCACCCCTGCTGTGGAGAGGGACCACCGCCTTGAACCGTCGGGTTCGAACTCATAGATACTTGCTGCACAAAAAAGAAGTCAATTAATGAGTATTTGCAGGAAATTAGCACAAGTGTTAGGAATAAACCACTAGACATACTTACCGGTGTCCCGAAAACAATAGGTTGTGGAGGAGGAGCCACATGCACAACTGGGCGGAGAAGCGACTCTGGCACGACCACACCTGGAATTGCACTAAGGCTGACCATGAAGCTGAACATGTCCTGCAGCCTCTGCTCCTCGGCCGCCCTTTGGGCTTGTATAGCCTCCCTCTCCAACTGCCTCTCCCTCTCATGTGCCTCCCTCTCAACCGGGTCGTCTGCCGCGCCGCCTCCAACCTCCGCACGTTGGCCTGCAACGAGTACTAAGCAATGAACGAGTACTAACCGCAAGATCCGAGATCTGCTGCTGTGAGCTCAGCTGCCGAGGGCGTATGGGGAGGGACGAGCTCGTGCTCCTTGCCCAAAGTTCCGCAAGGTTGGGAACAGAGGCGGAGTCGAGCGCGCTGTTCGCCATCCAGTAGCGGCCGTGCTGCTTCCCTCCTCCTATCCTCATCACGATCTCTTCGTCCAGGGGCTCGGTGGGCGTATCGAAGGCCTCCCCATGCTGGAGTCGAGCTGCCGAGACGTACTCCGTAACCTTGCTGTGGGCGCTGGGGTTGGTGTACACCTCGGGCGGGTGCGCTGGGTTGTAGGTGTTGCCGGGGTCCGTCGCCTTGCCCTTTTGTGCCAGGCTATACGCCATGAAGTCGTTGCACTCCTGGCCTTGGTGCGACCCGAACTACGAGGAAAACATAAAGATGATTAGAAGTAATGAGAATTGATAGTTGTAATAAAAAAATAAAGATGAAAACACAAATTAAATTACCCAGTTCGAAGCGTACTGGGAGAGGCTCTGGTTGCCCTGATGGTGTGCGGTCCCAGTCATCTGCAGGCGGCAGTCACGACGGATCGCACTCTTCTCAGCCCACTCAGGCGAGAGCCACCTGTCCACAATAGCAACCCAGCAGTGGGGGTGTCTGGCGCACCAATCAGGACATCGTTGGATGTCATCAAGTTATTGATACGTCAGAATATACCAATTGTAGGGTGGTAGTATTGATGTTTCATACTTACCAAAAGGTACTCCTCCCTGGTAAGCGTCATGCCCCTGGCCTCGCTCTTCGACACTTTCTCGCCAAAGACGTCGGCGCGGTGGTTGATAATGCACTGGAGCCGCGTCTCGTGGTAGAGGTTTCTGAGTCGAGTCCTGCAGACCTTGTTCTGCACTTGCGCCGCCTTTTCCTCGTGCCCTGGCTCGCACGTGAAGAAGTCCTGCATACAAACATCATGTATCGTTTCATTATATCAAGAACGGCCAATGAATGCGTTTGGTTTGACAAATTTAGTACGATGAAGACTCACCCAGAACTCGGCCTTGATCCGCCCCGCAACAGATCCGTGGTCGCTATTCTCAGCGGCGTAGAAGTGGGCCCACGACCAGGGCGGCTGCGTCACCCCGTTGAATTCGACCAGTCCAGGGTAGTGCTGCCGAATCAGAAGGCTAAGGATGCTATTGATTTGACGACCCTTCTGTCTGGACACAATTACCTGGTTGCTGCAAGAGTCATTAAGAAAATATGTTAGTCTGTAGTTCGATTTTCAATACTTCATATGAAATAGTACTGAAATATTACTTACTCGTCGCCCAAGGGTCGAATCACCGGGCGGTGGGGAAGTAGGATCGGGTGCTGAGGGAGCCTCGCGGGTCCACACAACCAGACTGTCGACGAGGTGGTAGAGCCCTCTCCTACCTCCTGCTGTGGGGCGTCACCGTCGTCTGTGTGGAGCCCGGCCGTCTGGTCGTCATCGTCCATGGCCTGGTGGTCCTCGTCCATGGCCAGTGTGGGAGCCGACTCCACAGTCGGCCTCGCACCCCCTCTGCCGCGGCCTCCCCGGCCGCGGGGTCGGCCGCGAGGTCTCCTCGCCTGCGAGGTCTCCACTGCGGGCGCCGCAGCCTCGGCGGCAGAAGCGGGCGCCGCGGCCTCGGTGACAGAAGCGGGTGTCGTCGCGTAGAGGTCGTTGAGTGAACGACGTGTAGCCCTTCCACCAGGCATTTTGTCGAGTGCCTGCAATTTCAAAGAGTAAACCAATTAGCACAATAAATTACAAATACTTATAAAGAGATGCAAAATGAACCAAACATAATTGCAATAATAATAACAATATAGTATTACATTAATTAGAAATATTCTTCATGATCGGTAGCTGCTGGATCATAGGTCTCGTCATCACTATCATATTGCACCTCTTCTACCTCTTCCTCATCTCCATCATTGTCATCATTGACAACGCCTAAGTTTAACCGCTCAAGCATTTCTAAGTCTTCCACATCTTGCACCTCTTCTCCCTTGTCCTCATCTCCATCGTCTCGATCAATGTCACTGTCAACTTCCATGCCCATCAGGCCAAACATGTCTATGTCAAACTTCCCTTCTAGCCCCTCTGATTGATAGAACTCCTCTGTGTTTGGGTCCAAGTGGTAATCCTCATCGTTTGGGACATGCAATTTACCGTGCGGCGATACCAACTGCACAATGTACCAACCCATAAGATTGGGTTTTTTTGGCACGCCCATGGGAGGTAATAGACTTGTGTGGCCTGTTGAGCCACAATATAGACATCCTCTCCTTGATAGATAGAATCTTATCGAATTTCGACTTGTCCAATCTCAGGAGATGTTTTCGTGACATTAGGATCAAACCAATGGACTTTGAATACTACTGGATTAGGACCTCTGCGACACTCAAAGGAGAGCTCGTATATGGCTTCTACTATGTCGTAGTAGTCGCGCTCATCGGTGCCGGGCGTACGAACTCCGGTATTTGTGGTTTTTCGATTGGGCCGACTCTCCTCATAGTTTCTTGTGTGAAATTGATAGCCATTCACATCATAAACGTTGAATGTCTTGACCTTATAGGCAAACCCTTTCGCGAGCCCTTTCAACTCAACATTCATGTTCCTATCTTTGCGAGCCCGCAAGGTGAGGCCGGATAGATAGTTACATTAGTTGCTCTTAGGAGCAAAGTGAGATGTCAAAGATTCAACCAGGTACCTTCGTATCGAACCAAGAAATGAAATCGGGTTTGCCATGTTTGAGAAGATTATCTTCTTCTTGAGGGGAAGGAGCACTACTCCCTCTCCACTATATATTTAGAAATTCCATGAAAAAACAAGAGACAAGGAAGTTGGATACATGGAGGATAATGACGACGTATGTAACAAGCTCATTGAGAACTTACTGCACATAAAGCTTCACTTCGTCAAGGTTCAACAACACGTAATACATAATAATGCGCCACTCATCATTCCTTAAGGTCTTGGTGCCCGGTGCGCTTGCCTTGCCGAGTTTCCCTTTGAAAAGGCTGAGGTTCGATGGACTCTCATCCGCGTTGTAACGAGGTGGGGGATTGTGCACACTGGGAAGGTTATCCTTATAGTATGTTGTTGTGAAGTTTGACACCTCCTCCAGAATGAATGCCTCTGCCACGCTCGCCTCGATTTTGGCTTTATTTCTACACTTTTTCCGAAGAATCTTTAGACATCTCTCGATCATATAGCATCAACGGGCCTGCATGGGCCCCCACATTCGTGCCTCATAAGGTAGGTGCAAAATCATATGCTGCATCGCCACAAAGTAGCCGGGTGGAAAGATCTTCTCCAGCTTGCAGAGCAACACAGGTGCCACTTCCTGAGACAACTCCTTGGCATAAAGTTGGCGGAAGAAATAGCTCAACTCTGCCAGCACGCGCCACACATGCTCGGGCACGTATCCCGGGTCATCGTAGGAAGGAGCCACTCAATCCATATGTGGTAGTCATGACTCTTCATCCCTAAGACCCGCAGAGTGGACAAGTTCACTCCCCGACTCAAATTCGCCGCATACCCGTCCGGGAACATCAACGTCTGCATCCATATCAAGACCTCCTTCCGTTGGTCCCTTTTCAAGACGAAATCGACTGGAGTCCTTCTCCATTTCTTACCGGGCCCAGGAGGCTTCATCACTTGCTTTGGCCTATCGCAAATCGTTTCCAGGTCCAATCTAGCCTTCACGTTGTCCTTTGACTTCTCTCTGTCCATGAGTGTTGCAAAAAGCGACTCGGCGATATTCTTTTCTGTGTGCATTACATCAATGTTGTGTGGAAGAAGAATGTCATCGAAATAAGGGAGCCTAGTCAAGCCCGATTTATGAGTCCACTGATGTTCCAAACCATATCCAATAAAACCACCTGTATCTTTATCATCTTTGAGAGCCTCTATCTCAGCACGGACCTCGGCACCAGTCGTCATGTGAGGTGGAGGGTCGGTGACTTGAACCCCTTTCCTAAAGTTCTTGATATCTCGTCTGAATAGATGGTCAAGAGGGAGGAATTGACGATGTAGGTCAAATGAAGAAAACTTGCCACCCTTCTTCAGATGATAGAACCGTACAACTGTCTTGCATAATGGGCATGTGAACTTCCCGTGAACACACCACGCGCAGAATATGCCATACGCCAGAAAGTCGTGCAGGGAGTACTGGTACCACACATGCATAATGAAGTTCTTCTTTGTAGCTCGGTCGTATGTTAGTACCTCTTTTTCCCAAGAAAACATCAATTCATCAATGAGAGGCTCCATAAACACACCCATCTTGTTCCCCGGGTGTCCAGGAATTATCAGCGGCATGAATACATTCTTGGGTTGAAACGAGATGCGGGGGGGGGGGGGGGGGGAGATTGAGGGTGATCACGAACATGGGCCAACAAGTATACGTGGCCGACATCATTCCATAGGGACTGAACCTATCTATTGCAAGCGCGACACGTAAATTTCGAGCCTCCTCAGCTTTACTACGATGCATGTCATCGAAATGTTTCCATGCATCGCCATCCGATGGGTGTACCATCTTGTCCGGGTTGTATCTTTTTTCATGTTTGTGCCATGTCATCTGTTTCACGGACTCCTCTGTCATGAACAACCGTTGGATCCTCGGTAAGAAAGGAAGGTACCGTAGGACCTTCATGGGGATACCAAGCTGTGACTTATTGCCATCACTAGGGTCGACCAAATACCTAGAGGAGTTGCACTTTGGACAGTGTGTTGCTTTCTCGTGCAGTTTCCTAAATAGGATGCACCCCTTAGGACAAGCATGAATTTTCTCATACGACATCTTAAGTGCACGAAGAAGTTTCTGTGACTCGTACAAGTTCTTCGGCAGAACGTGACAGTCCAGAAGCAGAGATCCAACAACTGCCAACAGGGCATCGAAGTTGTCTCGACTCATGCTACACTGCGACTTGAACGCCATCAGGCGTCCCATGGCATCCAGTTGTGAAACCCATGTCTGTTCGTGAAGGGGTTTTTGTGTCGAAGACAACATCTCATAGTACGCCTTTGCGGATTCCTCTGGCTCGTCCGCAAATCCTTCACCGAATCGTGCCTCCTGAAAGTCATCCATCCAGTCTGCGACCCCGACATCTCCATCAAAAGCCTCCAGACATGGTCTCACCACCTCCTCTCTAATACGATTGGCTTCACCATGGTTTATCCAGCAGGTATAGTTTGGCGTGAATCCATACAAGATAAGATCTTTCCCCACAACCACCTTTGTCTTTCTTACAACGTTGTCACATTTGACGTAGGGACACGTCATCCGAATGGACCCATGAGTAACCTCGCCAAATGCATGCTCCACGAAAGTATTAGTCTTATTCATCCACTCTGGGGTCATACTGGGGTAGCCCGTGTACATCCAATCACGGTTCTCCATCCTCTAGCATATACATATGTAAGCGAGCAATATAACCAGCAAATGCATCTACACAACGTGCCTACTGTCTAATAGGTACGTACGTAACGACATGCTCGAAATTTTTTGTGAACTACTGTAAGTGATATCATATGTGGACTTTGAGGTTTGTGAACAACGTACGTGACGATATGTTCGAATTTTTTTCAAATTTTTACCACAACATACGCACATGAAATGATGGCACGTGCACAAGTTTCGTGATTTTCGGAATTTGTTTGTATTTAATATAATTAAAAAACTACAAGCACCGAAGTTGGTGACGTTGTCCCGTGAGCACACTAATCGAACTTTCGAGGCAGACCCTGGATTTAGCCATCCTTTACACTAACAAACAAGCCTACCATTTTTAGAACGAAAGAAATCTATTATTTCATGCACCTGTAGTTCAAATGAACATTAAGCGGGAAAATTGAAAAAAACAAAATAAACTAAGGAAAAATACCAAAAAGCAATGAAAGGCTTGCAAACTTGAACATGTTGTTTACAATAGTTCACTAAACACACACAAAAAATTGGGAGCCAAAAAACCAAAAAAAAAAATAATTTAAGTTGCCGAGTGCCTAACGGTAGGCACTCGGCAACTTAAACGGCGCGAGATGGCATTACCTGTATTGACGAGTGTATTTTTTTGTCGAGTGTCGGCACTCGGCAAAAAAAATTAAGTTGCAAAAAAAATTAAGTTGCCAAGTGTCGACACTCAACATTTAAATAGTTGCCGAGTGTGACACTCGGCCCGAGATCTGGCACTCGGCAACTATTTAGGCACTCGACAACTCGCCCGTTTTCCTGTAGTGCTTCCTTTGTATAAAAGGTTTCTAGGCGAGTTGTGACTTGTGAGATCATACTTGGAGGTACTAATAGCAGATGATGATTTCGTAGCTGATTAGTGTCTACGTAGCGGAGTATAGATTGTGGGTGCTATATAGCAGACTCTAAGTTCCAATAATAGAATATTTAAAAATAGTCAAAGTATATATATGTCAATACTAATACCATCTTTTTTTTGAAATAATGAGAAGTTTTTAGTTAATTATTTTGTACTACATTTAATGATATAATAAAATCAGAAAGAAGCACATAAGTGTATAAAATATAAATAAACCATGTGGAGACTAATTATCATTAAGTTCTTATATCAACTGAAAATATTATCATTAATTATCCCATTATTCTTTACCTTTATCTAAATCACTATCTTAGTATTTTTATTATCATTGGAAACATCCATACTATCACTTGAACCATTCACATAGCAACTAGTGGCCCAACAATGGCAATAGCGTCTGCCAAGTTAATTACAGCACACTATCTTTGATCCACTACCTTGTGTAGCGGTAGTAGTAGCACACTGGCAGGCCACTATCGATATAGCAGTCACTATTTCGGATGCTATCACAGCCATTTAGTACTGTGCACTTATTTCTTCGTCTAAAATCTCTGACTACCAGTTTGCGACGAGCTTAGGAGGTTAATTGAGGATGCTGTTTATCATGGATCAAAGCATCTTGTTAGACTATTGCTTTTTAGATGTATATGGGCTTGTTTAGATCCCTACAACTGATACTCCCTCCATTCCAAATTATAAGACATCCCAAAAATATTGGAAAGTCAAAGCATCTCAAGTTTGACCAAATTTATATGATAATATAATAACATTTATGATGACAACTAATTATCATTAGATTCGTTATCAATTATAGTTTATATTATGTCTATTTGATGCTACAAATCTTTATAGTTTTCTCTATAATTATTGGTCAAACTTGAGATACTTTGACTCTTCAACATTCTTGGAGGGTTTAGTTGCTAAAAATTGGTTGAGGGCCTATTAGATCCTCAGCTAATAAACTTGGTTAATGTCCTACTTACCACCCAACTAACAAAATAGTTAACTATTAGCTGTTTTATCATAGGTAACACAACTAATAGTTAGCTGGGTAATTACAAACAAATAGCTAGCTAGCCAACTAATACTTAGCTGGGTAATTACAAACAGGGGCATTGTGAACCCGATTTTGAAATAATAAGGCAAGTCATATTAAGTATGGAAACATAAGAATGCATGGCCTGCTAACGCTGCAAACATAAGAAAACGCGTCATGATGCTGAGCTATAGATTCAGGGATTTTGGGTTGCTCTAGGAGCTTCTTCTCAATACAATAATAAAGGCCCTCGAGGTGAAGGATGCAAAAAGAAAAAGAAAAAAAAAACACCAGCATCGTTCATGTGAAATTTGAAATGCAGGCCCTCCACGCGTTACTAAAAATTGGACGGTGCAACCCTTTCCAGCACTGAATTTTGTCCATCACTTTGGTCATGCACAAGCACAACGTCCTCAAGCCAACCATTTTTGTCATACATGTTACTGAAGGTGGTCCCTGTAGGCATGCGGCATATGCAGTAGAGCATGCACAGAATTGCAATACAAACAAGGCTGTATATATCTCACATTTATCACTCTGTATGTATCTCAAATCTCAGCACTAGCTATCAGCAGGGCCCATCACCTGCTAGCGTTTCCAGTTGTTTGTTCCACTGGCATCCATATTCGTGATTGTGATTGTGCTGTTAAGAAGAGGAAAAGGACACCAGCTAAACATCTGGAGGATCACAGATAGCACCCAATCCCCTTTAGACGCAAAACTATTTGTGAGCATTTATTTGAATTTGATTTGAAGCGCAATGTTTCTGTATCAGACATCAGTAATGCAAAACTATGATAGATGTGATGTTGTGATCTCTAACCGTTGGATTGCGTCGGATGGTCTAGATCGAGTCTAGACCAAGGTGGAATGGAAGGAAAATAATGCCCGTTTTTCTTGTTGTTATTGTTTGCTATACACAACGGCTATATATTAGCTGAATTATGAGATCGAATCTTTGTTTTGTCATCTTCATCACTGGATTTCAGTTCTAGAAGTATTATTACCTCGCGCATTTAATTAATTTGATACCATTATTTATTTGAGCGGCCCCACCATATATGGGCCGGCCGGGTACCAGCTAAACCCTCTCTTTAGTGCTTTCCTCTTGTTGAAACCAAAGACAAAAACACCCAGCCAGCAGCACACAGGAAGCAGCAACCTTCCGGTTTCACGAGCACGATGATGCCTCTCGCCGCAGTCCTCCTCCCCCCCCTCCTCCTCGTCCTCGGCGCGTCTCCGGCGTGTCAAGGCGCCGCGAACCACAGCATCACGGCCATCTTGGCCGCGCACCCGGATCTCACCGACTTCAGCGCCGCCCTGGTCAGCACCGGCGCCGCGGCGTTGATCGACCGCCACAGTCCCATCACCGTGCTCGCCGTCGACAACTCCGTGATGGCGCGGCTCAAGGCGCAGAAGCCGCAGCCCCAGGAGCTGGAGCGCGTGATCTACCTCCACGCCCTCCTGGACTACTTGGACGCCGCCAAGCTAGGCAGCATCAAGGGTGGGTTCGCGCAGGACACCAGCCTCTACCAGGACTCCGGCAAGGCGCAGGGGAGCGACGGGATGGTCAACATCACCGTGTTCAACGACAGCCGCCTGGCAGCGTTCACTCCGTCGGCTCCCTCCAACAGGCTGCCGACCGCCTTCTACCAGCGATCCATCAAGGAAATGCCGTACGACATCGTCGTCCTGCAGGTGAGGGACCTGATCTGGTCTCCGGCGCCGGCGGACGGGGCGCAGGCCCCCGCTCCCGCGCCCGCGCCGCAGCCGGAGTTGACGGATCTGCTGTCCAAGAACGGGTGCGGGGCCTTCGCCGGCCTCCTCGCCGCGACGGCAGGCGCGGTGGCGACGTACGACCGCAGCGCCGCCGCCGGGCTCACCGTCTTCTGCCCGGACGACAAGGCGGTGGAGGCCTTCAAGTCCACCTTCAAGAACCTCACCGCCGACGCCCGGCTCGCGCTCCTGCTGTACCACGGCGTGGCGGCGCACTACTCCGCGCAGTCTCTCAAGGCGATCAATGGGGACGTGGGCACGCTCGCCACCGTCGGATCCAAGAACCACGACTACAACCTCACCGTGCGTGCCGACGGGGACACGGTGAAGCTGTCGTCCGCATCATCCGCGAGCGCCGCCACGGTGACCAAGACGCTGCTCGACAAGGCGCCGCTCGCCGTCTACCTCATCGACGCGGTGTTGCTGCCCAGGGAGCTGTCTAACGGCGGCACTGCGCCCGCCCCTGCGCCGGCCTCGTCGCCTGCACATGCACCTACGCCTGCCCTTGTGCCGCCGCCTGCCCTTGCACCGGTCTCGCCGCGGCCTGCACATGCAGATGCACCCACACCCACACCCACACTTGCCCCGGCGCCGGAGGCTGCACCACCTACGCACAGGCGTCGACCCGCGCCATCGCCGGAGGACACTACCCCAGCTCCTTCGCCGGACGATGACGGCCAACCGCCTGCAGATCAGAAGAACAACGGAGCAAGGGACACGTCGTCTTGGATTCTTGCCGCGGCGCTGGCGACCGTGTTCCTCTTGTGGTGAAGGGTTTAAGCTTAGTCATAGATTGACGTCGATTGCGATCCATCATCAAGCCTGTACCAGTGTAGACTGAAGACAATGTTTATGGGCATGTGTATTGGCCTGGCCAAAATAATATCATCCTGCTTGTGCCTGGTTAACTATGGTTGTGCCATTTTAATTTTTGTTAATTTTATCTGATCTGTGTTCGTCCTGCGAATGGTAATCGAGCTCTTGTCATCAGCTTCAGTAGTTTCAATCGGGCCCAAATATGCAACAGCAATCAATTTTTTCTGGACTTCGCTGAAAACAGTGTTTTAAATCTGTGGCTAAGACATTTAGGGATTGACCTAAAAACATAACAAATTGCCTGCTACAGTGGACATCTAACAACTAATTCTTACATTAAAAAATAGCTAAATACTCTTCAGGGCAGCTATAGCCAAAGATAGTGGCAGCTATAGCAGAAGATTTAGAACTTGTCATTAAAAACCAATTTATGTAGCACTTACGTGGCAACTATTTTCTAGGCATCTCAACCCTATTCGCTTGAGCTGGTTTCGGCTAATTGAAATATTGTTGTGTGAGAGAAAAACTCGAAACAAGTTAAGAGTAGTTCAAGCGGTAGGTGCGAGCTCCTCGGGAAATTCCTAAATTCTTCATAAAAGAGGAAAATCTTTCTAAATACCTCATTGTCGACCAAATATCATCAGTAGTCAACGGAGGGGAATGTCCACGGTGGTAGAAGAATCAGTGAAGGTGCGTTAGATGGGGAACTAAATAGTTTCGCGAGATGAACACAAGATTTTACTCAGGTTCGGCCACCAGAGATGACGTAATACCTACATCCTGCTTTGTTGTGGATTGTATTGATCTGAAATCGTGTGCTTGAAGGGGGCCCTCCTTATATAGGCCGGGAGACAGGGTTACAGATCTGTATCTGATCTCTAGCCGATTACAATTGAGATAACCATATATGATACGGTTACTATCCTAGCCGACTAAGTCTTTGTGCTTTCTAAGTCCGAGCTTGCTTTTGCCGCAAGGCATGCCCGCCAGCGGATCCAGGTGCACACCTGGGCTTGCGTCTTGGGCCGCCTTGCTGTAGTCGGCTTAGCTCCTTCCATAAGGGTATGTGGGGTTTATTCCCCCACAGCTAGTCCCCAAGTGCATTGTATTCTTCTAGCAACGTCATCTTGAACCTACCCGAGCAGACGAAAACGACACCGAGCAGCGATGTCGGCATTAAAACATGAGGTCGGCGTTGAGCAGTGAGGTCGTCTCTGAGCAGCGTGGTTGGTCGGTGCCGAGCAACAAGGTCGGCTTTGAGCAGCGCGGTCGATCGGTGCCAAGCAGCGAGGTTGGCGCTGAGCACACTGTATGCTTTAGAAAGCATACACATGTCTTGTCAGAAGGATATGAGGTACTCAACTTTTGAATTTTGAGGCTTTAGAAAGCATTGAACACACATGTATTGCAATTTTGTATCATTGTTTGATCATCTGTACATGCAACGCAAGGTGCAATGTACCCATTGTAGTCCCCGAGCCTGGTAGTAGGTGACGAAGTCACGTGGTGGCAGGGTCTATAAGAAATTTGTAAAGAAAAACATATCATTTTGTGCGGAGCTACGAAGCTCATCGTCATCGATGATCATCCAAGGCGGTGTAGTCCCCGGGCTAAGAATAGTGACCTTGTCCTTGCACCATGTAGCCGAGCTGTGAAGCTCGAGGTCGGCGGAGAAATATTGAAGTGACGCAGTCCCCTGGCTAGGAATAGTCACCTGGCCCCTGTGTAGACGAGATGTGGAGCTCGAGGCTAGCAGAGAAATATCAAAATGACGTAGTCCCCAGGCTAAGAATAGTAACCTCAGTAATTTGGTCCAGATTGAGTGGTAAAAGCTAGGTAATGCCCTATAACTACCTTCAATTGCGGCTTTGATGGGCCGCTGTAGCCCACAAAAGTAGGCCCAGGTACAATTGCATAACGCAAAAAAGGTGCGACGACTAAATTGCATAGGAGACGAGGAGTCGTGGAACCTGGAGAGTTTCCCTAGATCCGGGCGCGGGATACAAATCACCCCGGGAGGCGGAGGGTCCAAGAGGATTGTATAAGTACCCCTCCGCGCGGTTGCAACTCTTCTCCTTCTTTCCATAATCGTTGCCATCTCCACTTCTCCGCCGTTTTAGACTGAGAACTCTCCCACTACCTAGTTCATCCATGCCGAGACCACCACAGATCCAATGGCCCCAAAGAAAGTCAGTGCTGGAGGGAGGAAGGATGTCCTGGCGGACGATTGTGAAGAGATATGGGAAACATTGCTGATGGGGGGATCCGGAGCTTGATGAAATGGTGGCGGTTGGCGTCCTACCGGAATGCACCGTCAGCGGCTGACATCCCGCGGAGGGTGAGGTCTTCCCCTCCCCCAATGATGATGAGATTGTTGTTTTTGAGGATTACTTTTACCATGGGTTGTTGGTCTCCCTGTGCACCCCTTTTTGCTGGGTTTGTTGGAGTTTTGGGGGTGGTGCTATGTAATTTGCACCCCAACACCATCCTTCAGATCTCCATCTTCATCCACCTTTGTGAAGTGTACCTCGGCATCCTCCCCCAC
The DNA here is from genome assembly GCA_022036555.1 of Microstegium vimineum. Classification (NCBI taxonomy): domain Eukaryota; kingdom Viridiplantae; phylum Streptophyta; class Magnoliopsida; order Poales; family Poaceae; genus Microstegium; species Microstegium vimineum. The sequence continues at coordinate 34,562,216 of CM039125.1, read as the reverse complement.
TTCAACTTGTTCCATCACTTCTTCATGTTCAAGAAGAAGGGAGGGAAGAGCAACCGAGTTGTTGGTTAATTTTACTTGCAGTCATGGGAGGGGATGGGTTCTGAATACATCAATATTCACCTGAACACCTCGCTAAAGGGGTGGAATGCAAGGTGGTTTTACATGAGGAAAATAGAACATATTTTTCCCAGTGATGTTGACCATATCCCGTAGAATAGTGCCAACTGGACTGCTCATCCGAGCCTATCCAAGATGGAGCAGGTGAAGGAGTTGTTGGCACTGCTCAAGGATATCAAGATCAATAGCCCAGGGGTGGAGTTGAATTTCGTTTTTCACCGAGTCCTTCCCTAGAAGGAGAGAGCCCATGATAGTTTTGACTTCAAGGGCGAAACCGATGGAACCTGGGAGAGGGATGGGATCTTGGAGGAGGCCGAGGTAGAAGAATCGACCTGTCAATAAGACGCTTTGACAAAAAGTCAGTACCGCACAACCCCGACTTATCACTTCGGAGCGCGCTGGCCAAAGTTCAACAATGCACCTCGTGACCAGGTTGGCGTGCAAGCCAAGCTCTGGCTCCGCGCATACGACACAGACCTCGCCTTTCCTTGCCTCATAAGGGGGGCGAAGGGCCAAACACTGTAGGCTCCACCGAATAAGCCCTTAGGAGGAAAAATCATCCTCCTAAGGCCTCGGGGGCTACACCCGGCGGGTGCACTTGCGCGCACTGTTGGCACCAACAATGATACACTTTTACATAACCAAAATGCTGCCAACAACCTTAGGATCAAGGACAAAACAATCACATCATCAGCATACTTTATCAAATAACAAGTTCCACATGTCCATGAAGTATGTGAATGCAGGAATGAAGAAATGGAGCAAAGGAGAGCCAGTGGGACCCACATAGGGGGTCGAACGACCTCCCTATGGGCCCACCAGCTCTCCCCCCTCGGTCATGATCTTGGAGAAGCACCTTAGAGTGAATTCCAACCCTTGGATCACTCTGTGCTTTCTCCCAACGGCTCACATACAAAGCACATGGATTCATGGGTCCACACCAAGGAGATCAACGTGACAATTACGTCAGAATCAACAACCAACATCAATGACAAGTGGGACCAGCATCTGGAAGGCTGAGGTGGGCTAGAGACCCCAAGGGGGGTCGGCCGACCTCTTCCTGGGCCCACCAGCCCCCCACTTGGTCCCTGACTAGTGGGGCTGCATCTAGAAGACCAGAGGATGGCCCACTTGCCATAGGGGGGTCGGCCGACCTCCCCCCTAGGTCGGTTCAGCACCTGCCAACTGCCATACTCACTAACACATGTTGGAAATTAACAGCATCCATCCCAAGTCGGTTCTAAGGCGGTTCTATCCAAGGGTGGAGATTTGAAGCCTCCTGGATTGCTGACGTGACGATGGAGTAGCCCCTACTCCACCTCTCACTATAAATAGAGGCTCACACCCCCCCTCTCTACACATGGTGAAGAAGCCTACAAGCTCTATTCCTTAGATTGTTCTAATAGTTAGTCTAGAGTGGGAGTTAGAGTTGAGTCAAGCTGCGCTCGGGATTTCTGGAGTCGTCTTCTGGAAAGTCGGGTATAACTCTTGTATCTTTCCTTCTTTGTAAGACTTTATCTTTATCAATATATTACTTTTCCTCTACTTTACTTAGTATTTACTTTGAGCATTACTTTAGTATTGTTATATGCTTTTGCTCTTTAATAGCCTTTACATCAATAGTCTGTGATCCTTGTGGCCTTTCCCGTATGCGATCATTGCCTGTCATAGGGTGCTTTGATTATAGATTGTAGTCAAAGTAATAAGTTGTGTGTAAGCATGGTGCTTATACATCACCTTATCCTTGGTTACCGCTTGTTGCACGGATAGTTGTGGTAGCTAGCAAGAGTATGACAGCCTTGTCTAGTCTTTGTATTCCACCACATGTTCTTAGGAATGTTCTTAAAAGGTAAGGCCCCCGTAAGAAGAGGGCGCGGTTCGGTAGGAGTTTTGTCCTCCTACTGATCTATCCCCTTGCCTAGCATACTTGTATTGAGGAGGCAAACTATAGTGTTTAGACTAGATAATTGGCTAAGTATATTGAAGTAGAGTGAATTACAGAGGAGTCCCTTTACTCTCTCGTTGTCCTCCCACCTAGCTATACTATCTAGTCCGTTCTAAGTATCATTTACCTTTTCTTATTCATTCATCAAACCTTCCTATCACATATATCGTTTACCCCCCTATACTAGTTGGTACTAAGTTGAGGTGCTCTCTAGGATCTCTCTCTAATTATCATTTCTAGCCCAGCTTTCCCTTGGGAAATATAAATTACGATACTGTCGGTGTCTAAAATGGCGGGGTCTAGACGGCCAACGAGTAAATTTCTAAGCGTGTCAGAGTTCGGATGGTTACGCTCGGAGAACACAGAGGTTTATACTGGTTCGGGCACGAACGCCCTACGTCCAGTGTGTTGCGGGGTCGTATTACCAAGCGTGGAGGGCTCGTAGAGGGGAGCTACAAGCTTTGGTGAGAGAGGGAAGCACCTTCCCAGGTCTCGTGCGTATGAGGTTCTTGGTTCTGGTGGGTGCTCACGTGTGTGCGATTTTGAGTGTGTGTGAATGAAATGTTGGGATGTCGAGAGAGCAAGATTGGGGGTCCATTCTCCTCCTTTATACGCAGGGAGAGATAGAGGAGTAGAGTAGAGAGAGGGGGAGTGAACGTGGGCTCGGCTTGGGCTTCTGCCGAGGGGGAGCTTTGTCCTCGTTCTGTCTTCCTTCTTGGGGAAGATTGCGCCAGTAGACACATGTCCGAGTCATGTTCGTCCTTGTTTGTGCTGTAACCATGCATGTTGTGACCGGGGACTCTACTGTTCCCTTACCTCAGCGTGGGCTGGGGCTGGTCGCACAGGACCGGGTACTCCCGCGTTCTGTCATACAGAGCTGATGACGCCCTAATCCATGTTGGAGCGTCCGTCGGAGGCATGGCGCGGATGTAGTGTGCAGAAGTCGTCGGTTAGGCAACACAGGACCTTGTACCGCAGGGTGAACAGAGGTTGGCATGGCGAATCATGCCTTGAACCCCATCCCTGAGGACGAAGGGTATTGTGGACCTTTTGACTATATGGGCTAGGGTGTCCCAAGTTGTTGATGACAGTGAGGTCTCGAGGGTGAGGAACGTCACGGGTGACGTCTTCGTGGTTCGGACGGGGCGGAAGAGCCCCCGAGGGTTGATGATGTCACGGATGACGCCACCTTGGCTCGGGCGAGGCGGAAGAGCCCCCAAGGGTTGATGACGTCACGGATGACGCCACCTTGGCTTGGGCGAGGCAGAAGAGCCCCCGAGGGTTGATGACGTCACGGATGACGCCCTCTTGGCTGGAGCGTAGGCGGAAGAGCCCCCGAGGGTTGATAACATCACGGATGACGCCACCTCGGCTCGGGCGAGGCGGAAGAGCCCCCGAGGGTTGATGATGTCACAAATGACGCCATCTTGGCTCGGGCGGGGCGGAAGAGCCTCCGATGGTGTTTTTGTTTTTGTGGAGTCTGGTAATTTGGGTACCCTATTTCTAGGTATCCGACAGTAGCCCCCGTGCCTCCGATGTAGTGAAGGACTGCACCGGAGGCTTCCGAGAGCGCTTATGGTGGTTTGGTTAAGTTTTTGGATTCCGGTGGGTGCGCGCGAGCGCACCCACCGGGTGTAGCCCCCGAGGCCTTAGGGGGAAAATTTCCTCCTAAGGGCTTATTCAGAAACCTTGCACAGTGCTTGACCCTTCACCTCCCTCACGAGGCGGGGAGGGAGTGGTCTGCCCCGTACGTCCGAGCCAGAGCTTTGGTCGCACGCCAGCCCTGCTGCGGGTGGCATTGTTGACCTCGGGCTACGAGTCGGTACTGCGCCGTGCTGTCTTTCGGCCTGTACGGACGATTGACCGGTCGAAGACACGTTTGTCGGGTTTCGGGGTCTGACTGCGCCCCCTTCCCCTCGTAGCCCAAAAGTGGGCGTGCCATGTCTTCCCCGTTCGAGGAGCGGTGCTAGAGCGCCACTTGCTCTGCGGTTAAGACTCCGGACGGCGCGCCCTGAGCCACCCGTCTGCCTGGCCATTTATAGCCCCGCTGCACCCTCTCGAAGTGGGTGCTATCGCACAGTGCGGCGTGGTTGGGAGGAGTTGCTGTAGACTCATGGGCCTTCTGCCGCGTGAGTGCCCTGTCGGGCTATAAATAGGGGCGGCCGCCTATGGGGAGATTCACATCCACACAATATGGCCTGCCCTAGATTCTTCCTCCGAGGCCTCCTCAGAGAGTCTCTTGAGCCACCCTCGCGGGTGGCATTTTGAGAGAAGCACCGGGTTCAGAGGAAGTTTTGCGTTGGGGGTGCGGGTATTTCTCTTCACACAGTGGCATGATTCAGAGAAAGCTCTCCGAGGTGCGCGTGGCCGCCTCTTATCCTAGCCACCGGGCGGAAGAGAGATGTCATCTCCCCCTATACGAGTTGCTCCCGGAGGGCGAAATGTGTGGAGTCCATCCTCTCGGTTGGATCCTGCTCTCCGCCTCCGGGGAGCGACGACGTGCCTCCCCCAGAGGGGAGTCAAGGATGTGTCCACTGGAAAAGTCATTGCAGTTTCCGAATGACTCCAGGAGTTGACTCATCCTTGACTGCTGGTTGATGGTGATGCCACCGTTGGTGGGATATGCGGGCTTAGTGGTGCCGATGTACGGCGGGCTCGGAGCCGCTTGCCAACGGCGTCCTCGATCGCGGAGCAGCTAGGGCGGCTTAGCTGTAAAGTGCCCAACCGCCTCCGGAGGAGGGACGCGGCCTAGGGTTTCCTGAAGACGAGGTAGCCGCTGTTCTCCCACAGCTACAGCGTGCCTAGTCTAGGGGGCCCGTAGGTCGTGGCGCCGCCGTCCGAGGTGATCTTGTTCGTTAGGCAAATTCCTCCCAAGCCCCGTGGCTGGGTTGCCTGACTTGGATACAAGATCGGTCGGATGGTGGTGAGGTATTTGGTGTAGGTGCCCTTTGGGCACCCCTAGCTTTCGGCCCTTTGGCCTGGGATTTCCCTTCAGTCCACCTTGTAAATGTTTTCGTGTTTTTGGTGTCTGATGATCGGGCTTATCCCCTTGTGGCTCTTAGAGAACGTGTAACCCCTGCAAAGATCAATATATATGCGGATCTGAAATAAAAAAAGGTGTCTGTGTTTACCCGTGTGGACCTCTGACGGGTGAGGCATGAGGCCTCCTTTTCCCTCTCCGTTATCCAGTTGCCAGCACTGGTAGGAGGGGTGCGGCGGCAGCCCCCAAGTCTCAACACGGGGTAGAGAAACGTCTTGGTTCTGTGCCGTCTTTTCGTGCGTCCCCCACGCATCTCTCCGCGAGATGGGGTGATGTGAGCCGGACCATGCTATCCTCGAGGCGGACGAACCATGGATGCTCGTCATGGTAATAACGGGAAAATTTGAGTGGGGTGCTCGGTTCCCGTTCGCTGGGGTTCCGGCTTGTGGCCCATGTCGTGGCTCACCCCAAATCGGTTTCATCTAGTAGCTGGGTCCGTTCGATGGGTCCCGGGGGCCTGCTGCCTTCCTTCGGTAGGAATACCATGAACCAATCATCTGTGAATACAGACTCAAATACGAAATCTGGGAATGACCTTAGCATCTGATTGCCAGGCTAATGATCGCTAGCGTGTCCATTCCCTATTCGCCCCTCGCTCTGTCGTCCTGAGATGACCATTTCAAACCCCGCTGGGTCGGCCTTCGTTTCTCTGGACCATAGTGGACCGTCGGGGCGTCTATAGCCCCTATCCCTTTGGCTTACCTGGGCCCGCGGGCCGTCGCCGCTAGTCGCGCCACATGTGCGTCCCTCCTATCCCTGCGTTAGTTGGTCGAGCTCGGACGAGCTGGAGGTCTCATTGCTGTGTGCTAGGGACGCATACAAAAGAGAAGTCGCGTGCGCAACATGGTGGGCCCGGGGTAGATCCTGTAATGATGATAGGTACAGGATGTGGGATTTAGAGCGAGAGAAAAGTCGATTGGTGTTAGTTACCTTCCGTCGCGCGCGGCTCCCGGTATTCCAGCGTACAGCGGAGTGGACGCAACCGAGCGGCCGCATTTAATGCGACTCGGGTCGTGGCGTCGTGCGCGTGGGGAGCCGTGGAGGTGCCGCTCCGCCTTCCGGCCCCTTATAAATATCTGTGCGCTGTGTCACCCCTCGTGAGCCTGCACTTTTCGCCTCCTTTGCTGCTTTGTCTTGCTCGCGCCAAATCCCCCGAAGTTAGGGTTTGCGTCGTGGTGCGTCCGCGCTAGCCACGTCCCGCGTCGCGCCGCTCGCTGCTTCTCGAGGAAGTTCCTGATGGCCGGAGTACCTCCAAAGAGGAGCTAGCCTCGATGTGAGGCTGAGTACGAGTGGGCGCTGGAGTTGGTGGACGCGGGGCTGCTGCGCCCCGAGCTCTCCACCAACCATGACGTCGAATGGATTGTTCCCACCAGCGTCGACAGGCCGGATCCACCGAGCGGGTACGTGGTCTCCTTCTTGCCATTCCACGAGCGCGGGTTTGGGACGCCACCGTCTCGCTTCTTCAGGGAGATCCTTCACCATTATGGGATTGAGCTCCACAATCTCAATCCTAACTCCATCCTCCATCTCGCGGCCTTCGCGGCCATGTCGGAGGGAATGTTGGCGATGGAGCCGGACTACAACCTGTGGAGGTTCTTTTTCAAGGCGACGGTGTTTCTCCTCTATTCTGGAGGGGCGAGATGGGTGGTGACGAGCGGGGGGTGCGCCATCAGCCTCCGCTCCTCCAACTCCTATCTCTACATGCCTGGGCGAATGTGTTCGTCCAACTGGGGGTGCCACTCGCAGTGGTTCTACATTAGGAACCACCCTGAGGCGCCACTCCCAGAATACACGGGGTGGCGTTTTGCCGAAGGACCCCCCAGCTGGAATGATGACCTGTCCCCGGAGGAGCTTTCGGGGATAGTGCCCTATCTTCGGAGCTTGAGGCGGCTCCGCGATGAGGAGCTGAACCTTCCTGGGGTCGTCATGCAGTTCCTATAGCGTCGGGTGCTCCCGCTTATGGCTTGGGTGCGTCAGCTGAACGACATGGTGCCCGGTGTGTCGCGCGAGGGATCCACCATGGCAGAGGTGGACCTGGGGCAGGACGACGCGATCGACGTCGCCCGGGGGCTGCATGGGGACGCCTTGAACGAAAACGGCGTCTACCGCTGTCCGCCGATAAGCCCTAACCTCAACTTCGTCGAGTTGGTAAGTCGGGATCGTGCTGTAGTATCTTTTCCCCATGCCTCCTTTGCTTGGCGGTACTAATTCGTGCACCGTCTGCGCTTCTTCTGTAGGGAACCCTTTCAACGGCTCGCCATGTGGCCGCGCCTCTTCCCGCTCCGTCAGGGCAAGGTGTGGTGAGCATGGGCTGGGTCTCGCCGCAGCCGACGGACGTGGACTGGGAGGACATCGGGGAGAACGACGACGATGACGACGACGAGGACAGGCATCCTCTGTCCAAGGTGGTCCCTGCGCTTCGGACGGCGGGGCCGGTGCGTTGGCCGGCTGGGACCGCACCGTCAGTGGAGGTGGTGCCGGTGAGGGTGCTCGGTGCACACCTGGCCCCTGGTAGTTCCGGGGCGGCACCGTCGATGGTTCCGCGGCCTCCCCTCTTCCTGTCCTGCCCGAGGGGGGCGGGGACGGCGAGCGGAGTGGCGGTTCGGGGTCCTCGAGACGTGGCGTAATGGGGTCGTTACCAAAACATGGCCGCGTCTTCTCCCCACGGTAAGCCTGCTTTGCGTGGTGTCCTTCCCCATTTTATAAATGTGGTCGGTTGTTTGTGTGGTGAACATGGGCTGGACGTCGCAGGGCCGTCGGGAGCCCCGAATATGCGGGCTGTAAGAGACTGCGCCGGGAGGCGCCTCTGGTTGGTCCGGGACGGGACGTCGCGACTTTGGCCACAGGTTCATCGTGTGCCATAGGGACCGGGAGCAGCTCGACCCTTAACGATGCCGCCGCGGTTGGTGCGACGTCACAGACTCCTGGTGACGCCGGCCCCGCGGTCATCGTGCCATCTTCTTCCCCGGAGGTGGTAGTCGTCGACGACTGTGGGGAGGAGGGTGGCCCGGACGGCACCGTGGCTATGGACGTTGAGGAGGTCCAGAAGGACGCGATGCTGGGGGACGCCGCGGTGACGGCCGGCGTGGGGGAGGCGAGACATCCGGACGGCCCCGTGCCCGTGGCAGGTCACCTCGTGACGTGATAGTCCCCCGGTCGTTCACATAAGAGGAGTTGGCGGCCGCGCGGGCGTCAAAAGCTGTTCTCCCCCAGTCCGGCACCACTTCGCAGAGCGCGCCAGCTGGCGCCTAGGGAGAGACCGCTCCTGGGGCCCTTCGCCGACTTGGCGCTGATCGCCACTCCTTTGGGGATGCTAACCCGATCGCGTGGGTTAACCGGGAAAACCCGGGGGAGCCAGTGTTCGTGCTGGACGACTAGCGAGAACTTCGACACTGGCAACGTGTTGCGAGCTCTCGCCGGGAGCATGGCCTCCGCGTGGTGCGTGCGGTGGAGGAGCTTCAGCGGTCGGTCGCGTCGCTCAATGACGATCTCTCTCATCATGGCAATGTGAGGATCCATCTGAACGTAAGCGTTGTTTCTTTTGTTCCGGTCGACTTCTTGACCTCCCTTTCCCCGAGATCCTGATGGTGACGAGCGCCGAGAAGTCCGAGTTCCTCCGCCGTGAGGTTGGGCGGTGGGACCCCGGGTCGTGGGCCGCGGCTGGGGATACCGACGTGGCCGAGACCCTCTTGACTGTTCGCAGCCGAGTGGTCCAGCTATAGGAGCAATTGAGGGCTTTGGACGCAAGGGAGGAAGACGCTCAAGCGTTGGCACGCCGGAACGCGACCGACGTCGAGCGGGTCGAGCGAGAGCGGGACGTGGCCCGTACCGGTGCTGAAGACATCCGCCAGATGCTGGAGGACGAGCGCGCGTCGCGTCAGGTTGAAGTTGAGCGCCTGACGACCGAGCGCAACACTGAAGCGGAAACGCGGCGCCGGGCTGTCTCGGCACTGGGCTCTATGGAGGAGCGCGACACCATGCGGTGCCAGCGTGAGACCATCCGCGGGGAGCGAGATGGCGCCGTGTCCCGCTTCGAAGACCTGTCCAACCGAACGCGCGAGCACAATGCTGACGCTGACCGAAGGATTTTGGAGTTCTTCGCCCGGGTCGGCGAGTTGACAACGGTCGCCTCACAGCTCCGCGCGACAGTGAATGGTTTGGAGGGGGAGAACTGCGAACACATGGTGGATAAGTACCCATGATGTTCAGCTTTGATGATGAGTGATTGACCAAGACTTGAGTGTTTTAGTTTTGAGCGGGTTATTCTAACCTCTTGCGAAAGCATGTGTGTGCCTGTCTATCGGCTTGTGGTGTGCAGGTGCTATGCCTAGTGACAGTGGTCAATGGTGTGGAGAAGGTCGAGTAGAGGCTTGCCGTGCCGATGGACTGAGAGCAGTGAAGGGTGGAAGCGGGGCTCGGACTGAGGGACCATGGGCGCCGACGGACTAGCTGTGGTGGCTAGTACTTGGCACCGGCGAGTGTGAGAATACATGGAGGTAGACCGAGTCGGCCGAGTCAAGACGGTGGACGCACGAGTCGAGCTGAGGCTCAGGGGACTCGGAGTCAGACCGGGAGAAGACAAGGTGGCTCGCGTCGAGTGGTTTGGTGGTTTGGGCCTCAAAACCATCCACGTCGGTTTCCGAGTTTGGACCGCAAAACTCGGGGTTCGGTAGTTGAGCCCAAAGCTACCGGTGGTGGGTTTCCTGGGTTTGGGCCTCAAAACCTAGGCGGAGCTTCCGAGGAAGCGGGGATGGCACGTGGCGGAATCCTGGAGGTTGCGTCGAGGCGATAGCAACTCCCGGCAGGAAGCAGGGCCGTCCATTCAAAATGCGGGAGATATTTCCAGGAGCTTGGACTGCAATACTTAGGCTAGGTAGCTCACTCAATGTATCTAGGGGGGTCTTTGGGAAATAACCAAAGCCCATTAAGTAGGGGGTGAAGGGGTATCCCTCATCCCATCTCTTTAACCCTAATCATTTGCCCCAACTCTCTCTCTCTACCCTCTCTCTAGTTCATGAGGTCCCTAGGTTGATTTCACCAACCTCTATAAGAACTTGAATCTCTTGGTGGGAATCGGAGGCCTGACTCTCCGAGTGCCATGACACGATTAGTTTCTTGATCGAGTCTCCCCGGTTGCTTGTGTTCTTCGTGTTTTGCTTTTGCTCTCTCTTTTTCCCGAGTTGATTTCTCTTTGTTGAGAGGAGCTTTGCAAAATCCACTTGAACCAAGTTATTCGTATTCGTGAGGAGCATCTGTGCATCAAAGGAATTCACCTCAAACCTCACGAGTGCGTAGATCGGGCGATTTATTTTCGGCGTTCTTTGTTTTGCCTTTTCTCCCCCAAATCCGAGTGTTCCCGTTTATCCTGTCCAAATTGAGCAATGATTTCTTCGAGATAGCTCCCCAACTGCACAAGGATCATGCCTACAAAGTTTGGTTGCAGTTGGAGTTCATTTGGTTGAGTTTTGGGAAGATTTGGCGGAGTGAAATCAGTTTTCACGGGTTTTCTGTGCGCTGTTTGTGAGCTCCGGACCACCCTCCGGACCACCTTGGACAAGGCTCCAGACCATAGGCGAGTGGTCGTGTGGTCTGGCCGAAAGTGTCCAGAGTAGCCCCTAGCTCCGGACCAAGCTCCGGACTAGTCCTGTGGTACCGTCGAACCATTAGTCTGGAGGTTGGGAGCTCACTGCGTGGGCTGTTTTTGAGAAGAAAAAGCATCGGACCATCCTTCGGACCACCCACCGGACCATAGCACCAGACCATAGCGAGTGGTCCGGTGGTACAGCCGAAAAACTACAGCAATGCACCTAGCTCCGGACCTCAGCTTCGGACCTTACCACCGGACCATAGCAAGTGGTCCTGTGGTCATTGTTGATCGCTGTTTTGGTTGTTTCTTCCTCGTCCGGACTCCGAATTGAGTTCCGTTTGTTGCGTTGGTTTCGTCATCATGTAGGGAACTTGATAAAGCACTTGTGAGACCTGTTCTCATAACTACTTTTGGGTGAGCTCTCTTCTCTTCTCTCTAAGGGTGTGAGAGCTTCACTATCGGTGTCTTGTTTTGAGTCTTTGGTTTCTGAAAGATCCGCTGTACCTCTTGGTCATCACCAAAGGTATCCACCCTCTCTAGGGTCGTGATCTTGCTGGTGGAGTTAGCTTTCTTGCTGGGGCTGTTTTAGGGAAAAGTGGCCCGAATATTTCGAGAGAAATTTGAGGCTCCCATTCACCCCCCTCTGGTCGCCGTTCTCGGTCCTTCAAGAACTCAGGTATGTTTCCTACGTCTGCCCGTATGCCTTGGCATTGCATGTCATTTGTTTAGAGGTTGAGATCCCCTTTTTGTTGCTTCAGCGTTGCAGGCCGGCGCGCAGGAGGCACAGGCGTTGCAGGCCGTGCATGGGGTGTGCGATCTCTTCGGCGTGGTAGCCGTCGAGGGTGGCCTGACAGCGGCCAGGACCCGCGTCGGCCTCCTCTGGGAGCAGGGCCAAGCACGGATCCGGGAGGCCCTGCGCGTCGGGGTCCACCGCACGATGGCCATCACCGCCTGCCTCTACGACGTGGTGACCCCTGCGCTTGTCAGCTTAGGGTACCCCCAGACGCCCCAGAGGATCTGCTCGACCGGATCGAGGCCGATGCGGAGGAGCCTGCTGCGATCCTGGCCGCCAAGCTTGACGACGATGTGTTCCCACCGCCGGAGGACTGACCCTGTGTGGTCAGAGATCAGGGCTGAGGGCCCTTGTAACAAACATTTTAAGTTATCTTGTGTTGTACCCCCGGGAGGGCTTTAGACGACTTTGATAGCTCTTTGGTGAGATCATTTTAAATTTGTTTGCTTGTTGGTTTTCGCATTTGCCTTTTCCTTGAGCTACTTGCCCAACTTTCCCTGGGAGGAGCTTTGATCTGTTCGGGTGTGAGGTCGGGTGGAGATACTTGGCTCCGGGGAGCCAGAGTATTTCGCGGCCCTTTGGCACGGTACAGTGAGATCTCTTCTCTCGGTGGGTTCGACAAAGCGATTTTGAGCGAAAACCTTTTTGCAGTGAAAGACAGGGGGTTACCCCCTTCCCAGCCCCGAGCGAGGTGTGTTCTGGCGCGCGCCGAGAGTGCACCTTGCTAAGCGGTCAGTCCGAGAGTTCCCGCGTTTTTATTCCTCGAACTTTTTGCTCTTAAGAAACGATTACATGCGTATGTACATGGTGATAGGTATACTAGAAAATAATAGAAAAGTGACATAGCTGTTGGTGCCATGGGCGTCCGAGCTCCTCGCGCTTTAGAGGTCGACGTCCATCTTGTTAGCGGCTTCGATCGCCGCCACCAGCTCCTCGCTACGCACCTCGGCCATGGCGTTCTCGTAGCAGTCCACCTCGCATTGGTACGCCACCTTAACGTTGGAGAAAACTGTGATGATGTCGTACGACCCCGACATCTTGAGCTTGAGGTAAGTGTAGTTGGGAACGGCCATGAACTTCGCGTAGCACGACCTCCCCAACACTACGTGGTAAGTCCCTCGGTAAGCCACGACCTCGAAGGTGAGATACTCGGTCAGGAAGTTGTCCGGCTCCCCGAACGTGAAGGGCAGGACGATCTGCCCTGGGGGTACCGTTTGTCTCCCGGGGATGATTCCCTGGAAGGGAGCCCCTGAGGATCGAAGCTTCTCCCTACGTAGACTGAGGGCCTCAAAGGCATTGTAGTACATGATGTCGAGGCTGTTGCCCCCGTCCATCAGTACTTTGGTGAAGCGCACGCTTCCTATGATTGGGTCCACGACGAGTGGATAATGACCCCGGTGAGGAATGTGGCTCGGATGGTCATCCCGGCCAAACGTGATGTCGGGCTAGGACCTGTCGAGGAAGGCTGGAGTTGCCGGGGCAACAGCGAAGACCTCGCGCCGCTCCTTCTTCTGCCGGTGCTTGCAGCTGTAGGCCTCTGGGCCTCCGAAGATCATGAGACACTTGTTGATGTGGGGGTAGGAGTCTTCGCGACCCCCGTCCCCGTCCTGGCCTTCTGATTCCTTCAGCTCGTCTTCGGCTGGAGAGTGTGCTTGACCGGCCAATTGTGATACGGGCACGACTTTGTGAGCATGTCGTCAAACTTGCCCACCTTCTTCCCGCCCTGGGGACGGGGAGGCTTATGGTCTGCCGCTGCGACAAGGTTGTCGCCGCCGCCGCGCTGCGGCTTACCCTTCTTCTTGTTCCTATTCTGGGCGCGGTTCGAGCCGCCTTCACCGGAGGTCTCGACTTCCTTGCCCTTTCCCTTGTCGGGGTGGAATATTGCACCGACCGCCTCTTCTCCCGACGCGTAGCTCATGGCGATGTCGAGGAGTCATTCGGTGGTGCAAGGGTTGCTGCGGCCCAGCTCGTGGACCAACTTTTTGCAGGTCGTGCCTACGAGGAAGGCCCCGACCATGTCTGTGTTGGCCGCCGTTGGGAGCCTTGTGCACTGCTGAGAGAAGCGACATATGTACTCCCGGAGGGACTCGTCCGCCTTCTGTTTGCAGCTGCGGAGGTCCCAGGGGTTGCCTGGGCGCGTGTAGGTGCCTTGGAAATTCCCAACAAAGGCCTGTCGCAGAGACTCCCACCCATCGATGGTGTTGGGCGGCAGATGCTCGAGCCATGTGCGGGTTGAGTCCGGAAGAAGAAGGGGTAAGTTGCGGATGATGAAGTCATCATCATCCGTGCCTCCGGCCTGATAGGCGAGGTGGTAGTCATCGAGCCAGAGCCCAGGGTTCGTTTCCCTGGAGTATCGGACGACGTTGGTCGGTTGTCGAAAAGGGTGCGGGAACGGCGCGCGCCGGATGTGGTGGATGAACGCCAAGGGACCTGGTGGTTCCGGCGTGGGAGGACGGTCTTCATCGCTATCATATCGGCCGCCACGTCGGACGTGGTAGCCTCGGCTTGCGCCGTCCTGCTTGGCATGCTTGCGCGCGTTGAGAGTGTCGTGGACGTCGCACTTTTCGCCTACGCGGGCGTGCACGGTGGGACGCCGGTGTTCGGCCGGTGCGGGATCCAGATGGACCGACCCTTCGCGGTCGCCAGGGGCTACGCCGGCCAGGTGGCCGGTGCTGAGCCCACGCCTCCGCGACACGGAGCTCTCGGCCTGTTGTTCCGCGGCCCGTTCCAGAAGGGTCTTCAGCTCGTCGTGAGCATCTAGGATCGGAAGGTTGCGGAGCAATATCCTTGCTGCCGCGATGTTCTGGCTTGCCCGCATGAACTGCGGTGTGCCATGTTCATCGTTGATGATGCAGTGGTGTACCGCCCGGGCCTCCCTGCGAGCGCGAGGCTCCACGGGATCCCTGGCGGCTTCGCACTCGAGCTTTTCGCGCTCGAACGTCACCTTTAGCTGTCGCTCCGCGAGCTGTTGCTCTACGTCGCGGAGGTCGCAGAGCTGTTGCTGCTAGGCCTCCGAAGACTGCAGGTCGGGCCTCGGCTGGGGTACTGGCACACCCGTCTGGCGGACGGGCGTGTGGTTGCCGTCGTCGTCGTCGTCCCCTTCTTCGATGAGGGTGGGGTCGATGGCGGTTGCGGGTGGAGGTGCGTTGCACATGAAACACTCATGGCATGGTCCTCGTTGGGATCGCTTGAGTCGGAGTCAAGCAGATAATCGCTGGCTTGGAGGAAGCCGTGATGCGCCTCCTGATCCTCCAGACCGTCGAAGTCCAGGGGGTCCCAGGGATCAATGTTCCCACGGCTCGAGTCGGTGTAATATGTGGCCTCGGAGCTCATAAGGAGATCAGAGGTGGAGCGAGAGTGGTGGGACGCGAGTCCCATTCGTGTCCCTTCCGTGGGGTCAGCATGGAACCACACGGCCACCATCTCCGCATATGACGCGGTGGCATTCCTCATGCCGAAAGGGTGAGCCTCCGAGACGGGCGTTTTGATGCGCCCAGGGGAGAGCGGCTGCCCTGCCGCGAGCTGCGCTGTCACGTTAGCGAACGTGAAGTAGAAGTTGCGCAGAGACTCCTGAGTTGGCTGGGGTCCCTGGAGAGTGTCGAGCTGGCGCTCGAACGGAAAATGATCGGCCCGCGGGGCGAGAGCCTGCCGAGCAGCTTGTTCCCCAGAGGGAGACAGATGGAGGTGGGCCATGGATGCGGTGATGGCGTCCATGGCTACCTCGGAGGGTGCCGTAGGGCGACGGAGAGCCAGGTCGGCCCCCTGCCCGTGGCACTGGAAGTCCAGGCTACCAAAACGAACAATGGAGCTCGGAGCGAAATCAACGCGGCGATCAGCCATTCAAAACTCGAAAATACGGGTGACACGCAAAGGTCCCCTACCTGGCACGCCAACTGTCGGTGTCTAAAATAGCGGGGTCTAGACGGCCAACGAGTAAATTTCTAAGCGTGTCGGAGGTCGGATGGTTACGCTCGAAGGACACAGAGGTTTATACTGGTTTGGGCACGAACGCCCTACGTCCAGTGTGTTGCGGGGTCGTATTACCGAACGTGGAGGGCTCGTATAGGGGAGCTACAAGATTTGGTTAGAGAGGGAAGCGCCTTCCCAGGTCTCGTGCGTATGAGGTTCTTGGTTCTGGTCGGTGCTCGCGTGTGTGCCAGTTTGAGTGTGTGTGAATGAAATGTTGGGATGTCGAGAGAGTGAGATTGGGGGTCCATTCTCCCCCTTTATACGCAGGGAGAGATGGAGGAGTACAGTAGAGAGAGGGGAGTGAACGTGGGCCCGGCTTGGGCTTCTGCTAAGGGGGAGCTTTGTCCTCGTTTTGTCTTCCTTCTTGGGGAAGATTGAGCCAGTAGACACATGTCCGAGTCCTGTTCGTCCTTGTTTGTGCTGTAGCCAAGCGTGTTGTGACCGGGGACTCTGCTGTTCCCTTACCTGAGCATGGGCTGGGGCTGGTCGCACAGGACCAGGTACCCCCGCGTTCCGTCATACAAAGCTAATGATGCCCTAATCCCTATTGGAGCGTCCATCGGAGGCATGGCGCGGATGTAGTGCGTGGAAGTCGTCGGTTAGGCAGCACATGACCTTGTACCATAGGGTGAACAGAGGTTGGCATGGAGAATCATGCCTTGAACCCCATCCCTGAGGACAGAGGGTATTGTGGACCTTTTGACTATATGGGCTAGGGCGTCCCAAGTTGTTGATGACGGTGAGGTCTCCGAGGGTGAGGAACGTTACGGGTGACGTCTTCATGGCTCGGACGGGGCGGAAGAGCCCCTGAAGGTTGATGGCATCACGGATGACGCTACCTCGGCTCGGGCGAGGCGAAAGAGCCCCGAGGGTTGATGACATCACAGATAACGTCACCTTGGCTCGGGCGAGGCGGAAGAGTCCCCGAGGGTTGATGACGTCACGGATGACACCCTCTTGGCTCGGGCGAGGTGGAAGAGCCCTCGAGGGTTGATGATGTTACGGATGACGCCACCTCAGCTCAGGTGAGGCGGAAGAGCCCCCGAGGGTTGATGACGTCACGGATGACGCCCTCTTGGCTCAGGCGGGGCGGAAGAGCCTCCGATGGTGTTTTTGTTTTTGTGGAGTCTAGTAATTTGGGTACCCTATTTCTAGGTATCCGACAGATACCTTGGAATACTCTTAGATGAAGTGCTACAACGGTATAATCTGTGCGCTTGCGGATTTATCCAATAGTCATAAGAAATACCAACACGCACCCACCAGAGTCGGAAGACTTAACCACCACATAAGCACTCTCGAAGCCTCCGATGTAGTCCTAGCACTACATCGCAGGCTCAGGGGCTACTGATGGATACCTAAGAATAGGGTACCCTAACACCAAGCTTTACAAAAACAAAAACACCCCACCATCCCTCCTAGAGTTCTCTTCGCCTCGTCCGAGCAGGGGTAACGTCATCCGTGACGCCTCCTCCCTCAGGGGCTCTTCGCCTTGTCCGAGCGGGGGTGACGTCATCCGCGACGTCTCCTCCCTTGGGGGCTCTCCACCTCGTCCGAGCAGGGGAAACGTTATCCGTGATGCCTCCTCCCTCGGGGGCTCTTCGCCTTGCCCTCCCCACTATTTGAACATGGCCAGCCGGGCGTGATCCACCATGACTACCCCTGCAGAGGTCCCAAAGTACGGTGATCGCGCTGCCTAACCTACGAATGACACTCTCCATGCCCTCGACATGCACGAGTGGGACGTGCAAACAGGGATTACCATATGCGTGACCCTGTACGACGGAACGCGGGGGTGCTTGGCGCTGTGCTGCCAACCCCCACCCATGCCCTAACCAGGGAACTTGAGCTCCCCCGATTACAAGGCACATGGCTACAACACCAAAGGACGGACAGGTCCCAATGGTACATCTATAGGCGCCGGCTTCTCCAGGAAGGAAGGAGGACAAAGGCGCCCCCATTATTAGTTTCACATCTCTATGTCATACACGTGCCCACATTATTAGTTTCACATCTCTATGTCTATGACTTGTGAAACATAGTCATCAACTAATAATGTGTTGATCTAATATTCATGTGCGATCTAACACGAACTCCTTTAGAATAACCATACAAGTAAAAGAGTTTTAGGGACAACATTAGAATAACCATACAAGTAAAAGAGTTTCGCAAACAATTCACATAATTGCTAATCGATACAAGTTGTCTTTAATGGATATTTATTGAACTCATAACATGTCATGAATACAAGGAAATACAATCATCTCTATGATTACCTCTAGGGCATACTCCCAACAAGGCCCTCTTTCTGCGGTATGCACTTTTGGAGTATCTCTTCCTCGGTGTTCTTTCTCATTAGTTTGCCATTGACGAGCATGTAGTAGTTGCTACGATGCATTAAGTGTTCTATCTCCACCTTGTCGCTTGGGACTTCCGTGTTTGTTTGGTATTTTATGAACGATGTCCACCAGTCGTCTGTCGAGGTCAGCACCCAAGCGACCAACTAGTCGGCGACTACTGTCTTGAGGCATGCTCGGTAGAGTCGTCGATAGATGGCTTTAGGAGATCTTTGACAAATTTTCCATGTGGAATTTGTACTCGGGATGTTCCTAACTTTGACAACTCATTAGCTTCTTGGTTCTCAGCCTAAACCACTTGGTGGAATTCCAAACCATGGAATTTGCCTTCTAATTTCCTTATTTGAGATACATAAGCATCCATTTTCTCGCTGCTATAGCCTAGTCATTGTTGACCTGGTTAATGACGAGGGCAGAGTCGCCATATACCATTAGTCGTTTACTCCGAGCTCTATTGAAATAAGGAGGCCATGAAGAGTGGCCTCATATTCCATGGTGTTGTTCGATACCTTGAAGTGGATCATGAGGATGTAGCTCAGCTTGTCCCTAGATGGGGAGACAAAGAAGATGCCTGCTCCAACTCCGTCAAAGTTGAGGGAGCCATCAAAAAACATTGTCTAGTGTTCTTTGATAGCTTCTTGGATCGGCTCATTCATGTCGGTCCACTCGACTATAAAGTCAGCAAAAGCCTAGGATTTTATGGTTTGTTGGCTGCGAAATTCCACCGAGTATGGACATAGCTTGACCACCCACTGGATGATGCGTCCGTTTGCATCCTTATTGCATAGGATGTCCCCTAGAGGTTGGTCTATGATGATCTCGATGGGGTGGGCATTGAAGTAATGGTGGAGCTTTCTCGACGTTATCAAGATGGCGTAGAGCAGCTTTTGGATTTGTGGGTAGCAAACTTTGGATGCGATAATCACCTCACTAATGAAATACACAAGTGGATGTACTTTAAACATGTGTCCGACCTCTTCTCGTTTGGCCACGATGGCCATGTTGACTACTCGATTGTTTGCGGTGATGTAAAGCAGTAAGGTTTTGTCGTCCTTGGGTGCTGTGAGCATGGGAGGCATTGTTAGAAAATGTTTGAGCTCTGTGAAGGAAGAATGAGCTTCTACCGACCACTCAAATTTAGTGGAGGCCTTGAGGAGTTTGAAGAAAGGTAGCCCCTTATCGTCGAGACATGCTATGTGGCGGCTCAAGGATACCATGCACCCAGTGAGGCTCTAGATGTCTTTTACACTCTTGGGTGGTTGCATTCAAATTATGACCTGGATCTTGTCAGGGTTAGGAAGGATGCCTTTATGACTGACAATGTGGCCAAGTAGTATGGCTAACTATGCACCAAAGATGCATTTCTTTGGGTTTATATTGACTAGTTTGGAGGCGACCTTGGTCTTGATGACTATGTTGTCCACATATGCTATGACGAGTTGGTCTACGATCTATTTCTGAAGACACTTCTCGATAGCGCGTTGATATGTGGCGCCGATGTTCTTGAGCCCGAACGACATTGTCGTATAGCAGTAAAGCGGAAGGGCATAATGAACGACATTTTGATTTGGTTATCTTGCTTTAATGAGATCCAGTGATAACTAAAGTAGCAATTGAGGAAAGAGAGCAGCTCGTAGCAGGCTATAGAGTCTACAATGTCGTCAATGCTAGGGAGACCAAAGGAGTCCTTAGGGAAGTGTTTGTTGACATCAGTGTAATCAACACACATTCTCCATTGTTTATTCTTTTTTTGTACAAGGAATGGATTGGATAACCAATCGGGGTGATACACCGCTTTTATGAAGCCAGTGGCTAAGAGCTAGGCTATTTCTACCCTAATGGCCTCCTTCTTGTCACGAGCTAACCGATGCAGATTCTGCTTGATCGGCTTAGCGGTCTTCGAGATGTTCAAGGATTGCTCGATCAACCATGGGGATGCCAGACATTGTTGGTATTTATTATGCTCATGTAGAATATTCCACAAGCGCACAGAAATACCGCTGTAGCATTTCACCCAGGAGTATTCCAGGGTATCGTATTTATCCTCAGGGAAGCAATGGTTAAAGAAATTGATAGCTAACCATGATGATCCACTAACTAATATGCCAACTAAACTATGGTAGGGGTAAATGATATATATGATAAGTGCAATGACAGATAGGAGAAGTTCCAATGATAAAGAGTAGTTTAGTGAGCGAGGAGGACAGCGAGCGAGCATAAGGTTTCCAAATATCTATCTCTACTTGCATGGTTCTAACTTAGCAACACAAGTCATATCAAGCAAGAACAATATTCATACACAATTGCACTTCGGGCCAATAGGCCACTTAGCAACAGAAAGGGATGAGAAGGGTGCTAAATTGCCTAGCACAAGAAGGCCTACGCTTTAAGAACTTGGCCGAACGTGGTGGGATCAAAGCCTAGATAGGCCTGTCACCCCTACTAGGTACCACAAACAAACCGTTGGATAAGCCACAGACACAGGTAAGCGTATAGTCTAGACACCATGTCTACACTATATCTCACTACTCTAATCCAACGTCCGGTGAAATTGATTAGAGCACCGGGTTAAGGGCGGTGAACCAGTGCATAGGTATACTACCATAAACTAACAAACAACTATGACTATGCTAACAACCAATACAACATAACTAGTCATGTTGCAATAAAGTAAAGTACTAAGACAAAGTAGAGAAGATAACTATATAAAATAACTCATGTCTTACAAAGAGAGAAATAAATACTAGAAGCATACCAGACCTCCTGGAAGACTAGAGTTGAAGACCAGAGGCTCACTCTCACTCCTAACAACACTAACACTACTACAAGTGCTACATCTTGAGAGAGAGTGGAGAGCTCCTCCTTGTGGTGTGTCTTGAATGAGAGGGGGTGAGGGGGTATTTATAGTGGAAAGGTAGAGTAGGGGCTACTTGTCAGATACCTAGAAATAGGGTACCCAAATTACCAGACTCTACAAAAACAAAAACCACCATCAAGGGGCTCCTTCGCCTCGCCTGAGCCAAGGTGACGTCGCCCGTAACGTCATTAACCCTCGGGGGCTCCTTCGCCTCGCCCGAGCCAAGGTGACGTCGCCTGTAACGTCATTAACTCTCGGGGGCTCCTTCGCCTCGCCCGAGCCAAGGTGGCGTCACCCGTGACGTCATCTGACCTCGGGGGCTCCTCCGCCACGCCCAAGCCAAGGTGGCGTCGCCCGTGACGTCATCTGCCCTTGGGGGCTCCTCCGCCTCGACCAAGCCAAGGTGGCGTCGCCCGTGACGTCATCAACCCTCGGAGGCTCTTCCGCCTCGCCCGAGCCAAGGTGGCGTCGAGCGGCGCCGCCCCATCCGAGCCCGACAAACGTCATCCGTGACGACCCTCGCCCTCGAAGGTCTCATTGCCATACACGGCCTGGGGCGCCCTATCCCACATAGTCAAAAGGTCCACAGTACGCTCCGTCCTTAGGGATGGGGATCAAGGCATGAGCCACCATGTTGACTTCTATTCACCCTGCAGTACAGGGTCCTGTACTGCCTAACCGACGACTTCCGCGCGTGATATCCACGCCATGTCTCCGACGGACACCCCAACAGGGATTAGGGCATCATCAAGTCCTGTATGACGGGACGTGGGGGTGCCTGGTCCTGTGCGACCAAACTCCGCCCATACCCGGAAAGGGGAACAACAGGTTTCCCGATCACAAGACGTATGGCTACAGCTCGACAAGGACGAACAGGACTCGGACATGCGTCTACTGGCGCAATCTTCCTCAGGAAGGAAGACAGGATGAAGACAAAGGATTCCTTCGGCAGCAACCCAAGTCGGGCCCACGTTACTCCCCCTCTCTCTACTGTACTCCTCCATCTCTCCCTACGTATAAAGGGAGGGAATGGACCGCCAATCTCGTGGGAGGGCAGCCGCTCTCCCCCGGGCGCGACGAAATGCCCGTCTCAGAAGCGCAGCCTTTCGGCATGAAGAATGCCGCCACGTCATACGCGGAGACGGTGGCCGCGTGGTTCCACACAGACCTAGCAAAAGGAAAACGTGTGGGACTCGTGTCCCACCACTCTCATTCCACCTCCGATCTTCCCTCGAGCCTTGGGAGCGACGACCCCCTGGACATCGACGGTCGGGAGGATCAGGAGGCGCTACATGGTTTCCTCCAGGCCAGCGATTATCTGCTCGACACCGACTCGAGCGGTTCCAGGGAAGACCACGACCGCGAGTGCTTCATGTGCGACGCATCACCACTCACGGTCGTGGTCGACCCCAACCATGTCAACGAGAAGGACGAAGACGGAGATGACAACCACACGCCCGAGGACCAGACAGGTGTTCCGATACCTCACCAACGGCCCGATCCGCAGTCCTCAGAGGCCTGGCAGCAGCAGCTTCGCGACCTTCGCAACGTGGAGTAGCAGCTCGCGGAGCGCCAGCGGAGGGTGACGTTCGAGCGTGAGAAGCTTGAGTGTGAAGCCGCCAGGGACGCCGCAGAGCCCCGCGCCTGCAGGCAGGCCCAGGCGGTATACCACTGCATCATTAACGATGAGCATGGCATGCCACAATTCACGCGAGCAAGCCAAAACATCGTGGAAGCAAGGATGTTACTCCGCAACCTCCCGATCCCAGATGCTCCAGATGGCAAGCTCGCCCACGACGAACTGAAGACCCTCCTGGAGCGGGCCGCGGAACAACAGGCCGAGAGCTCCGCTTCGCGAAGATGCGGGCTCAGCGCTGCCCCCCGGCCGGTGTGGCTCCTAACGACCGCGAGGTGTCGGTTCACCCGGATCCCAACCCGACCGAACACCAGCGCCCGACAGTGCACGCTCGCGTAGGCAAGAAGCGCGACGTGCGCGACATGCTCAACGCGCGTAAGCACGCCAAGCAGGATGGCGCAAGCCGAGGTTACCACGTCCGACGTGGCGGTCAGTACGACAACGACGAGGACCGACCTCCCACGCCGGATCCCCGGGTCCCCTGGCATTCATCCGCCACATCCGGCACGCGCCGTTCCCGCACCCTTTCCGACAGCCAACAAACGTCGTCCGGTACTGCGGGGAAACGAACCCTGGGCTCTAGGCCGACGACTACCGCCTTGCGTGTCAGGCCGGCGGCGCGGACGATGACGACTTCATCATCCGCAACCTGCCTCTCCACCTTTCGGACTCGACCCGCATGTGGCTCGAGCACTTGCCTCCTAACACCATTGATGGGTGGGAATACCTGCGACAGGCTTTTGTTAGGAATTTCCAAGGCACCTACACGCGCCCAGAGAATCCCTGGGATCTCCGCAGCTGCAGGCAGAAGTCGGACGAATCCCTCCGGGAATACATCCGCCGCTTCTCCCAGCAATGCACAAAGCTCCCGACCGTGGCCGACACGGACGTGGTCGGGGCTTTCCTCGCAGGTACCACCTGCAAAAAGCTGGTCCACGAGCTGGGCCGCAGCAACCCACGCACCACCCAGTGACTCCTCGACATCGCCACTAGCTATGTGTCGGGAGAGGAGGCGGTCGGTGCGATTTTCCACCTAGACAAGGGAAAGGGCAAGGAAGTTGAGACCGCCGGCGAAGGCGGCTCGAGCCGCGCTCAGAATAGGAACAAAAGGAGAGGCAAGCCGCAGCGTGGCGGCGGTGACAACGTAGTCGCAGTGGCAGACCACAAGCCTCCCCGCCCCCAGGGAGGGAAGAAGGTGGGCAAGTTTGACGACATGCTCACAAAGCCGTGCTCGTATCACAACGTACCGGTCAAACACACACTCCAGCAGTATGAAATGATGGCTAGATACTTCAAGACCATTCCTGACAAGGACGAGCCGAAGGAGTCAGAAGGCCAGGACGGGGATGGGGGTCGTGAAGATTCTTACCCTCATAATCTTCGGAGGACCAGAGGCCTATAACTGCACGCGCCGGCAGAAGAAGGAGCGGTGCGAGGTCTTCGCAGTCGCCCCGGCAACGCCGACATACCTCGACTGGTCGAAACCCGACATCACGTTCGATCGAGAAGACCATCCGAGCCACGTTCCTCACCCGGGCTGTTATCCACTCGTCATGGATCCGATCATAGGGAGCGTGCGCTTCACCAAAGTACTGATGGACGGGGGCAGCAGCCTCAACATCATGTACTACAACGCCCTCGAGGCCCTCGGCCTACGTAGCGAAAAGCTCCGACCCTCGGGGGCTCCCTTTCAGGGGATCATTCCCGGAAGGCAAACGGTACCTCTGGGGCAGACCAACCTGTCCGTCACGTTCGGGGAGCCGGACAACTTCCGGACCGAGTACCTTACCTTCGAGGTCGTGGCATATCGTGGGACCTACCACGCCGTTTTCGTAAGGCCGTGCTACACGAAGTCATGGCCGTCCCAAACTACACTTACCTAAAGCTCAAGGTGACGGGGTCATTCGACATCATCACAGTCTCCTCCGACGTCAAGTTGGCATACCAGGGCGAGGTGGACTGCTACGAAAACGCCAAGGCCGAGGTACACAGTGAGGAGCTGGTGGCGGCGATCGAAGCCACTGACAAGATGGACGTCGACCCCTAGAGCGCGAAGAGCCCGGACGCTCACAACACCAAAAGTTATGTCGCCTTCTTCACTATTATCTAGTATATTTGTCATCATATACATATGCATTTAACCTCTCTTAAGAGCAAAAAGTTCGAGGAATAAAAATGCGGGAACCCTCGGACCGACCGCTTAGCAAGGTGCACTCTCGGCGTGCGCCAAAACAAACGTCGCTTGGGGGCTGGGAAGGGGGTCACCCCCTGTCTTTCACTCCAAAAACTTTTTCATTTAAAAAATCGTTTTGCTGATCTGCTAAGCGAAAGTAAGATTTCCCGCACCAAGAGAAGAAATCTCAACGGACCATGCCAAAGGGCCGCGAGGTACTCCGGCTCTCCGGAGCCAAGTGCCTCCACCCAACTGCCTGTCCGAACAGATTAAAACTCTTCCACGAAAAATCGGGCAAGTAGTCCAAGAAAAAAAAACAAATACGAAATTCAAAAAGCAAGCAAACATAGGAAAAGCTCATTAAGGAGCTATCAAATTTGTCTTAAGCCCCCCGGGGGCACATCACAAGATAATTTAAATTATTTTGTTACAAGGGCCCTCGGCCCTGATCTCTGACCACGCAGGGTCAATCTTCCGGCGGTGGGAACACCTCGTCGTCAAGTTTGGCGGCCAGGACCGCCGCTGGCTCCTCCGCGTCGGCCTTGAGCCGATTGAGTAGGTCCTCCGGGGCGTCCGGGGGGTATCCCTCGCTGACAAGCGCGGGAGGCATCGCGTTGTAGAGGCAGGCGGCGATCGACATCGTGCGGTGGACCCTGATGCGCAGTGCCTCCCGGATCCGCTCCCATAGCAGGCCGACGCGAGTTCTGGCCGCTGTCGGGCCACCCTAGAAAGCTTGCACGCCGAAGAGGTCGCACACCTCATGCACTGCCTCACGCAGCACCTGCGCCTCCTGTGCGCCTGCCTATAACCCTGGGGTGACATGGAAGAGGACTTCAACCTCTAGAAGCAACTTCTACACAATGCCAGGGCGAACGGGCAGACGAAGGAAATGTACCTGAGTTCTCCTCCTCCAGGCCGTTGATCGCCACACGAAGCTGTGAGATGACCGTCGTCAATTCGCCCACCCGGGCGGAGAACTCCAGGATGCTCCGGTCGGCATCGGCATTGCGCTCGCGCGCCCTAACAGAGAAGTCTTCAAGGCAGGCCACGGCGGCGTCACGCTCTTGGTTGTTTACCTCGCGCTGACGCCGCACGGTGTTACGCTCCTCCTCCATCGAGTCCAACGCCGAGGCAGCTTGAAGTCGTCCCTCGGCTTTAGCGTCACGCTCGGCCGTCAAGCGTCCTATCTCAACCTAACGCGCTGAGCGTTCATTCACCAACATCTGACGGACCGCCTCCGCGTCAGCACGGGCCGCGTTCCACTCTTGCTCAGCCCACGCGACATCACTGGCAGCCCGCTGCGCTAATGCCTGGGCATCCGTCGCGTTTGACTCCGAGGCGCCCAACTGCTCCTCCAACTCCGTTACGCGACGGCAACAAGGTCCTCCACCACGGCGACTGCCCCCACGGGCACCCGCGTCCCAGGAGTCCACCGGCTGCCTCCCAATGGAGGAATTCCGACTTCTCGACGCTGGTCGCCATCAGCATCTACACAGAGAAGGGCATCAGGAGTCCAACGGGAAGGAACAAACAACGTCTACGAACAAAACGATTTCTCACATTGCCATGATGCGAGAAATCCTCGGAGAACGACGCGACGACCCTCTCGATCTGCTTCGCATACCTCGCGACCTGGAGGCCAAGCTCCTCACGGGCACCTGCCACCCGATTCCAATGATGGAGCTTGCGCCGGTCATCCAGCGTGGACACAAGGGACCCCAGGTTCCCCTGATCGGCCCAGATGAGCCGGTTGCGGTCCCCAAATGCACGACGGTCAGGATGGAGGCGACACAGGGCCCCAGGGCCGTCTTCCCTCATAGCCTCGGCCGTCTCGCCTGGCGAAGTCACGATAGACTAGGAGAAGACGACCTTCGACGCTCGGGCCGCCGCCACCTCCCCCTCGGTAAGGGACGGGGGAGCCACGGTGTCCCGGGACGGCATGTTGGGAGGAAAGGGGCTGCTCAGAGGTTCCTCCTCGCTCGCACTAGCCACCCTGCCCTCGGATGGGGCAGTGACGATGCCAGCAACCGTGTCCCCCAGGTCAGCGGCACCCCCGCCAACCATTCCCGTCACGACGGCCGCTGCCACGTCTTCCGGGCCTCAAACGGCGGGATCTCCTCGGCATCCACGACCATGGAGTTACCAAGGCCACCCTCCTCCCTGGGGTCGTCGACGACCACCATGGCTGGGGGAGTAGGCGGCATAGTAGCCTCAGGGCGGACATTCGTGGGGGCTGGTGGCATTCCACCGGCGATGGCGGAGCTGGCCGGGGCCAGCCCGGTCCCGACCTCGGCGGCGTTCGCGAAACCTGCAATCGGGGAGGCATCGGACCGGCCTCCCTCGACGGACGGCTCTCCCCGACGTAGTCTTTTCCACCCCACGTACGCAGAGCCGTCGGCGGTCCTAAAACATTCGACACAATCATCACAGATCACGAGCAGCCTTTTCCCTACTGATAGGGCAGAGGAAGGCGCCGAGGTTAGCAAACTCACCTAGCGGAGAAGAGGCGTTTCCGTTTCGGCCCCACCCCGTTGCGGCCGGTGGCACCCGAACTCCCCCTCGGTCCAACCCCATCAGACGAGGCGGAACGAGGGTTCACTGGGGCACCCATGGCGACCCCGCCCCAGAACCCCCTGGGGCCAGGTGCGCGCCGAGCGTCCTGACCGGAATTGCCTCCGCTGCCGGCGCGACCCCCGCGGGGTAGCGCAGCGTTCCGACCACTAGGGAACCTGGCGCTACCATAGGTTGAGGATTCCTATCCTCGTTGTCACCATCATCATCTCCGCCGTCCCCACTGGGACCACCACTGCTTTTGTCCGATTCGGTGGGGGACTCCTCTTCTATTACGCCGGCGTGGCGTTGTCTCGCTCGCCGTTGTGCCAGCTCCGTGCGCCTCAACGCCCTTTCGGCCTTCCATCTCTTCCTCTCGGTGGCATCCGCTTCCTGTCGTGCGTTCCACTCCCTGTTCGCCAACTGCTGTGCCGGCAAAACGGGAAGGGGGGCGGCCATGTGACGCGCCGAGGAGCGGGGCCCCTGCGGGGAGAAGATCGAGGATCCCTGGGATGTCACTAGCAAAGAGAAGGCAACACAAAAGAGAAAACAGACAACAAATCCTCAACGGATGTCACTAGCTCGAGTGGTTGGGCCATGATGCCAATGGAGGAGCTCCTCCCCGAAGCGCCGGCCCGTAAAAACCGGGAGCGGCGCCTTGGGATGTTTCCGGATGTAGAACCACTGCGAGTGCCACCCCCGGTTGGACGAGGTCATTCGCGCCGACATATAGGACGACCAGTTGGAGGAGCGGAGGCTGAGCACGCACCCCCCGCAGGACGCCACCTACCTTGTGCCGCCGGTGTTAACGAGAAACACCTTCGCCTTGAAGAAGTGCTTCCACAACACGAAATCCGGCTCCACCCCCAGCATTCCCTCCGACATGGCCACGAAGGCCGCGAGGTGGAGGACAGAGTTGGTATTGAGGTTTTGGAGCTCAATCCCGTAATGGTTAAGGACCCCCCCCGTAGAAAGCGAGACGATGGGGTCCGGAACCCCCACTCATGAAACGGGAGGAAGGAGACCACGTACCCCTCGGGAGGCGCCGAGGCGTCGGCACCGGTGGGGACGGTCCACTTGATGACATCGCCGGCGGAGCGCTCAGGACGCAGTAGCCCCTCCCGCACCAGCTCAAGCGCCCGCTCTTGGATGAGCAAGCACCGTTCCCAGCTTCTCGAAGGATGATCTCCAGCCATAGGGTGGAGCGCTTGGGGAAAGGACTCGCGTCGCGGAGGAAGGCGCAGTTAGGGCAGGAGCATGGCGACGCAAACCCTAGGCACAAGCGAGACGGCTCGAGAAGGAGAAAGAGACGAAGACGGCAAGCAGTACGAATGTGGAGGGAGGGGATGACGCGACACCAAGATACTTGTTGGAACCCGGAAGATGAACCGTCACTTCGTCAATCCTCCATGCCATGTCTTGGTCCCACCACTCGAGCCGCATTAAAGGCGGTTGCTCGGCCGTGACGCTTCCACTATTCGCAGGAATATCGAGAACCGCACGCGTCGCGGCAGGTAACTGACACCACTCGCCTTTTCCCTCCGTTCTGATTCGTATCCTGCATTCATCATTGCAAGATCCACCCCGGACCCATCACGCCGCGCGCACAGACTTCACCCACGCGTCCTCGACTAGGGTACGAGCCTTCCGAGCGCGAGAGTGTCTCGGGAGAGCCCCCGACTGACGACTCATGTGGAGGTCGTGGGATGCGCAGGTAGCGCAACGAACGGCGACGGCCCATGGGCCCAGGTAAGAAAAAAGGGATAAGATCTATAGACACCCCGACGGCCCACTACGGTCCAGAGTTACGAAGGCCGGCCCAGCGGGGTTCGAAACGGCCGCCTCAGGACAACAGAGCGAGGGGCGAATAGGGAATGGACACGCTAGCAGTCATTAGTCAGGCAATCGGATGCCAAGGTCCTTCCCAGATTTTGTATTTGAGTCCGTCTTACGGATGATTGGTTCATGGTATTCCTACCGAATGAAGGCAACAGGCCCCCGGGACCCACCGAACGGACCCGGCTACTATATGAAACCGATTTGGGGTGAGCCACGACATGGGCCACATGCCGGAACCCATTCGAATGGGAACCGAGCACCCCACTCAGATTTGCCCGATAGAAACTCGACAAGCAGCCATGGTTCGTCCGCTTCAAGGATAGCATGGTTCGGCTCATATTCCCCCTTCTCGCGGAGAGATGCTTGGGGAACGAACCCAAAAAGACGACACAGAACCGAGACGATTTTCTTTACATCGAGTAAAGACTCGGTGACTGGCGTTGCACCACGGGGCAAGCCTCACGCGTCGGAGGTCCGTATAGGTAAACCCAAACAGCCTCTCCTTCTTTTTGATAAATCTAAGAAACTGACCCTAGCAGGTGTTTGACCTTTGCACAAATTATGACCATCTTTTACATAGCTAAAATGGTGCCGCTAATCCAAGGATCAAGGATAAACAAACACATCAGGAGCATTCTTTATCAAATAACTACTTCCGCATGTCCATGAGTGTTTGAGTGCAGGAATGAATAAATGGAGCAAAGGAGAGCCATATGGGACCACCATGCTCTCTCCTCTCGACCATGATCCAAGACAGGCACTCTAGAGTGGAATCCATCCATTGGATCACTCTGTGTTTCGTCTCAACGGCTCACAAGCGAAGCACCTGGATCCATGGGCCCACACCAAGGAGATAAATGAGACAAACACTACAGAACCAACAACCAGCACAAATGACAAGTGGGACCAGCACCAGGGAGCAGAGGAGGGCCAGAACCCCCAAGGGGGGATTCGGCTGAATCCTTTTTGGGCCCAAATAGGCCCCACTCAGTTCCTGACTGGTGGGACCTCATCCAAGGAGGCAAGGGAGGCCCCACTGACCATAGGGGCATTCGGCCGAATGCCCCCTAAGTTGGTTGGGCTCCCCCCACCAACTCCATGATCCCAGTGTGGATCACTACATCCATGCCTTGGTCGGTTCCAAGGTCGGTTGGATCCAAGGGTGGAGAATGGATGGCCCTGGATCGCTAACGTGGCGCCGGAGTAGACCCTAATCCACCTCCTACTATAAATAGAGGGTCAGATCCCCCACTCTAATCATGAAGAAGAAGCCTACAAGCTCTATTCCTTAGATTGTTCTAGGAGTTAGTCTAGAGTGGGAGTTAGAGTTGAGTCGAGCTGTGCTCGGGATTTCCGGAGTCGTCTTCTGGAGAGTCTGGTATAGCTCTTGTATCTTTCCTTCTTTGTAAGACTTTAGCTTTATCAATATATATCTTTCTCTTTACTTTACGTAGTATTTACTTTGAGCATTTCTATACAAGATATAGTCTTGCTATATGCTTTTGCTCTTTAATAGCCTTCACACCCATAGTCTGTGATCCTTGTGACCTTTCCTGTATGCGATCATTGCCTGTCATAGGGTGCTTTGATTATAGATCGTAGTCAAAGTAGTAAGTTGTGTGTAAGCGTGGTGCTTATACATCATCTTATCCTTGGTTATCGCTTGCTGCACGGATTGTTTGTGGTAGCTAGCAAGAGGTGACAGCCTTGTCTAGTCTTTGTATTCCACCACGTGTTTATAGGCAAGTTCTTAAAAGGTAAGGCCCCCGTAAGAAGAGGGCGCGGTCCGGTAGGAGTTTTGTCCTCCTACTGATCTATCCCCTCGCCTAGCATACTTGTATTGAGGAGACAAACTATAGTGTCTAGACTAGTTATCTAGCTAAGTATATTGAAGTAGAGAGAAGTACATAGGAGTCCCTGTTCTCTTCTCGTTGTCCTCCCACCTAGCTAGTCTCTAAGGTCCATTCTAAGTATCCTTTACCGTAGATTCTTCATTCATCAACCCATTCCTATCACTTTTATCATTTACCCCCCTATACTAGTTGGTACTAAGGTTGAGGTGCTCTCTAGGATCTCTCTCTGATTATCATTTCTAGCCAGCATTCCCTTGGGATAATATAAATTATGATACCTTGGAATACTCCTTGGTGAAGTGCTACAGTTGTATAATCTATGCGCTTGCGGATTTATCCAATAGTCATAAGAAATACCAATAGCAGGGATTACATGCTCTCCGAGAGCCATAAGGGATGAGCCCTATTGTCAGACACCAAAAATACAAAAAAGTGGACTGGAGGGAACTCCCAGGACAAGAGGCCAAAAGCTAAGGGGGGCCACGGGGCGCCCCCGTTGGCTATCACACCGCCAACGGACGCAGCCGTATATCAAGGTCAGGTGACCCAGCCGCGAGGCCCGGGAAACACCTACCTGACATACGAGATTGTGTCAGACGGCGGCGTCACGACCCGTAGGCCACTTCGATCGGGCGGGTTGAGGCACGGCCATCGCCCCGTATTCAGGAAGCCCCGGGTCGCTCCCCTTCTCCAGAGTTAGTTGGGCACATTAGAGCTAAGTCGCCCAGCTGCTCCATGACCAAGGACTCTGGAGAGGGATCGCACGACATCGACTCCCTCGGGACGGAGAGCAGGGGCCATTCCGCGAAAGGGATGGATCCTACGCCCTTCATCCCAAGGAGCGATTCGTGCAGGGGGTATTCACAAACTTTTGCTCCACCAGTGGTTAGGATAAGGGGAAGCTACGCGCATCTCGCAGAGCTTCCTCTCAATCCTGCCACGGGGCAAAAGGGAATGAACCCACCCCCAACGTAGAACTTCCTCTGAATCCGGTTTTGCTCTCAAAAGGCCGTCCGCCAGGGCGGCTCGGAGGGCTCTCCGACGGGACCTCGGAGGAAGAACTTAGGGCAAGCCATGCTGTGAGGATGTGTGCTTCCCGACAGGCCGCCGCCCCTATTTATATCCCGCTAGGGCACTCACGTGACAACCGGCCCGTGAAGCTACAGCTCAGCCGCCCAACCACATTGCACTGTCCGACGGCAACCACTTTAAGGGGGCGCATCCGTGCAGCGAGGCTATAAATGGCCAAGCAGACTACGGACTCAGGGCACACCGTTCAGAGTCTGGACCACAGAGCGAGCAGTGCTCTGGCTCCACTCCTCGAATGGGAAAGACACGGCACATCCGCTTTTGGGCTACAGGGAAAGGGGGCGCAGTTAGACTCTGGAATCCGACAAACAAATCCTCGACCGGTCAATCGACTGTATAGGCCGAAAGACAGCAGGACGCAGAGCCGACTTGTCATCTCAAGGTGCATCAGCCCGAGGCCAACAGTGCCACCCGTGCCAGGGCTGGCGTGCGACCGGAGGTCTGGCCCTGACGCGCGGAGCAGCTCTCTCTCTCTCCCTCTGCCTCGTGGAGGAAGCGAAGGGTCAAGCACTGTAGAAGTTTTCCGAATAAGCCCTTAGGAGGAAAAATGTCCCTCCTAAGGCCTCGGGGGATACACCCGGCGGGTGCGCTCGGGCGCACCCGCCGAAATACGCAGAATCGAATCAAACCACCATAAAACGCTCTCTGAAGAATCCGGTGTAGTCCTCACTACATCTAAGGCCCGGGGGCTACTGTCGGATACCTAGAAATAGGGTACCCAAATTACTAGACTCTACAAAACAAAAACCACCATCAAGGGGCTCCTTCGCCTTACCCGAGCCAAGGTGACGTCGCCCGTAACGTCATTAAAAATCTATCATATCAATTTATTGCTCAGGAATTTCATGCTCATAGAAAACTTTAAGACGTTGGCCCTTTACTTTTATAGGTGTAGCAGCCGTAATCTCGAAGCGTGATGATTCCTTGCGTCATGACATTGCTGATGACGAATGGTCTTTCTTCTGTGAATCTTCGCGTTGTACTCAGACCCTTTTTCTCCATTCATTGCTTCTCTCCTGCAAAGGATTAGTGGACAACATATACCCGAAGGAATTCACATATGATTCCAAATACGGGCATTATTGTCATAGAAACAGAGGACATCTTTTATGCTATAGAAAAGTTGATTTCAGCATTTTAGCATAGAAAGAGATGTCCCATCATTGTTCACCAATTTTTTAAAAGTTAAGCAAGGTTGAGGCAAAGATCTGCAAGATTATTTCATTACTACCTCAACCCTTGATTTGTCTCTATGAAAGATCTCATGAATTAACCACCAAAATTTTGAAGTTGTCATGCATTGGTTAGTCCAAGAGCACAACCAAATTCCATACAAGTTTACTTTTGGTACATTAATCAAACTTGACACCATGTCTAATTTGATTAAGGAAAACTATTTAACCTAAGCACCACGCTTAAATTAAAGAGCTTATAGGAGTATGTACACTACTCCCAAACCAAAGCATACTCAAAATAGAACTAGGAAGTATGAAGGCATAAAGAGATTCACTTAAAAGAGACAAGAGCATGGATGGTGAACCAGATAGCATTTGCATTTTTTTCATAATTTTTATTATTTATATGACTAGCAAGATGAGCAAGGTATAAAGAGAAAGCAAGGTAAAGACATCCAAACAAAATTAAGAATGAAGCATGTCATGAATTTCTTAGAGAAATCCACTCCCCCATACTTGGATTTTGCAACATTTTACAATGTGAAAATCCAAGTCTAGGATGTGAAATTTTCTTTTAAATGTGCTCCATTATTGAAGGATGTTTGGTTGGGCATACCTTGTGTTTTGCTCCATCATTCTTTTTGTTCAAACCTGAAATGGTTAGTGACAAAAATACCCGAAGGAACAATTTCACAAATATTCCCTTAATCTCTTTTTACAAAGTCATTTTATTCAGTTTATAATTTTGGGAAACTAGAAATATATATTTTTTATTTTTGTTTTATATATATATATTTTTAGCAAACTTTAATGGAAAAGAAGAAGACTTGGGTTAGCTCCCAAAAGTTCTTAATTTTAAGACACAAGCTTGTCTTTGGGAAACCTTCAAGTTGTAACTTATGTTGGTGAAGCGGTTTCCCCTTCAACTCCAACATTTTCAAACCTATCCTTAAGACTAAAACCACTACAATATTTGCAAAATTTATGGTAGACAAACACATCTACAACCATCCTTACAAAGATTTTTGAAACAAGAAGAATGAAGGGGTTGTAGATCATGTGTGTAGTCATGGTCGAGGGAAGGATTGATTTGGGAGATTTCTCATTTGAGCATGGATTTGATTGGAAGATCAGAGTATAACTTCCATGCTCATTGACATCATTCTCCCTTACCAAGAATGGGTGAGCACTTTCTTTCTCATGACATTTCAAGTCATTCTCAAGGCTTGAATGAGTCATGGATGTTGGCGAGATTGACATTAGCTCACCCCGTGGATCAAGAACTGGTTTAGATTCTAACCCTTTGATGAGAGGTAGGGAAGACCAAATGGGTAGATAATCTTCACCTATTCTATGATCAAGCTTCTCATTTCCTGTTGTGTTCTCCAAGATTCTCATGATTGGCCTTCCGATAAAAGTGAGATGAAAGGAAAGTCCAGGAAGGTCAATGATGTGGAAATCTAGGAAGATCTTGAGATCATCAACCACCACAAGAACATCATGAAGGACTACTAAACAATCAAGGATTTGACCATTAGGGAGTGTAAGGTGTTTTTGTGACTGGGATAGATGATTCTTTGATGATGTTGGAACATGGAAATGAGGAATGATGTTGATCCTGAGGCTAGGATCTTAGCAAATTTCACTATCAATGCCCAACACTTGACAGGATATTCTCCTCACATGTGTGGGCATTTTAGTTACTTCCTTTGAGGATTTGGCCTCATCCAACCATTCTTGACTTATAACGGTAGACAAAGGCTCTAACCGTTGATTATGCTCCTCTTGGTCAGATTTATGGCCCTCATGGCTTCCATGCCTCGAGTGTCTTAATGAATTCCCGAAGTAATTAAGTGGGTCATCATAAGACTTGAATGAAGGAACACATGGGGAATCATTAGGATCAAGGATGGGTTCATAAGATAAATCAGATGTGGGCATAGAGAAGGAGAGGATAGATTTGGATTCTAAACACTTTAGTTCTTCTTCTATAAGCTCACTTGACATTTCTTCATCAAATATCCCAATCTTTTCCTGATGTGCCATGTGGGAAGTCGAGGCACAAGATGATGTTGCTGCGGGAGGTTTCCGAAGAGATTCCTTCACGAGAGGTCTAGAAAGATGTTTCTTAGAAGGTCTCTTTTGGATACGATAATTGTGGGCATTCCCAAAACCAGCAAGATCATATGAAAGGTTAGCCTCGAACTCGAAGGAATGGTTTAGATGTTGAATTTCTTCTTCCTTCGAGATTTGTGGTATTTGTGGTTCAGGATCAATGGCAGAATCTTTGGATGGGAGTGGTAGTGATTCGGCTATCGAGACTTCTTTTCTATGGAATGGTTTTTCTCCTTCTATGGGTCCTTCATTATAAACGTTAATGTAGGGGTGTTTTCAAGAATCTTCATGAGAAGACTCTTCCCTTCACTAACGGGTAAACACACAAAGGCTCCCCTAGAAGTCATGTCAAGAATTTGTGCAGAATTTTTGCTAAGATTCCTTCATTATAAACGTTAATGTAGGGGGTGTTTTCAAGAATCTTCATGAGAAGAGTCTTCCCTTCACTAACGGGTAAACACACGAAGGCTCCCCTAGAAGTCATGTCAAGAATTTGTGCAGAATTTTTGCTAAGGCCGCCATAAGAGTGTTGTAACAATGTTGGCTCGGTTATAGCAAGATCAGGGTCAGATGATACTAGATCTAAGAGACGGGCCCATGTCATACCAAGAGGTTCTTTCTCCTTTTGTGAGAAAGTGATGACCTCTTTTCGAAGACGAACAACTCGAGGGGTGGGAAAGAAAGCTAGGCAGAATTTGGATTGTAACTTTTCCCACTCTCCGTTTGCATCATCTACGTGGCGAAAATACCATTGTTTGGCTATTCCCATCAAAGAGAATGGAAATAACTTCCACTTAAGGGTACCTCGCCTCATCCCATGGATGAGGACACATGAACACAATTATTCGAAGTCACGTAGATGAGTGTAGGGACTTTTGTCTTCGTCCCTAGAAAAAGGTTTGTTCTGAACCATCCTTATGAGGCTTGTGCGAAGCTCATAATGAATGTCTAATATAGTCTGAGATGAACTAGGTGGCTCCAACCTAGCGCCCAATGGAGTACCATACTCGAAGAGAGGTGTTTGATCCATAAGTGTGTATGTGGAAAGAAAGGTTTAAATGAAACAAGGATAATAGGACCAAAGGGTACTAGTTAAAAGCTACCGTTCCCCGGCAATGGCGCCAGAAATGTTTGTTGGTATTTCATATGACTATTGGATAAATCCGCAAGTGCACAGATTATACCGATGTAGCACTTCACCGGGAGTATTCTAGGTATCGTATTTTCCTCAGGGAACGATAGTGGTCTAACTAGGATTAAAGATATGTCCTATGATGAATCAAGGGAGACTATGATAACTGGGTTGAGAGGTTCTATGTAGCAAAGATATCTAACAAGGCAAAGCTAGTTATACTGGCTTTATCAGCCCTTCTCTTGCAGGAGGCGATGGGATAGATCAGAAAGAGGGCAAAACTCTAACTGGACCGCGCCATCATGTTGTATGGAGGCCTTACCTTTTAAGAACTTATCTGACACACGTGGTGGAATATGAAGACTAGATAGAGTTGTCACCTTCTACTAGCATCCACAAACAATTCGCGCGATAAGCGGTTTACAAAGGCAAGATCTAGTCTAGACACCACGTCTACACTATTCTTACTACTTTAACCCTACATTAAGGCTAAAGCACTCTACTTAAAGTAAAGCGATGAACAAGCGTGAAAAGGTGTATAACAGCTAAACCAGATTTAGAATATTAATTGCTATAAAGAACTCGGATGTATCACTTACAAGTGCTGAACTTACAAGAGGATCGCATCCGCTGAGGTAGAGCTCCGGAGAAGATTCCCGACAGATCCGGGGCTTTCTCCAGAAGACTTCCCTCACTCTCCTCCAACTAGCATAGCACTACTACTAAGGAGTAGTTTCTCCAATGAGGCATGAGTGAGAGTGAGGGCCTAGGGGGTCTATTTATAGCTAGAGGTGGAGTAGGGGCTACTCCGGTGCCACGTCAGCGATCCGCGCCACCTCCATCAGCCATCGTAGGATGAAACCATCATTGTAACCGTCTTAAATCAACTGAGGAGATCAAGTGGATGCATGGAGGCATGCAGGAAGTCGGTGGGGAGCTGGAAGCACCATATGGTGATTCGGCCGAACCCTATGGCAGGTGGGCCCTACCACTTTTCTTCTAGAAGCTGACCCCGCTGGTCAGGGGGGCTGTGGGTGGTCTCTGGCCCCACCTAGGCATTCGACCGAATGCCTTTTGTGACCAAATGGGCTCATTTTTCGCAGGTGGCTTCTAGACGTAATGTCCATCATGATGGTGTATGCCTTGTGCACATTTGCCATACTTGGAAACATGTCATGTTGGGCCTATGGATCCTTGTGCTGTGAATCTGGACCATTGAGAGGTGAATATACTTGGATCCAAGGGTAGAGAGTATTCTTGAGGGTGTTACATGGATCATGGGGGCTAAGGATGCCAAGTGGGTTCATAGGGTGGTCGGCTAACCCCCTAAGTGGTCCCACTGGCTCCCAAAAGACCCCATTTGTCATTACCTGCATCAAATAGTCATGGGACATGTGGAACTAGTTATTGGGTAAATTATGTTAATGCTATTCTTGTTTTCGTTTGAATATGAGGATGTTGACGGTGTTTTGATGGTGATAAAATAGCTTGTAATTACCGTCAACAAAGGCCTACACTTTAAGAACTTGGTCGAACATGGTGGGATAAAAGCCTAGATAGGTCTGTCACCCCTACTAGGTACCACAAACAAACTGTTGGACAAGCCGCAGACACATGTAAGCGTATAGTCTAGACACCATGTCTACACTATATCTCACTACTATAATCCGATGTCCGGTGAAATTGATTAGAGCACCGGGTTAAGGGCGGTGAACCAGTGCAAAGGTATACTACCATTATCTTACTATCAAACAACTATGACTATGCTAACAACCAATACAACATAACTAGTCATGTTGCAATAAAGTAAAGTACTAAGACAAAGTAGAAAAGATAAATATATAAAATAACTCAAGTCTTACAAAGAGAGAAATAAATACTAGAAGCATACCAGACCTCCTAGAAGACTAGAGCTGAAGACCAGAGGCTCACTCTAACTCCTAACAACACTAACACTACTACAAGTTATACATCTTGAGAGAGAGTGTAGAGCTCCTCCTTGTGGCGTGTCTTGAATGAGAGGGGGTATTTATAGTGGAAAGGTGGAGTAGGGGCTACTCCACCGCCATGTCATCGATCCGCGTGATGGATGATGAGAGCCCTTGGATCCTAACCGCCTTTAGATCAATGGTGGAGAGAAATTCAGCATGTGCATCTTTGCATGGCGGCAAGCAAAGGAGGTGGGCACCCCATAGGCCTTAGGGGGGTCGTCCGACCCCCCCTATGGATGGTGGGACCTCCCCTGTCCTTCTAGAAGGTGGCCCACATGTCTTGGAGTGGGTGTGCACAGGTTGGACCACTTCTGGACGTCGGTTTGTACTCTTGTGGGCCCATGGATCCATGTGAAGTGAATATGAGACGTTTAGAGAAAGCACAAGTTCATCCAAGGGTGGATGATCACTTGGGATGCTTCTCCTGGATCATGGCTAGCGTGGGAGGCTGGTGGGCCCCATAGGGTGGTCGTTCGACCCCCCTATGTGGGTCCCACTAGCTCATACACCGTATGGTGTTGTAATTACGCACAGACGACCACGACAAGAATATCGGCGCTCGCAGGAGGAGCAATATCGGCAGCAAGAGGAGGAAAGGAGCCGGGAGTGGCGTCAGCATAAAGATCATTGGAATTGTCCTTTCTTCGTTCATTGCTGGGAGGAGGGCTCAAGCTACCCACTGCCGATAATTGCCCCGAATGCAACAGGTACTATCCTTCTGATCGGTCGAGGAAGAGACCCTGTTCTGATGATCAGGAAGCAAGCTATGGCAGGCCGATCAGAGAGAAATGATCGATACACGATCGTCTTGGGGGTAAGCTCAGCATACATGATAGACTTGGCAAGCATATTCGTCAAAAAAGCTTGAAGAGATGGCTGATGCAAGAGTGCCCGATGAAGAAATATTCTCTAGAGATCCGAATATGAGGAGTAATGCAAGTCGGAATGGTGAGAAATAGTACCAGCCTATTTGGAAAACTAGGCTTCCTCGATGGTGTCCCAAGGGTTTGACGAAGACTCGGAGAAGAAGGATCCAACGTGAACGCCAGGGCGATCTGTGTCACAATGATAGTCCTTCAGGAGAAGAACCCCAGTTTGACAATGGAGGCCGAAACATAAGAATGGGAATCCATCGGCATAAGTCAATATGGTTGTTATGTTGCCGATGGAATTTATGGCACCTGCTGATGCTGAAGAAGAAGCTGCTGAGATGACACGGTTAGTTCTGGACCCGATGGCAGCTGTCTTTGAAAATCTTGCTAATGATGAAAGGCAGCATTTGAAAGCTTTGTTTGTCAAAGGCAGACTTGATGGGCAGCCGGTATCAAAGATGCTGGTAGATGGTGGAGCGTCAATCAATATAATGCCATATGTCATGTTCAGGAAGTTTGGGAAAGGTGACCAAGACTTAGTCAAGATAGACATGAAGCTGAAAGATTTTGAGGGCAATGTGTCACTAGCTATGGGAGCAGTATGTGTCGAGTTAACCATCAGCTACAAAACTTTGCCGACGACGTTTTCGTGATCAGTGGCAAAGGGACCTACAACTTGCTACTGGGAAGGGATTGGATCCACACTAATTGTTGTATTCCTTCCACAATGCACCAAAGCCTCGTGCAGTGGGCTGGAGACAGGATTGAAGTCGTCCGGAGTGAAGCCCCGTCAATTGTTGCATCGGCAGAATCAGAAACTTATGAGCAGACCAAATGCATATCAGGTAAAGCTTGGGATATTGAGTTCCTCAAAGTTGCCGGTTATCGAATTATACCGATCCAAGCAATCGGTTCTGAAGAAGAGTTTTAATGGATTGGTTTGCCGATGAAGGAAAACTTGGGCAGGGGTTCACATCAGCCAATGATTTACTAGAGATAGATATCGGTGACGGTAGCAAGCCTAGGCCAACTTTTATTAGTGCTAAGTTAGATTCGCAATGTAAACAATAGTTGAGCGATTTATTAAAAGAATACAAAGACTGTTTTGCTTGGGATTATACAGAGATGTCTGGTTTAGACCGATCAATAGTTGAACATTGGTTACCTATTAAATCTAGGTTCCAACCACATCGGCAACCAGCGCGCCGATGTAATCCTAATGTGTTGCCCGATATTAAGGCTGAAATTACAAAGTTAATCGATGCTGGTTTTATTTGGCAGTGCCGATACGCCGAATGGATTTCTAATGTGGTTCCTGTATATAAGAAGAATGGAAAACTTCGTGTTTGTATTGATTTCAGGAATCTCAGGCTTTGCTAAAAGGGTTGGAGTTGCTCAGAGAAGTGCATGTCGATGCCGTTGAAATCTTTGGTGATTCTATGTTAGTGATTAATTAGTTGGCTAGGATATATGAATGGCGAAGTGAAGTTTTGATTGCACATCATGAAAAATGTTTGCAATTATTAAAAGAGTTTAGAGAATACCATCTCGAACATGTTCCCTGTCTACATAACGAAGAAGCTAATCAGGTAGCACAACATGCTTCGGGATATCAGCCGATTCAAGAAGTAATGATATCGGTAATAGTTGCCGATGACTGGAGAAAAGAGATTGGTGATTACTTGAGAGATCCGTCTAGGAATGTTGAAAGACGGTTGAGGTTTCAGGCTACCAAGTATGTGCTCCTTGAGGATGAATTGTATTATCATACGATTGCCGGAGTTTTGCTCAGATGCCTTAGTAGAGAAGAATCGAAAAGGTTGATGGGTGAAATTCATGAAGGAGTATGTGGGGCGCATCAATCAGCATTCAAAATGAAATGGATGATTAGGCAAAATGGGTATTAATTGCCGAGAATTCTTGAAGATTGTTTTAAGTACTTCAAAGGGTGTCAGGATTGTCAGAAGTTTGGTAATGTTCAGAGAGCACCCGCGTCGACGATGAATCCTATCATCAAACCTTGGTCGTTTAGAGGATGGGTCATCGATCTCATTGGCCAAATTTATCCGCCGTCGAGTAAAGGGCACAAATTTATACTTGTTGCCACCGATTATTTGACGAAGTGGGTTGAAGCTATTCCTTTGAAGAACGTGACATCGGCAAACATGATTGATTTTGTTAAAGAGCATATTGTTTACCGATTTGGTATTCCTCAAACTATTACAAATGATCAAGGAACCATGTTCACATCGGGGGAATTTGATGAATTTTCTGTTGGTATGGGGTTTAAGGTGTTAAACTCTTCTCCTTATTATGCTCAGGCTAATGGTCAAGCTGAAGCAAATAATAAGGGAGTGATCAAGCTTATCAAGATTGAAGAGAACCCTAGGAGGTGGCATATAGTGTTAAATGAAGATTTGTGGTCATATCGGATGGCTTGTCATGGTGCTACCAAAGTTTTGCCACACCAGTTAGTCTATGGACATGATGCTGTCCTACCCTGGGAGGTTAAGACTGGTTCTAGGCGATTGTTTTCCCAGGACCAATTAACAACCGATGAGTATGATATCCTTATGAAGGATGAGTTAGAAGATCTAGCGGGTCATCGGTTAAGAGCTCTAATCAGTATCAAAGAGAATAAAAAGAGGGTTGCCATGTGGTATAATAAGAAAGTAAAATCAAAAGAGTTCGCCGAAGGTGATCTAGTGTGGAAATTGATTTTACCGATTGGAACTAAGAGTTCAAAATTTGGAAAATGGTCTCTTAATTGGGAGGGTCCTTTTCGGATAAATCAGTCTGTTCCTGGTAATGCATATATTTTGGAGACCCTTGAAGGGGTTGCATTTTCCAGAGCAATCAATGGTAAATATTTGAAGAAATATTACCCTAGTATTTGGATGGATGTATAAAGCGATATAAATATGCCGACGGTAAAGTTATTATACAAAAATGTCGGTAGAAGAAGCATTAAAGTTATATTATAGGAGGATTGGTCATCAAGTTCACGATTGCCGATTACAACAAAGATTGAATAGATGAAATCGCGCGGAGGCGAACTTGATCAGCTTCTTCTATCTCCTTGGCATCGTCATCAGCAGTTGAAGGATTGGAAACGACGACCAGAGGGGGGGTGAATGGGAGCCTCAAATTTCTCTCGAAATATTCGGGCCACTCTTCCCAAAAACAAACCCAACAAGCAAGCTTACTCCACCAGCAAGATCACGACCCTAGAGAGGGTGGATACCTATGGTGATGACCAAGAGGTACAGCGGATCTTTCGGAAACCAAAAACTCAAACCGAGACACCGATAGTGTGGCTCTCAAACCCTAGAGAGAAGAGAAGAGAGCTCACCAAAAAATACTTATGAGAACTGGTCTCACAAGTGCTTCATCAAGTTCCCTGCGTGATTACGAAATCAACACAATAAACAGAACTCAATTCGGAGTCTGGACGAGGGAGAAACGACCAAAACAGCGACGAAGAAAATCCTGAAAACCTTGCTGGAAGGGCGACGGACGCTAACAAAGGGCGATGGACTGAGTCTGACGAGCGACGGACGCTGGTCCGACAGGAGCGTCCGACGCTCAAAAAAACAGCCCGAAACGGCCCCAGCGACGGACGATCGCAACGGACGCTGTCATTAGCTCTACGTAGCGTCCGGCGCCTCCGACGGACCGTCCAACGCCAAACTCTGGAGCGTCCTACGCTTCCGAAATCTGCACAATGAACCTAAAACGACCTCGATTTCCACGAAGGGAAATCCACGGATTCGCAGTGTAATAAAACAGATTGCAGGAGCAATCCACAATATCACCCAAATTTCAGTTGCCACCATTACCATACTTCGAGTACAAGAGTGTAAACAGAAGGGTTACATAAGTCTATTACATCGCCACATTGGCGGAATCACACTGCAAACATAAATCAAAGTAGCAACGCAGAATCGCTAGGATCCTCTCCAAGCCTGAGGCTAGACCCGAGACACCTAGTCTTCCACATCGTTCCCATCGAAGTCAAAGTACGGTTCCTCACCTGCCCAAAAATCTATCAGTACGATTTGTACTGGCCACATTATCCCACCCTAATGCATATTTGTGGTAGTGGATGCATGTAGGGTATAACAAAATACCTATCTTTGGTTGTTGGCTTCCTATGCAAGATTCATTATTAAACAAGTAATATAAGTCAAATTCTATAATCCATCCATTCCATTCCCATCACACACATCTCACCACACCTCACACTCATTCGACGGGGCCAACTCCCTCTCGAGCCCATCTCAGCGGCACACTGCTCCATCCTAGCACACTGCCGGAACATATCATAACCAGAGGGAGAAAAGAAAACACCACTCTCTAGCGGGTGAAGCAGGTCACAGAAACTGGTCCATAGCCGACGAATCGTCTATGTATCGATCGATCAACCATAAACACTCTGCAGAGGCTTTACATTACCACGGGTTCCACCATCATTGATAACCGTCATTATCTAGGCCAGACTCCGACTACTTGCTAGCCTAGGTCGATGCCACTCTACAACTTAGCCCTGAGCCAACTCCACATATCACACACGGGGGCGCTGAGACTGTGAGGCATGGTACCGAGCCCCGGTGGTCACCATGCTGTCTCGAGAGGGTGTGGGGCATATCCTCCCGTACCTCTCTACACTGATCCGCTTACTTCCAAGTAGTAGTGGCATCGCCCTACCAAGTAGTCCAGCCGTCCTTCCCCCACAGAAAGCAAGT
Source organism: Microstegium vimineum (assembly GCA_022036555.1). NCBI lineage: Eukaryota > Viridiplantae > Streptophyta > Magnoliopsida > Poales > Poaceae > Microstegium > Microstegium vimineum. Next base: position 34,518,381 of record CM039125.1, on the reverse strand, counting down.
GGCATGTAAGGTTTCTATGATTCTGAGTACCAGGAAGTCCCTAATTGGCCAAGCAAGACATCTTCATCATTCCCCATGCCACCACAGCATTCCACTGTCCCGAGGTTCACCCTCGGAACCTCCTTTCCAGTCCATTTACCCGCCACAGGTACGATCAAGGGATTGCTCAGGTAGCTCTCCCGGCAAGACTTGCCCAAGGCTCGTCGTCATTCCCACTTGGCCGACAAAACCCTCACCACACGCAACACTCTCACCTCTTTCCGGCACCACGTGCCTTATCATCTCATCAATATATGTGAGAGTGTAGTAGTAGTATATAGATCTAGCAATTGAGCGTCTATCCTATTGCGGGGTAGCAGGGTAGAGGTTTCATCAAGGTAAAGGCTTGAGCAAGTAACTACCATGCAATCCTATGCATTGCTTAGCATTATTATTCTCAGAAATGTAACATGTGAGTATGCATAATAGGATCTACAAGGTGGGTGGGGTGTGGCACCTCCATTGTCATCACCGAGCTCCTCCTCGTAGTTGTAATCCCCCTCCTCAGTTAGACCCTCCTCGTTCTCTGAAACGAACAGACGAAATATTCGCGTTAGCGACGTCTATAGATCACACAAAGCATTATCAGAAAAATGAAAAGATCCAAATGCACACAATCATAGTTCCATTATATAGATCTCATTCTTCTGAGAATTTTGATAGGTCATTTGCAATTTTTGGACCTCGTATGAATTTACTGTGAATTTCCGAAATTTAAATCAATTCTGAAATTGACAAAAGGATTTGAATTTCAGCTGGGACACGTGTCAGCACGGTATTGATCGGCTGACGTCGGCATGACGTCAGCGTGATGTTATAGTTGACCGGAGTCAACACAGTGGGCCGAGTGGGCCAGTTTGGGCCACGAAAGGCTGGATTTGGGCCGGTCTAGGGCCGCCACGTGTCGCCACCGTAGCGCGCCACGTTCCCCCAGTGGGCTTCCACTGGGCCTGCCAGGGCTCGGTCCACATGGCTTGGTGCACGGTGCATCAAGGGCACAGGTCCACTGGACCCTTCTCATGGTCCACGGTGCACTTGGCGCACCGACTCCCCCTTCTCTCTCCGGTTCACCTGGTCTTGGTCCATTCGGGGCATGGTGGGTCCACATGGGAATGCTGGCCGGTCCACCGCGGTGCACTGTGTTTGCGCGCAGAGGGGACCCGCAGGTCAGCCTCACGGCTCACCAGGGCCGGGTCCATCCTTCTCCCTCCTTCTCTTTACCCTTCCCTTTCCTTCCTCTGCTTCACATCGGCCGACAGACGGAAGACCATCGCCGGCGAGCGATCCAGAATCCACGTCGTGGGGCTTGGGGCTCAATTGGAGGGCCGGGGGTGTTCGCGTTCGATCGTCGGGCACGGTGGTGCACGCCGTTGGGCTTGGCATGGACTCGAAGGTCCTCTGCTCGGGAGCAGGAAGGACAACATCGCCGGAGTCTGTCAAACTCCAACGCCTACGGCGCTGCCATACAAATTGGTGGCACGGCTTGACTCACGACAGTCTTGGGGCACGGTTAGGGTCTTTTGCAGGGCCTCTCAAGGTTCTAGGGGCTCTAACCACGACGAGCTCGTTCGCTGGCGTTCGGTTTCCTCGAGCAGGGTGGCTGGGGCTTTCAGCATCCCCAAATTGGTAAGTGCTCGCGCAGAAGCACATCCTAGGGAGCACGCAGGGGCAGTTGGTCAGTCATTCACACTCCCCCCTTGGTCTGGCCGCGACGGTAGAAATGCGGAGTCCGTGAACGCCGCTATGCCGCGTGGCCAGAGTAGGACAGGGTGCGTAGGTCTCATCCCGTTTGGCCTGAGATGGTCCACATCATCGGGAACACATCGGTCACTGCGGAGCAGCGACCGTGCATGGTCATGGAAGAAGAGCAGTGACATCCGCGTTCCAAGGGCTCGGGGTCTCACCAAGGTCTAGGCGGGTCTGTTCTAGAGTGCGTGTGCTTGCTCGTGTCCGAGGGCTAAGCCGATTGTGGTGCTGTGCCTTCCCAGGTGGGGAACGCGGTAGCACGCTCCGGCGAGGTCTGGAGCTCTAGAGCTCGATCGGGGTTGAGGGAAGTGTATTGTGCGGCCGGAGGAGATGGGCTATCGGCGCAGTGACGAGCCGATGTAGTGAAGCTCCGGATGCCGTGCAGTGCAATGCAGTGCCGAGCAGCGCCTCGCCGACGCAGCTCTCCAACGAGTTCCGGTGAGCTCCGGCGGCACCTTTCTTCCCTCCTCTTCTCCTCTCCTTCTCCTCTGGTCCGCTTCTCCTCGCCTAAGTGTTGCGCGTGGCGTGTGTTTGGATGCCGCAGTGGCGGCGCGGGACTGGGAAAACCTAGAGGCTCCCCGAGGGGGTTCTTATAGGAGGGGCGGCGCCATGGCTGCGGTCTCCATTGATCCGAGGGCGAGGAGGTGAAGATGGTGATCCAAGGGCTCACGGGTGCTAGGGTTAGGGCTTCTTGGCGGCCAGGGCACCGTGGGGCAGCCGGTGGGGGCGGGGTCATGCGGCTGGCGTTGCTGCCAGGCACAGACGCTCCTCCCTGCCACCTCTGCCATCGCCCGTGGGAGCGGCGCAAGACCGAGAAAGGAAAGGCGCGGGGGAGGAAGAAGAAAAGCAGGGCTGGGGTCCGCCTGTCGGCGTGAGTGAGCGGGTAGGAGCGCGCCCGCACGAGCGAGCGCCTGCGCGCGACGCTGGGCTGGTGCGCGTGCGTGGGCCGGCGCGAGCGCGTGGGCCGGCGCAAGTGTGGAGCTGGCCCAAGCGGGTGTGTGCGGTTGGGCTGGTCTGCTCTCCTCTTTTCTTTATTCTATTTCTTTTGTTTTTTATACTCCTTCTTGTATTTGTGTAGGGGTATTTTATGTATGCATGTATATATGTGTATTTAGGTGTGTGTATGTAACTGCCTAGATATATATATATATATATATATCAATGTATATGTACTTATGTTCTTGTATATATATACACATGTAGGTATATGTGTATATGTATATATATGTATTTTCAAAGGTGTTGCTTTAATTACATGTAAATGTAAACACTCATTGCAAGAGAAATAAGATCCAAATCATACAAAGCATATTAGCATGGGAATTAAACTTATCATAAGTTAAATAAGATCTAGGGTTAGGTGTTAACTACCAGTGTTAGGTCCAGCATAACAACCATCAAACATAGCAAGGTTTAAACAAAAAAAATTGTAGCTGTGATTTTTTTGTCTGTCAAATTTCTAGGTTGTTACAGAACCCGACAATCGTTTTCTCTCCGCCAAAACTTCCCAAAACTCAAACAAATGAACTCCAACTACAACCAAATTTTGTAGGCATGATCCTTGTGCAGTTGGGGAGCTATCCCGAAGAAATCATCGCTCAATTTGGAGAGGATAAATGGGAACACTCGGATTTTGGGGAGAAAAGGCAAAACGAAGAACGCCACAAAGAAATCGCCTGATCTACGCACTCGTGAGGTTTGAGGAGAATTCCTTCGGTGCAAAGATGCTCCTCACGAATCCGAACAACTTGGTTCAAGTAGATTTTGCAAATCTACTCTCAACAAATAGACATCAACTCGGGAAAAAGAGAGAGCAAAAGCAAAACGTAAAGAACACAAGCAACCGGGGAGACTCGATCAAGTAAACAAAGCCGCCATGGCTTACGGAGGTTAAGGCCTCTGATTCCCACCAAAAGGTTCGCGAGTTCTTATAAAGGTTGGTGAAATCAACCTAGGGCCCTAATGAACTAGAGAGAGGTTAGAGAGAGAGGTGGTGCAAATGATTAGGGTTCAAGAGGTGTGATTGTTGGTATTTCTTATGACTATTGGATAAATCCTCAAGCGCACAGATTATACCGCTGTAGCACTTCACCAAGGAGTATTCCAAGGTATCATAATTTATATTATCCCAAGGGAAAGCTGGCTAGAAATGATAATTAGAGAGAGATCCTAGAGAGCACCTCCACCTTAGTACCAACTAGTATAGGGGGTAAATGATAAAAGTGAAAGGAAGGGGTTGATGAATGAAGAATCTACGGTAAAGGATACTTAGAATGGACCTCAGAGACTAGCTAGGTGGGAGGACAACGAGAAGAGAACAGGGACTCCTATGTACTTTTCTCTACTTCAATATACTTAGCTAGATAAATAGTCTAGACACTATAGTTTGTCTCCTCAATACAAGTATGCTAGGCGAGGGGATAGATTAGTAGGAGGACAAAACTCCTACCGGACTGTGCCCTCTTCTTACGGGGGCTTTACCTTTTAAGAACTTGCCTATAAACATGTGGTGGAATACAAAGACTAGACAAGGCTGTCACCTCTTGCTAGCTACCACAAACAATCCGTGCAGCAAGCGATAACCAAGGATAAGATGATGTATAAGCACCACGCTTACACACAACTTACTACTTTGACTATGATCAATAACCAAAGTACCCTATGACATGCAATGATCGCATACAGGAAAGGTCACAAGGATCACAGACTATGGATGTGAAGGCTATTAAAGAGAAAAAGCATATAGCAAGACTATATCTAGTATAGAAATGCTCAAAGTAAATACTAAGTAAAGTAAAGAGAAAGATATATATTGAATAAGATAAAGTCTTACAAAGAAGGAAAGATACAAGAGCTATACTAGACTCTCCAGAAGACGACTCCGGAAATCCTGAGCACAGCTCGACTCAACTCTAACTCCCACTCTAGACTAACTCCTAGAACAATCTAAGGAATAGAGATTGTAGGCTTCTTCTTCATGATTAGAGAGGGGGGTGTGACCCTCTATTTATAGCAGGAGGTGGAGTAGGGGCTACTCCGGTGCCACGTCAGCGATCCAGGGCCTTCCATTCTCCACCCTTGGATCCAACCGACCTTGGAACCGACCAAGGCATGGATGGTTGTGATCCAACACGTGGGGAGAAGCTATGGTGGTTGGAGGGAGCCCAACCGACTTAGGGGGCATTCGGCCGAATGCCCCTATGGCCAGTGGGCCCTCCCCTGCCTCCTTGGATGGGGTCCCACTAGTCAGGGACTGAGTGGGACCCATTTGGGCCTTCTTGAGGTTCGGCCGAATCACCCCTTGGGGGTTCTGGTCCTCCTCTGCTTCCTGGTGCTGGTCCCACTCGTCATGGGTGTTGGATGTTGGTCCTGAGGTATTTTGTCACTTTTATCTCCTTGGTGTGGGTCCATGGATCCACGTGCTTCGCTTGTGAGCCGTTGAGAGGAAACACAGAGTGATCCAATGGATGGATTCTACTCTAGAGTGCCTCTCTTGGATCATGGTCAAGAGGAGAGAGCATGGCGGTCCCATATGGCTCTCCTTTGCTCCATTTGTTCATTCCTGCACTCAAACACTCATGGACATGTGGAACTAGTTATTTGATTAAGAATGCTCATGATGTGTTTGTTTTATCCTTGATCCTTGGATTAGTGGCACCATTTTAACTACCGAACCCCCAAGCTTAACCTTTTCTCAATTACCGAACCCCGAGTTTTGAGGTCCAAACTCGAAAACCGTCCTCGGATGGTTTTGAAGCCCAAACCACCAAACCTCTCGACTTGAGCAACCTTGTCCTCGTCCGGTCGGACTCCGAGTCCCATGAGCCTCTGCTTGACCCGCTCGTCCACCGTCTTGACTCGGTCGAATTGTTCTACCTCCATGTCTTCTCGCACTTGCCGGTGCCAAGTACTATCCACCACAACTAGTCCGCCGGCGCCCATGGTCCCTCAGTCCGAGCCCCGCTTCCGCCCTTCACCGCTCTCAATCCATCGGCATGGCAAGCCTCTACTCGACCTTCTCCACGCCATTGACCACTGTCACTAGGCATAGCACCTGCACACCACAAGCCGATAGACAGGCACACATTTGGTTTCACAAAGGGTTAGAATCAAGCCACTCAAACTGAACTGCTCAAGTGTTCGGCAATCACTCATCACAAAACTGAACTACATGGGTACTTACACACCATGTGTTCGCAATCTCCCCCTTGATGATTGCATTGTCAACACAAGTGCATTTCAGATTTAAGCCACAAGGTAAAGCTCTCCAAATGACCAAAAAGCTAAGAAAGCCAAAACGGGGTCACTTGAGAGAAGCAAAGTGAATCCAAAACTTGGTTCCCAAAGACATGGGCAATGGCTCAACGCAACCAAGCAAAACAAAACTAGCCCTCAAGAAGAGGCAGAAAACAGGCTCAACACCTCTAGCAAAACAAGATACCAATTGAAGCCTACCAAATCTCAAGAAACCAATTGAAACCACCAAGGGAACTCCAAAGATACCAATTAAAACACTTAACGCTCAAGAAGCACTCGAAACTTGTCGGAGCCAACAAAGCAAGCTAGACCCTCTAGAAGAGGCAAATGCTCAACACATCTAGCAAAAGTTCCCCTAGGCAAAAGCACAGTCAAGATACCAAATGAGCTCCTTAGGGCAAAAGAAGCACACAAAACTCCCCCTTGACCAAAGAAGCTCTAAACCAATGAAACCAATGAGATGCACTCTTTCTCCCCCTTGGAAGTAGATGGCTGAAAATGGAATGAAATGCACATCTCTCCCCCTTGTTGACACATGTAGCTCATCAAACATCAACAACTCAAGATCCGGCTACAAATGCCATGAAATGCAAAATGAGTGCAAAAGCTTCATACTTAGAGCTAAGACAATGAATATATGCTCTAAGTGATGTGATCCTGTGAGAATAGGAAAATCTCTACGTGCCCAACAAAGACTCAAGTTGAGCTTAAGATCACTTTAGAAGCTATTTTAGAGAGCATATCATGTGAGAGCAGAGAAAGGGTATCACCTCCTAGAGACAACTAAACATGGCAAACAAGATAGGATCTATCTCAAAGCAAACTCATGTATAGCAAGTAGAACTATCCCTAGCAAAGTTCATACAACAAGCCAATGACCCAACTGAATGAATTTTCCAAATTTCAGAATTTTGCAGCCAATTTTAGTTTTAGGCACATTACAAGTTGTATGCGAGTGGTTGTAAGCACGGTGATGCCACTGTTTACCAACCGAGCGAAGTCAAAGGACTTGACACACCGGTTTTGGTCATACACGACACCGCTCAAGTATCAACCCATATGGGAAGCAGTCTCGAACACACGGTGAAGTGCTCACAATGCAGACCCAACTCGATCTTTCCAATTCACAAAAAAGAGAGCAATTTCCTTTTAGATATTAATCACGGTGCTCAAAGGTAGTGAATGAAACAATGAAGAGCCATAGTTACAAGCTATATACAAGACAACCAAGAAGGATCTTCAAAAGCCTACACATGCTAGTGCCATTTCAGAGGTGACATGGGGAATTTAAATTCAGTTTTAAAGCTTTTCTAACTTAGCTCTATTGCATATCATATAGATCAAAAAGAGTCTAAGTTAGGCAACACCATAGACACATAAAGCACCTCAAACAGAGCATACATTCATTATATTGGACATAAGTATGAAGTTTAAAATGAACTATGTCACAAATGCAAATGAGATGCACAATGCATTGACACCAACTAATACTAACAACACACCAATTGAGAAGGACAAAGAAAAGACAAAAAGAACCAAAAAGAACTATGATACACAAAACTTTCCTCCTCTAAAAAGGAAAGCAAACACCCAACTCGCCCCGAAGGCGAGAAAATGCAGCTTGATCCAAAGGCTTTGTGAGAATATCCGCAAGCTGGTTGTGGGTCTCAACATGTCGGAGGTCAATGTCGCCCTTCTCGTAATGATCTCGCAAGAAATGAATGTGGACCTCAATGTGCTTGGTCTTTGAATGAAGCACGGGATTTTTGGCCACACTAATTGCACTCGTGCTATCACACAGCAGAGGCACCTTAGTAAGCTCAAGACCGAAATCTCTCAAAGTGCCACTCATCCAAATCAACTATGAGCAACAACTAGCCACGACAACATACTCAGCTTTGCACGTCGACTGTGCCATGCTAGACTGTTTGCGAGAAGACCAAGAAACCAAAGAAAATCCAAGAAACTGGCAAGTCCCAGAAGTGGACTTCCGATCAAGTCGGCAACCGGCAAAGTCAGTGTTAGAATAACCACAAAGCTCAAGAGAAGAAGAGGTGGAAAACCAAAGTCCAAATTCGAGAGTGAAGCGCAAGTACCTCATGATGCGTTTCACCGCCTCCTTGTGCGAAGTCCGTGGGGACGCCTGAAAGCGTGCACACAAGCAGACGGTGAACTGAATGTCCGGCCGAGTCGCTGTCAAGTACAGAAGCGACCCAATCATGCTTTGGTACTCCGTCTGATCCACCGCCTCTCCTTCCTCGTCCACATCCAAGGCAGTCGTAGTCGACATGAGTGTCGAGAGGGGCTTTGCCTCACCCATGTCAAACTTCTTCAAGATATCCTTTGTGTACTTGCCTTGGTGCACAAACGTCCCTTCCCGGGTTTGCTTGATTTGCAACCCGAGAAAGAAGGTCAACTCTCCCATCATACTCATCTCAAATTCCCTGCTCATAATATCTGCAAACTTGGCAACAAGAGCATGAGAAGAACCACCAAAGATGATATCATCCACGTATATTTGGACAAGGAGAGTGTCTTTGCCTTGCTTGAGGAGAAACAACGTCTTATCTACCGATCCCATTTTAAAACCCTTAGCAAGCAAAAAGGTTTTTAGCCTATCATACCATGCTCTAGGTGCTTGTTTCAATCCATACAAAGCTTTGTGAAGTTTAAAAACATGGTTTGGAATATTGGGATTTTTGAAACCGGGAGGTTGTTTAACATAAACTTCCTCCTCTATGTAGCCGTTTAAGAAAGCACTTTTAACATCCATTTGAAAAAGTTTAAAACCCTTAGAAGCCACAAAAGCTAGAAGGATTCTAATGACTTCTAAACGAGCTACAGGAGAAAAGGTTTCCTCATAGTCTATTCACTCCTTTTGACAAAAGCCTTGAGCTATCAACCTAGCCTTGTTGCGCAATACCACCCCATCTTCACTTTTTTTATTTTGAAAACCCATTTGGTACCTATGGGGTGGCAACTAGGTGGTAGAGGAACTAAGACCCAAACGCGGTTTCGCTCAAAGTTTTCTAACTCCTCATGCATGGCATTAACCCAATCCGGATCCATCAAAGCGTGTCCAACATCTCGGTGCTCAAAAGAAGCGACAAAAGCCGAATGAGCAAAGTGAGAGATATAGGACCTGGACCGTGTGACTCGACGGTTAATGTCGCCAATGATGTTCTCCGGTGGGTGCTGCTGCTGGATGTGGCGTGGAGCCTGCCTGGACGAAGTGGCCTCCCCCTCAACAGCAGCTGGAGCTCCCTCAGGTGCAACGGGCACGGACTGAGGAAGCTGCTCGAACGGCCCCCATGTAGAGGAAGTAGTCGGGTCGGGGTCGTGAGCCGAAGTGGATGTCGCAGGGTCGACGGGGGCAACCAGTGGAGTTGGCTCAAGATCACCCTAGTCGGTGTCGTCCTGCTCCTCCTCCACAAAGATGCTAGTGTTCACCTCATCATCACCTGCAAGCTCAAAAGCAGTGGAAACACAGGGCATAGTTTCATCGAAAGTAATCTCACACGTCTCCATCACTCGGTTAGTCTCAAGGTTAAGTGCACGATAAGCACGAGAGTGAGTAGAATAACCAAGAAAGATATCATCAGAAGACTGAGACTCAAATGTGTCCAACTTACCACCCTTCTTGAGGATGAAACACTTGCACCCAAACACCCATAGGTGACTTACCTTGGGTGGTCTCTCAAATCGCAGCTCATAAGAGGTCTTTTTCTTGAAAGCTCGGAGAAAAATGCGATTGGAAACCTAGCAAGCAGAACTGAGTGCTTCGGCCCAATGCCACCTAGGAGTCCTATGCTCATTGAGCATCGTCCTAGCCATCTCAACAAGGGTCTTATTCTTGCGCTTAACAACACCGTTCTGCTAGGGAGTGTGAGGTGAGGAAAACTGGTGATCGAGACCCAAGGAAGAGCAAAGAGTTGCAAAGTGAGCATTCTTGAATTCTGTGCCATTGTCACTACGGATAGCTCTCATGGCATTCTTAGGTAGCTCATTTTGCAATCTCAAAATCAGATCTCGAACAAGTGGAAAAGCCTCATCCTTACGCTCCAAAAAGAACACCCAAGAGTACCTCGAGTAGTCATCAACGACTACAACAACATACCACTTCCCTCCCTCTGACCTAACCCGAGCTGGACCAACTGTGTCCATGTGTAAGAGCTCGCCAGGTCGAGTGGTCATGATCTCAGTCACAGGAGGATGGGAAGCAACAACCATCTTGCCATGCCTGCAAGGATGGCAAACTAAATCCTTCTCGAACTTCAGCTTTGGCAATCCTTGGATAAGGTCCATTGAGCTAAGCCTTGCAAGCAAGTCAAAACTCAAGTGTCCCAATCTCCTATGCCACTTCCAAAGCTCGGAAGAAGAACCGACAAGAAGACAACGAGAAGGTCCAGAAGAGATAGAAAAATCCGCACGAAAAAACTTCCGGAAGGGTAAAATCCAGCAAACAAGCTCACCACGAGAGTCCAAAATCCAAGAGAGATTAGGCTTGAAACTCACTTCAAAACCGTCATCAAGGAGTTGCGAAACCGAAAGAAGGTTAAAATGCAAATTCGCAACCAACACAACATCCTTGAGGACAAAAGAAGAGTTCACTCGGATCGACCCTCGGGAGACAACCTTACCTTTACTCTTGTCCCCGAATGTAATGTACTCGGTGTGGTGCACGGGGTCGAGGATGGAGAACCACTTGGCACTTCCGGTCATATGGCGTGAACATCCGGAATACACAAGCCAAGTCTCCTCCAGTCCTCCTTCCTACATCAATAAAAAGACATAGGGTGAACAAACGGACCAACACTGGGGTTAGTAAACTATGAAGGATACCAGTGTTGTCCCACTTGCCCAAAGAATGGGTTAGGAGAAAAACCAAACATCTCCTGCCCCACGGGAGGATAGCGATCACCACGATAGGGAAAACGTGGTCCGCTAGAGAAGGGTGGAGTAAAGCCACCGCCACGAGGCCCATAGTCGTATGGGTCACGACCGGTACCTCGCCAGGCACGACCACCACGTGGTCTCGCCTCCTGAGGCCTAGCACCTTGAGTCATTGTACCTCTAGGCCTAGTAGTGCGCCTCTGAACTTCCAGTTCATGCACCCAACTCGTGGGTGGTACATGTCCTGGTTGTTCAACTCAAACTGCCTCCGATCATCTCTCTTCCTCCTATAGCAAAACTCAGCCAAATGCCCATCCCGCTAACAATACTCACAATGGTACCTCACCACACTCTTGGTAGGCACTCTCTTGTTGGGTTGGGTGGCTCTAGCTTTCTTAGGAAGGGGATCACTAGAGATGTCTGGTAGTGTGTCAAGTGGGTTGCGAAGATGGTTCGGTTTTGCAATCCACACTGGCTTTTGTGGAGTGGTTTTGGGTGGCTCTTCAAACACACCATCTCTCACAGGAAACTCAGAGGGGTTGGTAGGCTTAGGTGGAGTGATCATGGCAAGCTTGGGAGTTGTGGTGGGTTTCTCATTCTCACTCAAACCACTGCACTCAAACCACTGCACTAACCGAACATGCTATTGTCCTTCCCACCTATAGCAAAGCCTACTCCCGTGCTGCCAGCCCTTTTGCATTGGCTAAGCATCATCCCCAACTGCGGCTCTCGGCAAGACACCTAGCTCAAGATGGACCGAAGGTATGTGTTTTCTACCTCGGTACGCATCTTGTCGTGTTTGCACGACGCGATCTCAAGCTCCAAAGCCTCAAAGCATTTCGACTCTCTAGTGCTATCTGAGCTGACCTTCTCTAACACAGCAATCCTAGCATCCTTCTTTGCCAGCTCAGAATGCAAGCCTAAGCAAGACTTGCACGCACCAAGTAAGCTAGGCCTAGCCTTCGGCTCACTGACCTCCTCACGTAGAGTGACATACTTGTCCTCGAGAGTGACAAGATCAAACATATGAATGGCGTAAGAATCACACTCTACCTCCTCGGTAACCACCACTGACGCCTTAGCAAAATCTAGCTCATGAAGCGCGCTAAGGTACTTCGCCTTAAAGTCATTCCTCTCACAAGCGGCACACTTGAGCAACGCATCTTGAATCATCAAGGTGTCGTTCAGAGACTCAATCTCGAGAGAGAGGGATTCGACGGTGGGTGGTACCTCGGGTGTGTCGGAGTCGTAGTCGTAGTCAGGGCCATCCTTGCGCTTCCCGACCTTGCCTTCTTCAATCGCCATGGTGCAAAAGCCACCATGCTTGGCGTCGGCATAGAAGCATAGGTCGTTGAACTTGTCCTCAACCTTTCGCTTCAACTCATCATCGCTTGAAGAAGCACCTTCGTCGGAGGAGGCATCGATGTCGCTAAGGGAGGCGAGGAAGGCTTGGTGCTTGGCCTTCACCTTGTCGATCACCTTCTTGGAGGACCTTCGGTGGTAGCCAACCTTGGGCTTGTGCTTGTCCTCGAAGTGGTGGTCGCACTTGTCCTTGCGCTTGGTGAAGTCACCCGCAGCTTTCTTGGGGCAATTTGCGATGAAGTGATCCTCATCACCGCAATGGTAGCACCCCTTGGCTGAGCACGCCGATGGTTCAAATGGTTGTTGTGAAACCGTGAGAACTTGGTGATGACCAAAGCCAGCTTATCATCTCCAAGAGCCTCCACTTGATCCCCTGTCACAGAAATCAAAGACAATGCGAACAAGGAGTGTGAAGGGTAAGAGGAGGAAGAAGATGTACTGCCGGGGCCAGAAACCAACGCCATAGATGGTTTCGATTGGTTTTCATGCTTGGCCCGGGTCTGGTATTCAATCTCTGAGGACTTAAGCTTGCTGAACAGCTCGTCCACGGTCAGGGCATCATAGCCTGGTGAATCCTGGATGGTAGCCACCTTAATCTCCCATACCTTCCGATCAAGAGCATGCAAAAGCTTGATAGTCATCTCATGATCATCATAAGGCAAGTTGGCTCGATTGGCACGCATCTTATTGACGATAGATTGGAAGCGAGTGAACATCCCGACAACAGATTCATCGGCCAACTGAGCAAAGTTCTCGTACTCTCTACAGTACGTGTCGAAGAGTCTGGACTTGATCTGAGGGTTGCCCTCATGATATCTCAAGAGTGTTTGTCAGATCTCCCGTTCTGTAGTGAGACTCGAAACCCACTCAAACTCCGGAAGAGACAAACAAGAGAAGAGAATACTATGGGATCTTGCGTTTGATGCATGCTGCGTAACCTGGGCATCGGTGATCCGAGCCTCAAGAACCACGTAGTTCTCATTCTCACAAATCTCCCAAAACTTTGTGTCAAGCCCTTGGAGGTAAGCGGACATGCGCACCTTCCAATAGATAAAGTTGGTTCCATCAAAGTAAGGAGGTTTACCAGCACCTCGCTCCATGTCGCCTTTGCGGATCAAGAACCGTGTAAGGTGGATTGATCCTTAACCGGCTCTGATACCAATTGAAGGACCAGAAATGGCGACCAGAGGGGGGTGAATGGGAGCCTCAAATTTCTCTCGAAATATTCGGGCCACTCTTCCCAAAAACAAACCCAACAAGAAATCTTCACCAGAAAGATCACGACCCTAGAGACGGTGTATACCTATGGTAATGACCAAGAGGTATAACGGATCTTCCGGAAACCAAAAACTCAAACCGAGACACAGATAGTGTGGCTCTCAAACCCTAGAGAGAAGAGAAGAGAGCTCACCCAAAAATACTTGTGAGAATTGGTCTCACAAGTGCTTCATCAAGTTCCCCGTGTGATTAGGAAACCAACGCAACAAACATAACTCAATTTGGAGTCCGGACGTGGGAGAAACGGCCAAAACAGCGACAAAGAAAATCCTGAAAACCTTGCTGGAAGGGCGACGGACGCTGACAGAGGGCGACGGACTGAGTCCGACGGGCGACGGACGCTAGTCCGATAGGAGCATCCGACGCTCAAAAAAACATCTCGAAACAGCCCCAGCGACGGACGATCGCAACGGACGCTGTCGTTAGCACTACGTAGCGTTCGGCGCCTCCGACGGACCGTCCGACGGCAAACTCTAGAGCGTCCTACGCTCCCGAAATCTGTGAACCCGAAAATCGTTTTCTCTCCGCTAAAACTTCCCAAAACACAACCAAATGAACTCCAACTGCAACAAAATTTTGTATTCATGATCCTTGTGCAGTTGGGGAGCTATCCCGAAGAAATCATCGCTCAATTTGGAGAGGATAAACGGGAACACTCGGATTTGGGGGAGAAAAGGCAAAACGAAGAAAGCCGCAAAGAAATCGTCCGATCTACGCACTCGTGAGGTTTGAGGAGAATTCCTTCGGTGCAAAGATGCTCCTCACGAATCCGAACAACTTGGTTCAAGTGGATTTTGCAATGCTACTCTCAACAAAGAGAAATCAACTCATGAAAAAGAGAGAGCAAAAGCAAAACACGAAGAACACAAGCAACCGGGGAGACTCGATCAAGTAAACAAAGCCGCCATGGCTTATGGAAGTTAAGGCCTCCAATTCCCAACAAAAGGTTCGCGAGTTCTTACAAAGGTTGGTGAAATCAACCTACGACCCTTATGAACTAGAGAGAGGTTAGAGAGAGAGAGAGGTGGTGCAAATGATTAGGGTTCAAGAGGTGTGATGAGGGATACCCCTTCACCCCCTACTTATCGGGCTTTAGCTATTTCCCAAAGACCCCCCTAGATACATTGATTGAACTACCTAGCCTAAGCTCCGGAAAATATCTCCCGCATTTTGAATGGACGGCCCCGCTTCCTGCCAGGAGTTGTCGTCGCCTCGACGCAACCTCCAGGATTCCGCCACGTGCCATCCCCGCTTCCTCGGAAGCTCTGCCTAGGCTTTGAGGCCCAAACCCAAGAAACCCGCCACCGGTAGCTTTGGGCTCAACTACCGAACCCCGAGTTTTGAGGCCCAAACTCGGAAACCGTCCTCGGATGGTTTTGAGGCCCAAACCACCAAACCTCTCGACTCGAGCCACCTTGTCCTCACCTGGTCGGACTCCGAGTCCCATCAGCCTCTGCTCGACCCGCTCGTCCACCGTCTTGACTCGGTCGACTCGGTCTACCTCCATGTTTTCTCGCATTTGCCAGTGCCAAGTACTAGCCACCACAACTAGTCTGTCGGCGCCCATGGTCCCTCAGACCGAGCCCCGCTTCCGCCTGTTGACACCGTTTTTCGGCATGTGTCAGATGAGCTAAGGCTTGCGTTGATCGGTAGCCGTTTTCTATCGGCATCAGAAAGTCATCGGTCAAATTTACCGATCAGAGTGAGTGCTGCAAGAAGGATAAGTTTATTGCCGATGGAGGTTGGACGATTCTTGCCGATAAGGGTTAATTGGTGAAGACAAGTTACCAGAAGTGCAAGGTTGCCGATTGAGAAGTATTGCCGATGCCGATGGGCATGGAGTGACGATGCCGATGAGCACAGGGTAACGTGACGGTTGACGTCAGCAAGGGATTGCCGATGGCAATAGATGGAAGTTGCGGATTGGAGAGTCTGCCGATGGAAGGTTTCATTGAAGAAAAACATAAGGAAACTGGTGATTTCATACTAGTATTGCTATAGAAGTTTGAGTCCGACTCTTGCACGAGTCGTTTATTTCCGTAAAAATAGAGGTGTCTATTTAGGAAAATAATATTGTTATTTGGGTCCGACTCCTGCGCGAGTCAGTTATTTCCTTTAAAGTAGGAGATTGTTTTGGAAAGGTACGAGTCGTGTCTGTTTATAACTCCTATTGCTGGAGTACAAATATGTACCTAGGGGTCGTGAGAAAAATAATCATCTATCAAACAAATCAATTACTCTTATTTACCTTTACTGCAATTTACCCTTTTCTCGCATTAGTTTTAGTTTATCTACAAGTTCTTCAAGCTTCGACGGGCTGCATCTCCTTGATCTCCGTCAAATCCTTGCAAGTTCCGCGTGGGAGTAATCTGAGCTTTGACATCCGGGCGCATCGTTGTTGTCTCGTTCAGCGCTGCTCTAGTTATCCTGATCAAGTCTGAATCTTGACATCTGGGCGTATCGCCGTTGTCTTGTTCAAATCTTATTCTAGTTATCGTCCTTGTCGATTAACTGGTCAAATCGACTGGCACACCTTTGGATATTGAATTTGGGTAATAGCCCGAGGTATTCGTAGATCCTGACGCTTTTTGTGTCAACACCTCTTTTGGCACACCCGGTGGGACAAATTACACATCTATCATGGGTGATAACTCCGATGTTAACCAGAGGAACGTCATTGAAGTCTCCGAAGCCGATCTAAAAGATGATCACAGGCTGGCTATGGAGGAATATAAGCAATTGTATATGAAATCCTTCAGCCTAAGCAGGAGCGCCGAAGCCATCCAGAAGCAAGATCCGCCGTTGCCGCGACAGGTCACGTATGAAGCCAATCCTGGTAAGTTGCAAGAGATGGTTAATTCTGCCTTAAATCAAGCATTAATTAGCCACTCCAATGTGCTGTCCAATATTGTGTACAATGCTGTTATGCAATCTTTCAAAGAAGGACAAGCACCTCGATATGTTGGTCCAGCGTATCATCAACCTAGATCGGCATCTACAAACCCATCGGCAGTCCCAATGGCGTCCTCCACTCCCGTGGATCCGTCTACCGATGTGGCTACACCACCAAGGCCAAGTCCTGAAAGCGTCACCAAGCTTAGTGCAGATCCGGTGGCATCGGCAATGACGGGACCTGCTGTCCAGAATCCAACTCCCGTCAACTGGTGGGGATACGGTATGCCTTCAAATCCATCTGTTGTTTCCAATCTGGTGTAAGGAGACAGTTTAGCTTGGAAGGGTTCCATGGCATCAGTAATGCAGTCACAGCCGACGATCTCTATGATGCATTACTCCATGTCTTCTCCAACTGTGCAAATGCCATCAGAAGACCTCCAGGTGGTGATTCCTAAAGTACCTCTCATGCCACCATCGGTAAACTCTTTGCCGATGCAACACAATATAGCAACTGGAAGTCAACCTATGGTGGTAAACCCTCAAGCCGGAGTACTAGCACATCAAGGTAACCAATTTGTTGATTACTCTAAGATGCAGGAACAGCAGGTGCCAGTCAGCTATCAACCATCGGCAAGTCACATGCCGGTGATTTATAGTCCTGGATGGACCAGTCAGCCGCCGGTTCAACAGCCTGGCGTACTAATGTATCAGTATGGAAATTTAGCAAACACTCAGAGTGGACCATCGGTACAGCTGCCGATGAATATAACGACTCAACCTAATCCAGTAAGTGTGCAAAATTATCCATCGGTAAGTCAACCGATGCATAATGTCCAGATGACTGGTGCTGTGCCCGTGACAATTACTCCACATCATCTTCTACCGAGGCCTGAAGGGGCGCATCTGCCGACTCCACCAGTCAACAATCAGCCTATGAGTCGGCAAGAGCAGGATGTGTATTGGACCGATAAGATTGCTGAAGTGATGAAGGAACAATTCGGCATTAAGCCTAAGGTTAACACATACTCTTATCGGACGCCATATCCTCCATCGTATGACTTAATTCCTCTCCCGAATCGGCACAAGGTGCCTAATTTTACCAAATTCTCTGGCCAAGATGACACGTCAACAATGGAGCACATCAACCGCTTCATTATCCAGTGTGGAGAAGCTTCATTGTTCTCATCATCATTGTCTGGATCAGCATTTACATGGTTTATATCGTTGCCTCCAAACTCTGTAATCATATGGGCCGATCTGGAAAGGTAGTTTCATAAATACTTCTTCGCTGGCATACATGAGAAGAAGATTACCAGTTTGGTTAAGCTAAGGAAACGTAATGATGAATCGGTGGAGGGCTTTGTCCAAAGACTACGAGACGTGAAGAATAAATGCTACAGCTTGGTGCTTGATGATCGGCAATTGGCAGATTTGGCCTTCCAAGGATTGTTGCCGTACATCAAGGATAAGTATGCATCTCAAGAGTTTGAAAGTCTAAGCCACCTTGTGCAAAGAATTGCCGATCAAGACGTCAAAACTTTTGAGCCTAGAAAGACTTGGAATAAGAAGGTGACCTTCATCGAGCAAGAAGAGGATTCTGATGAAGAGCTAAACATCAGTGCTGCCGAATGGGTGATGGATAAGAAATATGTGTCTTGTCCGTTTGGCCAGAAGGAAGCTGAAAGGTTCACCTTTGATATCACCAAGGCCGATAGGATGTTTGACTTATTACTTCAAGAGGGGCGAATCAAATTGGCGCCTAACCAAGTAATTCCATCGGCCGAAGAGGTCAGAAAGATCAGGTATTGCAAGTGGCACAATGCCACCTCGCACGGTACCAATGACTGCAAAGTATTCAGGCAGCAGTTGCAGTCAGAAATTGAATCTGGGCGAATTAAGTTTGAAAATTCTAAAGCCCAGAAACCGATGAAGATTGATCAGCACCCATTTCCAAATAATATGGTGGAAACTAGTGGAAAAACTAAAGTGCTGAGATCGGAAGCTGCCAGGAAGAATGCATCGGTAGATCCTGACCATCAAGTAGCTGAGCATGATGAGAGGAGGTTTGCCGATGACAGAAAGGGCAAGAAAGTTGTCGATGAAGGCAGCAATGCCAAAAGGGCTCCTGGTGTTATAACCACGCATAAGCAGCCAAGGCGAGAGTATTGGCAATCGCAAGAGGAGCGACATCGGCAGGAAGAAGAGGAGTACCAAGAGTGGCTTCGGCATAAGGACCACTGGAAGTGTCCCTTCTTCGTTCACGGCTGGGAAGAAGGCATCAAGATACCTACTGCTGATAATTGTCCTAAATGCAATGGGTACTATCCTACCGATCGGTCAGAAAAGAAGCTTTGCTTTGATGATCGGACATCCAGGTATGCTAGGCCGCTCAGAGAAAAGAAGTCAGCACATGACCGACTGGGGGGCAAGCTCAGCGCGCATAACAGGCTTGGCAGGCGTGTTGATCAAGAGGAGCTTGAGGAGATGACCAATGCAAGAGTGCCTGATGAAGAAATATTCTCCAGAGATCCAAACATCAGGAGTGGTGTCGATGCAAGCAGTGAGAGGCAGCACCAGCATGTTTGGAAAACTAAACTTCCTCAGTGGTGCCCTAAGGGTCTAACAAAGACTCAGAAAAGGAGAATCCAGTGCGAACACCAAGGTGACTTATATGATATTGAAAAGTAGTGGAGGACGAAGCGCAAGGATAGGGATCCATCGGCAGAAATCAATATGGTCGTCATATTGCCGATGGAGTTCATGGCACATGTCAGCGACGACGAAGAGGCTGCTGAAATGACGCAATTGGTGTTGGATCCGATGGCAGCTGTCTTTGAGAAACCTGTCGATGATGAAAGGCAGCACCTGAGGGCCCTGTTTGTTAAGGGCAAGGTAGATGGACAGCCTATAACGAAGATGCGGGTGGATGGTGGGGCATCAATCAATATAATGCCGTATGTCATGTTCAGGAAGCTTGGAAAAGGCGACCAAGACTTAGTTAAGACGGACATGAAACTTAAAGATTTTGAAGGCAATGTGTCGCCAGCTATGGGAGCCGTATGTGTTGAATTAACCATCGGCAGCAAAACTTTGCCGACAACATTTTTTGTAATTAGTGGCAAAGGTACCTACAACTTGCTCCTAGGCAGGGATTGGATCCACGCTAATTGCTGCATTCCTTCTACAATGCACCAAATCCTTGTGCAGTGGGTCGGAGACAAAATTGAGGTCGTCCGGAGTGAGACCCCGTCGATTATTGCGTCTGCAGAATCGGAAACTTATGAGCAAACCAGGTGCATATCAGGTAAAGCTTGGGATACCGAGTTCCTCAAAGTTGCCGATTACCGCATTACACCGATCCAAGTAGTCGGTCCTGAAGAAGAGTTTTAATGGATCGATTCGCCGATGATGGAAAACTGGGACAGGGGTTCACATCGGCTGATGATTTATTAGAAGTAGATGTCGGCGATGGCCATAAACCCAGGTCTACTTTTATTAGTGCTAAGTTAGATTCCCAATGTAAGCAACAATTGATTGACTTATTAAAAGAATATAAAGATTGTTTCGCCTGGGATTATACAGAGATGCCTGGTTTAGACCGATCAATAGCCGAACATCGGTTGCCTATCAAATCTGGTTTCCAACCGCATCGGCAACCTGCGCGCTGATGTAATCCTATGGTGTTGCCTGACATTAAAGCTGAAATTACAAAATTAATTGAAACTAGGTTTATTCGGCAATGTCGATATGCCGATTGGATTTCTAATGTGGTTCCTGTGTATAAGAAGAATGGAAAACTTCGTGTTTGTATTGATTTTAGGAATCTCAACAAGGCTACACTGATGGATGGTTACCCGATGCCCGTTGCCGATCTGCTGATTGATACTGCTGCTGGACATCAAATCATTAGCTTCATGGATGGTAATGCTGGATATAATCAGATATTCATGGCTGAGGAAGACATATCCAAGACTGCTTTTAGATGTCTAGGTCATGTCAGTTTATTTGAGTGGGTTGTCCTGACTTTTG
The DNA here is from genome assembly GCA_022036555.1 of Microstegium vimineum. Classification (NCBI taxonomy): domain Eukaryota; kingdom Viridiplantae; phylum Streptophyta; class Magnoliopsida; order Poales; family Poaceae; genus Microstegium; species Microstegium vimineum. The sequence goes on along the minus strand of CM039125.1, from coordinate 34,497,882 downwards.
GCTTGAAGAATGCCGGTGCTACCTATCAGAGAGCAATGAATTTTATCTTTCATAAGTACATCGGCACGATAGTCGAAATCTATATTGATGATGTGGTGGTTAAGTCCAGAAATTTTGAGAAGCATCTTGCCGATTTGCGGAAAATCTTGGAATGCACAAGGGAGCATGGGTTGAAAATAAATCCTAATAAGTGTGCATTTGGTGTATCGGCAGGTCAGTTTCTGGGTTTTATGGTGCATCAAAGAGGCATCGAGATCGGCAGAAAATCTATTGATGCAATTAACAAAGTGGTTGCTCCTGCAAACAAGACTGAGCTACAATCCTTGATCGGCAAGATTAATTTCATTAAAAGATTTATATCTAACTTATCTGGGAAGATTAAATCTTTTAGTCCATTGTTGAAGCTGAAAGCCGATCAAGAGTTTACATGGAAAGAGGAACAACAGTTAGCCTTGGAGGAGATCAAAAAATACTTGGTAAACCCTCCAGTCTTGTTTTCACCTCAACACGGGAAGCCTTTCAGGTTGTATTTGTTTGCCGATGACGGTGTTATCGGATCAGCCTTAATTCAAGAATTTGAAGGGAAAGAACGTGTGATATATTACTTAAGCAGAAGGTTGGTAGATGCTGAAACCAGGTATTCGGCCATAGAGAGATTATGTTTATGTTTATATTTCTCTTGCATAAAATTGAGGCATTATTTACTATCGGCTGAATGCACTGTTATCTGCAAAGATGATGTAGTTAAGTATATGCTGTTGATGCCGATATTAAGTGGGAGGATCGGCAAATGGATTCTAGCACTTTCAGAGTTTGATCTAAGGTATGAATCGGTTAAGACAGTTAGAGGTCAAGTGATGGCCGGTTTTGTTACTCAGCATTGCAATGTGGTAAGCTCTATAGAGATTGCTCCTTGGACTTTGTTCTTTGATGGGTCTACGTGCAAGGAAGGAGCAGGCATCGGTGTTCTCTTAATTTCACCCCGAGGACGGAGATATGAGATTTCATTGCCGATTGTTGCTACCTCGACAAACAATCAGGTTGACTATCAAGCGTTAATAAAAGGATTGGAATTACTCAGGGAAGTGTATGCCGATGCCGTTGAAATCTTTGGCGACTCTATGTTGGTGATCAATCAATTGATTGCGGTTTATGAATGCTGAAGTGAAGTGTTGATTACACACCATGAGAGATGTTTGCAATTATTGAAAGAATTCAAAGAGTATCGCCTTGAGCATATTCCTAGGTTGCATAATGAAGAGGCCAATCGGTTAGCACAGAATGCTTCAGGATATCAGCTGATTCAAGAAGTCATGACATCGGTAATGGTTGCCGATGACTGGAAAAAAGAAATCGCTGATTACTTAAGAGATCCATCTAAGAAGGTTGAAAGGCGTCTAAGGTTCCAGGCTACTAAGTATGTGCTCCTTGACAATGAATTGTATTATTGGACGATTGATGGAGTTTTGCTCAGATGCCTTGGTAAAGAGGAGTCAAAAGAGTTGATGGGTGAGATCCATGAAGGTGTGTGGGGCACATCAATCGGCATTCAAAATGAAGTGGATGATTAGGCGGAATGGATATTATTGGCCAACAATTCTTGAAGATTGCTTCAACTATTTCAATGGGTGCCAGGATTGTCAGAAGTTTGGTAACGTCCAAAGAGCGCCTGCATCGGCAATGAATCCTATAATCAAACCTTGGCCGTTTAGAGGATGGGCTATTGATCTCATCGGCCAGATTTATCTGCCATCAAGCAAGGGGCAAAAGTTTATACTTGTCGCTACTGATTACTTTACAAAATGGGTTGAGGCGATTCCTTTGAAAAAGGTGAAATCGGCAAACATGATAGATTTTGTAAAGGAACATATTGTTTACCGATTTGGTATTCCTCAAACTATTACTACCGATCAAGGAACCATGTTTACATCGGGAGAGTTTGATGAGTTTGCTACTGGTATGGGGTTCAAGGTATTGAATTCTTCTCCTTATTATGCCCAAGCTAACGGTCAGGCTGAGGCGACTAATAAAGGAGTTATTAAACTTATTAAACGCAAGATTGAAGAAAACCCTAGAAGGTGGCATATAGTGTTGAATGAAGCCATGTGGTCGTATCGGATGGCGTGTCATGGTGCAACCAAAGTTTCGTCGTATCAGTTGGTCTATGGACACGATGTTGTCCTGCCTTGGGAAATTAAAACTGGTTCTAGGCGATTGTCTTCTCAAGATCAATTGACAGCCGATGAGTATGATACTCTTATGAAGGATGAGTTAGAAGACTTAGTAGGTCATCGTTTGAGGGCTCTAATCAGCATTGAAGAAAATAAGAAAAGGGTTGCCAGATGGTATGACAAGAAGGTAAAGGTGAAAAAATTCGCCGATGGTGATCTGGTGTGGAAATTGATTTTACCGATTGGAACCAAGGATTCTAAGTTTGGAAAATGGTCTCCTAATTGGAAGGGTCCGTTTCGGATAAATCAATCTGTTCCTGGCAATGCCTATATTTTGGAAACTCTTGAAGGAGTTGCATTCTCCAGAGCAATCAACGGTAAATACTTGAAGAAATATTACCCTAGTATTTGGGTAGATGCATAGAATGCCCGTTGGAATACCGATGTAAGAGAGTGCTATATAAAACATCGGTAGAAGTGTATTAACATTATATTACAAAGCAAAATCAAGTGTTGCATTTGCCGATATGATGAATTGTAGCAAATTACAACAAGGATTGAATAGCTGATATCGCACGTAGGCGAATTTGCTCTATTTCTTCCATCTCCCTGGCATCATCATCGGCAGACCCTTCAGCTGGCTTGATTTTCTTCTTCAGCAGGATAGTTTGTCGGGCGTTTGTGTCTCTTTCTTGTCGCAGGGCCTTAATGGTGTCAGGCAGTTGAGCTTTCTTTTGGCTGGCCGCGTTCAGGGCTTCTTCAACCCTTTTCAATTCAGTCAGCAACTCTTCCCTCCTTGCCGATAGGTGAGCGATCTCTTGCTCAAGATTGGCGTCGGAAGCTTTGACTTGGCCGATGCCCTTGTGCTTCTCATCGGCAACTTGTTTGAACTTAAGCATTTCTTCTTCAAGCTTTGATCGAGCAGTCCTATCGGCTATACGACGAGAAAGTCTTTGATACTGGAGTTGCTTGCTCTCAAGAAACGCTGCCTGGAAGAGTGTTTCTTCTGTATCGGCAAACAGATGGCCCTGGATGTCCTTAAAAGCTATCTTTACTGCAGTGGAGTCTTGGACGAGATGGTATGTGTCTTGTTGCAGTAAGGATAGCAATGTTTCAAGCTTGAGCTTGACCTCTGCCGATAAAGCTGGAGCGGAGCTTTCTTCGTCTTCATCTTCATCGGGAAGGTTGACGGCGAAGGAGAACAAGCTATTCATTGGAGCAGAACCTTCTTTATCTTCGTCTTCGTCAGGGAGGTTGATGCCGAAGGAGAACAAGCTATCAGGAGTCTTGGGCCTAAAAAGGAGAAAGTTAAAATTTGCCGATCATAAGTTTATACTGCAAGTTTTTAGTTAATTAGCTTACCATCTTGAAGCGGATTTCTTGCCTGGGACTTGGGAACTTGGCTGGTATGGCCTCATCCTGGAGATCGGCAATGGTTGCGATGAACACGCTCCCGTAGGAGGGGCGGTTGGTGCTGTTGGTGCTGTTGCTGGCACTGTCTTTGCTGCGATGGTTGGCTCCTGTGGCGGGGAGGCCGTCCTCTGGTCGGGGATGTTATCTGGTGTAGGTGCTGGTGTCGATGCTGGTGTTGCAGCTGGTTCCTGCGGCGGTGGTATTGTTTCCTGGTTAAGGATTTCATCCATTGGTTGATCAGGGGCAGACGCCGATGATGACTCTACTGTTGGTGCATCGGTGGGCGTTGGTGATGCAGCTGGAGTGGCTAGCCTCAAACGTCTCTTCTTCTTCGGAGTAGCAGTTGGTGAGCCGGTGCGTTTTGGCTGTGAAGCTTGGGGGGCATCAGCAGCAGGAGTTGGAGAAGTTTGTACGTCTGGAGCAGCTGCCGATAACCTCGTTGCCTGAAGGAAATATTTGGTGAAGTTAAATGAAATGAATGTTGCCGATGAGCAGTTTGTGATCGGTATAAGTAAAAGTAAAACTTACTGTGAAAGCTCGCGCCAAGATGGCAGCAGCAGTCGATGGGGTAGCAATGGTCTTTGCAGGCATCGGCTTGGGCTTCAGAGTGACCTTAGGTACCCTCTGAGGAGTGAAGGCAGCCAGTGTAGGAGCTTTATTACCGATAATCGATACAGGGCTCATCATTTGAAGATGGAAGGGCTTGCCACTCTTGCTCATTTGGGGGATTGGATCGTCAACCTGTTAAGCAAAAGAAGATCAGATGATGATAGTAGAAAATAATGAGAAATGCATTAGAGTTAAGAACTTACTGCATCATCAGGAACGATGTAATCAGCGTCGATCAAATGCCGATAGTAGTGCGACGATTTGGCGAACAGTTGGCCTCTCCATTCTTGCCACCAAAATTTGTATAACTCTGTCATAAAAGATGTTGGTGCCCAGGAGGATAAGTCGATGTTTGATGTATCGGCATGGGGAGAAAAGTTGACAATCCTGTTCCAATCCATGGCACTGGAGATAGTTTCTCTTGGCTTTATCACATTGGCGAAGCTGAGTTTGATCGGTAATTGGCCGAATGCCAGCTGCCTTGCTGCTGCCTATGGATAGTAAAACTCATAAGATGGAGGAGAGTTCTTCCCGGTTCCAAAGATGTTAACTGGAATGGCTCGGGGAACAATGCTGGCCTTCATGATTGTTTCATTCTGTGGCACATTCCAATTGGTAAGGTTGAATAACAACGGGAATTGGTTGTTCTCAACAACATAAGGCCACCAAAGTCGTTCTGCGATAGGGATTCCATTGTAAAGCTTTTGGAAGAACTTGCTAAACTGATCCGCATTGGCATCGGTTCCTGGTAGCACTATGATAGCTTCCCCAAAATTGAGTGGGGGACGAGTGGCCGATTCATCATCATCGTATACGTAATCTTCCGATATATCCCTTGGGAATTGTTGATTGAACAAATCAAATTGAAGGACCTTGTACATGTGTGCGTTTAACCACATATTTACAAACCACCAAGGACCTCTGAGGTTGCCGATGGACTCGCCTAACAATAACTTCTTAGACACTTGGTGTAGGAGATGGTATACCGATCCAAGAAGGTATCGGCCGAGAGGGAGTCTTGTTCCATCGGCAAGAAGTTCTGCTGCGGGGAGATACATGGTGGTAGGTCTGACTGTTCTACCACAGAAGATAAACTTTTCTAGCCACATGTTCAAAAAGATGGCATGCTCCCTTTGACCTACCGATCCAGTATTTTGATATTCTCGGATGTAACCGGTCCAGCCGCTGATATTGCGTGTATTTACCTTATACTCAGCCTTCCTATTGAACAAGGCGGGGGTACCGGCAAAGGAGACATCGAGGCCAGTAAGCATGTGCACATCGGCAAGGGTGGGAGTAGCTGGCTCATGTCTGAATAAGAAGACATTCATTGTATTGGACCAAAATAAGATGCAGCCATCATCATATTTTCGTTCTTTTCCATATCGGCAATGGAGAGTCTAATGCACTGGTCCAGGTTGTGCCCTAACCAATAAACTTGCTGTGTTCTGATTACTCTAAGGTACCAATTCTTCCATACCTTGGTGGGTTTAGGCCATGAACGGAAGGCATCTTTCCATAACCCTAGGCTAAAGCACTCGAATCTGAAAGGGATGCGGTTGGTCTCCGCATTAATCAGATTGATGGGGTCAGGATTTCCCATTGGACCTAGGCAGTTGAAATTTGATTGCTCATTGGGATTACTACTTTGTTGTACAGTTCCTAGGTTTCGGAAAAGATCAAAGAAAGAAAGGGGAAAAGAGGATTATAAAATTGATACGGAAAAGGAACTTGCAGAAGATGAAGTGAGAAGGGGACAAATTTACCTTGGGAACATCGAAGTGGATCGCCATTGGAGCTGGGGGAATCCTTGCGATTTGTTCTCTGCTTGAAAAAATTACCGTTGCTTGAGCTCACGGAGCTGTTCTTCGGGGTCGCCGTCGGAGTTGCCGCCGAGGTTGAAGATGAGGGCAGGTGAAAGTAAAAGTAGGCTTAGGGTAAAAACAGATTGGATGGTGGTAACTTTTATAAGCCTGGTCAGGGGTATTTTGGAATTTTCTTCACACTGAGCAGGAATGTAGAGAGGTATGCAATAGGTATGCGTGGCAATCGAGGAGATATGACTTGGCTTACAACTGTTCGCACTGCAGTCGTGGAATTTTGTTAATAAATTGCGATTTTTACGCGCGGTAACCAAGGAGGTCGTGCAAGTATCTTGGAGGGAAAGGTTACAGTAGAGAAAATTTCGGCGCATAAAATATTCTACACTCCGAAATTGGGGGGCATGTGTTGACACCGTTTTTCGGCATGTGTCAGATGAGCTAAGACTTGCGTTGATCGGTAGCCGTTTTCTATCGGCATCAGAAAGTCATCGGTCAAATTTACCGATCAGAGTGAGTGCTGCAAGAAGGATAAGTTTATTGCCGATGGAGGTTGGACGATTCTTGCCGATAAGGGTTAATTGGTGAAGACAAGTTACCAGAAGTGCAAGGTTGCCGATTGGGAAGTATTGCCGATGCCGATGGGCATGGAGTGACGATGCCGATGAGCACAGGGTAACGTGACGGTTGACGTCAGCAAGGGATTGCCGATGGCAATAGATGGAAGTTGTGGATTGGAGAGTCTGCCGATGGAAGGTTTCATCGAAGAAAAACATAAGGAAACTGGTGATTTCATACTAGTATTGCTATAGAAGTTTGAGTCCGACTCTTGCACGAGTCGTTTATTTCCGTAAAAATAGAGGTGTCTATTTAGGAAAATAATATTGTTATTTGGGTCCGACTCCTGCGCGAGTCAGTTATTTCCTTTAAAGTAGGAGATTGTTTTGGAAAGGTACGAGTCGTGTCTGTTTATAACTCCTATTGCTGGAGTACAAATATGTACCTAGGGGTCGTGAGAAAAATAATCATCTATCAAACAAATCAATTACTCTTATTTACCTTTACTGCAATTTACCCTTTTATCGCATTAGTTTTAGTTTATCTACGAGTTCTTCAAGCTTCGACGGGTTGCATCTCCTTGATCTCCGTCAAATCCTTGCAAGTTCCGTGTGGGACTAATCTGAGCTTTGACATCCGGGCGCATCGCTGTTGTCTCGTTCAGCTCTGCTCTAGTTATCTTGATCAAGTCTAAATCTTGACATCTGGGCGTATCGCCGTTGTCTTGTTCAAATCTTGTTCTAGTTATAATCCTTGTCGATTAACTGGTCAAATCGACTGGCACACCTTTGGATATCGAATTCGGGTAATAGCCCGAGGTGTTCGCAGATCCTGACGCTTTTTGTGTCAACACCGCCCTTCACCGCTCTCAGTCCATCGGCACGGCAAGCCTCTACTCGACCCTCTCCACGCCATTGACCACTATCACTAGGCATAGCACCTGCACACCACAAGCTGATAGACAGGCGCATATTTGCTTTCGCAAAGGGTTAGAATCAAGCCACTCAAACTGAACCGCTCAAGTGTTGGGCAATCACTCATCACAAAACTGAACTACATGGGTACTTACCCACCATGTGTTCGCAGGAGTACCCTCAATCGGCCTAATTTTCTTCTTCAGCAGAAGGGCGTGGCGAGCATCAGCATCCCTCTCTTGTTGTAGGGCTTTGGTGCTGTCGGGAAGTTGAATCTTTTTCTGGTTGGGTGAGTGTAGAGCTTCGTCTACTTTCTTCAACTCGGCTAGCAGTTCTTCTTTTCGTGGCGATAGACGGATGATTTCTTGTTCAAGCTCGATGCTGGAAGCTTCCAGACGACCGATGTCTTTATGCTTTTCGTCAGCAGTTTGCTTGAACTTGAATATTTCCTCTTCAAGTTTTTCTTGAGCGGCTCTATCGGCAATACGGCGTGAGGCCTTTTGATACTGTAGCTGCTAGCTCTCAAGGAATGCCGCTTGGAAGAGTGTTTCTTCAATATCGGCAGGCAGTTGGTCTTGAATTTCCCTGAAAGTTGTCCTTACTTCACTAGAGTCTTGGACTAGTTGGGATGTGTTTTGTTGCAGTAGGAGTAGCAGTGCTTCATGTTTGGATTTTACTTTTGCTGATATGACAGTAGAAGCTTGAGCAGAACTTTCTTCTTCATCATCATCATCTGGAATGTTGACAGCAAAGGAGAATAAACTGTTGGGAGAGTCTTGGGCCTGAAGAGAAAAGGAATTAAAGTTTGTCAGCTGAGAACTTGTATCTTGCAAAATTTATGATAGATAGTTGGTTTACCTGCTTTAGAGAAATTTCTCATCTTGGACTTGGCAGGGTGGCTGGCGTAGCTGTATTCTAAGGATCGGCAATAGTTGCCGATGAACTTGCCTCTGTAGGAGGAATAGTTGGTGCTGGTGTTGAAGCTGACGCTGGTGTTATTTCTGCTATTGTGGCTGGCACCTGCGGTGACGGTACCGTCCCTTGGTTGGGGATCTCAATCGGAGATTGATCAAGAATGGATGCCGATGCTAGCTCTAGTGTTGGTGTATCGGTAGGAACTTGAGGAGACGTGGCTGGTGATACAACTGGAGCTGATGGCTTTGGACGTTTCGGTCGGGGAGTAGTACTCGATGAGCCTTGGCATTTTGACTGTTGCACTTGGGGGCATCGGCAGGCTGAGCTGAAGAAGTTTGCACGTTTGGGACGGCCACCGACGAACTTGTCTACTGCAGAGAAAAGAATTTGGTGCAGATTGAAAGTTAAATGAAAATTGCCGATTAAAAATGTTGTGATCGGCAGGGATAAGTGAAGATTTGTTACCATAAAAGCTTAAGCCAAGACAGTAGCAGCAGTGGCAACATCATCGGCTGGTGGTGGTTTGCACCTGATGCTAACCTTGGGAGCTGCCTTTCGATGCATGAGGGTAGCCAATGAAGGGGCGCTGCTACCAGTCATCGATGTAGGGTTCATCGGTCGCAAGTTGAAATATTTGTCGCTCCTACTCTTTTTGGGGATCAAATCATCAACTTGTTGGCAGAAAATTAGTTATCGATGCATTTGAAGGGAAATAATAAAAATAGTATCGGAAATAAACTCACCGCATCATCAAGAACGATGTGATCGGTGTCAATTAGGTGCCGATAGTAGTGTGATGATGCAGCGAATAGTTGATCTTTCCACTCTTGCCACCAGGATTTGTATGATTCAGTAATAAAGGATGTCGACGCCCAAGAGGATAAGTCGATATTGGTTACATCGGCTTGAGGGAGGAGAGTGACGATCTTATTCCAGTCCATGGCGCTGGAAATAATTTCTCTTGGTTTTATCACATTGGCATAGCTGAGTTTGATCGGCAGTTGACCAAACGCTAGTTGTCTTGCTGCTACCGATGGATAATAGAATTCATAAGACGGATAAGTGTTCTTCCTGGTCCCGAAGATGTTGATTGGAATGGCCCGGGGAGTGAGGGTAGCCTTCATAATTCCTTCATTCTGTGGTATATTCCCATCGATAAGATTGAAGGAGAGTGGAAATCGGTTATCCTCGTCAATATAGGGCCACCAGATCCGTTCAGCGGCAGGAATTCCACAATAGAGTCTCTGAAAGAACATGCCGAATTGATCCTCATTGGCATCAGTTCCTAGTAGCACTATTATAGCTTCCCCAAAATTGAGTGGGGAGCGGGTTGCCGATTCATCCTCAGCGAATACGTAGTCCTCAGATATATCTCGTGGGAATTGTTGGTTAAACAAATCAAATTGAAGACATTTATGCATATGGGCGTTTAGCCATAAGTTGATGAACCACCAAGGACCTCCGAGGTTGCCGATAGGCTCGCATAGTAGTAATTTTCCTGATACTTGGTGCAGGAAGTGATAGACCGAACTAAGGAGGTATCGGCCAAGAGGAAATCCTCCGTCGGCCAAGAGTTCTGCTCCAGGAAGATACATGTTGGTGGGTCCAACTGTCCTGCCACAGAAAATAAACTTTTCCGACCACATATTTAGGAAGGTGCCATGCTCCCTTTGGCCTACCGATCTGGTTTTCTGATATTCTTGAATGTATCCGGTCCAACCGCCGATATTACGTGTGCGGAAAAGGTTGACAGGATCGGCGGAAGAGACACCGAGGTTGGTAAGCATGTGCACATCAGCAAGTGTCGGGGTGGCTGGTCCTTGTCGGAATAAAAATGTGTTCATTGTATCAAACCAGAAATAAGAAGCAGTGATCATCATGTTCTCGTTCTTAGCCATATCGGCAAGAGACAATCTGATACATTGATATATGTTGCGTTCTGACCAATAGAGTTGTTGTGATCTAGCCATCCTGAGGTACCAGTTTTTCCACCCTTTGGTAGGTTTGGGCCAAGAGCGGAAGGTATATCTCCATAATCCTAGATCAAAGTATTCGGCTCTATAAGGGATGCGGTTGGTTTCCGCGTTGATGATGTCAGTCGGATCGGTATTCCCCATTAGACCCAAACAGCAGAGATGCGCTTGATCAGTGGGAATCACTATTTTGTTGCGTATTTCCTAGATTCAGAAAGCAAAAGAAGAAGGGAGAAGGGAGATCACGAAACAGGATAGAGAAAAATTGCAAGAATGTGGAGCGGAGAAAGAAAAGTTACCGCAAGAACATTGAAGTTGATTGCCATCGAGTCAGGAGAGTTCTTGCAGGATTCGCGCCTTCTGATGGAAGGAGAAGCCGCCGTTTGAATGATGTTGAGTTGTTCTTCAGAAATGACGGTGGAATGGGGGATGAAAGTATGAACTCAGGGTAGAAAGGAGAACGGACGATTGTATTTATAAGCCTAGGTCAAAGGGCGTTTTCGAGTTTTCCTTTTTGACTGAGCAGAGATATGGAAGGATATCGCGATGAATTTCCGCGGTGATCGAGGAGTTGTAATTGTTGGCGCTACAGTTGCGGGAGTTGTTGGTAATTTACAATGATGGGGCGCGGTAATCGAAATGATGGCATAGGCATTTTGGAGGGAAAGATTACAGTAGAGGAAATTTTGGCGCATGATATATTTCATACTCCGAAATTGGGGGGCATGTGTTGACACCGTTTTTTGTACGTGTCAATATGAACTGGATGCACTGATCGGTAAAAGGATGGTTGCTTTTCCTTATCGGCATCAGGATACTGCTAATCAGATTGCCGATAGAAGTAGAAGGTTGAAGAAACGTCAAAGATAAAAAGAAGGATATTTGCCCATGGGAAGGTGCTGCCGATGGAAACAGGAGGACATTGCCGATCAGAAATGTTGCCGATGGATGCGGAATGATGTGGCCAACGTCAGCAGAAAGCTGCCAATAGTAATAGAAGAAGGTTGTGGATTGAAGGAATCTGCCAATGGAAGGTTTCATCGTAAGGAAGACAGATAAGGAAACTAGTAGTTTTATTATAGTATTATTATTATAATTGGAGTCTGACTCTTGCACGAGTCGTTTATTTCCTTAAAAATAGGAGTTTTGTTTAGGTATAAGTCGTGTCTATTTACAACTCCTGCTAGAGTATAAATATGTACTTAGGGGTGATGTGAAAGATATACACAATCAATCAAAACAAATCTATTACTTTCGTCTACTTTTTCAGCATCTACTTTTATCGCATTAGTTCTAGTTTATTCACGAGTTCTCACGATCTCGACGGGCTGCATCTACAAGATCTCCGTCTACTTTGCGAGTTCTGCTTTTTGAGCAATTTGAGCCTTGACGTCCGGGCGCATCGCCGTCATCTCGTTCATCGTTGTTCTAGTTATCATCCTTGTCGATTAACTGGTCAAATCGACTGGCACACCTTGGATATCGAATTCGGGTATAAGCCCGAGGTGTTCGCAGATCCGACGCTTTTTGTGTCAACAGTCCGTTGTAAATGTCTAAGGGTTGTGACTTTGGAGTATTGATCACATACTTTTGGAAGTTGGACTCCGGCTAATCCAGTCTTAAGAACGGTTAATCCGCACTGGAGTGGTGAGATGGCGAGAGTAGTGTGTACCCTCCTGGTTCGTGGAGCCGGGTGAAGGTGTACTGTGCTCTCGGGTGGCGGAACCCCGGTCTTGGCTGGAAGATCTAGGGAAAGGTAGTCATATGTGTGCTTTAGTGATGAATATGGCGTGTGGTTGGGAAGCCCCAGCTGGGTTTAACCGGTTTGAATCGTCGTGTTCCTTGGAAATGGAAACATAACCCTATTGTTTACATCGTAGTTAATGAAACTTAAACTGGATACATGATGATCCTTTTTGGATACGGTTTGTTGCCTCATTATCAATCATAAATTCAGATTGGTACTTGAGTAATTTTTTATGAGAACTAAATTAATTTCAATTCTTTTTATAAATGCTCAATTATGCAAAATACTTGATTCTTACAAAAACCCACCCTGAATCCTATTACTTGCATACTATCATATATCCACCACAATTTATTTGTTGGTAAGACTTGTTGAGTACCCTAGTACTCAGGGTTTGTTAACCCTTGTTGCAAATGATGTTGAACCATCGGTCTGTGTAGCCCGTGCTGCATGACCATTATTAATGTTGAAGATAATGAGGTGTAACTGTAGTTGTTTGACTCTTGGGCAGAGTACCTCGTTTGGTTGTGAGATAAACTTTCATCACTAGCTTGATGTAATATATTCGTATGACACTTAAAGTTATGTTTTCAAAACTTATGGTTTGTAATATGACTTATAAATTCCGCTGCTTTAATGTAAATTAAATTATTGTACTACTTCTACATTGTCTGTAATGAGATGATCCTGCTCGGAAAAGGGGTGAATGACTCGATTTAATCTGAGGACACCCGACGGATCTTGTAAGACTTGGATCATTTGTTGGGATTAAAGTTGGATGGACGATAATCCTGGCAAGTGGCGGCCCTGTTCTTAGGAGGTTCTATCACAAGGATCCATATAACGCTATGTGCCCCAAAGCTTCAATACTCATCCATAGTCACCATGCACTGTATTGTTTCCCGGAGTCCCCAAGAACACCAAGAAAACCCCAATGGATGGAGGTTATAGTCGCAGGAAGCGCCCGGTAGAAGGGTCGCCATCGGAGGATCCTCCTTCTCGTCGACGCCTGCGCATGACGCGGTAACTGGCTCTTCGCAGACCTCTTCACTTATTATCTTTTGATCCTCTTCTTTGGTATGCTTACCAACTATTCACTGATCCTCATATCTATCTTCTCCAGATCTGTGAGTAGTAATGAAACCCCGACGTCTGATTCTGACTCCAGTGGCGTTGATCTGGCTGCCTACTACTCCATGGTAGAGGAGCACTGTCAGCTCCGAGAGAAATACTCAGAGTCGACCAAGGAGGTGGGACGCCTCCAAAACTTGTCCGATGCCCACTAGGTGGCCCTAGACGCCACCGAGGGCGAGATTGCCAAAACAAGACACCGACTCTCACAAGCCGACGGTCAAGCGGTAGGTAATGCACGTTTACTTGCCTCAAATCTTCCACATTTCTTTCTCATCTTTTGTCTTGTCTTGGCAGCACTAATGGCACAACTAAAGAATTTGCGCCGCATAGCCTCCACCGCCACCAATGCTGTGAATGCCCAAGGTGACACACTGAACAAGCGCCTCCAGGACATCCCACGCCAAATTCGGGAGATTGCTCGGTGTGCGCCATGGGGTTGTCACTGCCCTCACTGCCACTGAAGCCGGCACCGAATATCAACTTCCGGATGTAGCACCCAGATTCCCCAGGCATGAAGGCCCTCAAGATCACGAAGATCTCTAGGAAGCCTTCCAGGAACACGGCGAAGCAGTAGTCGATATTACCCATCCCGAGGACAATGTAAACAAAGTGTCCGGCGACAACTAGTCTGTAATTAGGCTCAATATCAATGAAATGATCCGTAAACATACTGACTCTATTTCCAGTATGTGTGCCTCTACTTCATCAGAGCTCTTTGATTTGCCAGTATATATATATATTATTTATTTTTTGATCTAAAGGCGATACATACCGTATCGGCTATTACCAACCTTATGCTTATCCAGGCCGATCATTTTTTGCGCTAAAGTCGATATATCTCATATCGGCTATTCAATCTAATCAACTATAATGTGTCGACCCATACGCTGAGGTAATACTGCTTGAAATATTTTCCATTTAATGCTCTATAGTACTCTTCTCCCTCTAGAGTTTCATAGAAGTAAGCATTACATGGAGTGCCTCTCGTAATCCGGTAAGGGCCTTCCCAGTTTGGTGACCGTTTGCCGTATTTGTTGTCCTTAGTTCCGATGGGCAAAATGACTTTCCAAACCAAGTCCCCTAGTTGAACCTTTTTTCTCTTACCTTTTGATCATAGTATTTGGCGACCCTGAGTTTGTTAGCCTTGATAGTCTCTAGGGCGCTCAATCGATGTAGAATTAGATCATCAAGGTTGTCCATCATAAGGTTCCTATAATCATTAGCTCCCAGATTATCTTGTTGTGCAATTCTCCAAGACCCAACACTTATCTCCAATGGCAGTTGTTGACGGTAATTACAAGCTATTTTATCACCATCAAAACACCGTCAATATCCTCATATTTAAAGGAAAACAAGAATAACATGAACATAATTTACCCAATAACTAGTTCCACACGTCCCATGACTATTTGAGTGCAGGTATTAACAAATGGGGACTTTTGGGAGCTAGTGGGCCCACTTAGGGGGTCGGCCGACCACCTTGTGGGGCCACTAGACCTCCCAAGCCTCTCATGATCCAAGTAACACTCTCCAAAGCACTTTCTATCCCTTGGATCCAAGTGTGCTACCTCTCAACAGTTCTGGATCAAAGCACGAGGATCCATGGGCCCAACATGACATATTTCCAAGTATGGCAAATGTGCAAAAAAGCATGCACCATCATGATGGGCATTACGTCTAGAAGCCACCTGCGAAAGATGACCCCATTTGGCCACATGAGTTACAACTTGAAGGTTTCCCAAAGACAAGCTTGTGTCTTAAAATTAAGCACTTTCAGGAGATAACCCGAGCTTTCTTCTTTTCTATTAAATTTTGCTTAAATATATATATATAACAAAAATAAAAATATTTTTAGTTTCCAAAATTCTAAAATAAATAAAATGACTTTGTAAAAAGAGATTAAGGGAATAATTGTGAAAGTGTTCCTTCGGGTATTTTTATCACTAACCATTTCAGGTTTGAACAAAAAGAACAATGGAGCAAAACATAAGGTGTGTCTAACCAAACATCCTTCAATAATGAAGCCCATTTAAAAGAAAATTTCACATCCTAGACTTGGATTTTCACATTGTAAAATGTTGCAAAATCCAAGTATGGGGGAGTGGATTTCTCTAAGAAATTTATATCATACTTCATTCTTGATTTTGTTTGGTTGTCTCTACCTTGCTTTCTCTTTATACCTTGATCATCTTGCTAAGTCATATAAATAATAAAAAAAATCTGCAAATGCTCATCTAGTTCACCATCCATGATCATGTCTCCTTTTTGAATCTCTTGATGCCTTCATGCTTCCTAGTGCTCTTATGAGTATGCTTTGGTTTGGGAGTAGAGATCTTGCTTCCAAAAGTTCTTTAAATTAAGCATGGTGCTTAGGTTAAATAACCTTCCTTAAACAGATTAGACATGGTGTCAAGTTTGATTAATGAACCTAAAGTAAACTTGTATGAAATCTAGTTGTACTTTTGGACTAACCAATGCATGATAACTTCAAAATTTTGGTGGTTAAGTCATGAGATCTTTCATAGAGACAAATCAAGGGTTGAGCTAGTAATGAAATAATCTTGCACATCTTTGCCTCAACCTTGCTTAACTTTTAAAGAATCAGTGAACAATGATGGAACATCTCTTTCTACGCTAAAATGTTAAAGCCAACTTTCCTCTAGCATAGAAGATGTCTTCTGTTTCTATGACAATAATGCCCCTGCTTCGAATCATTTGTGAATTCCTTTGGGTATGTGTTGTCCACTAATCCTTCGCAGGAGAGAAGCAATGAATGGAGAAAAGGATCTGAGTACAATGCGACGATTCACAGAAGAAAGACCATCCGTCATCATCAATGTCATGACGCAAGGAATCGTCACGCTTCGAGATTACGGCTGCAACACCTTTAAAAGTAAATGGTCAGTAAAGTTTACATGAGCATGAAATTCTTGAGCAAGAAACGGATATGATGGATTTTGTTCTTAATCTCAATTAGAACTAAAATCTACATGTTTTAACTTTTTTTGTTCAAATTTTGAAAAAGACCTTAGAAATAGCCTAGACTTAGCCTTGACTTCCCCCTCGTGAAAGGTCGGCCCATTTGGCCAATTTAGTGGATCGACCGAACCTATGTTTGGGCCAAACAACCTGAAACTTCACGAGCTGACTCACCTCGCTTGACCAAGTTCAGAACCTGACTCTATCGGACCATAGCTTTCAAAAAGCGATCGGCCGACCGTGGGTTTGGCCCTTCAGCCATGTACGTCGCTCCTGAGCATTGGACCAACACTCATATCTTGTTTCCGGCACGATCCAAGTGAAAATAGAGGTGGAGAATGTTGGATTCTCTCTTCTTAACATCTCTCTCTCTCCTTCTTCCTCCTCTTACCTTGTTCTTCTTCACCACCAATATAAATTCCATCTCCTCTTATTTCCCTTCTCACCTTCCTTGACCTCACCATGGTTCCACCAAGAAGAATATCAAAAGAGCGATATGGAAAAGTTCTACATGTTGTTGCTAAAGAGAGCATGACAAAATCTTGTCACCCCTTATGCTAAGACCATAGATCTTTCTCTCTCCACCTTCTCCTCTGGCACATAGTCTTGTTAGTATATCACTCGTGAATCAACGAACGTATGCCTAAGCTGTCAATGGCAAATGAAATTCTTGGTTCTATTGGTATCTTACCCCAGCAGAACCCTTGCATTTGATGTTTCTCTGTCACTGAACTCAGCATGCTCCGAAACAAGTATGGGGGAGGTCGGTCGACACTCCAACTTGTCAAAACACCAAAAGGAACACTGAATCATGCTGAACACGTACCAAAAAAATTGGACCAAAACGACCACTTTTGTGGTTCGGCCGACCATGTTGGAGGCCAAAATTCAGAAAATTCAAAGTACATCAACATTCAAAGGTAAGGGATCCAAAATGCAGAGTTCGAAGTGGCCAAACGGCTCCGAAGACGTTGGGCTGAACGTGCTTCTAGGGCCTGGGCCCACTAGCCAACATCGATTCAACTTCAAACGTCTATTCTGACTGGTTTGCCACGTCTCTCCCCTTTTCCTCCATGATTTTCTTTTGTTTACTCATTTTTCTCTTTTAATAAAAATAAAATAAAAATAATTTCTTCATGAAAGTAATCACTTAGTTAATTTCTCTTCTAATAATAATAAAAAAAATTAAATATATATATATATTTAATAATCATAAAATAAAATAAAATTTTATTTCTTCATAAAATAAATTGCTTAGTTTATTTTCCTTTTAATATTGAATAAAAACAAGAAGATCACATTTGAAACTAAAATTTGAAAAGTGACATGATATATGACGTTCTGAGGGTAAAAGCGTCATAAATACGAATTCTTGCTTTTGCTTATGCTAGTGGGAAAATATCTTGATAGGGAACCTTATTGACTAAGTTGTTGATTAATGTGATATAGTTCTCGGCTCATGATTCATACCCTGTCTATTTAAGGTTCTTGGAGATTTACTTTTGAAAACGTCATAAAACCATAATGTCACTACTCCTCTATAGTGAGAAAATTCCTACCAAAGCCATATATGTTCTTAAATGATATAAGCTTTCTACATAAGCGGCTTGCTTTGTGTTGAGTTTGGTCAAGTTTTGTGACCCTTGTTGAGAGATTTATCATGCTCCCAAGATCAAGATCACGTACATGCCACATATACATGCTGCTTCTACACTGGAAGTACGCAGAAACATGTCTTACATTTTCCACATAGATTCATGCTCCATGCTCTAGTAGAAAATCCTCTCTCTAGTATGTGCTAGTAAATGAGACATAGACTATGCAAAATTATGAAAAAAAATAATATATATAGCAAAAAAAATATTTTTTGATGAGCATATCAAAGCTCATAGAAAAAAATGATGATCAACATATCAAAACTCATAGAAAAATAAAGATAGCTATGTCTCAAAATAATAAGTTAGGAAAGAGAGATCATATAAAGGAGTTTTGATCTTTTTCAATGTTTCCACACACTCGACATTTCTCTCCTTGGATCGAGAGTTTGACTTTACAATATATGCAAGGTAAGTATGCTACATTGTTTATCCCTACCTAAGCTCCACATAAGCCATTTAGAAATAGGGAGATACAAAGAAGGGAACCTCTTTATGCCTTGGTGAGGAAACATACACTTTGAGTGACTTAGAGTACTATAAGAGGAGTAAGTTGACTTATGAGCTTTCTTTTGAAAAATTTATCAAAAACTCCAAGTACTAAAATATGATTTGGGAAAGATGACTTTGCCTTGAGAGCTGTTCCATTTCTCAACTTCTCAAGGATATATGTTAGCCGATACCACATATCCCATTGGTATGACAAAATGTCTTGAATGAATCTTTATGTTTGCTTTATACTTTGAATAGCATAGTCTTGTTATCTTTTAACCTTTACTCGAGGACGAGCAAAGAGGTAAGTATGGGGGATCTTGTTGACGGTAATTATGAGTTATTTTATCACCATCAAAATACCGTCAACATCCTCATATTCAAAGGAAAACAAGAATAACATGAACATAATTTACCCAATAAGTAGTTCCAAATGTCCCATGACTATTTGAGTGCAGGTATTAACAAATGGGGACTTTTGGGAGCTAGTGGGCCCACTTAGGGGGTCGGCCGACCACCTTGTGAAGCCACTAGACCTTCCAAGCCTCTCATGATCCAAGTAACACTCTCCAAAGCACTTCTTATCCCTTGGATCCAAGTGTGCTACCTCTCAATGGTTCTGGATCAAAGCACGAGGATTCATGGGCCCAACATGACATATTCCCATGCATGGCAAATGTGCAAAAAGCATACACCATCATGATGGGCATTACGTCTAGAAGCCACCTACGAAAGATGAGCCCATTTGGCCACAAAAGACGTTTGGCCGAACCATGGATTTGGCCAACAGGCCACCCACAGGCCCCCTGACCTGTGGGGACAACTTCTAGAAGAAATGGGTAGGGCCCACCTGTAGGGAAGGTTCGGCCGAACCTGGCCATGTGCCCAAAGGGTGCACCGACCTCCCCACCGACTCCCTGCATGCCTCCATGCATCCACTTTATCTTCCCCGTTTATCTAAGTTTGTTTTAATGACGGTTTGATCCTACGGTGGATGATGGAAGTGACGCGGATCGCTGACGTGGCACCGGAGTAGCCCCTACTCCACCTCAATCTATAAATAGACCCCCTAGGCCCTCATTCTCACTCATGCCTAATTGGAGAAACTACTCCTTAGTAGTAGTGCTATGCTAGTTGGAGGAGAGTGAGGGAAGTCTTCTGGAGAAAGCCCCGGATCTATCGGGAATCTTCTCCGGAGCTCTACCTCAGCGGATGTGATCCTCTTGTAAGTTCCGTACTTGTAAGTGATACATCCGAGTTCTTTATAGTATTCGATATTCTACTTCTGGCATAGCTATTATACATCTTTTCGCGCTTGTTCATCGCTTTACTTTAAGTAGAGTGCTTTAGTCCTTAGCTGGGGTTAAAGTAGTAAGAATAGTGTAGACGTGGTGTCTATACTAGATCTTACCTTTGTAAACCGCTTATCGCATGGATTTTTTGTGGATGATAGTAGAAGGTGACAGCTCTATCTAGTCTTTGTATTCCACCACGTGTGTAAGATAAGTTCTTAAAAGGTAGGGCCTCAATACAACATGATGGCGTGGTCCGGTTAGAGTTTTGCCCTCTTACTGATCTATCCCATCGCCTCCTGCAAGAGAAAGGCTGATAAAGCCAGTATAACCAGTTTTGCCTTGTTAGATATCTTGCTACATTGAACCTCTCAGCCCAGTTATCATAATCTCCCTTGATCCATCATAGGACATATCTTTAATCCTAGTTAGATCACTATCGTTCCCTGAGGAAAATACGATACCTGGAATACTCCCGGTGAAGTGCAACATCGGTACAATCTGTGCGCTTGCGGATTTATCCAATAGTCATAAGAAATACCAACAGCAGTACACCTTCTTGCCCATAGACTAGCTCATAAGGTGAACACTTGGTTAACCCATGACAAGCCATCATGTAAGACCACTGAGTCTTCACATGTATCAGATGCCATCGCTTGGGATACTCTAAGATCTTCTTCTTGATTATCTTAATCAGCGTCTGATTGGATGCTTCTGCTTGTCCATTGGCCTCAACATAATATAGAGATGAATTGATCAGCTTGAAACCTGTCTCGTCTAGAAGTCCTCAAACTCCTTGGATGTAAACATCGCCCCTTGATTGGTGGTGATGGTTTGAGGGACACCAAATCTATAAATGATATGCTCCCTTATAAACTCGATCACATTGGCCGACGATGCTTCTTTCCGAGGAACGGCTTCAACCCACTTGGTGAAATAATCTGTCGCCACCAACACAAATTTATGTCCCTTACTAGCAATGGGAACACCTGATCAATCAAGTATATCCCCCATCCTTTAAATGGCCACGTCTTAACGATGAGGTTCATAGCCGATGCCGAGGATTTCTGAACATTACCAAATTTCTGGCACTCCCGGCAACCCTTATAATATTTGAAGCCGTCTTCCATTATGGTCGGCCAAAAGTACCCTGCCCTCTTGATCATCCACTTCATATTATGAGCAGATTGATGCGCACCACGAATGCCTTCATGGATTTCCTCCATCAACAACTTGGCTTCTTCTTTGCTGAGGCACTTGAGTAGCACGCCCTCGACTGTCCTATGATACAACTGATCATCAAGAATGACAAACTTGGTAGCTTGGTACCTCAACTTTCTGGAGACTTGTTGCGATGGATTCTTCAGGTACTCAATGATGCTGGTCCTCCAATCGTTATCATTAACAAGCCTATCATCTAAAATCTCCACAATTTGCTAATACCCACAAGCACTTTGAGCCAATCTGTTAGCTTCTTGATTCTGGCCTCTGGGAATGTGTTTGATACTGATTGAGGAGAAGGAATCAAGCAGCTCACGATAATCTTCATGATACTCTTTCAATACTTCATCCTTGCATTCATATAGGTTGAGCAGTTGATTAATCATCAACTGAGAATCTCTGAAAATCTCAACAGCTTTAGTCCCTATTTCTCATAGTAGTTGTAGTCCTTTGAGAAGGGCTGCATATTCAGCCTAGTTGTTGGTAGCCATCAGCCTGATTGGGAAAGCGTACTCTAGGATTGCCCCCTGAGGCGATATCAGGACGACCCCAATGCCCCCACCTTGCTTGTAGGTAGATCCATCAAGGAGCAGTACCCATGGAGCAATATCTACCAATCTAATTCCCTTCTCATGATGGTGAGTGACAAAATCAGCTATCACGTGGCCTTTGACTGCCTTAGCCGATTCGTATCTCAGGTCAAATTCTAACAGTGCAAGGATCCATTTGCCGATTCTTCCGTTCAGAATAGGCATAGACAACATGTGCTTAATCACGTCAAACTTCAACACCCCCATGCATTTAGATGACAGCAGGTAATGTCGCAGCTTGGTGCAGGAAAAGTGCAGGCACAAGTACAACTTCTCCATAGGAGAATACCTCGTTTGAGGACCGAGTAGCCTTTGGCTCAAATAGAACACCACTCTCTCCTTTCCTTTGAATTCTTGTATTAGAGCCGATCCAATCGTATGGTAATCGGTCGTTACGTACAGTCTGAAAGGCTTCCCATTCTGAGGAGGTATTAACACCGGCAAAAATTTCAAATATTCTTTGATCTCCTCGAAAGCCTTCTGCTGTTCGCTACCACACTTGAACTCTTGCTGGTTCTTAAGCTTCAGCAAAACTAAGAACGATAGGATCTTAGCTGACATATTTGATATGAATCACCAAATGAAATTGATTTTGTCGATCAAATATTGCAACTCGGTCTTCGTAGTTGGTGGTACAACTTTGTCGATTGCGTCGAAGCTCTTCTGACCAATCTTGATTCCCTTTTCATGCACCATGAAGCCAAAGAATTGTTCAGTTGTTACTCTGAAAGAAAACTTGTGAGGATTCATCCTCAAACCATGTTTCCTCGCACACTCCAAGGTGGCCTTGAGATCTTCAAGGTGCTCCCGGTAGTCCCTAGACTTCACAACCATGTCGTCAATGTAGACCTCTACTATCTTGTAGATCAACTTATGAAAGATACAATTCATAGACCTCTGATAAGTTGCATCGGCATTCTTCAACCCGAATGTCATGACCACCCATTCGTACAATCCCAGTGCACCGAAACATCTAAATGCGGTCTTATGGATGTCTTCCTCCACCATGAAGATCTGATTATACCCAGCGTTGCCATCCATACAACTGATCACTTTATGGCATGGTGCTGCATCAACCAGCATGTCGGCCGCCGACATTGGGTATCTGTCCATCGGGGTAGCCTTATTGAGGTCCCTGAAGTCAATGCAAACTCTCATTTTTCTATTCTTCTTATATACAGGGACCACGTTGGAAATCCACTCGTCGTATCTGCTTTGCCGAATGAACTTCCCTTCATACAACCGAGTGATTTCAGTCTTCACATCGGCCATGATTTTAGCTTTGATTCTTCTAGGGTGCTGCTTAACCGGCCAATATCCTTCCTTGATCAGCAAACGATGTTCGACCAACTTTTGGTCAAGACCGGGCATCTCGTAATACTCCCAAGCGAATCATTCCTTGTACTCTTTTAGCAGGGCGATCAAATCTTCTCTAAACTTGGGGTCCAATTTAGCACTGATGTACGTCGGCCTATGCCTATCACCATCTCTAATATCAACAACCTCCAACTCATCAGCCTACGTAAACCCCTTCCCCAGCTTGCCTTCGTCGTCATCGATCGATGTATGCATTATTCTATTTTCTTTAAGCTCACTGCTTGGATCGGCTATTGACTCACACTATTGAAAGTGAGGTAGTCTTCTTGCAACCTTCTGCCAGAAAAGCAGTCATAGGCGTAATGATTTCAAGTTCATCATTGTCCAGCCATTGCACTACGACCTGATGCATTGTAGATGGGATGCAACAGTTGGCATGTATCCAATCCCTCCCTAGGAGCAAATTAAACAAACTGTCTTCGTCAATGAGAAAGAAAGTAGTCAGTAGGGTCTTGCTGCCAACCGTCAACTCCACCTGCAGAACTCCTAGAGTCCCTGACGTCCTTCCTCCAAAGTCACCAAGTGTCAGATCTGTTTTGAGGAGCTTCTTGGACTCCAGCCCAGTTTTGCGATAATATGGGCACCATCGTCGATCAGTATCCTTTCGACAAATCTCTCATTGATGTATCCTTAGATGTACAATTCCTTCAGGTGTCTATGTTTCTCAATCTTGCCAAAGACCACTTGGAATTCTCGTGTGAGCGCACCGGTCTATTCCCCAAACTTTGACTCATCAAAGTCAGAGTAGACTTAGGCCTCCACCAGTGCCCTGAATTCCACAGGCAGTAAGAAGCTTGCGGCGTGATTTATTGCCTCCCAGCGCCGCCTATCAACTCTCTGACGTCGGACCCTCCTCTTCTGGGTCTTGGTTAGCCTTATGGGACTCTGAGATGGGTGTTCATTATGTTGGTTTTCCTGAGATTGAGTACGATCCACATTAACGACTTTAGTGTTGGGCCAACCACAAACACCATCTTCGATGATACACCGATTCCCTTCTTTGTACTCCACTCGTCCCTGAGTGAATCGGCCATCATCTTGGAGCCTTCTATACTCCTCAAATCGCTCGTTGCATCCGGGACAATTGTCCCTAGCGGGCAACTCTAAATCCTTGATGAGGCAGTATGTGAAGAATAGGCAGTTTTCATGCATGTCGATCGGCTCTCCAGCTCTAGAGTGCTCTGCCAACGATTTCTTCCGTTTATCTCTCTCATTTTGATGCATCCATCTGTCCTGAGCAGTGGACAAGTAATTGGCGACAGGCAGATCAACTATCCTATCCAAGACGAGCAAAGCTCTTTGCCACTGCATCCTTCACAAGATCTCTTGAAATTCTTCCTCGATCACTTGAGAATCTAGACCGGAGGCCCTTAGCCTTTCGTCTTGAGTTGGGTTTGGGACTCTGGCCTTTCCTTTGTACTTGTTTGACGATTGTGGTCCGACCGGGTGTGCCAAAATGTGTTGACGCCAAAAATAGAGTCTCTGGCGTTAGCACCGCACAAGGCCTGCGAAGACCGTGCAGTAGCAGAACTTGATCTTCTAAACCTCTTAAGCGGCTCAAGCCACTTCGGGGATTGATCTTAGGCATGCCAGTCAATTTGACCTGCAATTGACAAGGAGATGAAACGTCAAATTTTGGAACGTGCCGGTTGTTGCTAGACAGTTCAATGGATGTGCGGCTCTTGCATAGCCAATGAGTGAAGGATATTGACTAAAGAGTCAACTTCAAATAGTATGATGCATGATAACAAGATATAAACAGCTATCATAGGATATCACATATAAGTTGCCCAATTAGCCAATCATATTACATCAGTAGAGTAAGGATGCGATACACGTAACATTATCAACCCAAACCACTAAATCTACCAATCATATCGGATAAAGATTGACCATCAACAGAGGTGGTTCCCATGCAGCCATGATGACAATTAACCCGATAACCGAACTCATTTACTAGCATTGGGGTGTTTCCATGCAGCCATAAAAGTAAACAAATTGAACTACGCCCGGTACATTTAATAGATCTAACAAATTAGAACAATAAAGTACATGCATCATATGATTAAAGCATAACCAGATCGACTATGTTAGCTAATATGGGATCCATGGAGCTTGAACAAGATCCATACGTTCAGTCATGGATGGGTCTAAGACTGGACAGATATAACCCAACATATGTGGCAGCGGGGTCCGGTAGATGCAGCCATAACGCATATGTTAGATTAGATCCAACCATTCTCAAACCAATCTAATGACCGAGCGTATGTCTCGAACCCGCAACATGTAACAATCACAACCAACAGATTAGCCGATAGGATCTTAGATCTACTACTTCGACATGTATAATATTGAAAGCATTAAACAGTAGATCTAGATGGAATTAACGCACAGGCCAATCTATTAGTTGAGATTGGGCAAGATATTGTTGCAATAGATAAACAATGCGTAACAGACAATACTGATAACTTAATGAATCTATTAGATTGTCGATCTAATAGAGCCGATAACTAGCTTGAAGCAATGAGACATGCGAGATTGAAGCAATGTAGCCCCATGAACATAGATTCAAACCTATAACTAGCTCATATCGGGCTTGCATGAGTTACACAATACAACCGTACAAACGAGACATGAATCAAGGCTAAACTTACAAGCAAATAGGAGGTCGATCTGGTCGATGTAGCCCGGTCCATCGAAGAGTCACCGAAATCTACTCTACTCCTACTCCTAGGGTTGCCCGGTGGCCAGAAAGAAACCAAGTTGTGTATTTGATTGATTGGATGTCCTTCTTGTCCCCTAATCCTTTGCTATTTATAGACTATAGCACATGCCCTAACCGGCTGTCGCACAAGTCCTAACAATAAGGAAACAAATATGACTTGGGCTTCAATCCATTCATGTGCCAAGATTGCCACGCACGCTCAGTTGCGGTTGGCCGAAAAATCTTTCTGTAATCTCATCTTTCCTTAGTAGATCTTTCGGGCCCATCTAAATATCCTCTCCGAAGGCCTGCCAGGAAGCCCATAAGCATGTATCTGGTCGTGCCAAAATATGATGTCAACAGGGGCCTACTTTTTGGAAAGCCCATTCCCACCACGCTCACGGCCCGACTGGCCTGCCCATGGTAGTGGGAATTCTCTCATTTCCTAGTCAAAAAAGATTGGTTAGATGTGATATCTACTCCACAAGCAGCGGTATGAGCATAGATGATATCATCATGACCTCTCTTTGTGTACTGCTAGGGATGCTTAATGCCACTTTGCCAACTAGCATTATCTGCACTTTCATGTGTCTTGGAGCAGTCAGCACTGGGTGTTTCCAAGCCGCGAGGCTTACAAAGCCTATTAGGAAGCGATATAAGTGGGAAGATAACTAGTTTCACATTGGCATCCCATCTCCAAACTTTTGTTTGCACCCATGGACTAAAGATACTAGTCTTCCTACTTTGTGTTTATTAGGTTGAGAGAGGATCTCCTTTCTCCTAAAAATCCTCCTTTCCACACATGTCTGCCTCCCAATCACTTAATGAGTGAAATGGGGAAGCAAAGATTACCATCTATGGGAGATTCAATAGTTGCATATGTAGTGGTAGGAGCACAGGCACTAGGAAACGATGAAATCAATTAGCTCTAGTAACAAAGCAATAGGCAAGTTTCTCCATACGGCTAGAGACTTTTACCGCTCGGAGGACTGAACCCACGATTGGCAAAATATGGGGATGACTTGTGGCTAGGGGTGATAGGCCAAACAAGATTGGATATAGCTGGTTTTGAGCCTCTCATTATAAGATAGATGACTCTATTGTGACATGTTACGGCAATCTTGAAGCCACCAACCATAGATAGATGCTCTCCGGTCTTGTTCATCTCTTATTTAGGCATTGGTTTGGACTCTCTTTTACCAACATTCTCCATGTATTTGTTAGATACTACGAGTAACTTGTTGAGAGTACTTAAATTGGTCAAGGACTATGCAATGCTAAACAAGTGGAATTCAACATTTGCTGATGGATTTCTATATGAGTGGAATTTCAATTCTTTAATTGCTCAAATAGCAATGGTTTCCAATTCTGCATTGACCATAGGATTGTCTTGGTAGGCAGCTTGACACCTAACCCCTACTGATGAGATTCTTTGTTTTTTTGGATGCAATTCTTTAACCTTCACCAAATCCACACTAGGACTAAGACATGGCCTGGACTCCCATGGGGGACATCAGTGGGGAACGTTGGACAACAAGTTAAAGCTCGATTAGATTTCTAACGAGATGGAGCTCTGTCTACTATTAGCCACATGAATTCCTGATATTCCTTTTTATTTCTCATCAAACAAATGACATCTTCTTCTTGAAATCCTAGCTATTCTTAACATGATATTTGGGAAGCTCCTTGCTATTACTCAAGTAAGCATAGCACACAACTTCAACATTGATCTCAAAATATTCACTACTACTTTTGTTTATTTTGTGGGTGGGTTCAAATCATAAATTTGGGGAGTAGTGCTTATGCAACGCCCTACAATAGGTGGGCGAAGTGAGTAAGACCAAGATGGGCCAGACGTGGAGTGGTGACTAAACTTTCAATCTTTGATCTTTTGGTGTGGCCCATGTAGTGCATCATGAGTACCTATGGTCATACTCCCCACAATAAGCATATTCTCACAGGAGGTCATATGTGTTATTATGCACTAAAAATCACAATAGATAACTCACAAACATGGGCTAGCTTCTCTAATAGGTGGCAAAGGGAACTAGTTTGGTAGCACAACTATTTCTGGTTTCAAATTACTTTTGGGTGTCTATAAGTAATATTACCTAAGTATTTTGGATATCATTAATATTTATTATTTCCATGACCTATTTATATAGGTTTTAAATTTTTGCTTCCGCCACCATTTCATGACAAGTGGCTTACTTTCACTCACAACCAAATGACACGTGGTGGACATGCAAAGATTTCTTAAGACATGTGTTTTGTTTTGTCTACCTTCTCATGACAAGTGGCTTCCTTTCATTCATAACAAAATAGCACGTGGCAGACATGCAAAGATTCTAAGACACGTGTAACTTGTTGTTCGGCGTGACGACTATAAATAAATGGCTTCGGTTTATGAAGAGAACAATAGTGGTAGTCGCGGATGGAATTCAAGACAACAATTATTGCTATGGTGCAGGAGGTATCTTCTTTCCTATCTATGTATCATACGATGAATATGGGCACTAGATGTTAAGGGCTCTCGATCTAAACAGATAATTGTTGCGAGTGCATACATATCTGATTTTTCCTATCTATCATGGACAGTTCATTTTGTTCGTTAGAGCACTTACATGTCTGATTTTTAATTATGCTGACTTCGTCCCTTTTTGTATTATGTAGAAAACTTAAATCACATATAAACATATCTCATACATGTCTTTTAGACAGAGAAAAACATATTTTGAACACCTTGGCGACACTGCTAGGCCATTAAGAATAGATTTGTTTGAAGCTTTTCTTCTCAATAGTGAGCTACTTCATATTTGGTTAACTTTAGTTACACATTTTCTCTTACAAAACAGCTTGTGGGAACAGAAGCATTATAAGCACACATGCATCATCCCAACAAGCATTCTTGCACGCATAATGCGGGCATATCGCTCGCCATGCCAACCAACTGAAAGACGATCACCGGTGAAAGCCATGGAACCCATGAAAAGGTACATTGCTTGGTTAGCCACAGTGAAACATAGGAGGTCAAAGATTAACCTTTTGTTATTATTTGCAGCCTTGGATATGTTGACTATTGTAGCTCTGATAGAGTTCCTAGGTCACTATCATCAATCCAAGGCCACCATGTCATGTAGCTAGCATTTAGTGGTGTATATTTCCAACGCTGGGCTGCAGTAATCCCAGAGGTGGAGGTGTCATCACGGTCTGCCAGCCACGTGACATGTGCCCTAGGAATTATGGTACTGGCGTAGGTACTCGGTCAGAGCCTATACATAGTCCCCAATTCAAGGCTGCTGATGCCAAGGATGTTAGGTCATTGTGCAAAAGATAAGCGCCAGTCTCGCTGACCACCACAAAGAACTCCTTGTGACGCACGTACACTGGTCCATGTCCTCCTTCACGTTGTTGGTCCAATCCAAGGCTGCTAATGTCGAGGATTTTATGTCGTTGCCTGCAATAGTCAAGCGTCAGTCTCATATATGGTGACCGCAAATAATTCGACGTGATTCACGTGTGCTGGTCTATGCCCTCGTTCACATGGCTGGTAGTCCTGGAGTTTTTCAGTAGATATTGTTGCATTATGCATGCCATGGTGGCCCGTCTCTTCTCTCCTAGCTCGATCCACGGCATGGTGGGGGCAACGGCATAGAGCAGGCATGCCGCACGGGTAGGTTTGTGCATGGCACTTTGTGCATCAGGCTCTCCGACACCGAGCATCCGACCCTCCCTCAATCCCTCTCCTCCAACTCCTGAGCCCCATGGCCTGGTCTTTGATCTAGCAGCAGCAATGATCGGGGAGGCCTCTGCTAGATCTGAATAAGTTTCGTTGTTTCCCCTCTCTCATTTTTCCTCTGGATTGGTGCATGATTTCTAGTATGTTAAGTTTGGTGCTACTATTCTGTGTGATCTATTTTGTTTGGTTTCTCCAACGATGCTGATTTCCCTCAAATTACAGAGTATATGATTCTCAAACTTCTAGAGCATGGTGATGTCATTTCCCCTCATCTAACATAGAACTCTGAATTAGAAGGTAATAAAAGGCCAATAACCTAAATTGGTTCCATTATATGCTTGACTCTCTGATTCGCCCTTTATTTAATTTGATTCTATTTCATATTTGACACATCCAAATTTTTGGTTTGTAATTTCTACAACCTCTGCGAATTGACCACATGTATTTCCATACTGTACTTTAGCAGTAGTTTATCGAAATATTTGTAAAAGAGGGCAGTGAGGGATGGTACATCTGACCTTGTTCTATAATGTTATGTAACTGATGTGTAATTATGAAAAAGTTTGAACATAAAGCAAGGTTGCAGCTTGGGATTGTGAAAGATGGGGACCAAAACTATTTTAGGGGTATGTTTTTTCATATAATGATTTAGCTAGTACCTGCTCAGTGTTTTGTAACAGCAAATTCT
The DNA here is from genome assembly GCA_022036555.1 of Microstegium vimineum. Taxonomy (NCBI): domain Eukaryota; kingdom Viridiplantae; phylum Streptophyta; class Magnoliopsida; order Poales; family Poaceae; genus Microstegium; species Microstegium vimineum. Next base: position 34,467,891 of record CM039125.1, on the reverse strand, counting down.
ACGATCAGACCAAAAATACTAGTGACTACCTTCCATTTTGCTCTGCCTATTCTGGTATACAAGTTTAATAATATGTTAACTGTGCACTGCTTCTGTTCAGCATATGTAAATACAGTAATCAAATATGTTAGAACCTATCTTTTTCAGAATAACGTATATCTGACTCTGATCTGTTCCACTACATATTATATGCACAGCTGTTTGTTTGCTTCAGTGAGAAGGAAGTCAGGGGATATTGATGATCCTGTTAATTTGTGTGCATCACTATTCTTACTAATCCTCAAAACCATTTCAAGCTGTACTTCATAGAGGTTGTCGAAACCCATTTCAGCCTTCAATAAAGTTTCAAGTATGTAAAAATAAAGCTCACTTTTGCAAATAATCCAGAATTGAATCATATATGTTTGAATTTATTTTCTTTGTAGTTTTTGTGCATTGAACTTACAGAAAAAAATCTTTGACTCAATTTTGCAGTCTGGACTAAAGCTATGAAAAGGTTACAATTACATGCATGGTGGTATGATATAGCGCTGCTGCAACTAGATGCATTTGTTGGGACCCGTTTTTGTTTATTTTGGTGTTGGGATGGCTTATGTGCCATGGTGGATTGCTAGTGTGATGCGTTGCTGCATAGAACCATGAGACATTGTATTTCTAGATGAAAACATGAGTATTATATGATGTTATAAAAGTGTTGAAGAAGAATGGGGTCTTAGATGGAATGACTAGGGCCAGATTTTATAAGATTGTTAAAATGTTCCCATGACATGTTTAGACACTCTGTCTTTCTTTGTTTAAAAGATAGAACCTCTAAATGAAGATTGACTATTTGGGAGATGGGAAAGAATTTCAAACAAATATAGAACATAAAGTTTTCCAATCCCCGCGTCTGCTCCCAATGGTTTGATTATACGAATGTTTAGCTCTTCCTATCAAAGAAAGAGGAAAACATTACATCATAAAGTTTCACCGGACATTCCCTAAATATGTAGGCATGCATGGGTCTGATCAAACTCATCAAAGTGGTAGTATGGACTTCGTCATTTTCACCTGAGAAAGATTGTTTCTAGACCATGTCTATCAAACACGGGTGTATCTTATAGCTAGAAGTTAGGATAGGTTTTGAAGACTGTTTTGGCTCTAAGTGTGTTCTCGTGAATGCACCATATTTATAGGGGAAATTTTGCTACTGGACATGCAAAGTGACATCTCTTTGCTAGTGGACATGCAAAATTTCACGATTTGTTGATTTGCTGGTGGACACTCTGGTTCTTGACAAATTTGTCGGTGGACATCGTGCACAACAAAATAATTTTATAAAATAGATATAAAATCATATAAATGCCCAAAAAATATACTATAAAATTTTCTATGCTCTACATGATGAGAACTATATAGTAAAAATATTGTTTTGCACTAAAATGATCATTTTTCCCCTCATCATCAATAGACAAAGTTAACCATAGATATTTTTTCCATATATTTGTAGGACACTAAAAATCTTGGAAAAATCATAGAATGTATACATCACCAATTCATGACTATGTTAAAAATATTAGCTCAATATAGTAAATTTTAATATATCAATTAAGCTTGACAAGAGATAAATTTATAACTTAGTGATGCTAAATATACCATTATAAACTTTATTATTTTGAGCTAATATTTTTTGCATAGTCAAGATTTGGTTATATATACATTCTGTGATTTTTCCAAGATTTTTGGTGTCATACAAATATATGAACAAATTAACTATGGTTAACTTAGTCTATTTATGATGAGGGGCAAAATGATCATGTTAGTGCAAAACAACATTTTTACTATATAGATCTCATGATGTAGAGCATAGAAGATTTTGTAGTATAATTTTTAGGCATTTATATGATTTTATATCTATTTTTTAAAATTATTTTGTTGTGCACGGTGTCCACCGACAAATTTGTCAAGAACCATAGTGTCCACCAGCAAATCGTAAAATTTTGCATGTCTATTAGCAAAGAGGTGTCACTTTGCATGTCCGGTAGCAAAATTCCCCTATTTATAGATAGGAGTGGAATTTGTGGAATCCATATGGATAGAAAAGAAAAGGATAAAGACCTAGGTAAAAAGGATGAAAAGTTTATTATTCAAAGTTATCTCAACAACTATTTCCCTAGCAACAGTGCCAGAAATGTTTGTTGGTATTTATTATTGCAAACAGAATAATCCACAAGCATACAAATAGATACCGATGTAGCACTTCACTAGGAGTACATAGTTTTATATCAAACTCATGGAAACGTGTGTGGGCAAACTATGTCTAACTTAACCCCTAAGTAGCAACTAAGGCGTAAGAAGATAACATCATAAAGAAGATCACTAAAGTCTTCTAGCATTGACTTTGATAAGATATGTTTTGTAGTGCTCAACTAGGGAAATCGAATAGGAAGAACAAAGGCAGAGTATAATCTCCCTATTGGCGCTATACAAGTCATCCTCGTGAGCTACCATAGGTCTAGCTGATAGGGTAAATATATGAGGAATTGAGTTTAACCATCACACTTACACTACAAATACTACTTTAAGTCTTTAACCAAAGAGCAATGAGGATTAAAGTACTCAACAGATAGTCAGAAACCTGAAGAACAATATAAACAATGTTACTTACTTGAGTCATAAGTCGATTAACAGAGAAATCTTAGAAGCAAGGTTTGAAGAACTTGATCCCATCATGTACAAGCATAGAGAGACCACCACTTTCTCCAAACTCTCCCTTCCACTATATCTCACTATTTCTACATTAGTAGGACTCTAGTTCTTGATTACGATTATGATTTCACCATGAGGCTCAGGGTTTCTTTGAATTAGACCTCTCTAGCAAGGGAACTACAGGGCTGCTTATATAGGTCTAACTGATGAATCTGGACCCTCAGATAAAACCAACCTAAAACAATAGCTTAGATGTAAACCCTAAGGTGGTAGGAAACTGACTTAACAAAGTAGAGGCTGACAAGTGGGCCAAGGGCCGACCAACCCCACCTGGCATGTTGTGCATCTCTACATTGGTGTGGTGGTCTCTATTTTCTTCTAAAACCTTCTAGAGTTTCTAACCATGAGGGATTTGCGATTTGATCTGACATGTTGGTCCTCTTTGATGGTTTTGCTGATTAATCCCAATGAAAACAAAGATTCACTAAAACTCGTGGAATTTATCAGTTTCAACACTAATTACATATATGTTCCATTTTAGTCCTTTATGCAAGGTATGTTTATGGTTTATATTTGAGTTTATGGAGTGTCAACAATAGGACAATGTGGGAAAATGGGAGGTTGTACTTTCATTGAAGATACGAACAAAGAATAATTCTTTCGAACGGGTCATTTGCTTCATTTGAGAATTTCCGTCCTTTTCCCGCTTTGTCCCGATCGCTTAAAGAATGGGATAAAAAGGCATACATTTACTTGGTGTTAGCTTTGTTTTGATGTTTCCTTGCATTCTAAGAAAAAAGAAGATATCATCATGTAAGTCTTCAATTCTTCCTTGACTAGCTTTGGGTATTTCAATAGATTAGATTATGCGTGGAAGGTAAATGTTGATGCAAGTATATTCCTTCCTCATTGTGAACTTCCAACCTAGCCAACACAACATAGGGCTGCCCCCCCCCACCATTCTGTGTTGACCTAGTTTGGGGCCTGCTTTTTGGAAAGCCCATTCCCACCACGCTCACGGCCCAGCTGGCCTGCCCATGGTAGTGGGAATTCTCCTGTTTCCTAGTAAGAAAAGGTTGGTTAGATGTGATATCTACTCCACAAGGAGCGGTACGAACATAGATGATATCATCATGACCTCTCTTTGCGTACTGATAGGGATGCTTAACGCGACTTTGCCAACTAGCATTACCTGCGCTTTCATGTGTCTTGGAGCGGTCAGAACTGAGTGTTTCCAAGCCGCAACTCTTACCCAGCCCTATTAGGAAGTGATATAAGTGGGAAGATAACTAGTTTCACATCAGAATCCCATCTCCAAACTTTTGTTTCCACCCATGGACTAAAGATAGTAGTCTTCCTACATTGTGTTTATTAGGTTGAGAGAGGATCTCCTTTCTCCTAAAAATCCTCCTTTCCACACATGTCTGTCTCCCAAGCACTAAATGAGTGAAATGGGGAAGCAAGATTACCATCTATGGGAGATTCAATAGATGCCTATGTAGTGGTAGGAGCACAAGCACTAGGAAAAGATGAAATCGATTAGGTCTAGTAACAAAGCAATAGGCAAGATGCTCCATACGGCTAGAGACTTTTACGCTCGGAGGACTGAACCCACGAGTGGCAAAATATGGGGATGACTTGTGGCTAGGCGTGAAAGGCCAACCAAGATTGGATATAGATAGTTTTTAGCCTCCCATTATAAGATAGATGACTCTATTGTGACATGTTATGACAATCTTGAAGCCCCCAACCATAGAAAGATTCTCTCCGGTCTTGTTCATCTCTTATTCAGGCATTGGTTCTTACTCTCTTTTACCAACATTCTCCATGTATCTATCAGGTATTACGAGTAACTTGTTGAGAGTAGTTCAATTGGTCAAGGATTATGCAATGCTAAACTAGTGGCATTCAACATTTTCTGATGGATTTCTATATGAGTGGAATTTCAATTCTCTAATTGCTCAAATAGCAATGGTTTCCAATTCTGCATTGACCACGGGATTGTCTTGGTAGGTAGCTTGGCACCTAACCCCTACTGATGAGATTCTTTGTTTTTTTATGCATTCCTTTAATCGTCACCAAATCCACACTAAGACTAAGACATGGCCCAGACTACCATGGGGGGCAGTAGTGGGGAATGTTGGACAACAAGTGAAAGCTCAATTAGATTTCTAACGATATAGAGCTCTATCTATACTATTAGCCACATGAATTCCTAATATTCCTTTTTTATTTCTCATGAAACGAATGACATCTTCTTCTAGAAATCCTAGCTATTATTACCATGATATTTCAGAAGCTCCTTGTTATTACTCAAATAAGCATAGCACACAACTTCAACATTGATCTCAAAATATCCATTACTACTTTTCTTTGTTTTGTGGGTGGGTTCAAATCATAAATTTGGGGAGTAGTGCTTATGCAACGCCCTACAATAGGTGGGCGAAGTGAGTAAGACCAAGATGGGCCAGACGTGGAGTGGTGACTAAACTTTCAATCTATGATCTTTTGGGATGGACCATCCTAGATAGTGCAGCCCATGTAGTGCGTTGTGAGTACGTATGGTCATACTCCCCACAATAAGCATATTCTCATAGGAGGTCATATGTGTTATTATGCACTAAAAATCACAATAAATAACTCACAAACATGGGCTAGCTTCTCTAATAGGTGGCAAAGGGAACTAGTTTTGTAGCACAACTATTTGTGATTTCAAATTACTTTTGGGTGTATATAAGTAATATTACCTAAGTATTTTGGCTATCATTAATATTCATTATTTCCAGGACCTATTTATATAGGTTTTAAATTTTTGCTTCCGCCACCATTTCATGACAAGTGGCTTACTTTCACTCACAACCAAATGACACGTGGTGGACATGCAAAGATTTCTTAAGACATGTGTTTTGTTTTGTCTACCTTCTCATGACAAGTGGCTTTCTTTCATTCATAACAAAACAGCACGTGGCAGACATGCAAAGATTCCTTAAGACACGTGTAACTTGTTGTTCGGCGTGACGACTATAAATAAATGGCTTCGGTTTATGAAGAGAACAATAGTGGTAGTCGCGGATGGAATTCAAGACAACAATTATTTCCATGGCGCAGGAGGTATCTTCTTTCCTATCTATGTATCTTACGATGAATATGGGAACAGAAGCATTATAAGCACACATGCATCATCCTAACAAAGCATTCTTGCGCGCATAATGCGGGCATATCGCTCGCCATGCCAACCAACTGAAAGACGATCACCGGTGAAAGCCATGGAACCCATGAAAAGGTATATTGCTTGGTTAGCCACAGTGAAACATAGGAGGTCAAAGATTGACCTTTTGTTATTATTTGCATCCTTGGATATGTTGACTATTGTAGCTCTGATAGAGTTCCTAGGTCACTATCATCAATCCGAGGCCACCATGCCATGTAGCCAGCATTCAGTGGTGTGTATTTCCAGCGCTAGGCTGCAATGGTCCCAGCGGTGGAGGTGCCATCACGATCTGCCAGCCACGTGATATGTGCCCTAGGAATTATGGTACTGGCGTAGGTACTCGATTAGAACCTATACATAGTCAATCCAAGGCTGCTGATGCCAAGGATGTTAGGTCGTTGAGCAAAAGTTAAGCGCTAGTCTCGCATGACCACCGCAAAGAACTCCATGTGACGCACGTACACTGGTCCATGTCCTCCTTCACGTTGTTGGTCCAATCCAACAGTACAAGAAATATGTGATTTTTTGACATTTTTAGTATGACAACGGGTTATAATGTCATTATATAATCCGGTTTATGACATGGTGCTTTAGCCAATTCAATGTAGTGACAATATAAAGTTGTATGTCACAACAAATGTCATGCAACTAGTTTAATTTCATCTAGTGACAATATTTGCTATGTCAAAAGATCTAATTTTTAAATGTCATAATTCTATGACAAATGTCAAATGTCAAAAAATGGTTTTTTAGATTTTTTTCAAATATTTTTTCATGTTGGCATTCCTGTTGCCATGTCATCTGGTTTTTCCATTTTTTTACTATTTATTTCCAGCCCACCTATTTATGGGCTTCAAAATATAGCACGCCTGGGCGCGCCCTAGCTGGCCCAAACCGGGTACTGTGAAGGACCTAGATGGGCCACAGGGAGGGCCATGGCGAAGGCCCTAAATGGGCCACAGGCGGCGTCCGAGCCAACCCGCGCAGCCTCACATGTATTCTTCTAAAATCGCAAAAATTAGTAGGGGAAGGGGTCGTACCTGCGACTGAATTATCCCTACGCTGGGGCCATACTACTACACCAGGCAGGTTTATTTGGTCATGGAAGGCTTTGCTTTTTATATCTACATTAACACACCGTATGTCTGTACATGTAGATTGGCTCGTGCGACTGCGAGGGTCTCCTTTGCCCTTTTCCTTGTGCCGCGAGCAGCAGTGACGGACCGCCGTGGACACCTAGGCGAGCGTCTCGGGAGGGGGAGGGGCAGCGGCCAGCATCTTAGCGAGCTTCGCGGGAGGGCCGGCGGCCAGCGGCTGGGAAAGCATCATCTCGCGGCTCTACTTTTAAAAAATAGAACAAATATGGCCTCACAGGGGAAAAAGGGTCACCAATGCAGTCATTGTGCTTTGAAAAGAAAAGCGCAGTCTGTTTGACAGCAACAAGTTTTCAGAACAGCGCAAGGGCAATCCTGAGCCTATTTTCAGAACAGCTCAAGGGCAGTCTGGCCACAAATTTATACCATTCAGTTAACACAAAGATGGAATAAATCATATACTTGAGGGAAATAAAAAAAGCCAGAACCCAGATTTGCATGCTCCAAGAGTTTTAGAAAAATGCAACAAGTACTCAAACTAGTTAGATGCGTTTGGTTGGAGGACCAAGTTGTATGGGATGCAATGATTCCTGAATACAGGGGTCAGGATATCCATGATGCATGTTTGGTTGGATGAATGGATCCAACCATTTTTTTTTTGGTTAGAAGAATATCCATTGGATCGGAGGAACGGGAGGGTGAGATGAAGCACGAGGCTTCGCTAGTCACGGACGGGCGGGCGCGTGGAGTAGCTGGTCCGTGATGTTTTGGGGGACCAACAAATACAACATCTTCATAGCATATTCCTTTTTGGTACCATTCAATTCCATCCGGTCCTTCAACCAAACACTACTCATCCATGAATGATCTCATCCAATCTCATTCCATTCAGCAAACCAAACGCACCATGAACTAGTTACTGATGTTTGGGGAGTGAATCTTATAGGCAGTGTGATTCTAAACTCCTGTGATCTTTGATTGAAGCAACGTAATGCATACTGAATAATTATTGCGGCAAATACACAATGCCACTGTTAGGTCCATGGTCCGAACCCTCTTTTGTGCCCCTTTTTCCTACTTTTTCATTTTTTTTACTGTTGTTTTTTTTGCGAACTATTTCCAAACACTTTAATCAGTGTATGAAACCTATTCTAACGTGGATTGCAACTGAGTAACAAAAAACATGATTTGCATGTGCACTGATACTAGCACGCATACACGTAGATTGCAACTAAGGCCTCGTTTGGCCGGGCTCCCCACGCGGTGCTCTGTTTTTTTGGGCCTCTTTAAGCATGCGTTTGGTTTGAGGGTTGGAGCGGGTTGGACCGGGTTCGACCCAGATCGACCTGTGTTTGGATTGAGGGTTGGATGGAAGGAGGTCGACCGGGTCAGAAGATTCCTCACATATGCGGGTTGGCCTGCTCCCTCCAAAACGAGCGGACGACACGAACCTAGATGGGTTCCATCGCTCTCCGTCACGCACACGCGGCGTGGGGGCGAGGCAAGGCGGGGCGGCGCTCGGACGCTGGGCCACCGGAGGCGAGGCGGGCGGCGCTCGGCCACTCGCGTGGCGTGGTGTGAGCCGAGGCGGGGCAGCGCTGGGCCGCCGGGGCGGCGCTCGTCAGCTCACGTGGCGTGGGGCGAGGCGGGGCGGCGCTCGGACGCTGGGCCGCCGGAGGTGAGGCGTGCGGCGCTCGGCCACTCGCGCGGCGTGGTGCGAGCCGAGGCGGGGCGGCGCTGGGCCGACGGGGCGAGGCGGGCGACGCGGCGCTCGGCCGCCGGGGCGGCGCTTGTCCGCTCGCGTGGCGTGGGGGCGAGGTGGGGCGGCGCGTCGCTCGGCCACCGGGGACGAGCGAGCCGAGGAAGACGGGAGAAGGGGAAAAAGGAAAAAAAGAAAATAAATAGGCTGACAGGTGGGCTCCATTAACGGTGTCAAACTGTCATCCATTCCAACCCTCTTGATCCCTACAACCAAACAAAATACTGGGTTCAACCCATCCCTACAACCAAACACGAGATGGGTTCATTGTAACCCAGATAAATGGGTTGGACCCAACCCAACCCACTTGGTCCCCAAACCAAACACATGCTAACTGGGTGGACATGTGAGCTACTGGGCATGCAGTTTGGCCAGTTAGGGTTAGAATAGGCACACACAAACACTGCATATCATAGAAGAAAACAACTCCCACAAGTAAGCCACCAACTAAATATTAATGTAGTAATGATTCTTGCTTGACGGTGTATATTATATAGTATATATAGGCATACATATAGTAGGTATATGTCCTGATATACATGGACAACTTGGACGACCAGTAGGGTCGACTAGGCTCGACTAATCGGCCTCTAATCACGATTAGTCTCCTGATCGGTCCCAGGTTCGACTGGACGACTAGGGGCCTGATTGGTTGAGCGACAGGCTCAACCTCGCTCGCACCAGCCGGCCATGCTTGCATGCACAAGGCTGAGCACATGCAAGTCGCTTGCGTTTGGTTGATTGGTCCGGTGTAACTAGCTTCATTCGAGAAATTCTTTGGTTCTAGCTTATCTCGTATCACCACCCTCTGACTCCATGCCATACATACACACGCTTTGTACCGCACCGGCCAGGCCCAGAGGAAACCGAATCGAATTTCGTTTCTCTAGAGCCAGGCTCGTGTGGCCATTCTGCATGTCCTCGCCCAGGCCCGCTGCTTTGTTCAGCCAACCAAACATGGGCTGCCTGTATGCGGAGAGCCAGGTTGGGGCTTCTTCTCCCAACCAATCACGCCCTAGAAACATTGCATACATGTACTCTCTCCATTTCAAATTATAATTCGCTTGACTTTTTTTCCCAAGTTTGACAAATTTGTACAAATATAATCAAGTTTAAGTTATTTTTCAAGATATTTAATTACTAAAGCAAACCACAACAATTTTGTACAGAAGGATTGATTAGCGAGTAAATGTATACCTATGTTAATCGTCCGACTAGGACAAAGACGACTAGTTTGGTTGCTCTGTTTTTTGGGACCTCTTTAAGTGGGCGGACATGTGAGCTACTGGACATGCAGTTTGGCCTGTTAGGGTTAAAATAGGCACCCACAAACACATACTGCATACCAGAAGAGCCTTTGCAAGCTGCAAAACTAGCATCGGAGGCTGGTATTATTATACAAGACCATGTCCCAATCTTCACTCACTGGAAGCATTATAAGGACAAAACCCCTATATTAGTTGTTAACAACTACACTACTAAACTTGGTGTAAGTAACCTGGCGGTTAATAGATACATATTTTTCTGTGGTTTACGGAGTACTAAATGCATACCTGGCTGCTTGTATTTTCAATTTAATTGGTGTTCATCCTTTGTGATTATGGAGTACTTTGTTAATTCTTTGGTTAGAGAGTTTCTACAATTAACCAGTGCAGCATGATAGTGTCAGTGCAACATGATAGTGTCGTGTACGTAATTTCAATATCAACTGAATGAGTTAGATGATAGGGAAAAATACTATTGTACTATCATGTATGCACAAATTTCATTGTAATCCAACTTTGTGAAGGCAAACATAGGTTTATAGATCTTTTGATAGAGAGTTCCTGCAAATGCTTTGTTTCTGTAGCTAGAAACAAAGTTTGTATTCCTTGCTGAGCATAAAATTTCTCTATCTACATATTAAAATTATTTCATAATTTACTGTGGCATGACACTTGTTTGTACTGCTTCCTAATAATGTTGCTACTGCACACTCCAAGAACATTGTTTGAATGTCATTTAATGATACGTTCATGCTGTGTACAGGGTCAGTTCACCATTGACATAGATGATGTGCCAGTGAAAGATGCATTGTCTGATCTGCTCAAACAAGGACAGCGGCAGATGAGATACAAATTGAAGAAGAAATACTTTGATGGGACACCAGCAAATGAAGTGAGAACAACTTCACCGCTGCCCACTATGAGTGACAGTGAGTGGAAACAACTCGTGGACATGTGGTCTAACCCAAAGCACAAGGTACTCTTCCAAAATATCAATCACCATTCCTTACAAAAAAAATTGATGGTCTGTACATTAATGTTTCTCTATCTACAGGAAAGATGTCGGAAAAATAAAAATAGCCATGAGCTAGTTCAATACCATCAGATGATTGGATCTCGGAGCTATGTTGCTCAATGCTATGTGATGGTAAGATAAATGATTGCAACTTCACAGTTTTATATACTTGAGGTTCTATGTGTTCAGAATGATGCTATGCTGCTGCTATATATTTATTTTTCTATTCTACGCTCCTATTACTTGAACTATGTTGCTACTACAAACTTGAACTATGATGATGTGTTGTTTCTTTTTACTCATTATGTTGTTCGTATGTATTTTAGAAGCAAACAAAGTTTAAGGATGCGCCACCAAATGCGATTGATATTTTCAAGAACACCCATCGCAGTAGCAAGTCTGGTTTTAATGAGCAAACGGAGGATGCTATTGTGAGTACCTCCCACTCTTTTTTATTGTAACAACACTATAGATGAGTACATTATAGTGAAAATTGGTCTTGTCGCCACATTAGATTGTAGCCGACATAGCTGCAAGTCTGGATAGCTACATGAAAATGAAATTGAACTACTGCTTCAATATAGACAGCATCACATATATATTTTTATGTTATTGCTGCTATTGAAATCTGACTTTTTGTTGTTATTGCTGCTATTAAAATCTGAATTTTTGTTGTTATTGCTGTTAGGCTCAAATGGAGGCATATGTTGCTCAAGAACCTGCAGAAGAAGGGAAAGATCCGAAGACTCATGCTGAAGCTGTAGCTCATGTTCTGCTAAAATCTACTTTTCTTCGCAATGCTGCTATGCAGTCTGCAATGATGAAGAAAAAAGAGCGAGCTGATGCACTGAATGATCGTGTAAATGAGCTTCAGAGTGAGTTGCAAACTGAGAGGATGGAAAAAGCAGGAATGAAGTCACAGCTAGTTGATTTGCAGAAACAAGTCGAGGACCAAAAGGAAGCAGCAAAGAAGAGTGAAGAAACAACAAGGAAGAATGAAGAAGAAATGGAGAAACTAAAGCAACAAGGCCAAGAAATCCAAGGCTTCCTTCGTACCTTGTATGGACATAGGTTTGCATCACTTGATGATGCTCAGCAGTAAGGTCCCTAACTGAACAAGCCTCGTTTTGGTGACATATGTCTACGAGGAAAAGACTATTTTGGTGACAACTGGACTTGTGCAACAACATCTGGACACTTTTGTGCTTTGCTAATGTAGCTGGACGCTTTTATGCTTGGCTGATGTGCTGTTCGTGCTATTAGCAAGTTCAAATTGCTACTGATCATGTGTTGTTGGTGCTGTTGTTGTAACAACAAGTTGAACTATTGTTGTTTTGCTTTGTATGGGTTGTTGTTGCATCAAGTTGACATTTGAGACTTATTTGAATTGCTGGATGCATTTTAAATCATGTGGAATTCTTATGATATAATATTGTATTGGCTGAAAATTTGTGGATGTAATTGTGTAATTGTATTTGTTGTAAAATGCATGGGTTGAAATGTGGATATGATTAGTTCTGTATGGGCTGAAATGAAATGCATGGGCTGAAATAGGTGGTAAAAATTTTGGGCTGAAATATAAGGGCTGAAAAAAATATATGGGCTGAATGGATAGACTGAAAATTATGGGTCAAATTGTGTGGGCTAAAAAATTATTTGGTCTGGAATTTTTGCACTGAAAAGATTATATGGGTTGCAATATTAACAAAAAAAAATAGGCCACACAATTTAGCCCAAAAAAGGAAGTGACACATAAAGAGGCTGCCAGCTATGTGGGCTTTTAGCATGCCAAAATTTGTGTTATGACATTCTTTGTTATCTGTCATGTCAGCTTTTGATCCTACATGGCATTTGTCCATGTGGCAAGGTCTATGATTTTGTGACAATAAACCAATGTCATAAACAATATGACACTAAAATCCATTGTCATAATGTCGGTGTCTAAAATGGCGGGGTCTAGACGGCCAACGAGCAAATTTCTAAGTGTCTTGGATGACGCCACCTTGGCTCGGGCAAGGCGGAAGAGCCCCCGAGGGTCGATGACGTCTCCGATGACGCCACCTTGGCTTGGGCGAGGCGGAGGAGCCCCCGAGGGTCGATGACGTCTCCGATGACGCCACTTTGGCTCGGGCGAGACGGAGGAGCCCCCGAGGGTTGATTTTGTTTTTGTGGAGCCCGGTAAATTGGGTAGCCTATTTCTAGGTATCCGACACATAACCTTCGAAAAATTCTGAACTTATATGTATATATAGTACCGGTGTGTAGTACTAATAGTATTATATTATGTTTTTGTAAAAAGGTCTAAAATTTTAGCTCGTTCTAGGTCTAGAAAAACTCAGGACCGGCCCTGCCTAGACATTTATACCAAGGTGAGTAAACATGGTTGCCTCCAACCTACTCGGTTGGGTAATACACAAACATCCAACATATGCAGCTAGTTTATTCCTATTTAACACCCCGAAGAGAAGAGACCTACTACACCTCCACACAACCTAGCCATGAATCCCCAAAGCCCTGAAACCAGTGCTCCTTGCACCTTGGCAGTGGAGCCTGCTGCTGCTGTTCTTCCCAATGAAGCAGTGGCGACCGATGAAGCTCCTCGGCCAGTGGCCAACACGGAATCCGTGACGATAATCCGGGAGCAGGATCGGCTGATGCCCGTAGCCAACGTGTCCCGCATCATGCGTCAAGTGCTGCCCCCCTACGCCAAGATCTCCGACGACGCCAAGGAGGTGATCCAGGAGTGCGTGTCCGAGTTCATCAGCTTCGTCACCGGCGAGGCCAACGAGCGGTGCCACACCGAGCGCCGCAAGACCGTCACCTCCGAGGACATCGTGTGGGCCATGAGCCGCCTCGGCTTCGACGACTACGTCGCGCCCGTCGGCACCTTCCTCCAGCGCATGCGCGACAGCGAGGGCGGCGAAGAGCGCGGCCCAGGGCGTGGCTCCCGCCGCGGCTCGTCCGTGGTCACGCTCCCGCCGCTCAACGGTGCGCAGCAGATGCACCACCACCCTGCCGCCGTCAACGGTGTGTCGCCTGCAGCAGGTTACGCCGTCCGGCCCGTTCCCCGCCCGGTTCCAGCTAGTGGGGCGGCGCCGCCGCACTTCGGCGGCCGGTACCAGATGCACGGTGGCGTCCGCCCCGTACTGGTTCCCTACTACGGAGGAGGAGCGGCGTTCGTCGTCCAAGCCGGTGGAAGCCATCACGTTGGATTCCACGCCGACGAGGCAAGCTCTTCGAATGAAAATCCACCGGCGGCGGGGCCTGCTGGATCGCACTAGCCTAGCTAGCTAGCTCCTTGCGCGTCAGCCAGATGCCATGCATGCATGAAATCCCTCGTGCTGCAGGCTGGCCGGTGCACGCGCCGCCTTGCCGGCCGGACTCCGTCGCCCGCCGTCGCCGGCATGGATTAGCTATACCTGTTTGTTAGTTCTCCGGTCTGTAATCACCGTTTTGTATTATTCTTCCATCATTTACCATGTTAATTACCAGCATGTTGGCATGTTTGCTTTTGAAACAAGAATTACTTCTGGCTAGTTGATGATTACGTGCGTGCGTTTCATCACGACGGTCAATTGCATGCATATACGTGCATGCTCCTGTGCTGGATTTACTGGAAATTAATTAATCTCTCTAGCTCTGCGCGTCGGTTGTTGGGAAAAGTGGCCGTGGGCGTGGCCTTGAATAGGTTTTGGAGCTATATGTACGTTCACGACCGAGGTCGTACGTCTGACCGGTCGGACTGTGTGAGTGAGTGACAGGCTGACAGCATGCTGTGCGCTCCAGACGAAACTGCCGGTATGACGTCCGTGCAGGAGCGCGCGCGGCTGCCCGCCTTGCGCTTGGCGCGCTACGGCCATCTATCAGCGGCACAAATGTTTGCCGTCGGCGGCTTCCTCCATCGAACGGGCTTAATTATTAGTTCTGCTTTTCACCCTAACCGGCCACTTCATCACTTGCCGCCGGGAGCAGAGAGAAACCAAAATGCAGCAATGCAACAGGAGATTTGACTTCTACGTGGTCTACGATCACTGTACAAAGAAGCTCTGTGCGGACGATTCAAAAACATTTTATATAGGCGTTTTTTTAGAACAGTCACCGCTAGGGACTAGTGGAAATGAATCTCTCCACTAGCGGTTAACCAAAAACCACCATTAAAAATTGATTTTCACTAACGATTCAGTTAAGACAACCACAATAGAAATAGTTATCCGGAAAAATATAAATCGGGTTTAATTTTTAGAATTAAAAAAAATTAATGGTAGGAGAGGCCACTAGTAAGCCACCCGCCCAAGCTAGTAAGCCACCCACCCAAGCTGGTGAGATTCAGACCCACCACCTCATCCTCGCGCGACATATTATACTAAACGAATTTTACCATTATCAATTGATTGTTTGAGGATCTAAACGACATCAAATGAAAAAGTCATCAACTATAAAGTTTCATAACTTTTCAATATCTACAACTTTTATTTTGGTAGTTTCTTCACCCAATGTCGTTTACAAAATTTAAATTTCAAATTTGACAAATTCGAATGTAGTTTTCGATGACAAGATAATTTCAAATAAAAAAGTTATCAACTACAAAGTTTCATAACTTTTCGAGATCTACAACTTTCATTTTAATTGTTTCCCCATCCAAGGTTATTTAAAAAACTAAAAAAAATAGTGTCCAATTATTTCTAGTGGCGGGTTTCTTAAGAAACCACCGGTAGAAATTAGATTTGTACTCGAGGTTTTTTTAAGAAATCCACCTATAAAAATACATGATTAATAGTAGCGGATTTTTTAAGAAAACCTCATCGGTTCGGAACCGTTTGATTTTTACTGGCGCACGTTAAGAGAAACCGTCTGTGCAAATTAGTGCACACCGTCAGCGTAGAGCTATTTTATATTAGTGAAAATTTGTACTCGACTCCCTACATTTCAAATATACTATATGAGGTGAGTTTTGGTTTTAGTACGCCAAATTTCTTTAACTTTGACTATATATATAGCATCATCTACAACACCATTGAGGTCATTTTATGTAGTATATTTTTTAGCATTGAAAATATTGACTATTTTATTTAAATTTCGTCAACATGAAATTTTTTGACTTATAGTAAACTTAAACACATTAAATTTTCGATCCGAGGAAGAATTTTCTGTGTATGATGTATGAATAATTTTGTGTTTCACTCAGTATTGAGTATTGCAATATTGCATTTACAGCATATATATCATAGGATTTTCCCCATCAAATCCTTTTTCTGAACTATACAAAAAAATATTATAAACTCCAATTAACATATCCACGTGGTTTTAACAAAACCATCAAATTCAGTTGTATAGCCCTCGTTAGCCTGGTACAATTTCTCCATGGAAAATATAAACATTAGTACAATAATGAAACTGAAGAAGCTCCCTATAGCCGTACACACACATGCAAGGCTGCAACTAGCTCTTTTGTTGCTATGTGTCCATACGTATTACTCCTAGTTTCTAGTTAGTTGGTGGGGAAGAAGGCTCATTAAAATACCATCTACCTATGTTCAGCATTATGTGTAGGATAGAGAATACGACCAAAATTGCGAAAGGCGTGAATGTGTGTGTGTGACGACTGTGAACAAATGTTTTGTTTCGAGGGTCAACGTTACCTACATCTATATGCTTGCGTATTTCGAGCTGTACGTGATGCCATCCTTTGCTCTGACTATTTATTTCAGAAGATGAAACGCAACGACAAAATATATCTAGGAAAGATTCTCAGTGCAGGCTTGCCCCTAATACATACTTCAACTCAACATTGCTCGATCGACCACAGTAATTTTCAGATATATACTCCTACAAGCTATAAGTTTCAGTTGTTTTATTTTGCTGGGTTTTCTCTTTTATTTATGCATGAGCGCCCCGTTGAATTGGAGATCAGGTCATCTTACCAAATTTTTGTTGTTGGGGCTATTCTTTGGTTCAACACAATTTTTGGCTCTCGCCTGCACGAACACTCAATGGACTGTTCAAAATCTAACCAATACGAGCACAAAGCCAAAAGCCGCCAATATTTGGACGACAATTGGGGGGGGGGGGGGGGGAGCGCTAGTCTGGCATGCTAACGTTAGTTCCCAACAAAAACTGTCACCATTTATTTACCATAGAAAAATGCGCATTTCCGATCCTAGAAGTGCCTGAAACACATAGTAGAGAAATGCTCTTTTGTCCCGGTTGGGAATGGGCTTTAGTCCCATTTCCGATCCTAGAAGTGCCTGAAACACTAGTAGAGAAATGCTCTTTTTTGCCCAGTCTCGGCGCCCTAGGCGACTCGAGTTTCGTTCCCTGACAGGCGATTAGGGTTTCCCCTCCGCCAACCCAGTCGTGCCTGATCTGGATCATTCACTGTGATCTGGATCTTGAGTCCACCCCTCTGTTCAATCCCTTGAGTCTACAACAATCCTTTGTCGAGTTAAACCCTTCCTTCTGTTAGCCGAGAGTTTTGGCCGAAGTTGGGGTCTAGGGTTTTGTGGGTGTTCGAAGTCGAAGGCCAGTGGAGATGAAGGGGGATGGTGGAGATGTGATGGCGGGTTTGTTTGAGAAGATGAAGTTGTCGGAGGTTGAGAAGCGGGGAATCAAGATCGGAGAGGTTCAGGCGGCGATCGGGGACAGGGGGGAACCTCAGGCGGTGCGAAAATCCTTTCAGAGAAACCAATGAGGGCTGACATGATGGAGAACTCCCTCGGTAAGATCTGGTGCCCCATGAGGGGTGTGGATTGCAAAGATCTGGGTGACAATCGGTTCCTGTTCACCTTCCACCAGGGATCGGGGAAGAGGAGAGCTTTGGATGATGGTCCCTGGATGTTTGGGAAGGATCTGGTCGTGTTGGCGGACTTTGAAGGAGATAAAACCATTGATTAGGTGGAGTTTACCCATATCCCTATTTGGGTTCGGGTGATGAAGATGCCCTTGGGACTGATGAACAAGGCGGCGGGAGAGATAATTGGAGGGATGATCGGGAAGGTTCTGGAGGTGGAAGCGAACGAGGATGATCTAGCAGTGGGGAAATTCCTGAGGGTCAAGGTGAAGCTTGACATTCGTAAACCTCTGATGAGGGGAGTAACTCTGTATGTAGGAAAGGAGGGGAGGATAAGATGAAGTGGTGCCCTCTAGTGTATGAGTATCTACCGGACTTCTGCTATCTATGTGGCTTGATAGGTCATACTGATCGAGCTTGTGAGAGCCAAGCTCAACAGGGGGAAGCAGCAGTATAGTACGGCTTTGAGGTATATACCGGAAAAGAAGTGGACTGGGGAGATCTCCAAAGGCTTAGGGGATGACCAAAAGTATCAATTACCTTGGAGGAATAACAGGGGTAGACTATCTGGGGGCTCGGGTAGTTGGGGCAGCCGGGGGAAGAAAGGAAGCGATAGTGACAGCTAGAGGAAGGAGGACAGAAATGGGGACGATGGTGGAAAAGGGGGGGGATGAAGAGGAGGTGCAGAGCCCTTTGAAGGAAGTCAACCAAAAGGATCAAAAAGGGACCTCAAAGAAATCCTTGATTTTCGACATCCAACATGAGGATGAAGTCGGTCTAACAAAGAGAAGTGGGGTGCTGGAGAACGTGCATGGGGAGGATAACAGTGCCATGCAAGGCATAGAGGCGGCGAGGGAGAAGGTAGGGGAGCTAGAACGGGGGGTTAGAAAAAAAGGAAGGTTCTTAAGAGGCAGAATAGAAATGAAGAAAAGAAGCTTGCTGGTCACTCGAAGGTAACAGATGTTGAAAAGAAAAGGAGTAGAGAGGAGGCGGAGGACATGGATCTGGAGGGGCTAGAAAGGGCCCAAAAACATGGGAAATTCAATGAGTCTGAGGCTGCAAAGAAGCTAAAGGATGTGGGATCGGCGAACCGATCCTGCGAGGATCAATGAAGCTCATGGCATGGAACTGCCAGGGGTTGGGAAACGCCCCGGCAGTTTGAGGGCTTCTTCGGTGTCATAAAGCCGAAGAAGCGGACATCCTTTTCTTGTCTAAAACAAAAATGGACGAGGTAAGGATTAGCAAGTTCAAAAGCAAGCTCGGCATGGGAAACATGGTGGTGGTGGACTGTGAGGGAAAGGGGGGGATTGCAGTGTTTTGGCGGAGTGGAATCGATGTGATTTTGAGATCAAAGTCAAAAAACCACATTTTTCTGGAGGTTCTGGAGACTGGAGGCTTGAGGTGGAGATTAACTCGTATTTATGGGGAACCAGTGCACAAAAACCTAATGTGGCAGCTGATGGAATTGTTGAAGGATGATGATAGAGGAAACCTGCCTTGGATTTGCCTTGGTGATTTCAATGAAATTTTGTACAGTATGAAAAGGAGGGTGGTGGACCTCGGTCCCAGGCGTGTATGGACCTGTTTAAGGAGGTTCTGGAAGGGTGTTCCTTAGAGGATTTGGGTTTCTCTGGAGATATCTTCACTTGGAGAAACAAACAAACGAAAGGAAGCAATCATATCAGAGAGAGACTTGATAGAGTCGTGGCCAATGGGGATTGGAGATTGGCCTCTCCTCTCATGAGTGTTAAAAATGCTGATCCTTACCACTCAGATCATAGACCGATGGTGGTGACCACTTAAGTTGAAAGGAGGAGCAGAAGAAGTGGGGGAGGGTTTATGTTTGAGGCTAGCTGGTTGGGGGAGGAGGGGTGTAGAAAAGTGGTAGAGGAAGCTTGGAGCCGGGGTGAAGAAGAAGCTAGTTGTTTGGGTGACAATATCAGAGGAGTCGCCTCCTCTTTAAAGGAGTGGAGTATTAATGCTTTAGGGGATTTAGAAAGGAGAGTAAAATATGCTAAAAAGGTGTTGGAGAAATGGAGGAAAGAACCTATTAGTGATATGTCGGTGGGCAGAGAGGCGGTGTGGTGTTTTAAGGTGGATAGGCTGGAGGAACAGATAGATCTTTACTAACAAAGAGCCCACACAAACTGGCTCCAATTTGGGGACCGAAATACATCTTTCTTTCATAATGCTTGCTCAGCGAGGAGAAGAAGAAATAGAATAGGAAAGTTACAGAAGGAAGATGGGGGTTGGGCAGTGGAGGAAGTAGAGAAGAAGGAGCTTATCAGTAACTATTTTATGCAGCTGTTTACTACAAGCGTGGCCCCTGAGGAACAGCAACTTCAGCTGCTCCTCGACTCAGTGGAACGAAAGGTCACCTCTGGGATGAATAATCTCTTAATGGAGGTCTTTACTCGGGAGGAGATTAAAGCTGCGTTGGACAATATAGGTGATCTAAAGGCTCCGGGGCCGGATGGAATGCCAGTTGTTTTCTTCAAAAAGTTCTGGGATGTGGTGGGTGACCAAATCACGGAAGAAGTGCTTTAGGTTCTGAATGGTGGCCCGATGCCAGTCGGATGGAACAACACTGTTATATCCTTGATCCCGAAGGTTGAGCACCCGGAGAAGGTGATAGATCTAAGGCAATCAGTCTATGTAACGTGATCTACATGGTGGTGGCAAAAGTTCTTTCAAATAGGCTAAGACAGGTGCTCCCTGAAGTGATAACCCCGAACCAAAGCGCCTTCGTTCCAGGAAGGATAATCTCTGACAACATCCTGATCGCGTATGAAACCACTCATTTTCTTTTGAATAAGAGAAAAGGTAATGAGGTCTATGCTGCGGTGAAGCTAGATATAAGTAAGGCTTACGACAGGGTTGAGTGGTGCTTCCTTAATCAAATGATGAAGAGAATGGGCTTTGCGGACCAATGGATTGATCTGATCATGAAATGTGTTACAACAGTTAAATATCACGTGAAGGTGAATGGAGAATTGTCCCAATGTTTTGTTCCACAGAGGGGGTTAAGGCAAGGAGACCCCCTATCCCCTTATCTCTTTTCTGCTTTGTGCGGAGGCTTTTTCAGCTCTCCTAAAGAAGGGAGAACAGGATGGTCTTATAGCTGGAGTGAAAATTTGCAGTGGTGCCCCTACCATATCCCACCTATTATTCGTCGATGACTCATTGATACTGATTCGGGCAACGGAGGGGGGATTGCAACCATCTGTAAATGGTCCTACAGCTGTACGAAATCTGTTCTGGTCAGCCATCCTGTTCAGTAAGAATACAGGAACTACCCAAAGAAAGAAGGTCTGTGATCAACTGCAAATTACAAAAGAAACAATGAATGAAAAATACTTGGGGTTTCCGGTTCATGTCGGGCAATCAAAGACGGACATCTTTGCATATCTAAAGGATAGAATTTGGAAGAGAATCCAGGGGTGGAATGAGAAATTTTTGTCATGGGCGGGGAAGAAGATTCTGATTAAGGCTGTGGCCCAGGCGATTTCCACCTTCGCTATGGGGTGCTTTGACCTGATGAAGTCCCTATGTGACCAAATTGGAGCAATGATCTGTCGTTATTGGTGGAACAATTAGGAAGGGAGACATAAAATCCACTGGTTGAATAAGGAGCAGCTGCTGAAACCAAAAAGCGAGGGGGGGGGCTGGGGTTTAGGGACATCCACCATTTCAACCTTGCGATGCTAGCAAAGCAGGCCTGGAGATTGTGCAAGGATCCGGACTCGCTCTCTCTCAGGTTCTCAAAGCAAAGTATTTCCCCAACTCGTCAGTGTTGGAGGGAAAGCCAAAAACTGGAATGTCGTACTCCTGGCGCCGTATTCTGCGGGGGGTTCAGGTGGTGAAGGGAGGTATGATATGGAGGGTAGGTTACAGAGTGGGACTGGATATTTGGAAAGATCCATGGTTGCCACATGACTCAGTTAGAAAGCCAATTACGCCTAGAGGGGCTACGGTTCTGATAGAAATGGCAGATTTGATTGATCCTATTACAGACTCATGGGATGTCGACCTTGTCCGTGATATCTTTTGGGATGAAGATGTGGAGACAATCCTGTCTCTGCCAACCCATAGTGGCCGGGAAAATCACTTGGCTTGGCATTTTGATAAGCATGGTTTATTCAGTGTAAAGAGCGCTTACAGAGTGAGTAGAGATGGGTCAAAAAGTATAAGGATGAGTGCAGGGGGGTAATGGATCCATGAGGCAGAAGGTTTGGAAGAACATCTGGCAACTGAAATGCACAAGATCAAACATTTTCTATGGCGTCTCACTCATAATAGTCACCCGCTTCGTTGCAACCTGAGACGTAGGGGACTAGACATTAACACTGTATGTCCGGTATGCGAGAGATTGGATGAAGATGGTTCCCACCTGTTCTTTAAATGCAAATTGGCAAGGCAGATTTGGAGGTCACTACTGATGGAGGAACATCGGGTGACGCTTGCTGAATTCCCGGATGCCCATAGCGCGGTTGAATGGATCCTGAAACAAGAGGAAGCAAAGAGGGATACAATGGTTATTACTCTTTGGTTCATCTGGTCAGAATGTAACCGGGTCAGGGAGGAGGGAATATGTAGACCGACAACAGTCATAGCGAGGTACATCCAATGTTATTTCCTTGAGAATGTGATGGGGAAAAAAAGCGGGAAGGAAAAAATCAGACATACAAAAGAAAGATGGAGGAGACCACCAGCTGAGACCCTGAAACTGAATGTGGATGGTTCTTTCCAAGCACAGGGGAAGAATGGAAGTTGGGGTTTCTTGATCAGGGACTCTGATGGCGATGTGATAATGGCAGGATGAGGGAAAGTCGATCATTTGCTGACCGCTTTTCAAGCCAAATTACTAGCATGCCTCCAGGGGGTGCAGACAGCTGCCGATCTTGGCATCGGGCGTTTGATTCTGGAAACGGATGCTCAGGAGGTAGTGAAGGCTCTGAACTCGGTTACTTATAATGACTCAATTGTGGGCCACTTAGTGCAAGAAATCAAATTTTTGAAGGAGGTTAACTTTATCACCTTCGAATGTGCTTACGATAGCAGATCCTGTAATAGAGCAGCCCACGAGTTGGCTAAGTGCGGGTACGAGTGTGTTCAGGGGGAGGGTTTGTATTCACCCTCGATTCCTGACTATATTTCTATAATTGTCGCTAACGATTTGTTAGCTGATGAGTAATGGAAGCCCGATTTAAAAAAAAATGCTCTTTTGTCCCGGTTGGGAATGAGCTTTAGTCCTGGTTTGTCACAACCCAGACTAAAGCCTCCCAGCGTAAAAAAAAATTCTCCCACCATTGCATCAGTGAGAATCGAACCCAAGACCCTCTAGCAAAGCCTCACATGCACCTTACTACTCCACCTACCCAACACATCTAACAATAAATGAGACGTTTTCCTTTTGAACCAACTCAGCAAGAGACCTTTAGTCCCGGTTCGTAACACCAACCGGGACTAAAGGTGGGAATAAAGAGCCCCACCTTCAAAGCCGTTGAGCAAGGGAATTTAGTCCCGGACTAAAGGTCTCTTTAGTCCCGGTCGCAAAAAATACCGAGACTAAAGCCAAGTTTGCATTCGGTTCAAAGGTCTGTTCTCTACTAGTGAAAGTGAAGATGAACTCGCTTGTCATGGTTGTGGATGAGTATTGATGGTTGGATTTAGATTGGATGGGTGATGTTTGTCGCTAAAAGGAAAGCAAAACTCAGACACATGTGATTTAGCAACTCCCAAATGTACTTATTTTTGGTTTTGTTGGCTACATATACACTACTACATAACAGGTCTTTGATCGATGTCCAAAATATACAATAGTCTCGGCAACCAGGACTAATAGACTAATTAGTCCCGATTCTATATACTATCCGGGACTAAATTCTTCTATCGAACGGGCTACCTTTAGTTCTGGTTGGTAACACTAACTAAGAAAGAGTCTCTTTTAGTCTCGGTTGGTGTTACGAACCGAGACTAAAGGTCCCTTGATGAGTTAGTTGAAAAGAAAATTATCTCATTCATTGTTAGATGTGTTGTGTAGGTAGAAGTGGTAAGCTACGCACGATGTAGTGCATGAGGTCTCGGGTTAAAATCTCACGGGGAACAGTGGTAGGAGGTGACCACCTATTTTAAATATTATTTGAAAGCTGGATATGTGGCACTCGGTTGCTAAAGAGTGCTAAGCACAACTACGTTATAATATTTTGTTTAGAAGGGCGCTAGTGGGTGAGAGGTTAGATTTGGTCGCTCTTGTAATGCATGTTGATCTGAATGAGAACAAAGATAAGTTATTATGGAAATTAAGGAAAAATGGTAGTCTCTCAGCACAGTCGTTGTATACAAAAATCATGAAGTCTGTGAGGATGGGAACTATCTATTTTGGAAGGAAAATTTTCCCATAAACATAAAAACCTTCCTTTGGTAACTAAAGAGGGAGGTTTTATTGACAACAGATAATTTTCTTAAGGCCTTGTTTGGATGCACATGTATCTCCCTCAAACCACATGTGTTGGAGTATATTTGAACTAATATACACTCCAATACACTTCAATCCATGTGGTTTGAGGTCGATACATGCGCTTCCAAACAAGGCCTAAGCGGGGTTGGAAAGGAAAGATAGTTGTAGTCTATGTGGTCTCAAAGAGACAGTTCAACATCTCTTCTTTGACTGTCATATGGCAAGATTCTTGTGAAATACTTTATTTATCACTTTTAATATTCAACCACCCAAAAATATTGTTTACTTATTTACTTCATGGCTTATGACTTTATCTCCTAATTTGAGAAATCAAATTTTAGTTGGCTTAGGGTTCATTGCTGTTGAATAGAAATGATATGGCGATCAACAAGAAAAATACTAACTCATTTTTGCATGTAATCTTCAAGGGGGCGTAATGGATTCTAGGATGGTCACAATTATTAAAAGAGGAAGAGAGAATGGCTCTAAAGTTTGGATGCAAGCAGTTGGAAGTAACGTTGTTGGAAATCTTTAGAAGATCAGTTTGGAAGCAACACAATTGTTTGGACACTATGAGTGTCCTTTGGTTAGCTGCAATTTAGAGTTGGGGTCTTTGGTCTTGTTTCACCCTGTGTATCGTGTTTAGACACATAGTGTCATTTGGTTAGCAGTAACCTAGAATTGGGGTTAATAATATTCTTAGCAGTTGTTGGTCTTTAGAACATAGTGTTGTATTGTATTGGTTCAGTTGGTTGCACCCATTCGTTTATGAATGTGGTCTTTAGGATTCATTTGTTCCTTAATTAAAAAAAACATTATGGTATATGTAAGAAGCCAAATAAGTTAGATATAAATTAAAAAATAAAAAACTATAAACTTCAAGGAAATAACCAAGAAAGGTCTACAGAAAAAAGAAATAAATTAGACAACCCCAAATAGATAGAGAAACAAATACATGTGCATACATGAACACTTGTCAATATATTATTGCGGCTCCTGATAACAAAATTGATGAGGACATCTCAACCATGCATGCTACTTCAAGTACTAATCAACCATCATCAAATATAAATGATACAATTCAAGGTTCACTTACAAGAAGTCGTTCCAGAATACTTCAAGAGCAGGTGAATTCATTCCTTATTGATTTTAATCTTGATACTTCTAAGAATATTATACTACCTAAGTGTTCTACTTTTGTTGTACTAAGGTATGCACATCAAGAGAAAGGTCCACATGAAGAAAAGCAACAGACCAGTTCGGACCAGTCCAGTCCAAAACGGATGAGTTCGGATGAGTGAAGTCCAAAACGGACCAGTTGAAGAAATGATCATATCTCTCTACTCCGAAAATCTTTTGAGGCTCAAGAGGACATTTTGTAAATCTTATCAAGTCTACTTTCCAATGCAACAAACCTCACTACTTTTAGACGTGCCAATATTGAGATATGAACATATTAGTGAACACTGCTCAGAAGGCTGACAGTCAGAATGTTGGTACAACTTTCCATGCGAAATTGTACAATTCTATAATGACTCGTGTTGCATGGTATACATGGTTGGACAGATGGTCAAGTTAACTTTCCAACGCATTTAACGGTGTGTCATTTTGACTTCCCAAGATGAAGATATTGCTAATTTAAGTGAAGACTGCGCAGAAACCAACAGCCTCGCGAATCCACTTCAGAGGACCATTTCGTGGAGGCCTTTTCACATTCTTAGTCTTTTCATTTCTATCTCGTGTTTACACCTATCTAGCAGGGTTGTTGCTAGTATATATACCCCTTTGCATCCTTGCAAACTCAGACTTTTGATAATCGAATATAGAACATTTGTTCAGCTGTGTGCTAACAAACCCCCAGAGAGAGATTCTCTACCCTTTGCTCTTGTGTTTTCCTTCGCGGAGATTACAGAAGCGGCCGCGTCATCGGCACCCAATCCGTGCTCCTGATCTTTGAGTTCAGGTTGCGTAGGTTGGTTTCTTTGAGAGTGTGGTTGGGCGAATCCTTGGTTCAGGCTGCCGTATAGAGACGGTGGTTGGCTCCTTGTGCGTGTCGTCAGATTGCACTAGTTATCGCTGCTTGCAGCAAGTTATCGGCCAATATTTGGCTAGTTATCAAGAACAAGATCCTACGTCGTGAAGATCGGGACCGTACTTCATCATCTGGTATCAGATCTCCAGTTGCCACGGTAGGAATTTTTATCCTTAGCTACATATATTTGTGTTCGTCCTATCCACTAAAAAGCCACAAAATATTCTGCCATAACCCTTTTTTCAATCTGTTTTTCTTGTGAGTTTGGTTAAATTTTGCTTCATTAGAGTCTTTGTTTAGTTGCTAATCATATTATCCTTCGCGTGTGTCCTTTGAGGGGTTTTCATATATTTGCAAATCCCTATATAAAAAAAATCAGAAACCCGTATCATCCTTCACGTAAACTTTGATCCTATCAAGTTAGAACGTTGACGGTTGTGTCTTGTTTCTAAAAAAAGTGTATAAGTGTTATCTCTGGTCTTGTTCTTAGTTACAAAAAAAAGAAGAAAGAAAAGTGCAAAAAAAAGAGAAGTTGAGAAAAGTTGAGACAGAGAAGTCAAAAGTTCAGTTTGTTTATGTGCACAAGTTCTTAAATTTATATTAAGTTGCACAATCAGTTACTATCTATCCTTTGGTGCAAAATTTTGCTTGGGTTTGATTGCAACACTTGCATCCTAGGCACACACCTTGTTTGCATCAAATCTGAAATTATCTTTGCGTGTATGTTTGATCCATTTACACCATTCATATCTTGTGGTCAGCACTAGGCACTGAACTTCTATTTTGAACTGTGATTTAACTTTACAATATCGAGAATTCAGATTGTATTCCTTGTTAATTATATCCCCACCAAGCTCCACAAATAACGCACCGTCATAGGAACTCTGATCTTGTATTCTCCCAACCATCACTTTCGGTTTTCACCTCGCATTGGCCCTCTGTAATCTGTAGGAATTCATAAGAGCTTTGGTTGGTAAGAGAGGTGAGATTGTGCGAGTTCCACATATTATCCTATACCACATATAAGCTTGTTGTTTTGTATATGCATTAACCATGACAGGCCGAAGATACATCCATCTTCCATTCTATGGAAGTATTGATCCCGAGGAATTTCTTGATTGACAAGATGAAATGGAGATTGAACTTGAAGCCCAAGATTTTTCAGAAGCTAAGCAAATAACACGAGTTGTACTTGAATTTGAAGATTATGCTCTTGATTGGTGGACACAATATCCACATAAGCGTCTCATTAAGAATTGGGAAGATTTGAAGAAGGCCATGAGAAAGGAATTTATTCCCAGAAAATATGGGCTGATTTTGTTTCATCGTTTGGGGAATGTGAAACAAGGTAGTAAATCTGTCCAAGCATATTATGACAAGCTATATTCATCCTTGTATCGAGCAAATGTTGTTGATGATATGGAAGTAATCAGATACTTTAAGATTGGTCTCAATGCAAGAATTGATGCTGCAATTGATGGAAAGTATTTTAGAAGTATGCAAGAACTTCTAAGTTATGCACTTAGAGTGGAGAAGAAAATGATGAAGGTGCAGCAAGGCAAGATCACACAAAGCTCTAATTTGTGCCAAGATAGATGTGCTAAGCTGCAGCCCAAAGTATCTTGTATTATTGGACAGAAGCAAGCAACAACTCTATGCAGGACAAGAAGACTTGTCCCTAATTTTTCTTCAGTTGAATCTAGTTCTAGAAGGAGTGGGCATTAGCAATGCAACCCCAAGAAAAACTCTGTTGAGCAGCAAGAAGGTACCTTTGTGCCTCAAGTTCATAAGAGAAATAATGAGGTATGCAGTTCTCTCAATTATGAGCAAGATCAAGAAGAAAATTTTGTTGCACATGCCAAACAAGGTGAGCTAGAAGAAGTCAATATGGAAGTTGTGGAAGATGATAAATCGAGTTGTGAAATTAGAGAAAATCTTTCTCTATCAGGGGCTGATCTTTGGAGTTCAAAGTTGAAGGAACTAGATGAAGGTTTGCACCTTACAAATCTTGAAATTGATATTCAAGAAGAACCATCGCAATACCCCAAAACAAGTGCTGCAGATCTCAGATATTTTGAGCCTTGTTCTAGTGCTAACAGTGGTGAAGTTATATACTCCAAATTTGTCCAGAAATTTTCTGTGCAACATGGAGAAAGCTTAGAGCCAAAACCTGAGCAAGAAAGTCATACCACTTCAGATTTTGAAGGCGTATCTAATCTGAATTTGAAGGCTGACCATAGTGTCAAATTGAGAGCTGAGTGTGAGAAGATAGATGCTCCTATTGTGATACATAATGGAAGTGACAAATCTGTCCAAGATGAAGAGTATCATGCTGCTAGTATTCCAAAGATGCAGATTGAAGGCAAGATCAGTGCACATGATTCCTCTCCTACCAATGAAAGTTTGGTGTCTTCTGAGAAAATCAATTGTATGGCTGTACCTATTGTTGTTCCAATGCTTTTGGAAAACACCGAGACAGATGGTATATATTCATATGTTACTCCACAAGACATCGAAGTGATTGTGCCTCAAAACCCATGTGAGTATGAGAGCTACTTAGCCAAATTGAGTGAGAGTAAAAAAAAAGTGAGTTGTGTGACTCCACTAAATGTGAGGCTAAGCGTATTAGCATTATGAGTGTGAGAGATACACCACATAAAAAGAGAGAGGTTCATTGCAAGAAACATGAGGAAGAGATTGGTTCTCATAACACCACCATACTTCATGAGAGAAGTGAGAAGGTAATCAATGTTGATAATCAATTATTTGCTGCCCCAAGCTCCAATCATAACAATGATGAAGGTAACAATTCAGAGGTACATTGTAATATACTTACACCATCATCAAATCTGAAAGGTAATGAAAACGATTCAAATCTAGGATTACAAAATCTTTGTCCTAATTTGATACATTCACACGTTTATTCAAGTGCTGAAATTTTGAAAGTTGATAACCATTATTCCATCAAGCATGATCATTGTTATGATTTGACTAATCTATGTGATACTTTAGATACCAATAACATGGACCATGTGAAATTGTATACTCATGCTGAATTTTTAACAAGGATATCCCCTGCTGAATATGTGTTCTATGTCAAGCTTATTGAATTTTCTAAGATTGATAAAATGCTTCAAAGTATTCTTAACATATCATCAATGAAATATTTCAATAGTGCATATAGCTGCAAGTTTACTTTTAACTTCATTGGACATTATGATGTAAATAAATTTTATGCTTGTGCACTTTGCATAACATGTGACAAGCTTGCTGAAATGAAGTTGATTAAAATGACTAATACATCTTGTGAACCATACCTTCCTTTATCTGAGATAAATAGATTGTTTAGTGCTTGTTGATTAGAACAATCCATGTTATTTCCTCGTTCATACTTTTCATTGAAAGAAATAAATTGTATGCAACCGTGTTCTAATTCACTTGAGAATTCTCCATCCATGTGTACGACCATTGATTATGAAAGGTACATTTCTAAACCTTTACATGATTTGTGCATCAAGAATTATTGGAATCTCAAATATGTTCTATTATCATCTTTTGATAGATTTGACTTTGCTAATATTAAACATGATAACATTAATCAAATAAGTTGTTTGAAAGAAATCTTTGTGCTTCCATTTTCAAAGCTAACTGCAGGTCTAGAAAAATAGAGAACTTATTTCGCTCATAAGAAAAAAAATAACATACATATGAATTATAAAGAGCACAATGAACAACCTTCAAGTTATCATAGTATTTGGCATATACATCCACCCTGTATTTTGTTTCCACTATTTTTAGGACAACAAAAGTTGAGGAAGACTTTTCTTAAAAAGAGGGAGCAAGATATGACCATGCCAAGGACATCAACAATTACTCCTAATTCTAAGGATCCATTCAAGGTGAAAGCTAAACTTGATTCTAAACCCTTTCGGTTTTCACCTACAAGACTACTATGGTTTATATGATTATAGGTTCAAACATATTGCTGTGATGAAAGGAGAAAATTATTGCAGTAGAAACACCACATCTACCCCTATTGGCCTAGCACAATTAATTGACTTAGATGGGTTAGAGTCGAGGACGACTCCTTTTCAAGAGGGGGAGGATGATGAGGACATCTCAACCATGCATGCTACTTCAAGTACTAATCAACCATCATCTAACATAAATGATACAATTCAAGGTACACTTACAAGAAGTTGTTCCAGAAAACTTCAAGAGCAGGTGAATTCATTCCTTATTGATTTTAATCTTGATACTTCTAAGAATGTTATACTACCTAAGTGTTCTACTTTTTTTGTACTTAGGTATGCACATCAAGGAAAGGTGTTACTCTACATGAAGAAAAGCAACAGACCAGTTCGGACCAGTCCGGAAAAGCAGCAGACCACCAGTCCAAAACGGAAGAGTTCGGACGAGTGGAGTCCAAAACGGACCAGTTGAAGAAATGATCATATCTCTCTACTATGAAAAGCTTTTGAGGCTCAAGAGGACATTTTGGAAAGCTTATCAAGTCTACTTTCCAATGCAACAAACCTCACCACTTTTGGACGTGCAGAAACCAACAACCTCGCGAATCCACTTCAGAGGACCATTTCGTGGAGGCCTTTTCACATTCTTAGTCTTTTCATTTCTATCTCGTGTTTACACCTATCTAGCAGGACTGTTGCTAGTATATATACCCCTTTGCATCCTTGCAAACTCAGACTTTTGATAATCGAATATAGAACATTTGTTCAGTTGTGTGCTAACAAACCCCCAGAGAGAGATTCTCTACCCCTTTCCTCTTGTGTTTTCCTTCGCGGAGATTACAGAAGCGGCCGCGTCATCGGCACCCAATCCGTGCTCCTGATCTTTGAGTTCAGGTTGCGTAGGTTGGTTTCTTTGAGAGTGTGGTTGGGCGAATCCTTGGTTCAAGCTGCCGTATAGAGACGGTGGTTGGCTCCTTGTGCGTGTCATCAGGTTACACTAGTTATCGCTGCTTGCAGCAAGTTATCGGTCAATCTTTGGCTAGTTATCAAGAACAAGATCCTACGTCGTGAAGATCGGGACCGTACTTCATAAAAAATGTTTGATAAATAATGAGGAAAAGGACTTGTCAACAAAGTAGCACTGTCATGGTAAAAATAAATGCACTTTTTTAGCTTGAAATTAACTCTTATTTCTTCTCTAGGGCATAATTACAAAATAATCTTCCATAACTTTAAAAAACTAGCAAAGAACTTGAAATGATCATCTGCTCTGTAATGACAACAAATAGAATAAAAATAGGAGGACAACATGTTGAGATACTAGTTATACATTAGACGAACTACCATTGCCTTGGCTTATGCATAGGCTGTCCAAAGAAGCACGCTCCTATAGTACTGGATGATAAACCCCATGGTGCAGTAGTATGTCTGCAGGCGGATTCAACAAGCCCCATCTCCCATGCCGTGATATAAATTAAAAGCTCAGGTCACTAGATCAGCATAATATTTAAGTGAAGCATAAAGATTGTTGACCTAATATTGGTCATAAATTTCATTATATTGCAAAAATAAACTATGGAGCAAACAACATGATACCGTGCAACATGTGACGAACAGTTGAATGATTCACCCTAAAAGAAAGAAAGAATGAAAGAAACTGTTTTTTTCTCCTGTCTGGTAATTAGCACCACACAAGATTTGATTTTGTTTCAGCTAGAAAGTTTGGAAAATATTAATCAAAATTAAAAATTCAAACATATTGAGATACTTGAAGTATAACTAGATAACTGCACTAGAGTAAACCATAAAGTCTTTTTTTTTTTGCGAATGAGTAAACCATAAAGTCACCGGGACATATGTGGAGTAACTCAAGGTAATACTAACTAAAGGTAAGTGGGTAACATTGGGATGCAGTAAAAATTATTCACACCTGATTATTAAGGCTATGGAGTGGCCAACGACACCATTTAGAAGCATTGCAAAATAAAAATATATATGTTCTTTTTCTTCAAAATATACAGCAGCAGCAGATACAAGAATGCCCCTGATTCCTGAAGCAATAACATGCTTATACTGATCTGTCCTGAATCAATATACAGTAACATGCTTTACTCATGAATTCGTAACATTAAGATTCTGTCTATTTGTTTAATACTCCCTCCGTACCAAATTATAAGACTTTCGAAGAATCTTGGAGAGTCAAAACATCTCACGTTTGACCAATAATTATAGAGAAAACAATCAAGATTTATGATATCAAATAGACATATTATAAAAATATAATTGATAACAAATCTAACGATACTTAGTTGACATCATAAATGTTATTATATTGTCATATAAGTTTGGTCAAACTTGAGATAGTTTGACTCTCCAAGATTCTTGGAATGTCTTATAATTTGAAACGGAGGAAGTAGAAAGCAAGAACAAATGTCACCTGTGTTATTATTATCTTATACTCCAATCCTCCATCCACGAAATAATATAACTATGGAATCCATGCGAGTAAAAGTAACTCAAGTTTGATCAAGTTTATAGTAAAGAGCATTAGCATTTAAGTCTCTAAACAAAATTTATTACAAAAATATATTTTATAATTAATCTAACAATATTTATTTTGTATCATGAATAATGTTATAACTCCTTGTGTCCACAAAAGAATGCAATTATGGCATCCACGCTATTCAAGCTAGTTAAGTTTGATTGAGTTTATAGTAAATATTATTATCATTTGTATCCCGAAATAAATTTATTATGAAAATATATTTTATAACTAATCTATTGGTACTTATTTTGTACCACTAATGTTAGTATATTTTTCTATAAATTTAGTCAAAGTTGAAATTATTTGATCCTTGAAAAACGAGAATGGAATTCTTTTGTAGACCAAGGGTGTACTTTTTATATAAATTTAGTCTAAGTTCGAATATTTGAATCCTCGAAAAGCAAGATTTCTTTTTTTTTACGGAGGGAGTGTGTGCCAAAACAAAAAAAAAATGGAAAGGGACCTTAGGATTCTTATCAACACAACAATACAGTCGAAACCCTGATGAATCTCAACTTCAGTTCAACAATCGCCAAGAAACCAAAGATAGAGATGAAAACAATTAGGTTCATTATAACAACTATCCTTATAGTAGTATAACTATTTTCATTTTGATAGTATACTTTTTACAAGGTACTTAGAGTTAAAAAAATATATTTGGTGTTGGACAAACTTAGATGGACTTATATTTAGATTAGAGAAGGAAAAGTGATTAAGTAGGGCTCGTTCAAAATATACAATGGAATAATCTTTTTTTTTGCTAGATAATACGAATATACACCATAGAGCAATTGATTTTAGCTACCGAAATAATCAAAATATATAACAGAATGATTAAATTTTCATTACAACATTCAAGTTCAAATATTTCAAAAAAAATCATATGGAACAACTGTCAAAGTACTTGCATTGTTCCACTAAAAAGAACGAAAGCATGTATATAAAGCAAAATGACAAATTGAAAAGGCAGACCTACCCCCGGATCCGGCCTTGCATCCTGGTCCTCCTGGAGAAGAAAGAGAAAGTACAGCCTAGGAGCACCGTTGGCCAGGCAGACCCACATCCGTCTAGTCCAGCCCAATATAGTACGGTCCCCTCCCGACCGTTGCGTTCAAACGCGCCAATCCGACCGTTGCCTCCTACAGAACACCCCAAATCCCCAGCGCGTCTGCAGTTCTGCTGATCTGTCCCACCCACCAAACCAAGCTCTGTTCCACGTCTGCTCCTCGTGTTCGCAAACCCTGCTCGCATTAAACCACACAAGCTCTCATGACCTCGATCCTCTTTTGTGCCCACCAGCACCGATGGCCGCCGCTCTCCTCCGTGTATTGCCGCTCTTGCTGCTGCTAACGCTGACGGCGTCACCCGCGGCCGCCATTGCAGCTGTTTTGGCACCGGCAGCGGCCAAGAACGTCACCCTCGACTCTGCCACGCTGTCCTTGGCGGACCTCACGCTACTGGGGGACTCCTTCCTCCGCAACGGCTCCGTCGGGCTGACGCGGGAGACCGGCGTGCCTTCCTCCAGCGCCGGCACCGTCCTCTGCACCCAGCCCGTGGCGTTCCGGGGCCCCAGTGCAACGGCCCTCAATGCCACCGCCGTCGCATCGTTCGCGGCCAGGTTCTCCTTCGTCATCGCCAACCCCAACGCGGGCGCCGCGGGGGGCGACGGCATCGCGTTCTTCATCTCCCCCGGCCGCGCCACGCTCGGCGCCACCGGCGGCTACCTCGGCCTCTTCAACTCCTCCGACTCCGCCGCAGCCAAGAACGGGTCCGCGTCCGGCGCCATCGTCGCCGTGGAGTTCGACACCATGGCCAACCCGGAGTTCACCGACCCAAGCGATAACCACGTCGGCCTGGACCTCGGCTCGCCGCTCTCCGTCGCCACGGTCGACCTCGCCGCATCCGGGATCGACCTCAAGAGCGGCAACCTCACGACGGCGTGGATCGACTACCGCAGCGCGGACCGCCGCCTGGAGGTGTTCCTGAGCAGCTACGCCGCGGCCGGCAAGCCGAAGCGGCCGGTCCTCTCCGTCGACGTCGACCTCTCGCCGTACCTCAAGGAGGCCATGTACGTCGGCTTCTCGGCGTCCACGGAGGGGAGCACGCAGCAGCACACCATCAAAGATTGGACCTTTCAGACATTCGGCTTCCCGCCCACGGCCAACTCCTCCTTTGAATCCAATGCCACCAGCAACTCGTCAGAGCCGGCCGCACCACCTGTCTCCAACAGCCACAAGAGGGTCGGGGTCGGGCTGGCGCTCGGAATCCTTGGCCCTGTCGCGCTCGCCGTCGCCTTCGTGTTCTTCGCGTGGGTCTCCATCAAGAAGCTCATAGAACTCACCTCCTCCCGGTCCCGGAACGACACCGCTTTCTCCGCGGAGCTTCTCAAGGGCCCGAGGAAGTTCAGCTACAAGGAGCTGAGCGCCGCCACCAGAGGGTTCCACACGAGCCGGGTCGTCGGTAAGGGCGCGTTCGGGACTGTGTACAAGGCCGCGATGCTGCCTGGCGCTGCTGCTGCCACCACCACCTACGCCGTGAAGCGGTCGACGCAGGCGCACCAGAGCCGGAGCGAGTTCGTCGCCGAACTCTCCGTCATCGCCTGCCTCCGCCACAAGAACCTTGTCCAGCTGGAGGGGTGGTGCGACGACAAGGGCGAGCTGCTGCTGGTGTACGAGTACATGCCCAATGGCAGCCTGGACAAGGCCCTCTACGGCGAGCCCTGCACGTTGTCGTGGCCGGAGAGATACACGGTCGCCGCCGGCATCGCGTCGGTGCTGTCGTACCTCCACCAGGAGTGCGAGCAGCGCGTCATCCACCGGGACATCAAGACCAGCAACATCCTGCTGGACGGCAACCTGAGCCCGCGCCTGGGCGACTTCGGGCTGGCCAGGCTCATGGACCACAACAAGAGCCACGTGTCCACGCTCACCGCGGGCACCATGGGCTACCTCGCGCCGGAGTACCTTCAGTCCGGCAAGGCCACCGAGCAGACCGACGTGTTCAGCTACGGCGTCGTGCTCCTCGAGGTGTGCTGCGGGAGGCGGCCCATCGACAAGAACGTGAACCTGGTGGACTGGGTGTGGCGCCTACACGGCGAGGACAGGCTCATCGAGGCCGCGGACGCACGGCTGTCTCTGTCTGGCGAGTTCCACAAGGACGAGATGCTGCGGCTGCTGCTCGTGGGGCTCAGCTGCGCCAATCCCAACTGTGAGGAGCGCCCCGCGATGCGGCGGGTGGTGCAGATCCTCAACCGTGAGGCCGAGCCAGCGCCCGTGCCGCGCAAGAAACCTCTGCTGGTGTTCAGCTCCAGCGCGTCCATGAAGCTGCAGGAGATCGCCTTCTCCTGCGGCGATGACGTCAGAGGCGGCTACTCTGTTGCCAAGCCTACATCCCCAAAGTCCGAGGGAGCCGACATTGAACGCTGATGCCGATACGAATTATACTACGTACTATACAGATTTGTTGGTTTGGTTCGTGTGTTCATAAGGGGAGTATAGGTAATAATCCCCATAATATAGCTGCTTCAGTCAGTCTAGAAAGTGCTGATGAATGCAATTGCATGAGTCATCTACGGTCTAGCGGAGCTTGCGTTGATGGCTGGTATCAGCGATCAATGTGCTGATAGTGAATTACTACTTGTGTGATTCCTACATGTATTTGTCATGTGTGTTTATTAGGGGAATATAGGTAATAATCCCCGCTGTTGTATGAAAAGTTAAATACTGAATAATTGAGACATTTTGCCAAGTGTGTTTCTGCAGATTTTCAGAGTTCAGACATCTTTGCTAAAAATGGCAGGGTATCTGCTTTAAGGAAGCGTCAGAATTGACTCTGAATTTCCAAGATCCATGTTCGGACTCAGAGATGAATGCCACTGGCAAAGTTCAATTCTGCAACAGAACTTCGTTACGATCCACTGGCAAAGTTCAATTCTGTAACTGAATAATCTAGTCAGAACATTTCGTCACGTTCGAACTTCTGATCCACAACTTCAGACACTAGTGATTAATTTGTTGTCTCCCCTGTTGCCTTTATACTACTCATGAACCGTCCACGATCAGTAGTCCTTTGTCAGGCCTGATTAGCCTAAGACGCTCGGCTTGGCTTGACAAAAAGGACACCTGATCCACCTTCTGGTTTGACTTAGGGCATGTTTGGGATTACTTCGTTCAAGGTTTTGTAACTCTGCACCACCAATTTTATTATGGAGCAACTCTATTTTAGAGTTTATGGAATAGGTGATACTGTTGGCACATTGTTAGCTTCAGTTTTAGGAATAGGTTGTTTCCTTATAAATGGTCTGGCATTGATTTACGTTTGTTCATTCAAGTAGTACTCAGAAAATGAAATTTTGGTTATCCATCATTCAGACAAAAGCACACACCATCAGCCAAAAAGCACTGTTACACCTACTACGTACTTAGCACATCAGAGCCACCCACGGACATGTCAAGCTCGAGGCCATTTGCTCTGCTATGGAATGGATATCTGAATTATTCATATTCGTATTAGTTCGAATTGTATATATAGATATTTATATTTGTATCTATTTTATAATAGAAGCCAATGTGGATGTATTTGAATTCGCTTTTTAATACTTTTCTCTATCTGATTCCAGATTCGTATTCGATGATATCCGACAGTATATGTATTCGTAAAGAAAATAAGAATCATTAACCTACTTAAAAGATTTCTCCTCATAACGAGTGAAAAATTATTTAATTGTATTATTACTAATAATGCAGGGAACTTATTTACCCGTATGTCTATAAATAATTTTAATATTAAATTATTAATGATACATAAATATTAAAATAATTTTAGTAATTTTCTAATTTAGTGTAATCCTCATATATTTGTTCTTTTAAATTATTTTAATACTTTAGTTTATATATTTATTGATGTAAATTGTTTTATATAAATTTATAATTTCATAATAAATATTTTTATATAATATTGATTAAATAATTGATATATTTATTAAATATTTATTGATAACTATGTTATTTTTATGTGATATCCATTTCAATGTTATATACACAAATGCTTTATCTCTACTTGTATAATAATTTTATAATCCCAATACTAATGATAAAGTAAAATAGCCATTTGTTTTCTACCATTTTATTTCAACTTCTTCACTTGGTCTATTATTTTATTCATTATTATCCATTATAATTTAGCTCACGCTATTAGAGATTATTAAAAGCGAGTACTTTCATTTAGTTCACTTTGGTTAACAATATACTTAGTAATAAAATT
Organism: Microstegium vimineum; assembly: GCA_022036555.1. Lineage (NCBI taxonomy): Eukaryota > Viridiplantae > Streptophyta > Magnoliopsida > Poales > Poaceae > Microstegium > Microstegium vimineum. The sequence goes on along the minus strand of CM039125.1, from coordinate 34,429,802 downwards.
TTATCCATATATATATTAAATTGAACGATATACATTTTGAGTTGACTTGAGTAAATATCTAAATATAAATCCGAATATGAGATATCTGTTTTGTATTCGTATTCGAAAATATCAAAATATGTATTCATATTCGAATTAAAGGCTCTTTTCGACCGGTAGAAAAGTTGGTTGATTCCGGTTGATTGAATAGTGGTCTGCGAGAGAGATTAAACTGAAATAAGTTGAAAGCAACTCAAGCAAACATAACCGTAGTGTGCGCTGAAGGAATAAATGAGTAAGGAAAAACTAACTGCTCCAACTCTATGTGGAGGTACATGACTTTAAAAACTAGAGTACCTCTTGAAGTGCTTACAAAACAAAACTTGGAGTTGGCTTTCTCCACTTTTTCCTTAGAGCAGTGTTCTTGAAGCTGAGGATATTTGGCAAAACAAAAATGGGAGAAAGGCCGGAATTCAAGAATTAGGCCTGCTCTGATCAATTGCAACCGGCCGGAACAACGGCAGCAGCTGCAAGCTTGTTTTGCAGAGCGGACAAGCTCTACAGGAAGACTATGAACTTGGTGGTACATGCTCACATCAAAGGGCGGTTCTAATGTGAAGACAAATAAGGAGGTGCATTCAGGACAGACAAATAAGCTTGAGAGGTGCAATAGTTTTTCCTCCGTGCGAATAAAGACAAATTATCTCTCACCAACCTTGTTTTTCCATCCGTGTCGCACGTTAACTGAGGAGAAGAAAAAAAAATTGTGAGTGGTGGATAGGAGGGACAAAAGTGTTTTTTATTTCCTTTTCTGAAGCATCTCTAAGAGTTTATGAACTTAGCATCCATTTATTATTGGCAAAATAAAAAAATAATCTCCAATAATTTAGCAAAACAACTTGACAACAATAGCAATTTGGCATATCTACGCACTTGACAAATATGCCAACCAGAGTCACCTTGGCATTTCCTCTTCTCCCACTGTCGCCTCTTCTCACTGCAGAATCATGGTCCCTTGTGTTTAGGCGATTAACGACAATGCTAGGTCACTATGACTAACGTGTGTTTTGGAGAGGCAAAGTCATTTGAGTTAGGTCATTAGTGATGCTAGATGAATGAGCTTAATGGTATTCATGCCCCCAATATGCAAATCGTTTCGGTTTCAAAGGATGAAGATACAAGTTGAAGACTAGGCTAGCTCTTATTGTATAAGGTTGAGAAGGGCACTAAGTATAGACTAGGACTTTGTTTTTTCTTTGACCGTACTATAAAGGGGGGTATGAGATTAGTAGCTTGACCTAGGAGAGTTTGAGAATGTTGGTGTATGCACACATGTCACAACTAGTTCTAGAGACCCTGCTCATAGCCCTTCGAGATGGTAGGAGAAAAACCTCTTCAAAATACTTAGTGAGATAAGGTGAAGAAGGAGGTCAGAGAGGCTCCGGACCAGTTTGCCTAGGAGGCTCCTGACCATTGGAAGTGGTCCGGTGGTCCTGCCTTAGGCAGTGCTTTGAGGAAGGTGCTCCGGACAACCTGTCCGGAGGGAACCGGACTAATGGAAGTAGTCCGGTGGCCACTGTGTTCTTCAGTGAGTCCCAAAGGGGGCTCCGGACTAGTCCGACGGTCCTCAGTAGAAGATCAATCGAGTCCAGTATACACCTAGGCTCCGGACCAGAGGCTCTGGACTAGGCACCGGACTATTGCAAGTAGTCCAGTGGTCCCTGTTCTGCCTTGGATTTGAATTGGACTGCATGCTCCGGACCAGGAGTAATGGTCCAGTGGTGAGGCTCCAGACTAGTCCGGTGCTTTCGCAGAAAAGGGAAAAAGCAAGAAACGACTAGTTTTGGAGGTGGGGACTATTTATAGTTGCCCTCTTTGTCCAAGTGAGCTCTCTTGGCCATTGTTTCACCTGAGAAACCTTTGAAAGAGTTCTTGGAGAGCCAAGTGCCTAGTGAGGGAGAGATTTGAGAGAGATCATCTTGTTCTTCCCCACTAGAGTGATTAGGAGGGACTTGTGTGCATCCATCCACCTTCCTAGCCTTGAGTTGGTTAAGTGAAGGTCTTGTGCTTGTTACTCTTGGTGTTCGACAGCACCTAGACGGTTTGGTGGTGTTCGGAGGAAGTGATTGTCGGAAGATTGTCGGCGGCTCTTCTCCAAGCTTTTGTGATCGGTTGTGGGCGATTCACCGAGCCGGAGTGGCGAAGAATCAGTCCGTAGAGAGAACTCTACCCTTGCGTGGGTAGAGGGGGAGCTATACCTTGCGAGGTGCTCCAACGAGGGCTAGGGGGGTGTGTCGACACCTCGATACCTCAAGAAAACATTGTGTGTCACCAATTCTCTATCCTTAGCTCTTTACATTTTGCATTACCTTTCCGTTGTGTTCTTTCAATTCCTACTAGAATTGCTTAGGTTGTCTTTCCTTTCATTGGCTTGCTATTGCTTTCTAGTTAGGATACACATTGCGGTAGGCACTAGGGGGTGATTGACATCACTAGGTTTTAATATTGCTTTAGAAATTTAAAAGAAGCCCAATTCACCCCCCCTCTCTTGGGCATCTAGATCCTTTCAATTGGTATCAGATCAAGGTTGCTCTCAAATTAGGCTTTACCGCCTAGAGCAAGATGTCCCATGGGGATGGACCGCCACCCATGTTTGATGGGGATGATTTTCCGTATTGGAAAGTGCGGATGGAGGCCTACCTTGAGGCCGTGGATCTCGGTGTGCACAAAGCCGCTACCATAGGTGGCACCGTGTTTGTCGAGGATCCCTTCTTTGAGAAGAACAATGCTAAGGCAAAGAACATTCTTTTCTGTGGCATTGGCAAGGATGTGTTCAACCGTGTGCAGAATTGCAAAACCGCTAACGACGTGTGGACAAACATTTGTGCGCTACACGAAGGGACCAAGTGTGAGCGTGAGGAACGCTACCATTTGGTCATGGCTAAGTTGAACTCCTTTACTATGCTTACTCATGAGAATGCTAATGAGATGTACTCACGTCTTAATATTCTTGTAGAGGAGTTGAATGGACTTGGGCACAACCAAATGGCGCTGGCTGATGTGGTACGCAAGATCTTGTGTGTCTTGCCAATTGATAAGTATAGCCACATCGTCACGGTGCTTCACCAAGGAGACCTCTCCGCCGCTACACCAACTCAAGTCTTAGGCAAGATCAATGCTCATGAGATGTACATGAAGATTGGTGATGGTAGCTCTTCATCCTCTTCCAAGAAGAAGGAGAAGGAGGAGAAGAAAGACTTGGCTATCAAGGCATCTTCCAAGGAGAAGTGCAAGATTCAATATGTCATTGAAAGCGCAAGTGAAGAAGATGATGATGAAGACAACATCGCACTCATGGTGAGAAAGACTACTAAGATGTTGAAGAGGCTAAACAAGAGTGGAGTCAAATTTGACTCAAAGAAGAAGAAATTCTTCACAAGCACCTCAAGGAAGCCAATCTCCCAAATGAAGTGCTACAATTGTGGCAATCTTGGTCACCTAGATCATTCTTGCCCCGAAGAAAAGAAAGACAAGTTCAAGAACTTCAAGAACAAGAACAAGTTCAAGAAGAACAAGGGAGGCAATGATGACTCTAGTGATGATGACAAGAAGCAAGACAAGCCATACAAGAAGAAGAAGAACTTCAACTTTCACAAGGTGAAGAAAGATGGCAAGGCTTACATTGTGGCTGATTGGCTCACCGACATTGAGGACTCTAGTGCCTCCTCCGATGATGAGAGTGAAGATGAGAAGGTGGCCGCTTTGGTGATTGGTTCTTCCCTTCCACCACCACCTCTTCCTTCATCACCGAGCTCATCCTGTACACACCTATGGCTCATGGCTAAAGGTGACAAGAAGGTAAAAATAGAGGATGATGATGATAGTGGTGACTCTAGTGGTAATGATAGTGACGATGAAGAAGCACCTTCCTATGATGAGCTAATTAAAATTTGCAACAAGTACGCTAGCATCATAAGGAGGTACAAAGGTAAAAATGACAAGCTACTAGAGATCAAAGGAAACTTGCATGATAAGCTTGACACCTTGACTAGTGCTAATGATGATTTGAAGCTTGAGATTAATTCTCTCACATCTAGAACTACGGAGCTCAAAGCCTCTCTTAAGCAAGCTAATGAGAAACATGATAAGCTTGAGAGGTCAACACAAGAGCTCCACACAAGATATAACTTGCTAAACGATGACTACCAAAATGTGAAGCAAGAACATGGCACACTAGTGGTAGCAAATGAATTTCTTAATCAAGATCTTGCTACACATGTTGCTACTAACCCATGTGCTAAGTGTGATAGTGCTACCTCTTGTGATATCTTGATTGATGATGTGGCTCTTGAGAAAAGTGCTAAGTGCAAGGGCAAGAGAGTTGTTGAAGCCGACAAGTTTGATGACTATATCAAGATGAGAGAAGAGAACTCAAAGCTCAAGGAAGAGCTAATCACTCTCAAGTCTAACAAGCCTATTGTCATCAAGCCAGCTCAAGAAGAAGACAAGGATGCTATTACCTTGATCACATCTCTAAGAGAAGAAATTGCCAAGCTCAAGATTGACAAGACCAAGCTTACAAGTGGCTTTGAGAAGTTAACCAAGAGTCACAACCTTCAAAGTGAGCTTTTGATGAGCACCGTCATGAAGAATGACAAGACCGACATTGGGTTCAAGGAGAACCAAATCATGAAGGCAAAAGTTGAGATTGAGGCCAAGAATTATTACAAGAACAAGTACAATGGCTACAATCAAGAGTACTCAAAGCCCAAGCCAAGAAGATGCTTTGAGTGTGGTCAAGTGGGTCATTTCGCTTATGATTGCAAGACTCAACTACCCAAGACCTTGCCCAAGCACACAAGGCCATTTGCTCATGATGCTCACTATGTCATCAAGAAGGACCACAAGGGTAGACCACTAGTAGCGTTCCTTGGTCCACCAATGAAGAACAAGCCTAGAGTTCTTTGGGTTGCAAAGGAGATGGTTACCAAGGCAATGGGGCCCCGCTTTGAGTGGGTTCCCAAACAACAAGCTTAACTCCAAGTTGCTTGTGTGTAGGTGAACTACAAGACCGGTGGAAGTCATTGGGTGATTGATAGTGGTTGCACTCAACATATGACCGGTGACTCCCGGATGTTCACTACACTTGATAAAGAATGTGAAGGGCAAGACAAGATTACCTTTGGGGACAATTCAAAAGCTAAAGTTCAAGGTCTAGGCAAAGTGGCAATCTCCAATGATCAATCAATATCAAATGTCTTGCTAGTTCAATCACTAAGCTTCAACTTGCTTTCCGTGGGTCAACTTTGTGATCTTGGATTTCATTGTCTCTTCACTCCAACCGAGGTGATTGTGACCAAGATTGAAGATTCTTCAATGATATTCAAAGGGTTTCGGCACAACAACCTCTACTTAGTGGATTTCACCTCAAATGAAGCCGAGTTGCAAACATGTCTATTATCCAAGAGTTCTTTGGGTTGGCTTTGGCATAGAAGATAAGCTCATGTGGGCATGTCAACTTTGAAGAAACTTATCAAGAAGGAGATGGTTAGAGGTGTGAAGGATGTGGTGTTTGAGAAGGACAAGTTGTGTAGTGCATGTCAAGCCGGCAAGCAAGTTGCCAACACCCATCCCACTAAAGCATTCATGTCAACCTCAAGAGTTCTAGAGCTACTCCACATGGATTTATTTGGACCTACCACCTATGCAAGCCTTGGAGGAAATCTCTTTTGCTTAGTGGTAGTTGATGACTACTCTAGGTACACTTGGGTGTTCTTTCTTCAAGACAAGAGTGAAACTCAAGCTATCTTCAAGAAGTTTGCAACAAGGGCACAAAATGAGTTTGAAGTGAAGATCAAGAAGATAAGAAGTGACAATGGCACCGAGTTTGTCAACACCAAGATTGAAGACTATTGTGATGGAGTGGAGATCAAGCATGAGGTATCCGCCACATATACTCCACAACAAAATGGTGTTGTAGAGAGGAAGAACCAGACGCTCATAACTCTAGCAAGATCTATGCTTGATGAGTACAACACTCCGGAGAAGTTTTGGGCGGAGGCCATCAACATCGCTTGCTTTGCGGAAAACGGCCTCTTCATCCAAAGACTATTGAAGAATACTCCCTATGAGCTTGTGAATGGGAAGAAGCCGGATATTTCATTCTTTCGGGTGTTTGGTTGCAAAGTGTATATCTACAAGAAGCGCCAACACTTGGGTAAATTCCAACGGCGGTGTGACCTTGGTTTCCTTGTTGGATATTCGCTTAAGTCCAAGGCATACCGTGTATTTAACAAAGCCACCGCCTTAGTTGAAGAAACGTATGACTTGGAATTTGATGAAACTAATGGCTCCCAAGGAGCATTTGGGGATATTGATGTAGGTGATGAACCCTTGAGGGAGGCAATGAAGAATATGCCAATTGGTGCTATAAACCCGCAAGAGGTGGAAGAAGTAGAAGATGATGATAATCAAGATCCTTCTCCACCTCGCACGCCTCAAGTTGAAGAAGATCAAGTGAGGGAAGCTCAAGAAGATACCTTCATCCCTCAAGTTCAAGCTGAGGCCGAAGCAAGCAATGTTGAAGCACCACGTCCCCCTCCTCAAGTTCATGATAGAAGATCAACACCTATCCTTCAAGCATACCCCATGATCAAATCATAGGAATTCCATCAAGGGGAGTAATGACTCGCTCTAGACTTGCATCTTATGTTGAACATCACTCGTTTGTTTCCTTTGTTTAGCCTACTAGTGTTGAGGACGCACATGTGGATCCGGATTGGGTGAATGCCATGCATGAAGAACTCAACAACTTCACCCGGAACCAAGTGTGGACACTTGAAGAAAGGCCAAAGGGAGCAAGAATCATTGGCACCAAGTGGGTGTTTAGGAACAAGCAAGATGATCAAGGCGTTGTTGTCAGGAACAAGGCAAGATTGGTGGCAAAGGGGTTCTCTCAAGTAGAAGGACTTGATTTTGGAGAGACCTTTGTCCCGGTTGCAAGACTTGAAGCCATTCGTATCCTTTTGGCGTATGCTTCACATCACAAAATGAAACTCTTTCAAATGGATGTGAAGAGTGCTTTCTTAAATGGTTTCATCAATGAACTTGTCTATGTCTCACAACCTCCCTGGTTTGAAGATCCAAACTTGCCTAATCATGTCTATAGGTTTTCCAAGGCTCTCTATGGATTGAAGCAAGCTCCAAGAGCTTGGTATGAGAGGCTAAGGGACTTCCTACTCAAGAAGGGCTTCAAGATCAGGATCGTCGACACAACACTATTCACCAAGAAGCTTAATGGAGAGATCTTTGTTTGCCAAGTATATGTTGATGACATTATATTTGGGTCAACAAACCAAGACCATTGCAAGGAGTTTGGTGCATTGATGTCTAAGGAGTTCGAGATGTCAATGATTGGCGAGCTAACCTTCTTCCTTGGTTTCCATGTGAAGCAATTGAGGGAGGGTACCTTCATATCTCAAGAGAAGTACACTTATGATGTGCTCAAGAAATTCAAGATGGAGGATTGCAAGCCAATCAAGACCCCAATGCCTACTAATGGGCATCTCGATCTCGATGAAGGAGGTAAACCGATTGACCAAACTCTCTATCGTTCTATGATCGGTAGTTTACTTTACCTCACCGCATCTAGGCCAGATATCATGTTTAGTGTGTGTATGTGTGCTAGGTTTCAAGCAAGCCCTAAGGAGTCGCATTTATGTGCGGTCAAAAGAATCCTTAGGTACATAAGGCACACCCCTAGCATTGGCCTTTGGCATCCCAAAGTAGCTCCCTTCCTACTTTGTGGCTATTCCAATTCGGATTATGCCGGGTGTAAGGTTGATAGGAAGAGTACCTCCAGTGGTTTCCATTTGCTAGGAAGATCACTTGTCTCTTGGTCCTCCAAGAAGCAAAATAGTGTGGCATTGTCTACCGCCGAGAGGGAATACATTGCCATGGGAGCAAGTTGTGCACAAATCTTATACATGACCCAAACACTTCTTGATTACGACGTTGTTTTAAAAGATGTTCCACTTTTGTGTGATAATGAAAGCGCCGTAAAGCTTGCTAACAACCCAGTTCAACACTCTCGCACCAAGCACATTGATATTCGCCATCACTTTCTCAGAGATCATGTGGCTAGGAAATACATCACAATAGTTGGAGTTAAGAGCGAAGATCAATTGGCGGATATCTTCACTAAACCACTCGATGAAACAACCTTTTGTAGGTTGAGAAGCGAGTTGAATGTGCTTGATCACTCAAACTTCACTAAAAAATGAGATTGTGTGAACCATGCATTCATTTGTAATATAATCATGTTTAATCTATAGTAATGCACATAGGCTTGGCTAACGCGATCGGGATAACCGCTCTCAATTGTGTGAAGAAGTCTTACCGCGGTTTAAACTTGCAAGCAACCTAGATTCAAATTTCGTATTGCATTGCATATGCATGTGTGTTGCTTGTTGCATCCTTTTCAGTTAAGTTTGATCATCCTCTAGGTTCGTCACTTAGGGGGAGCATTCAAAGCTCTAGCTTCAGCTAATACCCCTCTTGTGCCCCTATGGTGATCCTTGGAGCTTTATTGAACTATTTTCTTATGAAAACTAAATCTAGCCTAAGGAAAACTATTTTCAAATAGAGGGTTTGAGAGGCGGTTCTTATGCTAAGTCCAACAAGTGTTTCTTTCTGCTCTTTTGTGTTGGTACTTGGCTAAGAGAAAAGATTGGAGAGAAAATCAGGAAAATTCAAAGCAAAACAAGCACCGGACTACCCTCCGGACAACTTCCAATAGTCCGACGCTTGCCTCCGGACCAGAGTCCGGAGCCTGGTGACTCTCTGTTCCCAGAAATCTTTCTCCAAGTCAGCTGTCAGACCACCTATGATAGTCCGACGCTTACCTCCAGACCAGAGTCCGGAGCATGGTCACTTACTGGACTCTCAAGATTTTCTCCAAGTTAGCCATCGAACCACCTGCATTAATCCGACGCTCACCCTCCGGACCAGAGTCCGGAGCCTAGGCGCTCACTGTACTTTCTAGTCTGGCTCAAGTCAAGTGCATCGGACCACCTGTCTGGTGCACCTCCAGACCATCGGAGACCCCGATTTGTCCAACGGTTTGTTTGTGGTAACTAGTAGGGGTGACAGACCTATCTAGGCTTTGATCCCACCACGTTCGGCCAAGTTCTTAAAGCGTAGGACTTCTTGTGCTAGTCGGTTTAGCACCCTTTTGATCCCTTTCTGTTGCTAAGTGGCCTAGTGGCTTGAGTTGCAATTGTGTATGAACATTATTCTTGCTTGATATGACTTGTCTTATTAAGTTAGAACCATGCAAGTAGAGATAGATATTTGGAAACTTTATGCTCGCTCGCTGTCCTCCTCGCTCACTAAACTACTCTTTATCATTGGAACTTCTCCTATGTGTCATTGCACTTATCATATATATATATATATCATTTACCCCTACCATACTTTAGTTGGTATATTAGTTAGTGGATCACCATGGTTAGATATCATATTCTTGAACCATTGCTTCCCTGAGGATAAATACGATACCATGGAATACTCCTGGGTGAAATTCTACAACAGTATTTCTATGCGCTTGCGGAATATTCTACATGAGCATAATAAACACCAACAGGGTGACGCTGACTCTGATTCATAGAAAGGGACAAAATACGAATATAAAAGAGGAGCTCCACGGATTGAAGGAGCAACTGCTAGCTCCAGACGTGAGGTAGAAGCCTGGTCTAGCTACTTTTTTGGCATGTACAATTTAGTGTGTGAAAGAATTAATGCTAAAACCCCTGAACATATCCCAATTATGCCTCGTCAGTCGGAGTTCAATGAGGCAGAAGGCCCCGCTCCTGCTCCCGCTCCCTCGATGACATCAGCCTCAGTGAAATCTAAGGGGGTGAAACGGAGGAGGGGGGAACATGGGAGGCATCAGAGGGAGTTGACTGACGATGTCCACATGGTCCTTGGTGTGGGGCCAGAGGGAAACCCGTTGATGTCGCTTGATGTCATCGGCCGATTCAGCAACTAGGTGGGTTGCATAGTCAGGGAGAAGGTGCTCATCACTTGGCCGTCCTGGCACATTGTCCCAGACGATATAAAGGAAAATGTCTGGGGCGAGGTGACTAGGACATTCTCCTCTCCAGAAGGCACCGACTTGGCCAAGTGCAAGGAGTGGGCACTACACGTGGCATCCTGTTCGTGGTGCAACTTCAAGTCCATGCTTGCTAGGTATTTCCTGAAGAAGGAGAAGTCACCCATACACAAATACACCATGGTGAAGGCGCACATATGGGACAAATTCGTCAGGCTGAGGAGTACACCTGAAGCTAAGTTTAGCGCGCTGGTGAAGAAGAACAAGCATCCCACCACTTGGGCATGATTGGCTTTGCTGGTCACAGGCCCTAGTGGCGGGCACAAGACCAAGCTAGACAGGAGGCCAGAATCCCTGGTCCCTACGAAGGGGTTGATCCTAGGGCAAAAGACTTCATTTTTTCCCGGATTTCGAAGAAACTAAAGCCAGGCGCAAGCAAGTTCAATGAGCCTCACTTCGAGGAGGTGGAGAAGGCTATCATCCAGGCCAGCAAATCCAAGGACAACATCGAGGTCCGCAAAGGACACGACATGCTGACCGAGGTCCTAGGAACCCCTGAGCATCATGGTCGCGTTCGTGGAATGTAGTCGAAGATGAGCTGGTTGTCCGTTGAGACGTGGAGAACCGACTCAAGCAAGTACCGGTCAAGGGAAAGGTACAAGAAAGAAATATTTCAGAAAGGATACGAGGAAGGCGTGTCCAAAATGATTAGTCAAGGAATAAAGAAGGCCTTCACCAGCAACAACCCCGAGATGGTGGCTCTGAGGTCACAAATGTTTCGCCAGGCTAGTCTTTCCACGCCTTCGACTCAAGTTCTAGAAAGACAATTGGTGCTGAGGCTAGAAGACATCCAAGATATCCTACATGTCCAGCTTCAGGTCCCGATCGGGCGGCAAGGTAGGAAGATGATTATTGCAGAGGGAGTGGTACATCAAGTCCATGAAATTGTGGAAATCAACATAGATGACATCCCTCCGAACTATGTTGTTGTGACCCCTGTCTGGATTGCGCCAAATCAAGATGATTATGAACTGGATCATCCTAACTTACATCGACACGTAATTCTAGGAACAACGATTGGTCACCAAATCTTGTGGAATCAAGAAGACGTTGAGATCATCCCGACGGCACCACAAAATACGCCGACCACCGGCGGATCACAACCATCAGTTGCCGAATCTTGTCCCCCTCAACCGGAAGATCCGAATGACAGCGGAGATGGTGACAAGGACGATGGCGCGGACAAGGGCAAGGGTAAGGAAAAAGGGGATGGTGATGGCAAAGGCGGGAAGGAGAAGGGAGAAGGAGATGGTGGGGACAAGGACAAGGACAAGGACAAGGGCATGGACATGGGCACAAGCTCAACCCCTCCTCCAAATAGTCCACATGCGGATCCATTGAGAAGTCCAGCTGCGGACCCACTTGCGGACCCACCTCCAGACCCACCACTACTAGAAACCCCCCTATAGCTACGCTTTTTTATACCATAGCCACGCTTTAATCCATCTCTATAGTGTTGTAGGCATGCTTTACGAAAACGTGTTAGAAGCGTATTCGTATGGACTGTGTCAGGCTCCGTAGAGACGATTTTTGTAAACGTATATATTAGATGAATAGACGTTTTGTAGAAACGTAAGATGCATATCTAAACCCATTTGAGGGGCTATATAAGGAGGACCCCTGCCCCCTGGCAAAAAGCAATCCATTATTCATTTACATATTTTCTAGAGAGGATTCGCCAGAGAGGGAGGATCCCTTACGGATCTATTCTCCAGGGCTTAGCATACATGTGAGATTAGATTGAGAGAGTTAGAGTGGAGGTGTGGATTGGAGGAAGCCCAGCCTGTCGGTGTCTCTTCTCCAGTTTGTATCGACGAGATCAAGACTCCTAACCCGAGGCTTGCTCCTAGGATTTATTCGGTAATTCGACTTCTAATTCTAGTAAGTTCCCTGTTTATTAATTTTTTGGTTTGTGAGTTTACTTTATTCTCTTCGCGTGTGGTAGTAGCTCGGAAAGTGACAATTCTGTAGATACCTTTGGAACCAACAATCTCGTTAGAAGGACTGGTAGGGTTTATAGGCCGCATGATAAACATTCTTTGAGGTGGCTCTTATCACGACGGTTCTCCCCAATAGAATAATAACGCATATCTTATCTAGACTAGAACGAGACTACAGTTGTGATCTTCTTTAATCACCCATATCTAGATCGCCTTGTTAATAGCCAAAAGGTTAATAGCATAGATTGGTTAGTCAGACGCACCATTTCTCCCTGTGGAAATATAAATTACGATACTCTGGATAATCTCCCGGGTGAAGTTCTCACCGGTATCCGTGCGCTTGCGGATTACTTCCAAGTGATTTCTCTGTTTGCGTTAACAAATATCAACAAGCATTTCTGGCGCCGTTGCCGGGGAGAAAGACGGTTTGCTGAGATAACCTTGAATCTTGCTATTTTCTTGTATCTATACTTTTATATTTTCTTATCTTTTTCAATTTCTTTATTTCTTACATAGTCTATCCTTATGGAAAATCTAAATTCCACACCTATCTATCAATTTTCTGCACCCACGGAGACCGACCTATTACCATGGGAGTCATCACAACCTATCCAAACTCCCCAGTTTAGGTTGAGTCCGCGGTTGATTGCAATGATTCAAAGCCTATCCTTTTCAGGAAAGGAAGACGAAAATCCTTACCTTCATATTCGAGATTTTGAGCAAACATGTGATTGTCTTCGCATAGAAGGAATATCTGATAAAACTTTACGTTGGAACATTTTTCCTTTTCCTTTAAAAGGAAGAGCTAAACAATGGTATAATAAGAAGGTAAGTCAATAACAAGGAGATTGGGGAGTTTTGCGCTCCAACTTCTGTTTAGACTTTTATTCCATCACTCAAATCGTCGACCTTAGAGTCAAGGTTCTAACCTTCAAACAAGAAGAGAATAAATCTTTGGCTTACTCCTGGAAACGTTTTCTTGAGATTTTAGAATCTGGACCACACCTTAGCATCCTTGTTCTTCTTCAACATTTTTATAAAGGTTTTCGTAGAAAGGATAGAGAGTTGCTAAACACCACATCTGGAGGTTCTTTCTTTCATGTACCATCCATAGAAGCAAAATCAACCTTAGATAGAATCCTAGATGTTGAGTTGGATAATACCCTCCATGAAGAAACCCATGAAGCTGAAGACAATACCTTGCCAGATCCAACATCCACTTCAGCTATCCCAAGTTCTGAACCTAAAAAGGAAGAAATTCCACCGCCTGATTTCATGCTGGATATAGATCCTGATCTTTTCACTGATTTCGGAAACATTTCAAACTATGTTTCTATTTCAAAACCCCGAAATCATCACCTTAGCAACCATATATACCAAATGCTAGACAGAAGCATTTTGGGAGAGCTTATATCAATCATAAGTAGCAAATGGTTAGAAGAATCAAAGCTTTCCTCTGATGTGATCCGCTTGGATTCACCTTCTATTCCAATATGATGTGCATTCAATTCAGATCAATTTGATGCTCTCTATAATCCTGTTGTGGGGGGTCAATATCATGTCTAAATCACTTTCGCATCAATTATTGGGCGAAGTGACTTTAACCCCAATAACAAAGTTCATGAAGAATCTTGACGGACATATAGTCCCTAGTCTTGGAATTTTACATGTCTTACCCATTATGGTAGATGGTGTCATGGTTCGTTTGAACTTTTATATCTTTGATACATGGGATCACGACCTTTTGCTAGGACAACCTTTTAGAAGACTTCTTTATGAAAGACAAAATGGGAAACTAAACATTTCCTTTGGAAAGAGTTTTCAAATCCCAATGACAATCTCTCGTTCTTTGAATAGTAAAACTGAATCATATCTTCTACCTGATCCTATGGAGGAAGTAAAAACTCCTTCTCTAGAGCTTTTCAATGAACCAGATTTGGAAGAAGATGCTCCTTTCTTCATACAAGAAGAAACTGACCCTTCTGAACCTGAACCCTTAGAAGAGTTTGCAGAAATGCCTAGACCTCCTATAGAGCTTAAACCTCTACCACCCGGTCTTACGTATGCTTTCCTCCATAATAATCCAGAGTCTCCTATAATCATAAGTGATAAAATCACTCAGGAGCAAACTCTGCGTTTGATGGCTGTTCTAGAAAAACATCGTTCAACCTTTGGTTACTCACTCCAAGATCTCACTCGAATCAGTCCTTTAATTTGCACTCATCGCATTCCTACAGATCCTTCTGTTTCACCTTCTCTAGAACCCCAACATAGACTCAACAACGTGATGCGAGAGGTAGTTAAAAAGGAAGTTTTAAAATTGCTGCATGCAGGGATTATATATCCCGTGCCGCATAGTGAGTGGGTAAGTCCAGTGCAAGTTGTGCCTAAGAAGGGAGGCATGACTGTTGTCACAAATGAAAGGAATGAGTTGATTCCTCAACGCACTGTCACAGGATGGCGGATGTGTATAGACTACAGGAAGCTAAACAAAGCTATGAATAAGGATCACTTTTCTTTACCTTTTATAGATGAGATGTTAGAGCGGTTAGCCAACCACTCTTTTTTCTGTTTCTTAGATGGATATTCACGGTATCACCAAATCCCGATCCATCCCGACGACCAAAGCAAAACCACCTTTACATGCCGCTATGGAACTTATGCTTATCGTAGAATGTCTTTTGGGCTATGTAATGCTCCAGCTTCTTTTCAAAGATGCATGATGTCTATATTTTCTGATATGATTGAAGATATTATGGAAGTTTTCATGGATGATTTCTCTGTTTATGGAAAAACTTTCGATAGTTGTCCTGCAAATTTAGATAGAGTTTTGCAAAGATGTGAAGAAAAACATTTAGTCCTTAACTAGGAAAAGTGTCATTTTATGGTCAAAGAAGGAATAGTGCTAGGACACCTAATATCTGAAAGAGGCATTGAGGTAGACAAAGCTAAAATTGAAGTAATTGAACAATTACCTCTGCCTATAAATGTGAAAGGAATAAGAAGCTTTCTTGGTCATGCTAGTTTTTATCGAAGATTTATAAAATATTTTTCATTTATTGCTAGACCATTAACTCTGTTGCTTGCCAAGGATGCTCCTTTCATTTTTTATGACGCTTGTTTAAAAGCTTTTGAATTATTGAAAACAACGCTCATCTTTGCACCAATCATTCAACCCCCTGATTGGTCTTTACCTTTTGAAATTATGTGTGATGCTAGTGATTATGTTGTGGAGGCAGTTTTGGGACAAACTAAGGATAAGAAGCATCATGCAATAGCTTATGCTAGTAAAACTTTGACAGGACCACAACTTAATTATGCAACCACTGAAAAAGAGCTCCCGGTTGTTGTTTTCGCTATAGACAAATTTAGATCTTATTTAGTAGGAGCCAAAGTAATTGTTTATTCTGATCATGCTGCTTTAAAATACCTGCTCACTAAAAAATATGCTAAACCTCATTTAATAAGATGGATCCTGCTGCTCCAAGAGTTTGACATAGAAATAAAAGATAAAAGGGGAGTAGATAACCCTATTGCAGATCACTTGTCTAGAATGTATTTTGAGAATCCACAGGAACTACCCATTGATGATTCACTCCGGGATGACATGCTCTACGGAATCAACAGATCCGACCCCTGGTATGCAGATATTGTTAATTTTATGGTTTCAGGATACATACCACCAGGAGGAAACAAAAGAAAGCTTATTCAAGAGAGTCGTTCACACATATGGGATGAGCCATACCTCTTCCGAGTATGCTCTGATGGCCTACTTAGGAGATGTGTGACTATTGAAGAAGGAATGAAGATCATTGAAAGATGCCACTCATCACCATATGGAGGTCATTATGGAGCATTCCGCACACATGCAAAAATTTGGCAGTGTGGATTCTATTGGCCAACAACGTATGAAGACACCAGAGAATTTATCAGAAGATGCGGGCCATGTCAGAGGCACGACAACATAAACTCAAGGGATGCCATGCCACTCACCAGCAATTTGCAAATAGAGCTCTTTGATGTTTGGGGAATCGACTATATGGGACAATTCCCCCCATCAAAGAAGTGTGAGTACATCTTGGTGGCGGTTGACTACGTCTCCAAGTGGGTGGAAGCATTACCTTGCAAGCATGCCGACAACGTGAATTCAAAGAGGATGTTTGAAGAGACCATATTTCCAAGATTTGGAGTCCCCAGAATAGTGATAAGTAATGGAGGATCAAATTTCATCGACAAACGTTTTGAACAGTACCTAGCGAGGCATGGGATCCGCCACAACGTTGCTACACCTTATCATCCTCAGACAAGTGGCCAAGCAGAAACCTCAAACAAACAAATCAAGAATATTCTTCATAATACAGTGAATGAAATGGGAACACCATGGAAGGACAAGTTACCCGATGCACTCTGGGCATACGGGACTGCATACAAAACTCCAATTGGAATGTCTCCATATCAACTCGTATATGGGAAGACTTGTCTGTCGACGAAATACACGTTGCAGTCTACCTATGGGGTACCCCACGGTAGTAGATTGTAGGCGGAGGTGTGGCGACGACGATCAAGCGTAACACAGGGAGCGTAGACATGGTGATTTAGACAGGTTCGGGCCGGCAAATCACCGTAATACCCTACGTCCTGTGTTTTGGTGGCTGGATTGATGTGTATATTAGGTTACAAGACCCATAGATGCGATCTAGGGGATTGTGTAGAGATTATTTCGGAGGGGTTCCCTGCTAGCCTTATATAGCCGGGGAGCAGGGTTACTGTTTCCATATCCTAACAGATTACGATCGGTCCCTTTAGGTAAGAGATCCGAGTTTATCTTCTAGGACCCTTCTTGGAGAGCAAGGCTTCTTCGGAGTCCTTGGCGAGAACGATGAGTTGGTCACGTGCCGCAAGGCCTCATGGGCTGGGCGTCTTCTGGTCGGCAGGCCCAAAAGGTCCCTGGGGATATGCCGAGGTATATATCCCCAACAAGTCCCCGAGCACGTTGCGTCCTTCTGGCGAGTCAGTAGCGTAATCCTTGAAGAAGTCCTTCTAGTCGCCCTTTGCGTGACATCGTCGTTGCGGGACTCCGACCAGGTCAGCTGGTCGGGGCGATGGTCGGAGAAGCCCCCCGACTAGGTAGAGCTGGTCAAGAACGTCGTGGCTTGATGTGCATGCAGGTCACCTTCATTGGATGTTGCGGTTACTTCGTCAGGAGGATGTGGTGTGCTGAAAAAAACTTTTGACTGGTCTGTTCCCCGGTGAAGTGTACCCACTTAAGCTCTGCAAAAGAGACCATAGGGAACAACAGAGGTTTGTCGAAAGATAAAATAAGTATATTCACTGCGAGGTGAAGTGTACCCACTTAGTCCCCGAGCTTGGTAGCAGGTGAAGTATGCAGTGGTGCCAAGCTTTATAACAATGAAGGATGTATTTGTGAGTATAGGTAATGAGTGAAGCATGAGTTTTGCAAAAAATGACTGCGAATACCCACATTCCCCGAGCCTGATATAAGGATCTGTTGGGTTCTTATATTAGGATGTATGTAAAAACTGCTGAAAAAATGAATTTAGTAAAGACGACTGCGAATACCCGTAGTCCCCGAGCCTGAGGCGAGGAGGTGGAATGTTCTTGCATCGAGGTCTTTATTCGCAGTCCCGGGTGTTGTGCTGTCTGGTGGCGCCGCTGCTTTGTGGTGGGGGCGATCCTTGAGCCTTGCTCGACGTGTTTCTGGACAGAGTCCCTGAGCCTGGTCGAGTCTGCGAATAGGTGGCAGAGTCATCGTTTCTCGTTAGCGAGTCCCCGAGAATTGCTGACATGTGTGTTTGCAATTGTGCTACTGTTCCTGTTTAGAAAGAAATCATAACAAAATCATGTGCCTAGTCCCCGGGACTGTGATGTCAATAGTATAAAAGGGTATTGACTGAAAATCATTATCGTGGAGAAAAAGGAGGTAAGTAAAGTGAAGGGAGGTATTGGGCCGAATTAACCGTTCGGTTTAACGGCCCAAATATCTGCGTGGGGGGCTGGTGTCATGGTGGTTCCGTATTTGGCCATTACAGTCCCCCAAAGACCCTGGGAGACAGAATGCCGCACCGTTTGCATAAAGGCTAGGGTTGGTGGCGGCGGCTTCAGTCTCTGACTGCGGTGAGGCTTGTTCTTTTTCTGCCGTAGTTTTCTCGTGTTTTTGTCAGGCTTCGTGGCCGCAAAGTTTTTGTAGATCTGTGTGGTGGTGATGGCGCCAAAGAAAGTTGGTCGTCGGGGTGCTGCTAAACTGTCAGCTGATGTTAGGGAGACGTCTTTGTCGCCGCCCCCAAATGTTAGGGTTGAGGAAGTGGAAACGCCGCCCTGGGCGGGGCATTGGATGCGGAGTACTCTGAAAGGGGACAATATCGATGCTCTGGTGTTTGATGGCCTTCTTCCAGATAAGGAGGTCGGTGGGTGGCGATCTGCATTTGGTGAATTATTCCCGACACCGAACACCGGTGAGCTTGTTGTATTTGAACCTTTCTTTCAATGCAGCTTTGGAATTCCTGTCCACCCGTTCCTTCACGGTTTGTTGCGGTACTATGATATCTCACTCTGCAATCTGGATTCCAATTCGATTGTGCATATTGCAGTCTTTATCCATATGTGCAAGGCGTATATTGGAATCCATCCTCATTTTGATTTGTTTTGATACTTCTTTCGTCTGGATCTGAATGGGGCCGAGTCGTCAGGCATTATTAGTTCTGTGTGCCTTCTACTTAGGGATGATGTGTCAAGCGAATATATTTCGATGACGCTGCATTCTAGATTTGCTAGGCACAAGGTGAGGTGGTTTTATATCCATCAGGGGGGGCCTTTCGCGCCGTGCGACCCTGCGAAGGCTCCCAAGGTTTTGGCATCGTGGTCGGAGCCGCCGTCCTCGGATGGTTTGGATAAGTTGAGATTGTTGCTGAGTTTGATGGACCATCGTACTCTTGATGGGGTGCGGGTAGCGTGCAGCTTCATTGCCAGGCGTTGCCAGCCTTGTAAAGATAGAGAGCATCCTGCATTCGAATATTCTGGTGGGGGTGACAATACTCGGGAGGCGCCTAAGGCAATCAGCGCGGCTGTTGCTGATAAGCGGTTGCGCTATATTTTCGATGTTGCGCAACGCTCGACACCAACTCATCCTAGGAAAGATTTTAGCCTTCTTCGTCTCCCTCCGCAAGTTTGTCTATGTTATGCCTTTGTCCTTTATTGTGGTATGGTGTTGCTTGGTGTTCTTATCCTTGCTGGTTTTATGCAGATTTGTGGCGTAGACCGTGCTATGTATTTTTCTTTGTCGCCGGCTGTTGGTGTACTTCCAGAGTTTTGTGTTCCTCCAGCGCCTGCTAAGGTGTCGCATGATGCTGGGTCGGAGGCTATTGATACTGTTCTGGTTGGAGGGACGACGACTATTATGGAGCTGACGCCACTGAGATCGGAGCCCTGGGTTGTGGATAATGCCGGAGGTACTCTAGATTCCTCGAGTGGTCCTGGTGTTGCCAAGGTTGGTTCTGATGATGATATGTCGTTGTCCTTTGGCCCTAGTTTGAGGAACTGGGGAATCTGAGGATGTGCTAGATCGCGTGAATGTGATTACCTGACCTCTTTCCTGTTGGTTGGACAACAGTCGGTTTGTTGGCTGATTGGCTTGTTGTCTCTTTTGCAGGCTTTGTTCAGGTTGTATCGGGACCGTAGGCGTCTCTTTTTTCATTTGAGAAAGTGAACATGACATGTGGTACATATTTTACATATCACTCATATAATTTCTTAAACTATATGAGTGATCTATAGGATTAGTGAACAATGTGTATCACCACTTTCTCAAATGAAAAAATGACCTACATATGAAATGTAGATCTCAATGAGTTATGCAAACTTGGTATTCAATGACTTTTTAATTTGGGATCATTTAAACTTCCAAAATCTTGCTAAAAGTTGTCATCTACTTAAATTTAAAATTTAGTTTGTTAAAACTTTGTCAAATGGAGTTTTGGGTAAAACAATCTTTGTAGATCTCGATGAGTTCTACAACTCTCTTGTTATAGGTTTTTAAATTTGAGATCATTTACTATCCCAAAATCAGTTTTTAAAGAAGTTAGGCGTGCTAGGGCCCATCGGTCAGCCGATTAAATATATTAATAAAATGGGATCTACTAGGCCGTGCTTTTTAACCAGGCTGGGACCCCCTTTGCGGTTAACCCTTTCCGACTCTTCTCATTCACGACACTTCTTATTCCACGAGGCGAGGGCGGCGAGGCGAGGCGACGGTTGGCGGGTCGCAGTACGTCCAGATGGATCCTCCACGAAGCGTCGTCAACAAGGAGTACCTCCGTGGCGGCGCCAGCACCGTCAAGGGACCATAGAAGGCCGGCAAGGAGGAAGTCGTTGAATCGATGGAGTCCCGACGCCCAGGCGTCAAGAGGCCGTCGGCAGCAACCTCCTCCGTAGGCACGAAGGACACCCACGACGACCGCGGTGACAAGCGCCCCAAGGTAGATACGCTACACCCGATCACGTTTATTTTGAGTGCTGTTAAGTAGGGTTTGTTAGGGTTAGAACTGAAATTGTGGTTTCAAATAGGTTTGAGATTAATTTGAGATTCAGTACATTTGTTGAATGTTGATGTAGTTAGTGCTATGAATTAGTGCTGTTCAGTAGGGTTTGTTAGGGTTTGAATTGAAATTATGGTTTCAATTAATAGGTTTGGGTTTAATTTGAGATTTTGTACATTAGTAGATTGTTGATGTTGTAGTTAGTGTTGTTAATTAGGGTTTGTTAGGGTTCAAATTGCATTTGTGGTTTCTAATAGGACGATGGTTGAGTTTAATTTGAGATTCTGTAATTAATACATTCCTGATGTAGTTAGTGTTGTTATATTATGTTCATTAGTAGTTGTAGTGCTTATTATTCCTTTGTTGATTTATTTTGGATACTGTCCTGATGTACTATGTTTTTTCTTGATATCATTGATGCTTTATTGGATTAGTTAACGGTTCTCTGATGCTTTATATAATTGCCCTCTTCATCATTAGTAGTATATAATTTCCCTCTGATCATTAGTAGTATATAATTTCCATGATGATTTTGCATATATAATGATCTAGGATCGATATAGTGTTGTTCATAACACCCTGTTGTTGTTGTGAGATATAATATTGTCTATCTGTACATACTCTTGAATTATTAATGGAAATAAATCAATTGAGTTTAGTTTATTGTTGCATTAATGTGAAATGTTATTAATGGATGTCAGTTCAGATAACTAGACAAATACATTGTTATAAATTTGATCACATGTTAAATGCATGTCAGTTTTGTATGTTTGTAGAATGTAGTGGTATGAACAGTATCATTTCATGTTGATAGTAGTACTCTTTTTGTCACAGACGAAGAAAGAAGAACGTGATGAAGCTGTGCGCTATTGGGTTGACACTACAAAGCATCAGATGGAAGAAGAGATTGACGAGTTGTTTGAGAAGATGAAGGCGAAGGCAAAGAAGAAACTGTCAAACAAGATGGAGCAGTTCTACTTCAAGCTGACCTGGGACTTTCATATGTTCCAGGATAATAATGTTGACTGATGTACCTACTTAAGAACTAGTAGATGGTAGTAGTACGTGCTGGTAGTAGTAAGCTTAGTGTTGGATGGTATTTTGTGACTAATCTATCAAGGTTATGTACATATTCAAGTACTGGTGATGGTAAGAGTACTAGCTAGTAGTACACTTTATATTGTATGCATGCATGGGCTTGTTCCCTGGACCAAATTTGCCTACCTATAGGCATAAACTTATCATTACTTTGCCTGTGATGTGGGTTTGGTTAACTGTCCTGAGATGATGCTTTATTGCTTGTGATTTGTTTGCCTTTGATTAGTTGATTCAATGACAGTAAGCAAATACATGCTGCTCGCATGTCTCCCTTTAATTATTTTGTCTTTTGTTTTTTCTTATTTACCTGACCGCGTTGGCTTCTTATATTTGGTGATTAGCTGAAGAGTCCAAGCCAGTTATCACAATTTTCTACTTACCTTAGGGGTTGTTTTCCATTTAATCTTGAAGTAAATCAAAACATAATTACATTGATAGGTAAACTAGTTCTAAAAATTGCACAAATGAATATAACATCATGGGATGCCTCCATAATCATCCAAAAAATGTTTCAAATTATTCGTAGAAAGTGGTACAACATCTCTCACTGTGTGACAAGGGTACGTGTGAGCGATGGATGATCAACTCTACATGCAGTTTGGCCCCTGTTCTTGCTGGTAAAATGACATACCCAATTGGCTCTGTGAAGCCTCAATGACGCTTGGGTCCAATGTTGCTGGGGCCCACGATTCAGTGAAAGATAACTAAAGTCGTCTCCCTTTACATGCATCAGTGTAGCGGCGGTGGCATCTTCCACCAATTCAACTCCCAATCTGTCCCATCAACTCCCGCTCTCTGCCTCGTTCTCGTCGCATCGTCTCCCTCCATTGCCGCCTCCTTCTCTATCATCGTCTTCCTCCATCGCGACCATGGTTAGGGCAAGCCGCACCCGCATCTTCGACTATGATTTCCCAGCCTCCCCTCCTGCTACCGCTGCCGCCGCCATTGATGCGCCTCTAGTGGAGCACCACTCTGCTAAGCAGAAACGCGACGAGTTCGGGAGGTTCGTCATCGGCGCTGCTGGTACCAGGAACGCGCGACCGAGGAGGAGGAGGACGACGACCACACGCATTCTGGCGGATGGGCATCCCGATGTGGTTCCCGAGGTGCTTCCCCAAGAAGATGTTAGGGTTCGAAACTTTGAGTTTTCTTGTTTGATGCATATTGCGGTATTGTCGATGTGCCATATACCAGTACCTCCCTCTGTGTGATACTTGGGGTTTTCCCCTGACCCTGCTTAGATTTGGGAGATATTGTACTAGATTGTATGATATTTGGGGTTTTCTGTGTGCTAATTGGGGTTTTCTGTGTGCTTGGAATTGGGCTTCCCCCTGCACCTTGCAGCATGCATTGTATAAATTAGTTCTATACTGTGTTCATTGGTTCAATACTGAGTTGATTGGCTCAATACATGTTCATTGGGTTTGTGATTTATGTTTCCTGATTACATACTCTGATTTTGTTCATGAAGGATACTCAGCACAACCATGTGATCGTAATCAGTAAGAAGATTACGATTCATTGCTCATTTAGTCATGACAGTGATGAGGAGACAAAAGACTGGCCATTGGCGATGAACAGAGAGGTGATATATGGCTCCCTCAACATAACTTTAGTAAATTTCAAATATATAGATGGTAATAACTTGCTGATTTGTGAATTGGCAGATCAGGAAGAAGGCCGAGAATGTTCGTGTCCTCCTCAAGCGCAAGTATTTTTATTGATCCAATAGATTGGACGACTAAGCCTGATTTGGAAGAAGGCAGAAGTATTTTGGTGGCTAATCCTAGAAATTAGTATGTAATTGAAGTACTTATGTTCTGAAGTGGTATTGACACTATGTTCTGACCTTTTCTAATTGGCGAACTTAATTAAGTCATACCTTAATTATGCAATATATATATTTATCTTTGATATGTTGTCCAAGCAATGTGAATCCTTTTCATAGGATCAGTGAAATAGATAGGAATTTAACTTTATGAAAATTAGTAATAATCATTGCGCTATATAAAAGTTTGCCACCTAGAAAATAAAACAAAAAGTCAAAAAGGAAAACATACACACAAAATTGGCTCCTGTAAGCTTCAAACTCAGGAGCTAGGGATGAAACTGTGTCACTCAAACCATTGCGCCATTGAAGTGTTTTTGTAAGGACTACGGAATGACTTTATTTAACCAAAACTCATGGTGCTAGTTACATAAATAGAACCCGCATCCGTGACCCTCCCTCTCCCTCCACATCCGCCGCTGCAACCTCCGCCTGGGGTTTTCCACATCCAACGCTGCAACTTCCGCCTAGGGTTTTCCCCTACCACCGTCGCCGTCGCTAAGGGAGAATGGCACCTAGGAAACGCAATCCAGAGCAGTCGAAGCGGGTGAAATCATAGCAGCGGGATGCAAAGGGCAGGTTCAATGGCCCGACGTTGACGGCCACCCCACCCTCGGCTGCGGCGGAGACGAGTCGTCACCGGGGCGGAGTACAGGCCCAGAGTCCTATCTCTGAGGTGCAGCATACTCCCCGGGACGCTGTCTAGGCGAGGACCAACCTCGTAGAAGCCTCGGAATGGAGGGGTGTTCCCATTATCGAGATCGACGACTCCGGAATGTCCGGATACTCCACCACCGACGACTCCGAATGGGAAATGGATGAAGACCACGACCCTAAGGTGAGATTCCCCAGTTCGAGGTCCTGTTAAAATAATCTTTGTAGGATTTGTTGTTGAAATCGTCTATGTAGAAGGTTCTGCAGTCTTCTTGATTTCAAATGGTATGTGCTTTGTTTCTGTGTGCATCTTATCTGTTGTGTTTGTCTAAGTGATACACTTGTTGTCATCTCTGTGCAGACTTGCGTTGCATGTATGGTGAAGGAGTTGATGGAGAAGGACAGGACGATCGAGCGGCTGAAGCGTCGGGTGAAGCAACTGGAGAAGAAGAAGTCGGCCAGGCAAGTATGGTGGAAGCACCTCGACGCCTAATTGTACATATATGATGCAGACTACTATGAAGCACCTAGATGGCTTTTGCTTGGCTTTTTGGATGTATGAGGAAGTGTTTTGGATGAACCTCGTAGTCGTAGCTCAATATGTGGTGTTGTTATGTAGTCTTTTAGGATATAGTGATGGAAGTATGAATAACATAGGAACTGGTGTTGGATGTATGAACTTAAGTCTCACATGGTGATGGATGTAAGAACCTTATAGCAGTAATGTTTATCTAATCTACCTTGTGTCATAACAGCCCGATGGTTTTTCCAGTGATCTTATATATAACTGTGATGTACAATAATCAGAAGTCATATAATTATGTGATGTAATATAATCTCAACTCATATAATTCTCTGCTGTCAAATAATGTCAACTATAATTCTGAGGAAAAAAAACTGCATGTAGAGTTACTATCCTACCTGTACATGTTGTAGGAAAAAAATCGTTTCGTAAGAATGATTCCAAATTAAAAAAATAAAACACAAACAAAATCTCAAACATACTTACTCCAAATAGTCATCTACTTCTTCAGTATTATGCAACACATACCAAACTAACTTATTCATGACAGCATGATCAATGTACTCGGTCGTACTAGCTCCAACAAGAGTAGCACCATGCTTAAAAACAGATATGTCATTAGGCAATGACATCTCTGTACCACTATCGTCGTCCTGGTTAAATTTAGTGTCAACATACTCCATGTACCTAGAACAAAAGGTCAAGGTGTCACTTGCCATATATGCCTCAGCAATTGATCCTTCCGGCCTAGCCCTGTTCCTTACAAAATTCTTCAAAGTGCCTAGTCGCCTTTCTATTGGGAACATCCATCCATACTGGACAGGTCCTCTAAGCAGTGCCTCATCGGGAAGGTGGACACACAGGTGCACCATGACATCAAAGAAGGCAGGTGGAAAGAATTTCTCAAGCTTGCATAGGATCAATGGAATTTCTTCTTTCAGTCGTTTCACCACATCTATCCTTAGATTTCTACTGCATAATTCCCTAAAGAAGGTCCCCAACTCTGCAATTGCTTCATATACATCATTCCTCACTAGTCCTCTAAGGCCAGCGGGTATGATTCTTTGCAGGAGTATGTGGCAAGAATGTTTCTTTAGCTTTCCAACCACCCTTGAAACATCTTCACTTATGTATCTTGCTAGGTTAGCTGCATATCCATCAGGAAACTTGATACCTTTGAGAAACTTGCAAAACTCGACTTTCTGATCCTTTCCCAACACATATGGAGCAGGTGGAGCCTTGCAGACAGAGTTACTATCCTGCTACAAGTGCAATTCATGTCTTATGCCCATATCAAACTAATCTAGCCTAGCATTTTGTGTGTCCTTGGACTTGCCTACTATATTGAGCAACGTGCCAAGAATATTTTGACATACATTCTTCTCAATGTGCATCACATCAAGATTATGTTGAAGCTTCAAATGTTCCCAATATGGCAATCTCCACAACCCACTTTTGCGGCTATAAATCTTTGGACCATCACTGCGCTTCCTTTTATTTCCAGTAATATTGTCGTCATGCTTCCCTGGCCTGACATCTTTCACCTTGTCTAGCTCCTGTCGGACCTCCTCCATAGTAAACTTGTCAGGCTGATCTTTCTTTTCACGCTTACCATCAAAAGCCAAGTTGTTCCGCCATTCGTGTGTCATTTTAAGGTAACGACGATGTCCAATGTAGCATATCTTGTTCCTTATTCCCTGAGACAACGGATCCTTGTCGCAATGAATACATGCATAATACCCTTTTGTTGTTCGCCCAGATAACATTCCCAACGCTGGATAATCATGTACACACCACATCACAGCAGCACGAAGCTTGAACTTGTTACCTGTACATGCATCTAAGGTACTGACACCCTTCCATAGCTCGAGCAGTTCTTCGATTAGGGGCTCAAGGAACAAATCAAAATCCTTTCCTGGAGATCTTGGACCTGGGATGAGTAAAGACATAAAGTAGTTTGCTGGATTCACACATTCCCATGGTGGGAGATTCAGCGGTGTCAGAAGCACTAGCCACATACTGTATTGTGTACTCATGTTGTCAAATGGATTGAATCTGTCGGTAGCTAAGGAAAGCCTAAGGTTCCTCGGATCAGCTACAAAATCTGGTTCCCTTCTGTCAAAATCCTTCCATGCTTCCCCATCAGCTGGATGGCTCATCATGTTGTCGACTGGCTTCCTCACTTTCTTGTGCCATTGTGTTTCCTCAGAAGTTCGTTTTGAAGCATAAATTCTTTTCAACCTTGGCAAGAGTGGAAAGTGCCATAAAACCTTATGTGGAACCTGCTTCGCCCCTGTTTCATCTTTCCATCTAGACTCCTGGCATACTGGGCACGCAGTCAACTTAGCATAATCCTTACGAAACAACACACAATTGTTAGTGCAGACATGTATGTTTTCGAATGCAAGGCCCAATTCTTTAAGATATTTCTTGGCGTCGTCGTATGATTTTGGCAACTCACTCCGAGGGTATCCATCTAACAACAGCTTCATCATTGCGGTAAATGTTGTATTGTTGATTCGATAATGAGACTTCATATACAAAATCCTCACCATAAAGGAAAATTTTGAATGGCTAGAACCCGGGCTAAGCGCCTTCTTCGCATCTTCAAGAACTCTTCAAAAACTTGGTTGTTCTCCATCAGCCTCTGCCGCTGCAAACATTTCGCCTATCATTTTTGGTACTCCATGATCTTCATCGTAAACATCATCGTCCCCATCCACATGTATCCCATAATCATGATCATGCACTTCGGCTTCCTGATCTATACCGTCATCATAAATTACAACATCTGCAGGCTCCCCATGATAAATCCACCTGGTGTATGTAGGTGACATTCCATAAATATGTATATGGGTTTCTACTTGAGTCTGATGCATCAGCCTTCGATTATGACAATTGATGCACGGACAACGGATGTGTTCGTCTTCGGGGAATTTTTCACTAACAAATTTCATAAACTCTTCAACTCCCTTCACATATGCAGGAGTGAATTGTTTCCCAAAAACCCAACTTCTATCTATCTATTGTCACAATAAAAGTAACCTGGCTTGTATTAACTCCCTAACTGTGATTGAAGTAAACACAATTCAAAACCACATCTAACTCATGTATATATCAATAAAATTCGAACACAAATCGAACCTTATGTACCCGCGACCAAATCCCCCTGCTTTCCCCGCGCAATGAATGCCGACGCAGTTCTCCAGTCCTCAGGCCGCCGCGTCGTCGATGGGGGTTTAGGTCATGTCGTCGATGATGGCCGATCATGGGTCTACCTATGGCCCATATGTCGTGTGATCCATTCAATTGTCTTGTTCAAACCTTACAAATGCACAAACTTTCTTTCTTTTTTCAAGAGGGGTCAAGTAGCCTAGTGATTAACGCTGTTACCCGCCCACCTCTAGGTCGCGGGTTCAAAGCTCCACCCGCGCAGTTTTTGCCAAAATAAAAGGTCCAGGATGCTGTTAACCGGGGTCTGTGGCCCATGCATCGAACACCGTCAAGTGGTCCACGTAAAAAAAATGTTATGTGACCAATTCGTTTCATCACTACGTGGCAAGGCTGCTGTTAACCGGGATTTGTGGCCCACGCATTGAACACCGTCAAGTGGTCGACCTTTAAAAAATATTTTGTGACCAATTCGTTTCATCACTACGTGGACCAAACGTGGCAAATTATCTATGACCATCTCAAAACATAATCTGTGACGAATAATTTCATCATTACAATGAAGCGCACCGACAACATGTTCTACGACGAATCGCGTTTGGTAATACATGATGTTCCTACCGCCTTCGTCATTAAAAGTCAATCCAAAACTTCGTCCTAAGTACTTTGTGACGACGCCAAATTTTTTGTCATAGAAAGATATCATTCTGTGACCAAAGTTGCCAGCGTCACTAGAAAATCGTCACAGAAGGTCAGAGCTCTACTAGTGATTTCGTTTGTCCGGTGGTCTGGTCAGGGTTGAACTGTTTCAGTCAAAGACCGTAGGACCACCTGTCGGACCATTGCAAGTAGTCCGACGCTTCCAAAAAGTGTGTTTATCCCCCGCGGGTGTCTTCTGTTTGGCAGTTGCGTTTCTTTCTTCCGTACACCGCGCCGCCACCACTCTCCACCGCCGCTCGCCTTTCTCGCCGCTCGCCATCCTCACCGCCGCAGCTCCTCGACGAAGCTTCACCCTAGCGCCACCGCCAGCTCCACCCCCTCGCGCCCTCTCTGCTCTGCTCCCCTCCTGCAGCAGCAGCGCCTTGCCGCCACCTCTTCGCCGCCGCCAAGCTCGCCGCCAAGATCTCCCCTTGCCGACGACCTCCACCTGCCCTGCTCCGCTTATCCACCCTGCCAAGCAAAGGGCTTCCCCCCTTTATCAACTCCACCGAGAAAGTGCCATCAATACCCTAGGGTTTGCCTAACCCTAGGTTTGGGTTTCTTTGGACGTGTTCATCCATTGCCGACTTCGTGTCATTGTCATCATCTTGTCACTGCCTAGGGTATGATCTTGATCACTGTTTTAGCGATTTGTCTAGCTTTTGATCAAACCATGCCTTAGTCGATTATCCTTGACACTTCAATTCTATTCCACATCACTTATAATTGTCACTAATTGTAATTCTCAGTTGGTGAATCCCCTTGTGGAGTGTGATTCAGAGTTTGATTTACTTTGATTAGTACGCTCGCTTACCTAAGGTACCATGGTAGTATTTCATTCTATCTCTTATCTTATATGCTTGCTTCCATACGGTATCTCATCCGTAGAATTTATATATGCTTATATATCATATCTATTCTATCTAGCAGCGTCAGTGGCAGTGAAACTCGGGGCAAAGCTCGCGAGTATGGATTGAGGAAAAGCCTCATAAGGGTCAGTCCAGCTTTCTGTCAGTGGCTCAGTGATTGATCTTGCAGTTCACAGAGTGACAGTGATTCTAGTTTCTGGCAGTGGTTCTATCAGTTGATCTTGGCACTTGTCAGTGGTACTTTGAGTTGTCAGAGATGGGTCAGGCTCCAGCTATCAATGGTTCTGGTGGTGATGATACTCCTCCTCCTCGTCCTCCTCCTAAGGACAAGGGAAAGAAGCAGCTCGTTGAGAAGCCAAAGAAGAAGAAGCGCAAGCTCACAGAGGAAGAGCAGGCAGAGGTAGTAGCAGATGCAGCGGACCATGCAAAGCGAGGTGGTTGCCGAGGCTCAGTGCGTATCAGTGTCCCTCCGCGGGTTCTTCCTACTCAGTCAGCGTCAGAGACAGTTGCCTCTCCGACAGAGCCGTCAGCGCCTGCCGATGAGACTCGAGCCATGGACACCTCTTCACGTCCCACCCATGCTCGACACCCTCGTGCTGCTTCCCGCACCGAGGCACCGAAGCGTGGTGATCGTCCACCACCGGCAGCTGCTCCTACTCCATCTCCAGAGCCCCAGTTCACCTTGACTTGAGGGGGATTACAGCGAAGAAGGTTCGAAAGCTTCGATTCGTTGAGCTTGAGAGGTATTGCCCAGATCAGCGTGATCCCAGAGCTACACCCGGATGGCACACACCTCTTATGGATGATTTCTACACAGCACCTCGGCTTGCAAATATCCAGCTATGCCCACACAGAGTCTGTTCCTTAGAGAACATAGTGGCGATAGCTATAGAGGAGATTCATGAGCACCTCACCTACCTTCCAGGACTCGCCGACTTACTTGGTCGTTCAGGAAGCTTTGTTGAGCATTGGGTCAGAGAGTTCTATGCCTCCGTATGGATTGAGCCTACTCATAACTACATGCAGTACACTTTCAGAGGTGTCCCCCACAGGCTATACTTGACTCAGCTCAGAGAGGCTCTCCACCTCACTGTTTCAGATACCTGTCTTCATGATGATTGCTACATAGGTCTACAGTTGTCACGCCGTGCTCGAGGTGGTCTCACTCTTCCAGCTCCGAAGATTGCACCTATCTTCAGGAAGCCCTTTGGGGAAGGTAGTCCCCGCACTCCAGCTGAGCTTACCCCTCTCGCTCACCAATTGAACGAGGTACTTCGTCGCACCTTGTTGCCTCGCACCGGCTATAAGGAAGGTTTGACAAACCTCCAATAGTTCCTGCTTCTTGCCCTTATCACCCAGACTCCATTCGATATTGCGGACTTTATAGTGGCAGAGATAGAAGAATGTATATCAGATGGCTTGAGAGCTAGGCGTCAGATGCCTTATGCTCACTGGATCAGTTCGATTCTAGCTCAGCAGCTTTGGAGAGTGAACCCTGGGATTCGTGATTTACTTGATCAGTCAGAGGATGAATTCCTAGAGTACAAGATCATATCCTCAGTTGACAGTCGGTTGGGCAACCGGGCACTTTGTCAGGTCAGACTTCAGACAGCGCTAGCTGATATGGCAGATGTTGATGCTCAGGATGAGGGGATTCGAGGCGTTCAGCAGCAGGAGCTTGAGGAGTTGGAAACTCATGCCGGTGATGATACAGCTATTCATACTTCCTCTGACAGCTCTGACGCGGACTACCAGCCTATTCCCACTATGCTCGCAAGGGCACACGACGCATAGGCTGGTGGCTCAGGTACTGGGTCTACTTCAGAGATTTTGATGCTGAAGCTACTTGACCGGATTCAGGAGCAGCAGGGCTCCCTTGTGACAGCCGTCACCCAGGTCCAACAAAGACAAGACGAGCTCCAGCGACAGTCATAGGAGCGTCATGAGGAGCTGCAGCTACAGGTTCACCAACGTCACCTAGACGTTCAGCAGTAGATGCTCGCCATGCAGCTTGAGTCCCAGCGCTTACAGCTTCAGTTTCAGCAGTTCCAGGCTCAGAACATGGCTATCATGGCTCAGATGATGAAGTGGACGGGTATGCCTGTAGTTGAGTTTCCTGGTGCTCCACAGATCCAGATGATGAGTCAGACTCAGCCGTCCCAGAAAGTTGGCCCCTCAGCACCGCAGTTTCTAGCTCTTGGTCCCGCTATGGGATCTTAGCAGACCGGTGGCCCTTCAGTGGCACCGCCAGTGTCAGCCGGACCATCAGTCACTCCCACCCCCGCCACACAGTCCAGTGGACTTCAGGGTGCCGGATCGACCACCCTGTTCCAGTCTCCGACGGCACAGGTTACTCAGTAGTCGGACCCCCTTGGGCGGACACAGCAGTTCACTCCACTCACTACCGGCTTCACGCCGATGTCCGCTTCCAGAGGATTGTCTGCTCGTGACCATTCCGCGTCGTTCAGTGATGTCTCCGGGAACCGTCCCCCACTGGTGATGAGACAGCCGCTGAGATAGCGGCAGAGCTTGTAACACCGACTGCCGGTCAGCATCGCTCTTCAGTTGCTTTGTCAGAAGCCACCCTTGACAGTCGTGCTCAAGTTGGTTCTACTCCTCCACATGCTATAGTGACAGATGCCACCACCGTTACTTCCAGACCTCTTCCGCCTGAGCAGACACCGGTAGTTGAGACTCCAGTTGAGTCAGTGCACGAGACACCACCGGGTTCCACAGCTCAAGAGGCACCGGCAGAGACAGTGGCAGCGGATCCTACTCCTACTCCTGCACCCGCTACAGTTCCAGACTTTACGGTAGCAGAGGCAGTGAGCTCGTCAGCTCCAGTTCCCCTGACCGCTTCACTTCCAGCTACCGAGACTCAGGGGGAGGATTCTGATAATGGGCTCGACGACTTTCGTCGACTTGACCGCTCCATGGCTGCTTCCACTCCGCCTCCAGACGCTTAGACTTTGCTGCTTCGACGCCAAAGGGGGAGAGGGAGAGTCGAGTAGATGGCTAGCTTCAGGGGGAGCTAGTAGGATTCGTTCTTTTCATGTGTATTATACTCTATCGCATCATGCATCACGTTTACCATCTTTATGCATTGTATGATATGTGTGTGATGGTTGAGACTTGATGGTTGTGTGACATTTGTGGATCTCTTATATTTATATCATGTCACTCGGTTATGCTATTGCTTCCGCGCTAATCTCTGATCTTTTGTTTTAGCATATCCTTTTGAAATCAAGTACTATTCTCATTTCATATCATTTGTTCTTGTCATGGCTTGAATGGTTTAGGCATGCTTTTATCTCTCTTATTTCTAACCCATGCCTATATCATGTCAAGTCATGTTTTCTCTTATCAAAATTCACTCATAATCTATACTCGAGCTTGTATTGTCGTCAATCACCTAAAAGGGGGATATTGAAGAATCATGGTCCCTTGTGTTTAGGCGATTAACGACAATGCTAGGTCACTATGACTAACGTGTGTTTTGCAGAGGCAAAGTAATTTGAGTTAGGTCATTAGTGATGCTAGATGAATGGGCTTAATGGTATTCATGCCCCAAGATGGAAATCGTTTTGGTTTCAAAGGATGAAGATACAAGTTGAAGACTAGGCTAGCTCTTAGTGCCATAAGGTTGAGAAGGGCACTAAGTATAGACTAGGACTTTGTTTTTCCTTTGACTGTACTATAAAGTGGGGGTATGAGATTAGTAGCTTGACCTAGGAGAGTTTGGGGATGTTGGTGTATGCACACATGTCACAACTAGTCTTAGAGACCATGCTAATAGCCCTTGAGATGGTAGGAGCAAAACCTCTTCAAAAGACATAGTGAGATAAGGTGAATAAGGAGGTCAGAGAGGCTCCAGACCAGTTTGCCTAGGAGGCTCCGGACCATTGGAAGTGGTCCGGTGGTCCTGCCTTAGGCAGTGCTCTGAGGAAGGTGCTCCGAACAACCTGTCCGGAGGGCACCGGACTAATGGAAGTAGTCCGGTGGCCACCTGGTTCTGAATAGTTTTCAGTCAGTGCTCCGAACAACCTGTCCGGAGGGCACCATACTATTGGAAGTAGTCCGGTGGCCACTGTGTTCTTCAGTGAGTCCCAAAGGGGGCTCCAGACTAGTCCGACGGGTAGTCCAACGGCTAGTCCGACGGTCCTCAGCAGAAGATCAATCGAGTCCAGTATGCACCTAGGCTCCGGACCAGAGGCTCCGGACTATTGCAAGTAGTCCAATGGTCCCTGTTCTGCCTTGGATTTGAATTGGACTGCAAGCTCTGGACCAGGAGTAATGGTCCGGTGGTGAGGCTCCAGACTAGTTCGGTGCTTTCGCAGAAAAGGGAAAAAGCAAGAAACGGCTAGTTTTGGAGGTGGGGACTATTTATAGTTGCCCTCCTTGTCCAAGTGAGCTCTCTTGGCCATTGTTTCATCCGAGGAACCTTTGAGAGAGTTCTTGGAGAGCCAAGTGCCTAGTGAGGGAGAGATTTGAGAGAGATCATCTTGTTCTTCCCCACTAGAGTGATTAGAAGTGACTTGTGTGCATCCATCCACCTTCCTAGCCTTTTGTTGGTCAAGTGAAGGTCTTGTGCTTGTTACTCTTGGTGTTCGACAGCACCTAGACGGTTTGGTGGTGTTCGGAGGAAGTGATCGCCGGAAGATTGTCGACGACTCTTCTCCAAGCTTTTGTGATCGGTTGTGGGCGATTCACCGAGCCGGAGTGGCGAAGAATCAGCCCGTAGAGAGCACTCTACCCTTCTGCAGGTAGAGGGGGAGCTATACCTTGTGAGGTGCTCCAACGAGGACTAGGGGGGTGTCGACACCTCGATACCTCGGGAAAAAATCGTGTGCCGCCAATTCTCTATCCTTAGCTCTTTACATTTTGCATTACCTTTCCGTTGTGTTCTTTCAATTCCTACTATAATTGCTTAGGTTGTTTTTCCTTTCATTGCCTTGCTATTGCTTTCTAGTTAGGATACACATTGCGGTAGGCACTAGGGGGTGATTGGCATCACTAGGTTTTAATATTGCTTTAGAAATTTAAAAGAAGCCCAATTCATCCCCCCTCTTGGGCATCTAGATCCTTTCACTCACACGAAAAAATTGACTTGCATGCCTTTTTTTTATTTTGCGAAGTCCAAATAGAAAACTATTGGAGAGAGACTATTTTTTACCTGGTATATTGTTTTGAGAGTTGACAAAATACGAGATTTTTCAAGTGAAATATAGCAAACTCTTGAAGATGCTTAGGACCCAATCAGAGATACGAGGCTACGCGCTGCCTAGGTGGCCTCTCAGGCATGCACTTCATTTAAGTGACGTGTTAGATAGAAATTTCACAAACCAAATGAAGTATCTCACAAGTGTCTTTATTTCATATATTATTCAATTAGTGTCATAGGTATCTGATGAAAGTAGACATATTTAATAAAGTGAATGAAAAATTGAATAAGCATACATACAAGGACAACATAGAAATTGAGGGTGCCCTTGTGTTTTTCATTAAAATTGTATGCCCTCTTTTACATGCAACAAATTTATTATCGATGGTACGAATTTATAGCATATTTATGTTTTTTCCTTTACATAGTGGAACTTAATACTACTAAATTTTTACATTGAGGGAAGCAGCTCTAGGTGAGGCCACAACAAGGCCCATATAAAAATTACAGGTTCCCTTTGCATACATCACTACCCTAGATTTAACAATGGTTTCAAGAAAACATAAAAGATCACAAAAAAACATATACTTATCGGCCACCGCACTCTCTCCTATTTCATGTATTTATCCTCTAACCATTCCACCTTTAAGATAGTTGTTTCCATTTTTGTCTTAACCCTTTTACGTTCATCAGATTTTTAAATGAGTATTTGGAATCCTAAACAAATTCATATGAAAAAGTTGTTAACTATATAAACTTTTATAACTTTTTGAGATCTATAACTTTGATATTGGTCATTTCTCTATCTGAGGTCGTTTGAAAATTTTGAATTTCAAATGTGATAAAACTCAGCCATAATTTTCCTTGGATAGATGATTTCAAATGAAAACGTTATCAACTATAAAGTTATATAACTTCTTTTTGTTTTGGGTGTTTCTCCATCCAAGGTCATTTGAAAATTTTAATTTTCAATTTTAGAATTTAAACACAATTTTCGTTGGATAGATGAGTTCAAATGAAAATATTGTCAACTACAAAGTTGCATAATTTTTTGAGATCTATAACTTTTGTTTTGGTTGTTTCTCAATCTAAAATCCTTAAATGACACTACACACTCACTTATGATTGTGGAACATATGTCTTTAGTTGGTGCTAACTTCTATGAAATCGTGTGGATCAAATAGAGGAACATCATAATGACTTCAAACAAAAATGATGTGAACTACAAAGTTTTATAACCTTTTGAGATATACTACTTTTGTTTTGGTCCCTTCTCCAGCCAAGATCCTTAACTACCACTTCATAGTATCTTGTGACTTTGGATCATATGGACTCCTTTGGTATTAAATCTATAAAATCGTGTTGTGTATATTTGGACATTGAAAAAATCTCAAATCGAAAAAGTTTGAACGGGCAAGTTGTAGATATCATCGAATATTACAACTTTCATATAAAGTTCGTCTTCATCAGACATCATATCACTGCTAGTTTAAGACACAAACTTGTACTGATAGTATCAGTATCAGTTTTAGCCAAAAACTGATGGTGATGACCAAATGACAATGTCGCTTTTTGGCAAAAAAACTGGCACTAATATTAACGGACAGTGAAGACCTGAATATCAGTGTCGGTTTACCCAAAAACCTACAATGATGTGCTCGGAAGCACTATCAGTGTCGGGCTTTTAAAAACCGGCAGTGATGGAGCTGGGAGTGAATGTTAGATATGTAGTAGTGCATGCATTTACACTTATAGCCAACTCATGTGTGGTGAATTTTGGTGCACCCAGAATGCCTCCCTAAGGTATATAAAAAATGTATAGGCTCTTTTGATCCATCTCTCGGCATCTAGATTTATGATCCATCTCTGTATCCAGATTTACCATGGACATATGTAATGTACGTAATTTGATAGTACCTCTTTTACATCATGCATTAAAATTTGTGTAGTTTTGGTTAAAAAATTTCACATTTTGTAGGGTAGGTCAGAAGTAGATAGGCTCATTTTGCCTATAATCCTTCATGTGCTAGTACAGGGGCAGAGCCAGGATTCCAATATAGGAGGGAAAATTTTGGAACTAGGGGGGCCAAAGATTATATAAGTGCTAAAAATATCCATATATATAAGTACACAACAGGTAAATAACAAGCTCTTGGGGAGGCCAGGCTCCCCTCCCACCGCCCCTGTGACGGTAGATAAAAAATAGCTCCCACTTCATGGAGCATGCATGGGCATTTGTGTTCTCACACCACATGGATCCATGCTTGCAACAAAGAGTCTTTCATCCCTCTTCGTGTGCCAGTATATGGAAAACATCTGACACTTTCGGAGAGCATGTACCCGCATCTGTGATCTCACATGCATCCATGCATGGACAAAATCGACGGTTATTCCTCCCGAGAGGGAGTAGTTGGGACCCATCGGTGGTAGAGGCGCCCTCGCCTACTCCAAGGTTCTAACCACTACTACCACTGCTACAGAAACGACAAACAGTGCTGGTTCCAAACCCCCCTTCAGTAGCGCTTTTTGAACCGGCACTGACAATTCGGCAGTGATGAGCCCATGCCATCAGTGCCGGTTATGCAAACCGGCAGTGATGGCTCAAGCATCACTGCCGGTTCGTGTTACCAACCGGTAGTGATGCTTGAGCCATCACTGCCGGTTTTAATTGAACCGACAGTGATATTATTTTTTAAAATTGCATTTTATTAATTGTTTTATTTTCATTTGGAGTTTAGGGTAGAGGTGGTGGGGAGGGAGATCGTGGAGGTGTTTGCTATC
Source organism: Microstegium vimineum (assembly GCA_022036555.1). Classification (NCBI taxonomy): domain Eukaryota; kingdom Viridiplantae; phylum Streptophyta; class Magnoliopsida; order Poales; family Poaceae; genus Microstegium; species Microstegium vimineum. The sequence continues at coordinate 34,392,376 of CM039125.1, read as the reverse complement.
GATCCATTTGATATCGATGTGAATTGAAGGTGGTTGTGGACTAGCGACAATATAAACCCATCACACATTTATAATAATTATTACAAAACATCCAAACAAAACTTAAAGTATCGAATTAAATGTCGCATTACAATAGTCCTTACTCTGTACAATGGACAGATATCCTTTTCTATACACTATCTCGTCCAGAATAAGAGCTGCTATCTGCTCTTGAAATCCTATTATCTCAAAATCTAGCAACCTGTTGTGGCCCTGATCTTTGCACTGTAAATTGATACAAGATGATATTGAGATGCACATACGGAAGACAAAACAATAGAATTAAAATGAGACGCGTACGTACCATGCCATCTCCTAATCCTAGTTTTGCGCCAAAGTAGCAAAGCATTGTCCACATCACATAGAACCCGCATTCGTTGTTCCCCATTGGTTGATCTAGGGTCTTGACCTTCTTCATATACTCCACGCTGAATGGGGCTCTCCATTTCTTTTGCATCCTAGGCTCCACATTTCTCCAATCAGGTAACTCCTTCATCCTATGTGACAATGTAAATGAAGTGTGAAGGCTGAGGACATTAATTACAATATCATATGTGATTAAAAAGTGTGGTGATATTGGGTTCACTTACATATTTAGCACTTTGACTAGGGGTTCGATAAGTTTTAGTGGCTTCTTTTTTGAGTCTCACACCTCGATAGTTGAATTTGTAAGACTTATATCTACGAGGACATAATGGTTGCTGCAATCACAAAGCTCATGTTATTGAATGATATATCAAGAAAAAACACTTAAGTAAGGGTCGAGAACACATACTCGAAATTGTAGGTTAGCAGTGCGTTTGTTTTGCCAACTGAGAACATTTTTTCAATCTCTATCTTCAAACTTGCTGAGACATACGGATCTTTGAGACCGGCTTTGCATATTGTCTCATTTACCAAGATGGGGTCCAAGAAGTCAAAATTTCTATTTCGTTTTTTGAGGCAAAATTTTGCTACAGACCTGCAAAATAACCATGCATGAATATATTCAAATGCAGATCACGTAGTTTATTATAACATTGTTAGGGTATGCTACTTACAGAGTGCATAACATCATAATCTGCACATCCAGCGAGCGTCGTTGATAGAGTTGAAAGAGGTCTTCATAATGAATAGTATGCACAACTTATTTAGGATGATTAAAATGTAAACAGGAAGGGATGCATACTTCAAAGGTTGCTATCTTGTCTTCACTGCTATTACTGTCTATGATGTAATAATCATGCAACTGTTGCATGTTTGTTGACAATTTTTTATACTCTTCTTGGCTGGCGACCATAAGGCTTTCCTAGTTCAAACTTGTATACAACTTTGGCCTTTTCAAATTCGGTTTTTTCAAAATAGAAATTCTCGGCATCCTACATGCTTATGTCCAGTTCCGCGGCCAAGTTTTGTATTTGTAGCTGCTGAAAGGTGTGTATTTCTCTAGATGTTTCTAGATTACCCAGAATTTTGCTTTGCCTTTCAAATTCGCTCTATTTCTCAGGTATATAAGCCAATCGTTTGTACAAGGCAAGTTTGGCGGCCTTTTCTGCAATCTGAGCTCGTAGAATTTCATCCTCAGTCGGCGCTAGCTTCTACCTTTTACTAGTCATCTTAGGATCTTTGCCAACCGAAGCTGATGACCTCCTCTGTTGCGAAGTCAAACCTGATCTAGATCTAGGCCATCGAGATCCCAGTCCTGAGGACTTTGAAGCTGGTGGAGGAGGAGGAGGAGGAGTCTTCTCCTTTGGTGGTGGAAAAGGAGTCTTCTCCTTTAGCGGTGGAGAAGGAGTCTTTGGCAGTGGAGGAGGTGTCGGTGGATCTTGACGAGGAGAGAAACCTCTTCGCAGAGGGGACCGAGATGATTCACTATCATCATCATCTTCCGAAGATAGCTGCTCGTCTAGCTTGATGAAGCGTTTGCGCCAGGCGACATGAGTGCCCAAGTTGTGAACTAGACGCGGCCTTTCTTTCTCCACTGGGAAATCAATATGTATCTTATTGTACTTCTTTTCCAAGATCTTATCAATGCTGACCCTAGCATACCCGAGTGGCACTGGCTTGCCATAAATGATGTTCTCTCCTCTGGGAAATGCTTGTCCGACCGCCACCTTGTCTTTGGTCCACTGCTGACGGATGTACAACCTGACAATCACAGGTTCTGTGATGTCGTCCACCGGATGAGGAGCATTGACCTCTTCTTCGTCAGACATAGGGGTTGAGCCACAGCTATTGCGGCCCTTGCCGGGCACTGGGCTATTCAAAGCTGGGATTGCATGCGGCCCTTGACTCGAACACATGGATTGCATAGCGCTCGCCACTTGAGCAGTTATCCGTGCTTCCATGCTTTGTTCTAGCTCCTCTCGCATCCTTTGGAACTCCTCTTCTCTTTGCGTTCTAGCCCTGACCCGGCTCATATAGGAAGTAGATTCACCTTCAAATGCTTTCTCCCAAGGAATTATCCCGGCTCCTCTAGTGCGACCGGGGTGCTCCTTGGTTCCAAGTGCTTGCATGAGCACGTCATTTTCTCTATCCGACCTGCGGGCCCCTCTATGCACTTCCTTAGTGATTGTGGAAATCTTCTGGAGGAGATCGGTGACGGATTTAGCGCTGGCGGAAAGGCTCCCGTCAGGATTGTATCGTGCCCCCCTTGCGAGTAGGTAGTTCACTGATCTGGGCTGCCAATCGCTTGTCTGAGGCGTAACGCCGCTCCGCTCTAGTGCTTCGACTTGGGCATCCCAATCCGGAATCTTCCTTACGTACCCACGTGATCCTAGGCGGTGAGGATTATTTGACCTAAGAGAGTTTGCTTTGTTTCTTTTGCTTGATGCCTTGGCCTCATCGGATAGCTTGTAAGCCTTGAACTCCTCCCAGAAGTCTCTCTGCTTGCTGAATTCACCTCCCGCAAAATTCGGTTCTTTTTTCCTCCTTGATGAGCTTGTGCAATTTTCCCTTGAAATTCTTGAAGGAGTGACCCATGATTTCCTTGGCCCTCTTCTTGACTGTCGCTTCATCACAATCATTAGGGAAAGTGAAATACCCTCTGAGCTTGTTCCAAACTAGTTCCTTCTCCACTTCTGGACCCCTCCACGGGTCTTGCTCACTGCCATTGCACTTCCTGTATTTGATCGGGATGAAGTCCCTTACAAGTGCCCCGATGGTACTCTTGTATGGGCCCAATGCTTAGCTCCACCGGCTCCCCTAGTTGATCGAACTGAGAGATGTGGCAGTGTCTAGCTGTCTGAGGGAGCTTTGTTGCACCACGCTTAGTCCTTCTGGAACTCTCACCAATACTTGGACCTTCCCGCGGAACCTACTTCAAAATTTATGAATAAGTCCCCATCAAACTTGACCTGCCGTGTTTTTAGGTATGACCTAAGTTATTACCTCGTCTCCTTGGCCCTCTTCTAGGTTTAGCATATGGCTAGGGCTCCAAGGTCTTTGATCCCCTTGCTGGTTGTCATCAGATCCTTGGTCACGTTCATCACCGCCACGACTAGTTCCTTGGTCATCGGCTTCGATCGCAGGACGACGGGTGGTGAATCGGCGCTTAATTGTCATGTTTCTGGACAATAATTTCGATTATTGGTATTAACTCATAGGTACATAACATATATACAAGCATAGGCTCCATTATTGTTATATTTCTATGGGTAGCACAAGTATATAGATAAGTCATGTATCTCCAAAAAATGTGCCAAGTCATGTATCTAGCATGAAGAGTGATTGATATTAGCTCATAGGTACATGTCATGCTATGCATAAATTGTGCTACAAGTATACACAAGGATATTGGTATTAGCTCATAGGTACTATAAGTGCTATAAGTGCTATAAGTACAAATTATGATATAAGCCATGTATATATGATATGAAATTTGTCATCTATCTATAAGTACTATAAATTCATGCTCGATGTTATCAATATGAAGCCTCTATATCTCTATCTCTATCTCGATCTATCTATCCACAAATTTGAATCATGGTAGCGACAATATGAAATAAAGAGATGACATATATATGTATGTATCTCTCTCTCTTTCTCTCTATCTCTATCTATCTATATATCTATAAGTGATCAAAGAGTTTACAAGCATACCATATATCATGAAATAAATGATTGTATATATAACGAGATGGCATATATATGATTGTATATCTCTAACTCTCTCTCTCTCTCTATCTCTATCTATCCTCTATCTATATCTCTAGTTATATGTAATCCATCTCTCTCTCTTTCTCTCTATCTCTATCTCGATATATGATTTTTCTTTATGGCATTCCATCGAACAAGCAAACAAGCAAGCAAAAGCAGGGCATTCTATCTCCTCCTTTTCTCTCCCTCCTTCAATTCATCTCATCATATATCTCCATGCCAAGCAAGCAAGCAAAAGCAGAGCAGGTCCATGTACACATTTCGTCGAACACCTTCGGTGCGTGGACATGGAGCTCACCGCGTGGAGGTTAGGGCCGGATTTCACGCTCCTCTACGTGCCCCTGCTCCTGCTCATGTGCTCCTGCGGCGTGGATGTGGCGGTCGGCGATGTCGCGGCGGCCCTAGCGGTCCTGGGCGGCGTCGACCAGCGGTGTCACGACGTCGAGCAGAGCGGGCGGCGGCGGCATGCAGTGGAGGGAGCTCCTCGCGGCGGCATGCATCAAGCAGAGCAGAGCGGGCGGCGGCGACATGCAGTTGCGGCGTCGAGTAGAGCAGAGCGGCGGAGTGGAGGTAGCTCCTCGCGGCGTCGAGGTCGTCGAGGTCCAGGGGGCGGCGGCGGCATGCAGTGGCGAGCTCTGGCTCGAGCAGAATGGCTAAGTGTGGAACGGGCGCGCATCTGAAATTTTCGGACGCGCGCCAGTTCTTTAAATAGGGTGGCATATCACTACCGGTTCTTATTACAAACCGACAGTTATGTCCCCCATTAGTGCCGGTTTGTAAGAAGAACCGGCAGTGATGAGGGAGCAACCGGCAGTGATGAGGGCGCATCACTGCCGGTTAGTAATTACTAACCGGCAGTGATAGAGGCACATCACTGTCGGTTGCTCTATAACCGGCAGTAATGTGTGTATTTTTTTAAATCTGCCTTTTTCTTTAGAATTCAAATTACTCCTAATTTTTCACTAGAACTTGAAAAACTCCAAACATAGAAGTTGCATAATTTTTAATTCTCTACAACTTTTGTTGAAGGAGCATATTCAAATTCTTTATAGTTTTTGAATTCCATTTTGAATTTGAATAAGGGTTTAAAATTCAATTACCCCCTTTGTAATTACTCCAAAAATTTGAATAGAAGTTGAAAATCTTCCAACATAGCTTTTGCTAGTTTTGAGGAGATCTACATTATTGCTTATACACTCAAGGTCTAATTCTTTATATTTTTTAATTCCATTTTGAATTTGAATAAGGGTTTAAAATTCAATTACCCCCTTTGTAATTACTCCAAAAATTTGAATAGAAGTTGAAAATCTTCCAACATAGCTTTTGCTAGTTTTGAGGAGCTCTACATTATTGCTTATACACCCAAGGTCTAATTCTTTATAGTTTTTGAATTCCTTTTGACATGGTATACATCAATCAACAACGTGGTACAACTCATCAATCTACAACTCCATATGATCTCAAATTCAATGCAAATTACTAAAACAACATTTCATTAAGGATTACATAGTTTATGATACTCTAACAATTCACGGCGCAAGCACGATGATGGTCTCATCGTGATCACTCCGGAGGTAAGCAGGTTCGTCACCCTCTTCAAGGACATGTAGGGTAACGTCCGCCCCAAAAGGAGTCATTTCTTCATAACCTTTGTAGTCTTCTTCGTCTGTCACTCCGTCAACACCGACAATCTTCCTTTTGCCTTGCAATACTACATGTCGTCTTCCATTTGTATTATTATCCATTGCATAGAAGATTGGCAAAACATCCTTTGCAAGGACGAAGGGGTCATCTCTGTATGCGGTCTTGGTTAGATCAATGGTAGTGAACCCATCCTTGTCGGTGTTGATTTCATTCAGCCGGACCCACAGACAATGGAAAAGAGCAACATTCAACTGATGTCCATAGTCTAGCTCCCATATCTCATCTATGAAACCATAGTATGTTGCCACCACTGTGTCGTACTCATCGTGGGCGTCGAAACGAACACCACTATTTTGGTTGGTGCTCTTTCCGTCCTGTTTTTTTGTGTAAAATGTAAAACCATTTATTTCATATCCTTGGTACATCATTAGCGTAGTCGAAGGTCCGGGGGCTAAGAGATCTAGCTGACATCCCATCACCATTCCTAGCCTTTGGCGTCAAAACCAGTCACCGAATTCCTCCCTATGTTTTTTCTCAAGCCAAGCCTGTGACCTACCGATGTGCTTCCTTTGCAGTAACTATTTGTACTCATCAATGTATGCCATCACACCGTCGGCCTGCTGGAGAATAGCGAAGTGTGCTTGTCTGAAGGAGACCACTTTGTCTATTTTGATAGCTTTCTCACCTATTGTTCCTTTGCCCCCTAGTCTTCCATCATGATGAGATACTGGAACTCTGACCCGCTTGATGTCCAAATAATATGTGAAGAACTCAATAGACTCCTTTGTTGACCATCCTTCTACCATGCTCCCTTCTGGTCTGAATTTATTCCTAACATACCGCCTAACAACTCTCATGAGCCTCTCGAAAGGAAACATCTGGTGTAGGTACATTGGGCCAAGGGCTTTTATTTGATCCACAAGATGAACAAGTAGATGCACTGAAATGTCGAAGTAAGTCGGTGGGAAATGCATCTCAAGCCTGCATATAATCTCAACTATCTCCTGCTTCAGGCGGTCTAGCCTGTCCACTTCAATGACCTTTTCAGAGATCGCGTTGAAGAACGAACACAACTTTATGATTGGAGCGCGGACCTTGTCAGGGAGGATACCTCGCAGGGCAACTAGGAGCAACTGAGTCATTATGACATGACAGTCATGGGTCTTCATAGAACCATAGTTAAACTTAAGTTCTCTCATGTTAACTAGCCTCTTCGGGTTTCCACAGTAGCCACTCGGTACTTTGAGATCGTTGAAGAAAGAAATAAGCATTTCTTTTTCCTCCTTTTTCAGTGTCCATGATGCCACCGGAAGTTTCAAGTGGCCATTCTCAAGAGTTACTGGGTGCAACTCCTTCCTGAGGCCCAGATGTTGCGTGCCCAAGCGTGTCGCGAGAGAATCCTTGCTTGTTCCCCGGTGTTCATCAACATGTTAAGTGTGTTACCACACACGTTTTTAGTTATGTGCATTGGATCAAGACAGTGATGTACACTCAAAAGTGGCCAGTAAGGTAGTTTCTAGAAGATTGATTTTTTCTTCCAGATACTATCGGTTGGCGCTGCTACTGCCCTGTCCCCCTTCTCAAGGACAACATTTGTGAGTTTGCTTAATTGTTGAAGCAGCTGTTTCCCGTCTCGATACTTTGGAGGTCTACATTTCTCAGTAGTCCCATTAAAATCTTTTGTATTCCTACGGTAAGGGTGATCACGACATAGGAACCTACGGTGTCCCATGTAGACCATCTTCCTGTTTTCTGGTAGATGTGTAGCATCAGTCTCGTCCACGCACTCGACACACCCAGTGTATCCTTTTGTCTTCTCTCCTGACAAGGAACCTCGCCCTGGTAAGTCGGTGATTGTAGTGATAAGTACAACCTTTACCGTGACATGTTCTTTTTTGTACTCATCCCAGACATCATTCACACCTATCTCCCACATCTGTAGTAGTTCATCGATCACTGGTTGTAGAAGCACATCAATATCATTACCAGGTTGTCTTGGTCCTTGGATTAGTAATGGCATCTGGACGTATGCCTGTTTCATACAAAGCTAGGGTAGAAGGTTGTATATACATAGCGTCACTGGCCAAGTGCTATGATTGGTTCTCACCTGGTCAAATGAGTTCATCCCATCCGTGCTCCAAGAAAACCACAGATGTCTTACCTCTCCACCGATGTTCTTATAGAACATAGTGTTGATAGTCCTCCAGTCCGACCCATCGGCGGGGTGTCTCATCATTGAATCTTTCTTTCGCTCTTCGCCGTGCCAATGCAATAGCTTGGCTGACTTCTCATTTGCAAACAACATATGCACTCGTGGAGCTATAGGAAAATACCATACGGACTTTAGTGGCCCTCATCTGGTCTTGCTTCCATCATTTGATGGCCCTTGGTTGTATCGGGGAGTTTTACACTTGGGACATACATCCAAGTCTTTGTATTTCTCTCCACGGTACAATATGCAGTCGTTGAAACACGTGTGGATTTTCTCAACCTTGAGGCCAATTGGGAAAATCATTTGCTTCGCAAGGTAAGTCTTTTCTGCTAACTCGGCCTCCGGGAACAGTTTATGTAGTATAACTAACAAGTTATCGAAGCCTTTATCACTCAACCCATTCGTTGATTTGAACTCCAATAGCATGATGTTGGCTTTCAGTTTGCTTATTGGGCAGCACAAAAACAATGGTGTTTTTGCATCCTTTCTCATCATCTCCAGTTTTTTCAACTGTGAAGCACTAAGGAATCCCCCATGCACATCATGTAGAAGCTATGAAATGCCATCATTTTCCTCAGTGTCGTCAGCTAATGTATTTATAAACACATCATCATTGGTAGACACATGTTCTGTGTACTCATGAATAGGCAATAATGCATTCAGGGATACACTAGGCATGGACACATCATCATTAGCATTTTGACCAACATCCCCATGCAAAGTCCAAATCGTGTAGTTTCTCATGAACCCCCTTGTGATCAAGTGCAAACGTATATGTTCCACGTCGCCCCATTTTCTCGTATTCTTGCAGTCTTTGCATGGACAGAATACAAGATGTGAGTCCCCAGCATTGGCTCTAGCTCGCTTGATGAAATCGTCGATGTCCGTCAAATACCGTGGGTCTGTATGTGACAGATCGAACATCCACCCTCGAGCCATGTCTGCACTGATAAAATGAATAGAGCAAAGAAAACATAGGAACATATTAATAGGAGCATTTTTGAACAATATTTGTTTTCTTTATAATTTGAATTTGGTCGCGCTATAAAAAGTGACACAACAAAATAGGTGGATGCATGGAGTATTAAATGTGAGTATTAAATGCATGCATGGAGTATTAAATGCATGCATGCATGAAGTATTAAATGTAAGTAATAAATACCGAATCTATTCCACATCCCATCAAATCTTTAATACATGCATGGAGTATTAAATGTAAGTAATAAATATAACTAATTACAATTTTTATCCATAATTTTCGAGACGAATCTTTCGAACCTAGCTACTCAATGATTATACAATAATTTGCCAATAAAAACAAAGTGCTACAATTTTTTTAAATACTTTTGGATGTAAAAGGTACAAAAAATTGACATAAATTGTAACATTTCTCTTCTTGATCATGAAAACTAGCATAGCTCTAAACTATAGATTTACACACAAAAACAATGTAAACCAACAATTCTAAAGAATTATGCTTGTTACTAACCAAGAGCAAGAAGAGCCAAAAATGGAGATCAAGAAATCCACCAGCCGCAACAATGGAGAGAGGGAGCTCCGAGCATTGTTCTGTACTGTTGGGCAGAGGAGAGAGAGAAGATCGCGTGCTTTATACTGTACCCAACATCACTGCCGGTTCCAGCCACGAACCGGCAGTGAAACACCACATCACTACCGGTTCGTGGCTTGAACCAGCAGTGATAGAGAGGCATCACTGCCGGTTCAGCCTCTGCCCCCAATAATTGGGGGCCTGTCAGAGAATGAACCGGCAGTGAAGAGACATCACTGTCGGTCCAAACAAAACCGACAGTGATGGACCGGTAGTGATTGTCGTTTCTGTAGTAGTGAACTCTGGCCTATATAAGCATATGGTGTGCCATCAGTTTCTTCATCGTCTTTCTCCCAGTACTTGCATGTGTCCTCGTTGTGGTTCATGTTTAAGCAACAAGTATTTTTGTCTTGATTGTAGTTTATCTCTGCAGTAGCTTATTGGGTGTTGTTGCTCTTGATCTTAGTTATACTAAAAACACGGTCATAAATGCAGTGGCATTTTTCTGGCATGCCTAATAGAGTAAAAAGGAATAATTAACTTTTTACCATACTTATGAGGTAGGTGGTATAAAAATACCATATCAGTGACACATGTTAAGAGTGGTAAAAAATTAAATGTCCTAAGTAAAATTATATTACATAGCGAGATCCATCTATACAATAGGTCACTGCTGTGAACATGTCCCAATGGAAGATTTTATTAAATTATCACTAATTATGGACGTAGCCATATATGGCCGTTCAATAATGTCCAATTTAGTTCAAACAACTATATTTTCATACTCTTGCTATGCTTTCTTTATCACTCATTTTTTTTATTATTTTGGTTTAATTTTATCTATGGTAAAAAAATAATTATTGTATGAGGGTTCAGAGATTTAAGATTCTAACTCCTACGCAGATTCTAACTCCTACGCGAAAGGGCAAATAGCCTACTTGTTATAAGAGCCTTAGTAGTACCTTAAGTTTTGGGTTTGACTCTAAGTAGGAGCAAATATTTTAGAATTTAATGGCGTATGTGCTTTTAGTGGTAGACGAACATTTTTCTCGACTAGGAGACACATGTAGTGACTTCGTTAATATCGAGGTTTTGTCGGTTCAATCTTCGAAGATGTTTATAGGGATAGACTTTGTGTGTGTGTTCATAGTGCTGAGTGTGCGAACATTATGAGTGGGCTACTGTTCTAAATGAAAGTTTCTAACTCCTATTGCCGGATTGCATTTGACACTTACACTCGAAGCATCAAAGGTTGGGCTGATTTCTCATGGATCAAACGTCTTCTATCGAGGCATATTTCACTCGCACACCTTACAAACCATAGCCATAAGGTTTTGGGAACAATTGAGTCGTCCATCAGGGGGATGGATGAAGGTAGTATGCGCCTCCGATACACTCGTTGGGAAAAGTTTTTTCGCTATAGAGACGAAACTGTTTCCACGTTCCTGAGACGCGTGGAACATGGCACGTTCCCCGGACAGTGTTCCAAACACGTACCGCGCACTGCAACCTGACAACTAATCAAACGCGTGCGCGTGTCCCTCCGACTGGAGCATCGTCATCCCTCCGGCAACAGCCACAGCAACAGCAACAGATGAGGCAGAGACGGTGCAGGTTGAGCAGCTCCGAGACCTCCCGGCGTGTGGACGGGCAGCGGCTGCTCCGGACCCAGAAGTGCAGCAGCAGGTGCGCGACGAGGTACGCGACGCTGGCGGCGGCGAGCGCCACGATGTACGCCGACGTCCTGACCTTCCGGCAGCTCCCCGCCGTGAAGGCGCCCATGAGGCCCAGCAGGTCCAGCACCATGGCCGCCTGCAGCGCGCGGACGCGGTACCCGTGGAAGCTGAAGGTGCTGCTCAGCAGCAGCATGATGATCACCAGCGACGCCACGAACGCCGTCGCGTTGCAGTAGAAGAACACGTTGTACCGCGCGCCGTAGTGAGCCTGGCATAGCCATATATTGGAGAGTGTTACGTACGTGCAGTGCATGCACGCGGTCGCCGGCCGGCCAGTGCGTGCATCCAAAGGGTTACGAACCTGCAGCACGGGGTCGCCGGCGAAGTGGCCATCGGCGTCGTCAGCCCAGACTCCGCCAGGGGGGCTGAGGCCAGCGTTGTAGGTGACGGTGGCGGCGAGGATGGCAAGCAGGAGGAGGTACTTGTGCATCCGTTCCAGGATGCCCTTGGGCCGCGCCTCCTCCTCCGCTGAAGCATGTCCGGTCGTCGTCTCCGGTGGCTGATGATTTGGAGCCATGAATAATGATGATAGCTACGTGACGACGACGAGACGTTCTTCAAAAGATGTTATAGGTGTGTCTTTAGCTTTGCACAAATCTGGATACGTTTTATGGGGCACGTATGCGCGCATAACATACCAAAGAAGAAAAGTACCAGGTGTCAGGTGTGTCTTTAGCTTTGCACAAATCTTTTTCGTGTCATCGAGGTCTCCGAGATCATATCCTCCAGTACGTTGTCTGATTTCAGACAGACACGGGACCGTGCGCAAACAGGATTATTCTTAAACCGAGGTCTAATCCTGTTCGTTCCTTTTATGTGGGGACTGTCTACCTGGCATTCGCATGCACATTTCGTAGCGTGAGTCAAGTGCCGTGATCGAGTCGAACTCTTCACTGATGCGTTCTTTTTTAATAAAAAAAACGCTGGAAGAAGATTATCAAATTCGCAGCTTGCTTCGCGGAATGTAAACGTATCGTCATTGCTTCGTCACCTTCGTTGTTCGTATTACTTCTCAGATCATATACGTACTACCTAGATTATTGAAGTATACATCCTTTCGGTTGCTAGGATCGGCCTGTGCGGGAGATGGTTTTTGTGCGGCTGATAAGTCGATTTATGTTATTTTTGGTTGTTTTGTTCTGAGAGAAAAATAATATACTATCGCTGATAAGTTGGATTGATAAGTTAAATAAACATACTGCAAATCTTATATTTTAACAATAGAAATATATTCAGGGACTGCCCAGGCATAAAGACAATTACCAATACGAACGTGATTGTCATTTAGCCACTACCGATGAAATTGAAACCCATCTTCTAGGTAATGTCCTTTTCTTAAGCTAGCTAGGGGGATAGATGAGACTCGGACCAGATTCTGGAAGGCCTATATATGATTTATATTTATATGATTGAACCAAGCATAGTTGCACTTATTAGGCCAGTCTCAATAGAGTTTCCTCAAAATTTCATGAATATTAAATATACTGATATGACACTGTATTAATGAAGAGAGAAATGATAAGAGTTTCATATGAGTAGAGAGAGTTTCATGAGGATAAAACTCATCTGCACTGTTTCTAAAATGTAACTGTGTTGGAAAGTTTGTCATAAAACTCCCATTGAAGATAACCTTAAGCTCAATGTCAGCGTACATGTGTAAACTAAAATATACAGGGTACCCTCAACTTTTTGAATGGACTCGAATAAAAAGATAGCAACGTTTCAAACAAAATCGTTCTAGAATCTCAAATAAAATAAAAATAAATAGAAATATAACCAACTGACATATGGGTATGTGGGCCCGCATGTAGAAGCCCTGCCATCATGCCACGTCAACATCCAGCGTGGATTGGACATAGATAACACCCGAATCCAAGTTCATACGTAGGTCCAAAATTATGTCAATAATAGATATTTTTTCCTCTCCTATTATACTTAACCGAATTTAAATTGAGTGTTTGAGACTCTTGCCGAATTGAAATAAAAAAATTATCAACTATAAAGTTTTCTAACTTTTTGAGATCTACAATTTTTAGTTTGGTTATTTTTCATCCAATGTCTGTTTGAAACATTTGAGTTTCAAATGTAGCAACTTTACACATAATCATTCTTAGTTACATGCTTTCAAATGAAAATTTGTCAATTACAAAGTTATTTAAGTTTTTGAGATCACTTTGGTTTAGGTTGTTTCTACATTTGAGGTCATTTGAAAAATTCAAATTTCATACACACAAAAAAAGAAAAATTCAAATTTCGAATGTAACAAATTCAAACGTAATTTTCGTTCATAAAATGATTTCGAATGAAAAAGTTGTCAACTAAAAAGTTCTATACTTTTGTAGATATACAATTTTTATTTTGATCATTTCTTCATCCAAGGATGTTTTAAAAAAATTAGTACTTCATTAATTTCAGACTTAACCGAGGCTGGTATTACAAGGCAATTTTCTTGGTTAATAGATTAATCGAGGTGAACTACGCCTCAGTTGGTTTAGGGCAACCGCCTACGTTGCTCGTTTGGGTTAACCGAGGTGGTTTCTGGGCCGGTGCCCTACCACAATTAATCGAGGCGAGGCGACGTCTTGGAGCCCATTTTGAAAACGCCTTGTAAATTTTTCGTGGTGTTTTCCTCTATTACTTATATATGATTTTTGAAGAAAATATATATATTCTTATGGATCTGATCCAACCCACCAATCAAATGGTACTGTAAAGTGATTATGATTCATAAGTAAAACTCATATATATGGTGATTTTCTCAATCTTGAAATCCATCGATTACCAACAAGTGTCAATAAAGAATTTTATTATGTCTACAATTGGTTGTGAAAATAGAGAATGTGGACTTAAAAGTACTGGAAGGCAGGGGGCTATTGAAAGCCTCTTTGTCAATAATTCTTACTACTGTAGTATACTACAGTGCTCTTAATCAGATGCATGATATCCCTATTCGATAACTGCCAGGCCTCCAGGACAGAAGAAGAACAGAAGGCCACCGTGGCTGGCGCCCGCGCACGTTCAGCTACCCCTCGGCGCGCGGCGAACAGCAGGCGCAGCAGCCACCACGCTGATTGTTCCTCGATGTCGTTCTCGTCTGGCTGCTGCGCTCCTCGTCCTCGGGCTGCTGCAGACCTCGCACCACCTCAGCCGGCACCGGGAACCACTTACTCTGCACCAGCCGCAACATGCAAGGCATCTTTCTCATGAAGAACTTGCATAATTCAGCCATCACCCTGCCAAAAGAAAAATGAATGAGAGCATGAAGCCGCATTGCATTACATTACATTAATTAGGAGCCACGCACACGCCCACGCACACCACACGTACTCTCCGATGTAGATGACCCCGGCAAAGGCAACGCAGGCGATGACGATGATGTAGATGCAGGAGGAGAAGAAGCGCGTGGTGCCGGCGATGTAGGCGCCGATGAGGCTGATGAGGTCGATGCAGGTGGTGAGCATGAGCGCAACCACCTTGGCCTCCGTGTGGTAGAACCGCTCGCTCATCAGCAGCACCATGATCACCAGCGACGTCACGAACGCCGTGGCGTTGAAGTAGTAGAAGATCATGTACCGCGACCAGTGCTTGTCCCGGAGCACCGGGTTGCCGGCGGCGGCGCCGTCCTGCCAGAACCCGCCGGGCGGGTTCAGCCCCGCCTGGTAGGTCACCGACGCCGCGACGGTGGCCAGCACCATCAGCCACCCGCGCATCTCCTTGAACCACTTCTTGCGCTGCGCCACCGGGTCGTCGTCGTCCCTCGACTCCAGGAGGAGGAAGCCCTGGAACCCCGGCCCCATGCCCATCATCATCTCCTCCGCAGTGGCGCCGCCACGGCCTCGGCCGTCGCATTCCCTCTGCCTGTGCAGCGGCGCCACAAACACCGGGATGCCGTGCTTCCCCGTCGCTCTGATCTCGGTCACCGCCGGGGTCGCGTCGCCCGGAGCAGAGTCGGCCACGCTGATGGCTCGGCTTCCCTGTGCTTCCTCGACATTGATCGGACAAGACATTTTCAATTTGGGGGCGTTTGGTTTGGTCTTGGTCGAGCACACATACACGTGCCAAGACAAGTGAACTATACATGCCCATGCCATTTATATAGAGACCGGGTCTGTGCCTTCGTGAGCATCGTCTCCATTGCAGTCTCTGGAAGCAAGCACAACTTTTCCGCACCAATAATGTTACATCTCCCGAAACCAATTTTGGTTAAATTCTTGATAATTGAACCGATTAAACCAGAATTAACTAAATCTCCCGACCTACAGTATCCGTGTCATTTAAATATTGTCAGCTCGAAAATCGATGTGTTTGGCAGAGGTGGAAGCGAGGAATAAACAGGCACCAGTTTGATTGGTCGCTTTTATCGGTACCTTGAAGCAAAGAACAAATGTCTCCATTTGTAGTGGAAAAGAAAGGAGACATCAGCGTGCTGGCGACGTTGATACGTTGTACGTTAGTTGGTATTCATGTTCCACGGTGCAGTCACGCAATCATCTTAAGCTCATAGCACTGCTTGAGCTTTTCCTAAACATGTGCCCTATTTGGTAGGGCTCCTATCGGCTTCAGCTTCTTTATTCATGCACTATTTATAAAAGTCGTTTTTATCTCTCCACTCTTCTCCTCTCACATAGCCAGTGGAAGTAGGAGAAGCTATTTTTTTCAGTTTCACCTGCTCCAACTGGCTCTATGAGAGGAGATATAAAAACAACTCATGTGATCAGTGTTTAAATAATAAATGCGTCAGAGAAACTGGAGCGGATAGAAGCTCTATCAAACGGCCTTTGTGTTCACCGCAAAAGCATGTCTGTTATCCGTTGATTCTACCCGTGTGTTTCAGCATTCAGAGTTTGGGACCAATATTCGTGTCAACGGTTGCTGCATAAGTATTCAGAAGTATTCAAAATTACTCTCTCAGTCTTAAAATAAGAGTTATTCTCATTTTCTAAAAATTCAATATTTTAAAATTTTACTAAATGTATACATAAAATTATTAATATTTATAGTGCAAAAGTATAATTAGATGAATCTTAAATGTATTTTCATAAAAAAGTCATTTTGAGATATAAATGTTGCTAATATTTATGTAATCTAAGTTGAGAAAGTTTAACTAGGATGCATTCTATAGCGTCATTTATTTTGGGATATAGGGAACATATATTGTTTAATGTGACGGAATTCCCCAATTCATATAAGATCAAGTATGACTGTCCACGCTAAACGTGTTGACAAGTACATACCTTCACTTATATGAACCTGGTAGTCAGCCAAGTGTCTCGTAAGACCTCGGTAAATCACGAGACAACCAAGATTACAAGATTAAGTAATACAAATCAAATACACAGAGTTTTGTAGCGAAAATAATATTAGGGTGCGTTTGGCACCATGAATCGGTTCCGTTTCTCAAGAGAATCGGTAGAATTCAAGCCAAACAGCACACATGTGAAATGTTTCTGCAAGAAGCGGATCCAGGTGATTCTCATTTTTCTGCCTAGAATCGTGAATCACCTAAAACGTGGTTTCGTAGTGATTCTGATTCTCTAGCCAAATGGTCTAGTGATTCCGATTCTCTATCTAAAATGTTTCTTCAGAGAATCTGGATCTGAAACGTTTCTACGAGAATCTGGATCCCTACCAAACGGGCCCTTACAAAAGAGTTTACAATTGATGAAACAATTTTGAGTTCAAAACTGATTCATAAAAAAAAATTTCTTTGAAATGATTATACTAACATAAATTGAAATACATTGCTAGATTTTAAATGACATCCTCCAACAAAAGCATAGGGATGAGAAGTTACTAAAGAATCACTGTGCCCACCAGTAGTTAGTCACCTCAACCTTTACAGGAAAAATCTTCACCTGCAACATGGGTTAAGAAACCCTGAGTACGGGAGTACTCAACAAGACTTACCCTGCCAAAAAAAGGTGGTGAATATACAAAGGTATGCAGGATAACGGGATTCAAGGTATGGTTTTGCCAATATCAAAGTTTTGCATAAATGAGCTTTGTATAAAACATTTGAAATTGATTCATTTCTCATAAACAGTTACTCAAGTATTGATCGCAGTTCTGATCGATAACAAGGTAACAACCATATCCAACAAAGCATCCAAGTATCCAGTTCAAGTTTCATTAACTACGATGAGGTAGTCAGAGTCATGTTTTCATATCCGAGGAACACAATGATTCGAACCGATTAATCTCAGCTGGGGCTTCCTTATCACACGGCATATGCAACCCCGAAAGCACGCATATGACAACCTTTCTCCGGATCCGCCACCCAAGACCGGGGGGCCGCCACCCTAGAGACAGTACACCTCCCATCCATCCCTAGGCCAGGAGGGTACACACTACTCTCGCCATCTCTCCACTCCCAGTGCGAGTTAACTGTTCTCAGCATGAAATAGTCGGAGTCCAACTTCCCAAAGTATGTGACCTGAAGAATC
Organism: Microstegium vimineum; assembly: GCA_022036555.1. NCBI lineage: Eukaryota > Viridiplantae > Streptophyta > Magnoliopsida > Poales > Poaceae > Microstegium > Microstegium vimineum. Next base: position 34,374,616 of record CM039125.1, on the reverse strand, counting down.
ATGGCCCCATGTGTTTAGGCGATTAACGACAATGCTAGGTCACTATGACTAACGTGTGTTTTGCAGAGGCAAAAGTATTTGAGTTTGGTCATAAGTGATGCTAGATGAATGGGCTTAATGGTATTCATGCCCCCAAGATGGAATTCGTTTTTGGTTTCAAACGATGGAGCTACAAGGTGAAGACTAGACTAGGTCTTAGTGCCACAAGGTGTGAGAAGGGCACTAAGTATAGACTAGGACTTTGTTTTTCTTTTCACCGTACTATTAAGGGGGTATGAGATTAGTAGGTTGACCTAGGAGAGTTTGGGAATGTTGGTGTATGCACATTTGTCACAACTTGTCCTAGAGACCCTACAAATAGCCCTTAAGATGGTAGGAGCAAAACCCCTTCAAGAGACTTAGTGAAAAGAGGTGAAGAAGGGGGTCAGAAGAGCTCCAGACCAGTTTGCCTTAGAGGCGTTGGACCAATGTAAGTGGTCCGACGACCTATCTTAGGCAGTCAGCAGAGAGAAGAGCTCCGGACCACCTATCCAGAGGACTCCGGACTAATCTTGATTGGTCCAGTGGCCAGTAAGTTGGGAGTGAGCCCTTGAAGAGGCTCCAGGCTAGTCCGACGGCCTGGTCCGACGACTAGTCCGGTGTAGTATAGTAAGTACCAGTTCTTCGCACATCGCGTCAGGCCTGGTCCGACGCCCAGCTCCGGACCAATGGAAATGGTCCGGAGGTCCCTCGAACAGTGAACCTTCAAGTGGTTTTGTGAGCTCCAGACCAGAGAAATTGGTCCGACGGACAAGACCCCAGATTGGTCCAACAGTTCGCAGAAAAGGGAAAAAGCACAAAATGGCTAGTTGGAGAGGTGGGGGCTATATATAGTTGCTCATCTCGTCCAAGTTAGCTCTCTTGGCCATTATTTCAGCTGAAGGAAGCTTGTGAGAGTTCTTGGAGAGCCAAGGGCCTAGTGAGGAAGAGATTTGAGAGATCCAAAGATTGTTCTTCCTCCCTAGGGTGATTAGGAGTGACAAGTGTGCATCCATCCAACTTCCTAGCCTTGAGTGGGTCAAGTGAAGGTCTTGTTCTTGTTACTCTTGGTGTTCGACAGAACCTAGATGGTTTGGTGGTGATCGGAGGAAGGTGATCGCCGGAAGATTGTTGGCAGCCCTTCTCCAACTTTGTGTGATCGGTTGTGGTCGAAGAACCAGTCCTTGCGTGAATCGAGGGGGGGATATACCTTGCGAGGTGCTCCAACGAAGACTAGGGGGAGTGTCGACTCCTCGATACCTCGGGAAAACATCGCGTGTCACCTTGATTTCTATCCCTAGCTCTTTACTTTCCTGCACTTACATTCCACTCTTATTCTTACCTTTCCACTAGAATTGTGTAGGTTGTTCTTCAATTCTATGCCTTGCTACCGTTTTCTAGTTAGGACACACATTCGGTAGACACTAAGGGGTGATTGGCATTGTTAGGATTTTACATTTTGTCTTAGAAATTTAAAAGAAGCCCAATTCACCCCTCTTGGGCATCTTGATCCTTTCAATTGGTATCAGAGCTTTGTTGCTCTAAATTAGGCTTCACCACCTAGAGCAAGATGTCCCATGGGGATGGACCGCCACCCATGTTCGATGGGGATGACTTTCCTTATTAGAAAGTGCGGATGTCGGCGTTCACAAAGCCGCCACCGTGGGTGGATCGGTGTTCTCCGAGGATCCCTTCTTTGAGAATAACAATGCTAAGGCTAAGAACATTCTTTTCCGTGGCTTTTGCAAGGATGTGTTCAACCATGTGCGGAGTTGCAAAACCACGCATGATGTTTGGACAAACATTTGTGCACTTCATGAGGGGACCAAATGTCAGCGTGAGGAATGCTACCATTTGGTCATGGCTAAGTTGAATTCCTTTACCATGCTTGCTAATGAAAATACTAATGAGATGTACTCACGACTCAACATTCTTGTAGAGGAATTGAATGGACTTGGGCTGACCCAAATGTCTCCGTCGGATGTGGTGAGGTAGATACTATGTGTGTTCCCCATTGACAAATATGGGCACATAGTAATCGTGCTTCACCAAGGAGACCTCTCTACACAACTCCTACTCAAGTCTTGGGGAAGATCAATGCTCATGAGATGTACATGAAGATCAATGATGGCTCATCTTCCTCCACCAAGAAGAAAGAGAAATAAGAGAAGAAGGACTTGGCCCTCAAAGCTTCCACCAAGGAGAAGTGCAAGATCCAATTGGTGGTTGAGGACTCAAGTGAAGATGATGAAGACAACATCGCTCTCATGGTGAAGAAACCAAGATGTTGAAGAGGCTAAACAAGAATGGAGTCAAATTTGACTCAAAGAAGAAGAAATTCTTCACAAGCTCTTCAAGGAAGCCAATCTTCCAAATAAAGTGCTACAATTGTGGAATTCTTGGTCATCTAGCTCATCAATGCACCAAAGAGAAGAAAGACAAGTTCAAGAACTACAAGAACAAGAAGGGTGCACAAGATGACTCAAGTGATGATGATGAGAAGAAGCAAGACAAACCATTCAAGAAGAAGAAGAACTTCAACTTTCACAAGAAGAAGAAGGATGGAAAATATTACATTGTTGGTGATTGGCTCACCGACATTGAAGACTCAAGTGACTCCTCCGATTAGGAGAGTGAAGATGAGAAGGTGGCCGCTTTGGTGATTGGTTCCTCTACTCCACCGCCACCCCCTCCATCATCACCGGGCTCATCCTCTACACACCTATGCCTCATGGCTAAGGGTGACAAGAAGGTACAAAAGGAGGCTGAGGGTGATAGTGATAGCTCATGTGATAGTGATGATGAATATGAAGCACCTTCCTATGACGAGCTAATAAAAATTTGCAACAAATACACCAACATCATAAGGAAGTACAAGGGTAAAAATGACAAGCTACTTGAGGTCAACACAAGAGCTCCATACAAGGTATAACTTTCTAAAAGATGACTACACAAATGTCAAGCAAAAGCACGACATACTAGTGGTAGCAAATGAATTGGTTACTCAAGATCTTGCTACACATGTTGCTATTAACCTGTGTGCTAAGTGTGATAGTGCTACCTCTTGTGATATCTTGATTGATGATGTGGCTCTTGAGCAAAGTGCTAAGTGTAATGGCAAGAGAGTTGTTGAAGCCGACAAATATGATGATTATGTGAAGATGAGAGAATAAAACTCAAAGCTCAAGGAAGAGGTAATCAACCTCAAGTCTAACAAGCCTATTGTCATCAAGCCGGCTCAATAAGAAGATAAGGATGCTATTACCTTGATCAACTCTCTTAGAGAAGAAATTGCCAAGTTCAAGAATGACAAGACCAAGCTTGCTAGTGGGATGGAAAAGTTCACCAAGGGCCACAACCTTCAAAGTGAGCTCTTGATGAATACCATCATGAAGAATGACAAGATGGGTGTTGGGTTCAAGGAGAACAAATTGATGAAGGTCAAGGTCAAGGTCAAGATTGAAGCCAAGAACTATTACAAGAACAAGTACAATGGATACAATCAATATAAGCCAAGTACAAAGCCAAGAAGATGCTTTGAGTGTGGTCAAGTTGGTCATTTTTCTTATGATTGCAAGACTCCACCACCCAAGACCTTGCCCAAGCACACAAGGACCTTTGCTTATGATGCTACTTTGTCATCAACAAGGATTCCAAGGGTAGACCACTTGTTGTGTTTCTTGGTCCACTATGAAGAACAAGCCTAGATTACTTTGGGTTGCAAAGGAGTTGGTTACCAAGGCAATGGGCCCCGCTATTAGTGGGTTCCCAAACAACAAGCTTAACTCAAAGTTTCTTGTGTATAGGTGAACTACAAGATCAGTGGAAGTCATTAGGCGATTGATAGTGGTTGCACTCAACATATGACCGGTGACCCCCAGATGTTCACCACACTTGATGAGGATTGTGCTAATAATGACAAGATCACATTTGGGGATAATTCAAAAGGCAAAGTTCAAGGCTTAGGCAAAGTGGCTATCTCCCAAGAGCAATCAATTTCATATGTCTTGTTAGTGCAATATTTGAGCTTCAACTTGCTATCCGTTGGTCAACTTTGTGATCTCGGTTCCAATGTCTCTTCACTCCAAGTGAGGTTGTTGTGACCAAGGTGGATGATTCTTCATTGATATTCAAGGGATTCCGGCACAACAACTTGTATCTAGTGGACTTCACTTTCAATGAGGTTAGCTTGCAAACTTGTCTATTCTCCAAGAATTCTTTGGGTTGGTTATGGCATAGAAGATTAGCACATGTGGGCATGTCAACCTTGAAGAAGCTTGTCAAGAAGGAGATGGTTAGAGGAATCAAGGATGTGGTGTTTGAGAAGGATAAATTGTGTAGTGCTTATTAAGCCAGCAAGCAAGTGGCAAACACTCACCCAACCAAAGCTTTCATGTAAACCTCAAGAGTCCTAGAGTTGCTTCACATGGATCTATTTGGTCCCACTACATATGTTAGTCTTGGAGGGAATCTCTTTTGCCTAGTAGTGGTGGATGACTACTCTCGATACACTTGGGTGTTCTTTCTTCAAGACAAGGGAGAGACAACAGGTATATGGAAGAAGTTTGCTACAAGAGCTCAAAATGAATTTGATGTGAAGATCAAGAAGATTAGAAGTGACAACGACACCGAGTTTGTGAACACAAAGATTGAGGATTATTGTGATGAAGTGGGGATCAAGCATGAGGTACCTTCCACATATACTCCACAACAAAATGGTGTTGTAGATAGGAAGAACCGGACGCTCATAACTCTAGCAAGGTCTATGCTTGATGAGTACAACACTCCAGAGAAGTTTTGAGCAGAGGCAATCAACACCGCATGCTATGCGGCCAATAGACTCTTCATCCAAAGGCTATTGAAGAAGACCCCCTATGAGCTTGTCAATGGGAAGAAGCCAGATATTTCATTCTTCCGGTGTTTGGTTGCAAGGTGTATATCTACAAGAAGCGCCAACACTTGGGTAAATTCCAACAACGATGTGACATTGGTTTCCTTGTTGGATATTCTCTTAAATCCAAGGCATACAATGTATTTAACAATGCCACTGGCTTAGTTGAAGAAACATATGACTTGGAGTTTGATGAAACTAATGGCTCCCAAGGAGCACTTGAGGAAATTGATGTAGGTGATGAACCCTTGAGGGAGGCAATGAAGAACATGCCAATTGGTGCTATCAACCCTCAAGAGGTGGAAGAAGTTGAAGATGAAGCTAATCAAGATCCTTCTCCACCTCGCACGCCTCAAGTTGATGAAGAACAAGAGAGTGAAGCTCAAGAAGATACCTTCATCCCTCAAGATCAAGCCGAGGTAGAAGCTAACAATGTTGAAGCACCACATCCACCTCCTCAAGTTCATGATAGAAGATCAACACCTATCCTTCAAGCTCACCCCCATGATCAAATCATAGGGAGTCCATCAAAGGGAGTAATGACTCGCTCTAGACTTGCATCTTATGTTGAGCATCACTCTTTTGTGTCTTTTGTTGAGCCTACTAGTGTTGAGGACGCACTTGCGGATCCAGATTGGGTGAATGCCATGCATGAAGAGCTCAACAACTTCACCCGGAACCAAGTGTGAACACTTGAAGAAAGGCCAAAGGATGCAAGAATCATTGACACCAAATGGGTGTTTAGGAACAAGCAAGATGATCAAGGCATTGTTGTGAGGAACAAGGCAAGATTGGTGGCAAATGGGTTATCTCAAGTTGAAGGCTTAGATTTTGGAGAGACCTTTGCCCAGGTTGGAAGACTTGAAGCCATCTATATCCTTTTGGTGTATGCTTCACATCACAAAATGAAACTCTTTCAAATGGATGTGAAGAGCGCCTTCTTAAATGGTTTCATTAATGAACTTGTCTATGTCTCACAACCTCCTGGGTTTGAAGACCCAAACTTTCCTAATCATGTGTATAGGTTGTCCAAGGCACTCTATGGATTGAAGCAATCTCCAAGGGATTGTATGAGAGTCTAAGGGACTTCCTACTCAAGAAGGGCTTCAAGATCGGGAAGGTGGATACCATACTCTTCACCAAGAAACTTAATGGAGAGATCTTTGTTTGCCAAGTATATGTCGATGACATTATATTTGGGTCAACAAACCAAGATCATTGCAAGGAGTTTGGTGACTTGATGTCCAAGGAGTTCGAGATGTCCATGATTGGTGAGCTAACCTTCTTCCTTGGCTTCCAAGTGAAGCAATTGAGAGAGGGCACCTTCATATCTCAAGAGAAGTATACTCAACATGTGCTCAAGAAATTCAAGATGGAGGATTGCAAGCCAATCAAGACCCCAATGCCTACTAATGGACATCTCGACCTTGATGAGGGAGGTAAAACAATTGATAAAACTCTCTATCGTTCCATGATCAGTAGTTTACTTTACCTCACTGCATCTAGGCCGGATATCATGTTTAGTGTGTGTGTGTGCTAGGTTTCAAGCAAACCCTAAGGAGCCGCATCTATGTGCGGTTAAAAGAATCCTTAGGTACATAAGGCACACCCCTAGCATTGGCCTTTGGTATCCCAAAGGAGCTCCCTTCCAACTAGTTGGCTATTCCTATTCGGATTATACTGGGTGTAAGGATGATAGGAAGAGTACCCCCGGAGGGTGCCATTTGCTAGGAAGATCACTTGTCTCTTGGTCCTGAAAGAAACAAAATAGTGTGGCTTTGTCCACCACCAAGGCGGAATACATAGCTGCGAGAGCATGTTGTGCACAAATCTTATACATGACCCAAACACTTCTTGATTACGGTGTGGTTTTAAAAAGTGTTCCACTCTTGTATGCTAATGAAAGCGTCGTAAAACTTGCTAACAACCCGTTTCAACACTCTCACACCAAGCACATAGATATTCGCCATCACTTTCTTAGAGACCATGTGGCACAAAAGGATATCACACTAGTGGGAGTTAGAAGTGAAGAACAATTGGTGGATATCTTCACTAAACCACTCAATAAAACAACCTTTTGTAGGTTCTGAAATGAGTTAAATGTGCTTGATCACTCAAACTTCACTAAAAATGACTTTGTGTGACCACTATGCATTCATATGTAAAAAAAACATGTTTAATCTATAGTAATGCACATAGGCTTGGCTAACGCGGTTGAGATAACCGCCCTCAAAGTGTGTGACAAAGCTTAACCGTGGTTTAAACTTGCAAGCAACCTAGATTCAAGTTCCATAATGCATTGCATTTGCATGTGTGTTGCTTATTGCCTACTTTTCGGTTAAGTTTGATCATCCGCTGGGTTCGTCCACTTAGGGGGAGCATTCCAAACTCTAGTTGTTACTAATACCCCTCTTGTGGCCCTATGATCATCCTTGCTCTTCATCTGAACTATTTTCATATGAAACTATGTCTAGCCTATGGCAAAATACTCGCAAAATTTGAGGGTTTGAGAGATGGTTCTTATGCCAAGGCCAACAAGTGTTTCTCTCTGCTTATTTTGTGTTGGTACTTGGCTAGGAGAAAGACTTGCGAGAAAAACAGGAAAATTTGAAGCAAATCAAGCTCCAGACCAACCTCCAGACTACTTCCATTAGTCCGACGCTTGGCTCCGGACCAGTGTCCGACACTATGGCCCTCTCTATTTCATTTCTACTCAGAACAGTCAGCCGTCAGACCACCTAAATTAGTTTGATGCCCCTCCTCCGGACTAGAGTCTGGAGCCCTGGTCATTACTGTTGATTTCTGGAAAGCTCTGGACAGAACCGTCAAACCACCTCTCTTTAACATCTCTGGACTAATTCTCATTTGTCCGGTTCACTGGTCAGCTCAGCACAGTGCCAAGTCAAAACCTCCGGACCACATGTTATGGTCCGACGCTGACCTCCGGACCTATGTTCGGAGCCCTAGTGCTCTCGGTATGCATTTCAAAAACTTGTCGGACCTCCCGTTGGACTCGGCCTCCGGACCATTGCATTTGGTCCGATGCCCTGTTTTAACGCACGGTTACCCCTCTATGGGCTCGCCTGTCTGGAAGTTGCTTTACTCGAGGTCATTCGTACACCGCGCTGCCGCTTGCCTCGCTATCTTCTCACCTGCACCCATGCTCTGTCTAGCCACCGACGAGCATCTCGCCGGAGCGATGCCGCACTGCCGCTTGCGCGCCTTGCTCTGCTCCTCCCTGCACCTCCAAGCAGCAGTTGTGCCACCCTGCTTCACAGCACTCCACCGCAATAGCACCCACTACTACAGATATGATTAACCATGGCGGTTATCCCAAACGCCATGGATCAATGGTCACGGTAAATAGGGATATTAACCGTGGCGGTTGGAAAAACCGCCACAGTTAATAAAATAATAAAAAAATCCCGTATCTAGCTCTAACTGGGCTTAGATGGGCCTCTGCCGCCCATGCGCGCCGCCACCGCCGCTTGTGGTGCCGCCGCCACTCGCCGGGATCTGCCGACGTGGTGCCGGATCCGCGCTTGTGGCGCGGATCTACCGAGGTGGCGCCGGATCCGCGTTGGTGGAGCCGGATCCGTCGCCGCCACCTCGTCGCCACCATGCGCTCAGGAGAGAGGAGGCGCGCCGTCGGATCTAGGTCGTAGAGGGGCGCCGCCGGGGTGGAGGATGAGGGAAGCCGCCGTCGGGGGCGAGGACAAGGGGAGCCGCCACCGTCGGGGGGAGGAGGGAGCCACCGCCTATTGGGGAGGGGAGGGAAGGCATGTCGCGCCGTCGGGGAGGACGAGGGGAGCCGCCGCCGCCGGTGGGGGGAGGTGGAGGACCGGGAGGGGCACCGTGGGTCGGGGAGGGGAGGGGCGTCATCGGGTCTGTGGGGAGGGGAGAGGTGGCTGTGAGGCTAAGAGTGAGAGAGAGAGAAAACAATTAGGGTTTGGTTTATTTATACTGTGACTTGTTTGTGGGCTTAATGGACTTCATAGTGGGCTCAACCATTCTACCGCCTCGGTTAATATATTTTAGGAGGCGGTTATAACCGCCTCGGTAAATCTATTTTGCGAGGCGGTTGAATGTGACCGCCACGGTTAATAAAAAATAACCGCCATGGTTAATCCCGACATTAACCATGGCGGTTTATGTATTTAACCGCCACGGTTAATAAAACCCAAGTGCTATGCAAAATAAATTTTGTAGTCGTGACCACCACCACTCATTGCTCCACCGTCGTCTCGCCATCGGAGTTCCATTCGCTGACGACCACACCACCAAGCACCTGTTCATCCCCCTGCCTGAACCACCTGAAAGTACCTAGAGTTTAACTCTTCTTCCACCTGCCAACATCAAGGAACCCCCCTAGGGTTTGCCTAACCCTAGGAGTGGATTTTCGTCGATTCGTCCACTGCCATTTCTGATTCATCCGTGATTCCTTTTTGCTAGGGTATGTTGTTGATCCTCGACTCGCGTTTTGTCGATTAGAGTATTAACCCATGGCTTAGCATTATCGACTTCGGTCAATTCCTTGCAAATCAAATTGACTCGAATTCATTCCAATTCACTTATACATGTATCAACTATGATCCGCAGTCGATTAGACGCGCTCTCTTTCCTAAGGTAGCATGGCCGATTTCATTCTATTATCGTTTCCATATGCTTGCTTCCATAGGATCTTATCTCTAGAATATATATGCTTATATATCTCTGTCTAATCTTTCTAGCAGCAGCCAGTGGCAGATAAACTCGGGGCAAAGCCCGCGAGTATGGATTGAGGCAAAGCCTCTCGAGTGACAGTTCAGTGGCTTGAGAGCCCCTTGTAAGAGGTTGCTTGTCTCAGTGCTCGATAGTGGGTTTCTAGCAGTTGTCACTTGGCAGTTTGTTAGTGGATTTCTTGCTTGATCAGTGATGGGACGTGAGCCAGTTGGCAGTGGTCCTGGTGGTGATGCTCCTCCCCTGCCTCGTCCTCCGAAGGACAAGGGGAAGAGAAAGGCTGTTTCTAAGAAGAAGAGGAAGTTCTAGAGGCAGAAAAGGCTGAGGCAGTAGCAGATGTAGCGGACCACACAAAGAGAGGTGGTAGCCGGGGCTCAGTTTGTATCGGCTCCCCTCCGTGGGTTCTTCCTACTCAGTCACAAAGTCAGTCAGAGACAGTGGCCTCACTAGTACCGACATGGCAGTCAGTGTCTGCTGAGGACTCTCTTGTAGTGCCTTTGGTGGCTCCCGCTCTGCGTCGTGCCACTTGCTCTCAGTCGTCTCAGCCTACTCCACGTGCTGAGGGTCCGAAGCAGAGTGACTGTGTGCCACGAGCCACACCGGCAGCTGCTCCTACTCCCGAGCCTTCTGTTCACCTTGACTTGAGGAATATCACAGCAAAGCAAGTTCGGAAGCTTCGTTTTGTAGAGCTTGAGAAGTGGTGCCCGGATTAGCGTGACCCCAGAGCTTCACCGAGTTGGCATACCCCTCTCATGGAGGATTTCTATACGACATCCTAGCTTACCATTATTCAGATCCGACCTCACAGGGTTTGTTCGTTGGAGCACATTGTTACTATTGGAGGAGAGGAGATACGCCCCTACCTCACATACCTCCTAGGACTTTCTGACCTCCTTGGTCGCTCCGGGAACTATGTTGAGCGTTCTATGCTTTAGTATGGATCGAGCTGACTCACCGTTACATGCAGTATACCTTCAGAGGTCGACCCTACAGTCTGTACTTGACATGGTTTAGGAAGTTACTTCGCTTGACGACCTCTGACTACTGCCTTCACGACGATTGTTACAGAGGCGTTGAGTTGCCACTTCGTGCTCGTGGTGGCCGTACCCCCTCGGCACAGTTTGTTGCCCCGCT